>CM023858.1:24665385-25368573 GCA_013389735.1 Phaseolus lunatus
CTCGGCCCAGGCGATCCTGCATGCCTTGCGCCCTGGCGATGCTCGATGACACATCGCCACGCCTTCCTTGAGGTCCTTCATTCCACTATGTTACGTCTAAGGTATCTTCTCCACATGACTCGGTGACGTCGGTGGCTTCATATTTCCAAGAGTTGATTAGCACAAGTCCTCGTGCGCCCAAGCGTGGACGTTAAGGATGATTCTCTTATGCTCAAGTATAGAGCTTCGCCTGCCCAGAGTCGTATCCAAGGTTTAACCCATACCTTGATACGCGTGGCTTTTGGGACGTACCAGGGTTGATCCAACATTTTGGCTACACACTAAGTGTAGTTTCGGCGATTAGGTGTACTCTAGGCGACAGGCTACTAGGTACACACAGGCGATAGGCGTTCAAGCATAAGCTAGGCGATAGGCGTTCAAGCATAAGCTAGGCGATAGGCGTTCAAGTGCCAGAGAAGTTGGAGATCGCCTACCCGCTTAATAACGGCGATCTCGTAGGCTTCTCAGCTATACATTCCTTCCTTTATATTTAAATAAACACGTGCTTCGAATTTATTTATAATATAACACTTTTATTTAAATATAAACTTCTAGGTTCTACAGTCGTACTGTTCAGGGAAGCGTGCACGCAAGCTCCCTGGCAGAGTGGGTGGTGGCAGCGGCTTTTGTGGACAAGCTGGTTTAGATTCAAAAACTCACTTCTGAGAGGGAGAACGTTGTCGTGGTTCATGTAACATCCCACCAAATACATTTCATATTTATATAATATAAATGAAGATAAACAAGTATTTTGAAATAAACATAATCATATATATATAATGGAGTTTCTCCTCATCGGGAGTTTAATACACAACTGTGAATCTTTCCCAAAAAAAACTTAACCAAAAATCAACAAAAGACAAATCGGGCGATATGCAAAAAAAAGGGCGATCTCCTAGTCAATCAGGTGATCTCCTATCAGACCGGCGATCTCCTATCAGACCGGCGATCTCACTTTCCTGCAACGTCATCTGCTCCCGTGTAAATCATACACGATCATCACAAGTTTTAAGAAGAACACATCCACAAACGAAAACGCAGGGTAAGCTAGACAGTTTTAAAAGAGAATTTAGATATGAACTTTAAAATCAAGATAAATTAATTTAAGGCACCCACGTCAAAACATCAGCTTTCTCATTCTTCCCACATACCATCAAGTAAAAAACCCACATTTCACAAGTCCTCAAGAGTAGTTCATATCACGCAGTGCAGCAAGTGTCTATCCACATACAGTTGTTCCTCATTTCTCACGTCAGGTTTTCCACTGACTCACAATACATAGACACAAGACACTAATTCCGGAATACTCGTGCATTGATTAGACTCAGCGATCTGCACCTGCCATATTGCCCACTGTGGAATCTCTTCACATCCAACAGGGTCGCCGTGAAATCTCTCACATTCATCAGCGTATAATGAATCTCTCACACATCACCATACAGCATGACAGGGTTAATCCACGCGAAACCAGGTCGGTTGTTCTCTTTCAAACAACCCACCCATACAGGTGAACCCTCCTTCGACTTCTCAACAACTGAGTAACTTCCTCTACGTGAGTCCATCACCTCAGCAGAGTCAGGATATCTCCTCGTTCTTAATCACCGATCAATGCACCTACTACAAGATCTTACACGGTATTTTCTTTCCTGAAAATACTATGCCTCGACCTCACACTCACCACATCCAACACATCATACCATTCAAATAAATCATTCAAATCACATCAACAACCATTTCAAAGCTTCAGATCTTCGAATACCTCATGTAAATCTCAAGTAGTTTCAAAACAGTATCAAAAACAGAGGAGTTCGTAAAACAGCGCCAAAACCGGCGATCTAGTTCAAAAACAGAGTGTTTCGAAGATTGTATATAAAACCGGCGACCTCGTCGCCCAAGCCAAACAAACAGAGCATTTTACGCAGATGAAAACGAAAATGGCGACCACGTCGCCCTCATTTCAGAAGATAGCTAAACTATGGCTGCGTATGAAAAGAGGTCTAGCTTCCCTACTGGACTTGCGCAAACACCAGGAGTTCCGAAATCCAACGAAGCTTGAAGAACGCTTTGACTCTGTTCTTGTGTCTGGTTTTGAAGAGCTTGCAGAGAACCACCCAAGTGCTCCAGGGCAAACGTCGAACTGGTGCTTGAGGATGCCTGGAAACGCAGCGCGAAGGGGAGAAAGGAGGAGGATGGAGATAGTCTCGCTCTTTCACTCTTGGTCACTTGTAACGCTCTTTGCCTCCTCTCAGTGGGTTTTGATCCCAACCATACCTGTCCTCGTATACTGCTGCCCCTCCCCCTTTTTCTGCAAAAGCCTGGGCGTACGTTCCTCTGAACAGTACGACCCCGGTTGTCTTTTGTGCATCAAACCACTACTGCTCTGAACAGTACTACCCACTGTTGTTCTCTGGTGCATGCCAACCCACTGCTCTGAACAGTACTGCCACTGTTTGTCGCTTGTGCATGCCAGCCACTGCTCTGAACAGTACGACCGTGAGTGTCTCCCGCGCATGCCAACATTCTGATGTCACTATTCTGAACCACCCTTTTCGTCTACGTGGCGCGCGTGCAGAACGTCTCATGCTGGATGTCTGGTCCGGGCCACGTTCTCTGTGTATAACATAACGTAGCGCGATGACCTTTCGCCGATGACTACCAGCTCGAAGAGAAACCTCTGATGACCTCTCGCGCGAAGACGACTCCACCGATGACCTCGCGCGAAGACTACCACCGATGACCTCGCGCGAAGACTACCACCGATGACCTCGCGCGAAGACTACCACCGATGACCTCGCGCGAAGACTACCACCGATGACCTCTCGCGCGAAGACTCTCGACCGATGACCTCTCGCGCGAAGACTCTCGACCGATGACCTCTCGCGCGAAGACTCTCGACCGATGACCTCTCGCGCGAAGACTCTCGACCGATGACCTCTCGCGCGAGACTCTCGACCGATGACCTCTCGCGCGAAGACTCTCGACCGATGTCTTCCTCTGGCGACGCCCTCATAACTCTCGCGCCTTGGCCACGTCCACATGCATCGCGCCCGGCAATGCCCGCGTGCCTCGCGTCCGCGCGATGCCCGCATGCCCCTCGCGTCCGCGCGATGCCTGCATGCCTCTCGGCCGCCCGCGCGATGTCCCACCTGGCGCTCATGTGTAGCAGACGACCGGCGACCTCGTAGCCTTCTAAACTTAACTTTTTCCTCCCTTTCTATTCTAAATAAAAACATACTTAGAATTTATTTAAAATATAACTCTTTTATTCCAATAAATTTTCAGGTCCTTACATTCTCCCCAACAAGAAAATTTTTCGTCCTCGAAAATTGGATTACAAGGAAAAGAGGTATGGATAAGCCTCCCTCATGGGTTCTTCTAACTCCCAAGTAGAATCCCCCGATTTCTCATCCCACACCACTTTCACCATGTCGATGGTCTTACCTCTGAGCTGTTTACATTGCCGATCGTCAATCTTGACTGGTTTTGCTTCAAAGGACAAGTCATCCCTAATCTGCACGTCGTCTACATCCAGCACATGACTAGGGTCTGCCATGTACTTCTCCTCAGCTGTGACACGTGAAACACATTGTGCAGATTCGCCAGATGGGGAGGTAGGGCGATCTCATACGCCACTGGGCCAATCCTTCTTAAGATCTGATATGGTCCCACGAACTTAGTGGACAACTTCTTCGACCTGATCGCCCGCCCTACACCCTTGGTTGGTGTCACTTTCATGAACACGTGATCTCCAGCAGCAAACTCCAAAGGCTTTCTCCTCTGATCTGCATAGGACTTCTGCCTACTCTGAGAGGCTTTCATTCTGCTTTGTATCTGCTTCACCTTCTCGGTCGTCTGCTGAATCAACTCTGGCCCAACCAAGACTGCCTCGCCCTCCTGGTACCAACATAAGGGAGTTCTGCATTTCCTCCCATACAGGGCTTCATATGGTGCCATCCCAATGCTGGCGTGGTAGCTATTGTTATAGGTAAACTCCACTAGTGGCAACACCTCCTCCCAACCTCCCAATTGATCCAAAACGCATGCCCTCAGCAGATCTTCCAAAGATTGGATCGTCCTCTCTGACTGACCATCTGTTTGGGGATGATATGCAGAGCTCATCCTCAACTTGGTTCCCAAACACTCTTGCAAGGTCTGCCAAAACCGTGAAGTGAACCTGGGATCCCTATCTGAAATGATGCTGGAAGGCACTCCATGCAACCTCACAATCTCCTTGATGTACAGCTGTGCCAACTTGGCCATGGGCATCTTCATATTTACTGGGAGGAAGTGGGCACTCTTCGTCAGCCTATCAATGATGACCCAGATTGCATCATGACCCTTTACCGATCTGGGTAAATGGGTGACAAAATCCATGGCAATGCTGTCCCACTTCCACTCGGGGATATCCAGTTGCTGCAACAGTCCGCCAGGTTTTTGATGCTCCACCTTCGCCTTTTGACACGTTAAGCAGGTTGCCACGTACTGGGCGACGTCCCTCTTCATGCCTGACCACCAAAATGACTTCTTCAAGTCATGGTACATCTTGTTCATGCCTGGGTGGAGGTTAAGGCGACTCTTATGACCTTCCTCTAGGATCATCTTCTTCAACTCATCATTTGCGGGTATGCAAATCCTGCCATCAAACCTCAAGATCCCATCATCGCCCATCTCAAAGCCTCTCACCTGATCTGTTCCTAGCGACTCCATAGTGCGCTTCAGGCTAGGGTCCTCCAATTGCTTATCCTTCAACATCCCCAGGAAGTCATTAGTTATAGTCAGCTTACTACAACTAATGTGATTCACGTGGAACTCCACCCCAAGGTTTAAGTCCCTGAACTGCTCGATCAGTTTCTGCTCTTCCATCATCATGGTGGCGACTTGTATAGACTTCCTACTCAAGGCATCTGCCACTACATTGGCCTTCCCTGGGTGATACATGAGTTGAAAATCGTAGTCCTTTAGGAATTCCATCCACCTTCTTTGCCTCATGTTTAGTTCCTTCTGATCAAACAGGTATTTCAGGCTCTTATGGTCACTGAATACCTGGAACCGAGCTCCGTAAAGATAATGCCTCCAGATCTTCAAGGCAAACACTACCGCTGCCAACTCCAGATCATGAGTAGGGTAGTTTCTCTCATGCACCTTGAGTTGCCTTGAAGCATATGCAACCACCCTCTTCTCTTGCATCAAGACGCATCCCAAGCCTTGATGTGAGGCATCACAGAAGACATCAAAAGGTCTTCCTACTTCTGGAATCACCAGCACTGGAGCACTGGTCAGCCTCTCCTTTAGTTCCTTGAAGCTCTGCTCACATCGGTCGGTCCAAGCAAAGGGTTGGTCCTTGCGGGTCAGTTGTGTTAAAGGAGCCACAACTTTGGAAAAATCCTCAATGAACCTCCGATAGTAGCCCGCCAACCCCACAAAGCTCCTTATCTCAGTCACTGTCTTAGGACGTTCCCATTGCAGCACTGCCTCTACCTTGGCTGGATCTACCGAGATCCCCTGGGCAGATATCACGTGTCCTAAGAAGTTGACTTCCCTTAGCCAGAACTCACACTTAGAGAACTTGGCATAGAGCTGCTTCTCCCTCAGTATTTCCAATACTGTCCTCAGGTGTTCCTCATGCTCTTCCTCGGTCCTTGAATAAATGAGGATGTCATCTATGAAGACCACCACAAACTTGCCCAAGAAAGGGCGAAAAATCCTATTCATGTAGTCCATGAATAGAGCTGGAGCATTGGTGACTCCAAATGGCATCACTACATACTCGTAGTGCCCATATCTAGACCTAAAAGCTGTCTTCTGAACATCTTCAGCTTTTACCAAGATTTGGTGATACCCCGATCTCAGGTCGATCTTGGAGAACACCGAGGCCCCATGAATCTGGTCCATCAAATCGTCAATCCGAGGTAGGGGGTACTTGTTCTTGATGGTCAATTTGTTCAATTGCCTGTAGTCTATACACAACCGAGACCCTCCATCCTTCTTCTTGACTAGGAGCACTGGAGCTCCCCACGGAGATACACTGGGTCTGATGAATTGTTTCTCCAGCAGCTCTTCCAACTACTTCTTTAACTCTACTAACTCGGCTGGTGCCATCCTGTAAGGTGCCATTGACACTGGTCCAGCTCCAGGTACCAAGTCAATAGAGAATTCCAATTCTCTCTTAGGGGGTAACCCAGGCACCTCTTCTGGAAATACATCCGTGAAATCCCTCACCACGTGTATTCTGCTTACGTCCCCTTCATTCCTCACTTCCAACCGAGCTAGCATCACGAAGCACCTCGCCCCTTCCTCCAACTCTGATCGCCCTCTTTGAACTGGCCACACCTCTGATTCTTGGGGGTCTGGAAATGCTACCTTCTGCCTACCACAGTCTATGAGAACATGATTGGCAGCTAGCCAATCCATTCCCAGGATAACATCCAGGTCCTGAAGAGGTAGGCAGATCAAGTTCACTTTGAATCTACGTCCCTCTACTATCACTGGACATTCAGGGCAAACTGTGGAGGTCAACACCTGTCCTGACGCAGGTGTAGAGACCAACAGTTCGAAGGGTAACTCTCTCACCACAAGGCCCAACTCGGCTACACACATGCTTGACACAAAGGAGTGTGTCGCTCCAGAATCAAACAAAGTTTTTACACCTCTACCAGCTATAAAGCAAACATTCTGCACAAGGTTACCTGATTGGGACGCCTCAGCTCCTGACATGGCAAACACCCTCCCGGTTGCCTGAGGTCTGTTGCCTTCGTTCCTCATCTGCTGGGAACCACTGGGTTGAGTCATTCTGTGCTGAGTAGGACAATACTTGGCAACGTGCCCCGTCTTCTGGCAGGTAAAGCATCTCCTCTCTGAGTCTTTCTTGGGGCACACATTGGCTGTGTGTGGCCCACCGCAATGGAAACATTGAAATTTTCCTAGTTTGTTGCTGATGAGACTGGGGTGGTGCTGCTCTCGCCCTATGCTGTGGAGGCCTCGCGTAGGGCTTAAACTGCTGTTGCTGTACCCTTGCCTTCCCATTGGAGGGACCGCCTGGGTGGGACCTGCTCACCCGAGACTCACCCTTCTCTAGAGTCTCCACCATTTTCGCCTTCTCCACTAAGGCATGAAATTCTCTAATGCACATCGGGGCTATGGTCCTCTTCAGCCCATGCTTCAGTCCTTCTTCGAATTTCCTACACCTCCAAGCCTCAGAGGTGGCTTGGGTATAAAACCTGGCGAGGTACTCGAACCGAGCAGCATAGGCATTCACAGACATATCCCCCTGCTCCAACCTCAGGAACTCAGCTTCCTTCGCAAATCTTGCGCTGTCTGGGAAGTACTTCTCCAAGAACCTCACTCTGAAGCTTTCCCAATCCATCACTTCCTCTCGGGCCTCCATCATCTGTTGAGTTCCCATCCACCAGAACTCAGCTTCCCCAGACAGGAGGTATGTGGCAAACACCAGCTTCTTGTCTTCAGGGCAGGAAGTCGCCCTGAATATCTTCTCTAACCCCCTGACCCACTGATCTGCTTGATCAGGGGTAACGTTCCCACTGAACTTAGGTGGGTTGTGCCTGAGGAACTCAGTCAGTCCCATATGCTCCTGAGGCTGACCGACGTCGGGGTTTGTTGCGGCCGATCTGGCGGTCTCCCACTGTTGCATTGTAGCTTGGTGATTTTGAGACATCGCCGCATTCTGCTGCTGGATGGCACTTGCCATCATCTCGATGGCCTTGGCGATCTGACCCATTTCAGAAGAAGGTTGGGGTGGGGTAGAGGGTCTACGTGCCATCTCTCTTGTTTCGGATCTTGAAGCTATGAGTTTCCTATATTCCCTACAACTACAGGAATGAGATTGATAAGAAATCAATTCATTCAGGAGGTAATAACTAGACCTTACAAAGGTCAGCATCTCAAAGTCATCAAGAATTTGAGCTTAACAACATACTCGTAATACTTAGAATCTCAAGCAAGGTATTAGAACAGCTACTGGTATCGTCACCATCAGTTCAAACAACCATTTTCAGTCAATTGCAGAAACACTCAATAAGCTAAACTAGATCACACCAGCATTCAATGTATACTAAACATCAAATCTTTGGAATTAAGATTGAGAATCATCTCGGTCCAGTTATGAGTGTGCACCCTCATTACTTCATCAAGATCTTCTCACCCTTAATACTAAGATTTTCAGCTAGAGTATACGTTCACTAAAGCACAGAAGCACACACAAACTTTTCAATACAAAACGTTTGAAAACCTTTCACTATAGTTGTTATTTAAAAACTCAAATAACTTTTATGAGCAGAAGAAACACAATGGATCCACAGCCCTCAGGTCATCCTAAGGACGAACTGCTCTGATACCATTAATGTAACATCCCACCAAATACATTTCATATTTATATAATATAAATGAAGATAAACAAGTATTTTGAAATAAACATAATCATATATATATAATGGAGTTTCTCCTCATCGGGAGTTTAATACACAAACTGTGAATCTTTCCAAAAAAAACTTAACCAAAAATACAACAAAAGACAAATCGGGCGATATGCAAAAAAAGGGCGATCTCCTAGTCAATCAGGTGATCTCCTATCAGACCGGCGATCTCCTATCAGACCGGCGATCTCACTTTCCTGCAACGTCATCTGCTCCCGTGTAAATCATACACGATCATCACAAGTTTTAAGAAGAACATCCACAAACGAAAACGCAGGGTAAGCTAGACAGTTTTAAAAGAGAATTTAGATATGAACTTTAAAATCAAGATAAATTAATTTAAGGCACCCACGTAAAAACATCAGCTTTCTCATTCTTCCCACATACCATCAAGTAAAAACCCACATTTCACAAGTCCTCAAGAGTAGTTCATATCACGCAGTGCAGCAAGTGTCTATCCACATACAGTGTTCCTCATTTCTCACGTCAGGTTTTCCACTGACTCACAATACATAGACACAAGACACTAATTCCGGAATACTCGTGCATTGATTAGACTCAGAGATCTGCACCTGCCATATTGCCCACTGTGGAATCTCTCACATCCACAGGGTCGCCGTGAAATCTCTCACATTCATCAGCGTATAATGAATCTCACACATCACCATACAGCATGACAGGGTTAATCCACGCGAAACAGGTCGGTTTGTTCTCTTTCAAACAACCCACCCATACAGGTGAACCTCCTTCGACTCTCAACAACTGAGTAACTTCCTCTACGTGAGTCCATTACCTCAGCAGAGTCAGGATATCTCGTTCTTAATCACCGATCAATGCACCTACTACAAGATCTTACACGGTATTTTCTTTCCTGAAAATACTATGCCTCGACCTCACACTCACCACATCCAACACATCATACCATTCAAATAAATCATTCAAATCACATCAACAACCATTTCAAAGCTTCAGATCTTCGAATACCTCATGTAAATCTCAAGTAGTTTCAAAACAGTATCAAAAACAGAGGAGTTCGTAAAACAGCGCCAAAACCGGCGATCTAGTTCAAAAACAGAGTGTTTCGAAGATTGTATATAAAACCGGCGACCTCGTCGCCCAAGCACACAAACAGAGCATTTTACGCAGATGAAAACGAAAATGGCGACCACGTCGCCCTCATTTCAGAAGATAGCTAAACTATGGCTCGTATGGAAAAGAGGTCTAGCTTCCCTTACCTGGACTTGCGCAAACACCAGGAGTTCCGAAATCCAACGAAGCTTGAAGAACGCTTTGACTCTGTTCTTGTGTCTGGTTTTGAAGAGCTTGCAGAGAACCACCCAAGTGCTCCAAGGGCAAACGTCGAACTGGTGCTTGAGGATGCCTGGAAAACGCAGCGCGAAGGGGAGAAAGGAGGAGGATGGAGATAGTCTCGCTCTTTCACTCTTGGGTCACTTGTAACGCTCTTTGCCTCCTCTCAGTGGGTTTTGATCCCAACCATACCTGTCCTCGTATACTGCTGCCCTCCCCTTTTTCTGCAAAAGCCTGGGCGTACGTTCCTCTGAACAGTACGACCCCGGTTGTCTTTTGTGCATGCAAACCACTGCTCTGAACAGTACTACCACTGTTGTCTCTGGTGCATGCCAACCACTGCTCTGAACAGTACTGCCACTGTTTGTCGCTTGTGCATGCCAGCCACTGCTCTGAACAGTACGACCGTGAGTGTCTCCCGCGCATGCCAACATTCTGATGTCACTATTCTGAACCACCCTTTTCGTCTACGTGGCGCGCGTGCAGAACGTCTCATGCTGGATGTCTGGGTCCCACGTTCTCTGTGTATAACTTAACGTAGCGCGATGACCTTTCGCCGATGACTACCAGCTCGAAGAGAAACCTCTGATGACCTCTCGCGCGAAGACGATCCACCGATGACCTCGCGCGAAGACTACCACCGATGACCTCGCGCGAAGACTACCACCGATGACCTCGCGCGAAGACTACCACCGATGACCTCGCGCGAAGACTACCACCGATGACCTCTCGCGCGAAGACTCTCGACCGATGACCTCTCGCGCGAAGACTCTCGACCGATGACCTCTCGCGCGAAGACTCTCGACCGATGACCTCTCGCGCGAAGACTCTCGACCGATGACCTCTCGCGCGAAGACTCTCGACCGATGACCTCTCGCGCGAAGACTCTCGACCGATGTCTTCCTCTGGCGACGCCCTCATAACTCTCGCGCCTTGGCCACGTCCACATGCATCGCGCCCTGGCAATGCCCGCGTGCCTCGCGTCCGCGCGATGCCCGCATGCCCCTCGCGTCCGCGCGATGCCTGCATGCCTCTCGCGCCCGCGCGATGTCCACCTGGCGCTCATGTGTAGCAGACGACCGGCGACCTCGTAGCCTTCTAAACTTAACTTTTTCCTCCCTTTCTATTCTAAATAAAAACATACTTAGAATTTATTTAAAATATAACTCTTTTATTCCAATAAATTTTTCAGGTCCTTACAGTTCAAGAGTGACAGAGTGAGTTCACCTTCATCCTTCTCTTTTCTCTCCTTCGCGCTGCGATTCAGACATCCTCAAGCACCAGTACGACGAGCGACGACTGCCATTGGTCACCTGGGGAGTTCTCTGCGAGTTTTTCGTCAGTACGCTAGAACAGCGTTAAGGCATCTTTAAACTTCGGTGGGCTTTGGAGCTCTTGGTGTTTTGCGCAAGTCCAGGTAAGGGAAGCTAGCCTTTTCATTTATAAAAACGTTAGACGAGTAGGTTCTGAAGTGAGGGCGACGTGGTCGCCGGTTTTCATATGCTTTTCACGATACTCTGTTTTTATGTGTGGGGCGACGTGATCGCTGTAACATCCCTCCAAATTACTTTGAAATAAATATAAAATGAAAGTAAAGGTGACAAATAGATTCTATGAACAAAATATTATATATATGAAATGAAGTTGCTCCTCTTAGGGAGTTTAATACAAATTCGGTCAAATTTTCCAGAAACATAAACAAAATACAGTAAAAAAAACAAAGCAGGCGATCTCCTATCGGAAGAAACCGATCGCCTATCGGACGAGACCGATCTCCTATCAGAGGAGCCAAAACAGCCGATCACCTATCAGGACAAAAAAAAACAGGCGATCACCCGATAGAGGCAGAAACAGGCGATCACCCGATAGAGACAGAAAACCGGCGATCTCCTCCTCGGCGATCACTCACTAAGGAGCTCTACTTCCTGGAAGATCATCTGCTCCCGTGTAAAATACACGATCATCACAGTTTTAAGAGAAAACCACAGAACCAAAATACGCAGGGTAAGCTAGATATTTTAAAGAGAGTTTAAATCATGAACATGACAATCAAAGTAAAACAAGTTTCAAAATATCCATGTAAAACGTAGAGTTGCTCATATCATTCACCTGATCGCCCAAAATCACACATTTCACAACATTCACCCATAGTCATTCCATTTCACAATACTGCATCAAGTGTCTATAAACTATCAATGTTTCTCATTTCTCACGTCAGACTTTCCACTGACTCACCACACAAGACACTTGACACTACTTCCGGATTGACTCGTGCGTTGATTAGACTCAGAGATCTGCACCTGTCATACCACACCACTATGAAATCCACACAGGGTCGCTGTGAATCCACACAGCATGCGCATATATCATCTCAATGTCAATAGTTCTCCTGGTATGACAGGGTTAATCCATAGGACAGGCGGAGCTCGTTCTTTTTCACACGAGACGCCCATCATATAGACCTCCTTCGACTCTCAACAACTGAGTAACTTCCTCTACGTGATTCCATTACCTCAGCAGAGTCAGGATATCCCCTTAGGAATCACCGATCAATGCACCTACTACAAGATCTTACACGGTATTTTCTTTCCTGAAAATACTATGCCTCGATCCCACATTCACAGCATTCAAAAACATCATACCACTCGAGTAATTGATTCAAGTCACAGCAACGAATCATTTCAAGGTTCAGATCTTCGAATATTTCTTTTAAATCTCAAGTAGTTTCAAAACAACACCCAAAAACAGAGAGTTCACAAACAACGCCAAAACCGGCGATCTAGTTCAAAAACAGGGTGTTTCGAAGACTGTATATAAAACCGGCGACCACGTCGCCCAAGCACACAAACAGAGCATTTTACGCAGATGAAAACAAAAATGGCGACCACGTCGCCCTCACTTCAGAGATAGCTACACTATGGCTTGTATGGAAAAAGAGGTCTAGCTTCCCTTACCTGGACTTGCGCCAAACACCAGGAGCTCCGAAACCCAACGAAGCTTGAACGACGCCTTGGCTCTGTTTTTGGGTCTGGTTGAAGGACTTGCAGAGAACCTCCCAGGTGCTCTAATGGTGGCCGTCGCTCGTCGTACTCTCGTGTGAAGGTGCTAGAATCGCAGCGCGAAGGAGAGAATGGAGGAGAAGGGAGATAAACGCACCCTTTAGCTCTGGAACCACAGCAACGTTTCTTTCCTTCTCCCTCAGAAATGGGTTTTTTGCATCTTAAGCTGACTTCTCCACAAAAACCGCTGCCACCACCCACTCTGCAGGGAGTTTGCGTGTACGCTTCGCTGAACAGTACACCTAAGCGTGCCTCTGCGCAGGCTAACACTCTGAGGTCACTAGCCTGAACCACTCTTTTTGTCTACGTGGCGCGCGTGCAGGGCGTTTCATGCTGGGGGTCTGGGTCCCACTTTACTCTGTGTGAAACTCGACGTCGCGCGATAACTTTCCACTGCTGACTCATCCTGGCGAATGACCGATGTCTCCTTCGTCCTGGAAGACGACCGATGTCTTCTTCTGGGAGACGACCGATGTCATCCCTGGCGACGCCCTCATAACTCTCGCGCCCTGGCCACGTCCACACGCCTCGCGCGCCCTGGCGACGTCCGCATACCTCGCGCGCCCTGGCCACGTCCACACGCCTCGCGCGCCCCTGGCGACGTCCACATGCCTCGCGCGCCCTGGCGACGTCCACACGCCTCGCGCTCCCTGGCGACGTCCACATGCCTCGCGCGCCCTTGCATGCAACACTAAGGGTGATCTCTTTTGCTCAAGCGTAGAGCTTCGCATGCACAGCGTATCTAAGGCTTAACCCACACCTTGATACGCGTGGTTGTTGGAACCCACTCTGGTTGATTCAGTATCTTGACCACATACTACGTGCATTCCCGCCGATCACGTACACTCTAGGCGATTGGCGCTCATGTCTCCTCTAGGCGACAGGCGATTATGTGCCAGAGGAGTCGGAGATCGCCTCCATCTTCACTAACGGCGATCTCGTAGGAGACTTCTTAGCTACACATTTCCTCCTTTACTCTTCTTGATCTACATGTCAGCCGACCGACCTCTACCAGCTGACCCCAGATCTTGGGCGACGTCCGAGGTCCGACTACTACGAAACTTCATTTACCAGCTCTTTGTATTTTAAATAATAACATCTTCTGAAATTATTTAAATATACCACTTTTATTCCAATTCAATTTTACAGGTCCTTACAATCGCCGGTTTTAAATGTTGATTTCGAAATCCCCTGTTTTAGTGTCGTTTGAAACTGTTTGAGATTGAAATGTGAATGTGGGATCAAGGCATAGTATTTTCAGGAAAGAAAATACCGTGTAAGATCGTGTAGAGTGTGCATTGACCGGTCATTCGTTTATTATGAGATATCCTGACTTTCCTGATATAATGGAATCATATAGATGAAGTATTCAGGCGTTGAGAGTCGAAGGAGGTTCATATGTATGGGTGAGTCGTTTGAAAGATAACTACTTGACCCGTTGTATGGATTAACCCTGTCATGCTAGGATAGTAATGATATTGAGATTCATTTATACGCTTGTGAATGTGTGTGATTTCACAGCGACCCTGTGAATGTGTGTGATTTCACAGTGGTGCAGTATGACAGGTGCAGATCTCTGAGTCTAGTCAATGTACGTGTCTTCTGGAAGTAGTGTCAAGTGTCTTGTGTGATGAGTCAGTGGAAGTCTGACGTGAGAAATGAGAAACATTGAAATTGATAGACACTTGATGGATTATGTGAATTGAAAGACTCTTGAGGAAATTGTGAAATATGTGATTGCTTGATGGTCATGTGCAGGGAATGAGAAAATTGATGGTTTTTACGTGGGTGTCGTAAATTTGTTTTATCTTGATTTTAAAGTTCATATCTAAATTCTCTTTCAAATATCTAGCTTACCCTGTGTTTTTGGTGTTGTGTTTGGCTTTTTCTTAAACTTGTGATGATCGTGTATAATTTACACGGGAGCAGATGATGTTGCAGGAAGTAGAGCTCCTCAGTGAGTGGTCGCCGGAAGGAGATCGCCTGTTTCTGTTCCTGTTAGGCGATCACCCCTTTTTCTGTTTTCTGGTAGGAGATTGCCTTTTTCTGTTAGGAGATCGCCTGTTTTTTTCTATTTCGCTGTATTTTGTTTAAGTATTGGAAAACTGACCGGTATGTATTAAACTCCCTGTGAGGAGATGTAACATCCCGCCAAAATAATACATACATCCATGTATAATTGAAATTAAGTGTAACCAAATAATATTGAAGAGTGCAAAATAATATGTATTTATATATATCAGAAATGAAGTTGCTCCTCTTAGGGAGTTTAATACATAAACGAAATCAAATGTTTGCAAGATTTTACGAAAATAAAAGAAATGCAGTAAGACAGGCGGTCTCAAAAGAAAACGGCGATCTCCAAAAGTCCCCAAAAATAGGCGACTTGCTAGCCAGACATAAAATCGGCGATCTCATAACAGACGACCTCAAAACAGGCGATCTGATAGTAGGGCAAAATCCGGCGATCGCCACCGAGAGGTGGAAATGGGCGATCTCAGCCCTCGGCGACCACCCCTTAGGGAGCTCTTCTTCCTGGAAGATCATCTGCTCCCGTGTACAATTACACGATCATCACAGTTTTGAGAAAAACCACAATACAGATAAAAGGGTAAGCTAGCCATTTTAAAGAGAGTTTAGAATAAGGCATTTAATCATGAACATAATAGAGCAAGGTAAAACATTTTTCAAATCTCTATGTAAAACGTAGAGCTACTCATCTCATTCACCTGATCGCCCAAAATCACACTTCGCAACATTCACCCATAGTCATTCCATTTCACAATACAGCATCAAGTGTCTATCAATATTCAAGTTTCTCATTTCTCACGTCAGACTTTCCACTGACTCACAATGCATAGACACATGACACTACTTCCGGATTGACTCATGCATTGATTAGACTCGGAGATTTGCACCTGTCACACTGCCCACTGTGGAATCACACACATCCACAGGGTCGCCGTGAAATCTTACACATTCACCAGCGTACGATGAATCTCAACACATCACCATACAGCATGACAAGGTTAATCCACAAGACAGGTGGAGCTCGTTCTTTTTCACACGAGGCGCCCATCACATGGACCTCCTTCGACTCTCACCAACTGAGTAACTTCCTCTATGTGATTCCATTATCAGCAGAGTCAGGATATCTCGTTAGGAATCACCGATCAATGCACATCTACATGATCTTACACGGTATTTCCTTTCCTGAAAATACTATGCCTCGATCCCACATTCACAACATTCAACATATCATGCCACACTTCAAAGAATGATTTCAATCACAGCACTATCCATTTCAAAGGATTTATATTTTCGAATATCTCATTCAAACAGTTCTCAAAACAATCATCAAACACAGGGAGTTCGCAAACAACGCCAAAACCGGCGATTTGGTTCAAAACAGGGTATTTTTTCGAAGTCTTATTAAAAAAACCGGCGACCACGTCGCCAAACACATAAAACAGAGCATTCACTAAGATGAAACGAAAACCGCGACCACGTCGCCCAATCACATTAGACAGAGCATTTACGAAAGAGAAAATGAAAACCGGCGACCCGTCGTCCCTCACTTCAGAAGTAGCAAATCCATGACTTTTATTGAAAATGAAGTAGCTTCCCTTACCCTGGACTTGCGCAAACACTTAGAGTTTCGAAACCCAACAAAGCTTGAAGAACGCCTTGGCTGTTTTTTTTGCGTCTGGTTGAAGGACTTGCAGAGGACTGCCCAGGTGCTCTAATGGTGGCCGTCGCTCGTCGTACTCTCGTGTGAAGGTGCTAGAACCGCAGCGCGAAGGATATATCTGGAGGAGAAGGGAGGTAACTCACTCTTTCTCTCTTCGAAGGCTGCAACGTTTCTTCCCCTCAGTATGGATTTCAGTGACTTAAACCAACTTATCCCTCCAAAAGCAGCTGCCACCACCTACTCTGCAGGGAAGTTTGCGTGCACGCTTCCCTGAACAGCACGACCACTGTTGCCTCTGGTGCATGCCAACCACTGCTCTGAACAGTACTGCCACGTTTGTCGCTTGTGCATGCCAGCCACTGCTCTGAACAGTACGACCGGAGTCTCTCCGCGCATTCCAACATTCTGATGTCACCTAGTTCTGAACCACCCTTTTCGTCTACGTGGCGCGCGTGCAGAACGTCTCATGCTGGATGTCTGGGTCCCCCACGTTCTCTGGATAACTTAACGTATCGCGCGATGACCTTTTCACACACTTCACCGATGACCACAGGCGCGAAGATGATCCACCATGACCTCTCGCGCGAGGCTAACAACCGATGACCTCTCGCGCGAAGGCTAACAAAACGATGACCTCTCGCGCGAAGGCTAACAACCGATGACCTCTCGCGCGAAGGCTAACAACCGATGACCTCTCCCCTGATGATGCCCCGCATGCCCTCGCCCAGGCGATCCTGCATGCCTTTCGCCCTGGCGATGCTCGATGACACATCCGCCACCTTCCTGGAGGTTCTTCATTCCACTATGTTACATCCAAGGTATTCTCTCCACAAGGCTTGGTGACGTCGGTAGCTTCACACTTCCAAGAGTTGATTAGCACCAGTCCTCGTGCGCCCAAGCGTGTACCGTTAAGGATGATTCTCTTATGCTCAAGTATAGAGCTTCGCCTGCCCAGCGTATCCAAGGTTTAATAACCCACACCTTGATACGCGTGGCTTTTGGGACGTACCAGGGTTGATCCAACATTTTGGCTACACACTAAGTGTAAGTTTCGGCGATTAGGTGTACTCTAGGCGACAGGCTACTAGGTACACACAGGCGATAGGCCGTTCACAGCATAACTAGCGATAGGCGTTCAAGCATAAGCTAGGCGATAGGCGTTCAAGTGCCAGAGAAGTTGGGAGATCGCCTACCCGCTTAATAACGGCGATCTCGTAGGCTTCTCAGCTATACATTCCTTCCTTTATATTAAATAAACACGTGCTTCGAATTTATTTATAATATAACACTTTTATTCCATATAACTTCTAGGTTCTTACAATCTCCCCAACAGAAAAATTTTCGTCCTCGAAAATTGGGTTACAAGGAAGGAGGTAAGGATATGCTTCTCTCATGGTTTCTTCAAATTCCCATGGTGGAATCACCCGATCTTCACGTTGTCCACTCCCAACACGTGAGTAGGGTCTGCAAGGACTTCCTTAGCTATGATACGTGGAATACATTATGTAGACCCTGTACATGGGATATGCTGCCCCATAGATTGCCAACTCCAGCATTCACACTCTACTCCCACCTTGAAGACTTTATTGAACAAGTCTAGAACTAGGTCCTTAACGTAACCAGGACTAGTCCCTTTAGAGGAAAGCGGGCAAGATCCCTTCATTGGATGAAAGGGGACAGCTGTCCACAACTTGCCACCCCCTAGCGAACATCAAACTAGGGTCCGAAGTGTCCTTCTAGGAATCAACTCCTCATCTTGATCAAATCATCACCGACTTCTCAACTGCTGATCAATTCCCACGCTCCCAAAGGGACACTTTTTATTCATTATTCCGCTGCATAATTCTGTACTTACAAGACAAGGTTTCTGTTGCTGTTACCTTCCAAATTATTATTATGACCCCTTTTGCCAACTCGACTTCCTGTTCCCATTACGACCTTCTTCTTCAATGTATACGTTGGATGCATTGACGTCGGTTTCAGGTGCCTATCCAGAAGGCATACGAGAACGAACGCACCTCTGCCTCCAGAATCTCTTGCCCAAGGATAACTCTATTCTCCTTCTGTCCCAGATACCACAGGCTATTTCCACTCACAATCCCTTCCACGCCCATCATTCTGAAATTTACTACATCTCTGAAAGACTCAACATCATCATAACACGGCCTACCCTCATTCTTATCCACAGCCATATCCTCCTTCCCTTCTACATTCACAGGTCGATCTACATCTTATTTGCCAAAAACTTCGGAGGCTTACATTTTCGGAAGCCTTTTATCTCAACCCACCATTTCCATAATCCTCTTTCAAATCCCGGTCAGCCAAACAGCATCCATTCTGCGTGAAGCCTAAGCTAGAACCATCTCATGCTGTTTCATTGACATGAGCATCTTCTACGCTTCAAAGAAAATTCCTTCCTTGGAATTTAACTCTGGTACTTCCCATGGTTACACATGCTTAAGCTTTAAACCCCCAGCCTCTTGCTTATTTACTCTCCATGACTTATACGTAACTGGGACTAAACCTTGGTACTACCAAATCTAACTCACACTTGTTCCTTTCATTCCATCTACTACCACTGGGCATTCAGAGCAACCTAGGGAGGTCAAAACCTGTTTTTGAAGCAGGTGCAGAGGCCAATCGTTCAAACGACAGCTCCTCCACTATATGGCCCAAGCTCGGTTGCACACCGATTTGACACAAAAGAGTGTGTCTCTCCAGAATCAAACAAAACTATAACGTATCTACCAGCTATAGAGCAACATTCTGTACTAAGTTACCTGACTGAGATGCCTCCGCTCCAGCCATGGCAAGCACTCTCCCTGCTGCCTGAGGTCGACTGCCTCCATTCCTCAACTGCTGGGAACTAACGGGTTGAGTCATCCTTTTTCTGTTAGGACAATCTCTAGAAATGTGCCCCATCTCTTGACATGTGAAACCACCCTTTCTCTGAGTTCCTCTTGGGGCACACCTTGACGTTATGTAACCCACCACAACGGAAACATCTTGGTTTCCCTGGTTGTTGCTGCTGAAACTGGGGCGGAATTGCTCCTGTCCGAGGTGGTGGAGGTATCGCATAAGGTTTGCTTCGTGGGTGCTGTACCTTGGCCTTCCCACTGGAGGGACCCCCTGGTTGTGATCTGATTACTCTGGAACCACTCCTCTCCAGGGTCTCCACTACCCTTGCCTTCCTCACTAGGGCATGTAACTCCCTGGTCCACGGATCTGCTTGATCAGGGGTAGCACTCCCACTGAGCATGGGTGGGTTGTGCCTCATGAACTCGGTCATCCCTACCTGCTCCCGAGGCTGATTGACCTGGGAAGCTGTTGCAGCCGATCCAGCAGTTTCCAAATGATTCATTACAGCCTGATGAATCTGGGCCATTACCGTATTCTGCTGTTGGATGGCAGTCGCCATCATCTCGATAGCCTTGGCAATCTGGCTCATCTCCGAAGAAGGTTGGGGAGGGGTAGAAGGTCTACGTGCCATCTCCTTCGTTTTCAGATTTTGAACTATAATATTCCTATATTCCCTACAACTACAAGAATGAGATCGATAAGAAATCAATTCATTCAAGGGGTAACAGCTAGACCTTACACAGGTCAGCATCTCAAAGTCATTAAGAATTTGAGTTCATCCACAGAATCATGATGCTTATAACATCAAGCATAACACCAGCACAACTACTGGTATGCAGTCATCAATCTAATCAACCATTTTCAATCAATTACAAAGACACTCAAGAGAATGAGATAGCTCACACCAGAATTCAATATATGCTAAACATCAAACCTTTGGAATTAAGATTGAGACTCATCCCGATCCAGTTATGAGTGTGCACCCTCACTACTGTATCAAGGCCTTCTCATTCTTAATACTAAGATTTTCAATTAGAACATATATTCACCAAAGCACACCCAAAATTTTAATACAAAAACGTTTGAAAACCTTTCACTATAGTTATTATTTTAAATTCAAATAACTTTCATGAGCAGAAGAAACACAATGGATCCACAGCCCTCAGGTCATCCTAAGGACGAACTGCTCTGATACCATTAATGTAACATCCCGCCAAAATAATACATACATCCATGTATAATTGAAATTAAGTGTAACCAAATAATATTGAAGAGTGCAAAATAATATGTATTTATATATATCAGAAATGAAGTTGCTCCTCTTAGGGAGTTTAATACATAAACGAAATCAAATGTTTGCAAGATTTTACGAAAATAAAAGAAATGCAGTAAGACAGGCGGTCTCAAAAGAAAACGGCGATCTCCAAAAGTCCCCAAAAATAGGCGACTTGCTAGCCAGACATAAAATCGGCGATCTCATAACAGACGACCTCAAAACAGGCGATCTGATAGTAGGGCAAAATCCGGCGATCGCCACCGAGAGGTGGAAATGGGCGATCTCAGCCCTCGGCGACCACCCATTAGGGAGCTCTTCTTCCTGGAAGATCATCTGCTCCCGTGTAACAATTACACGATCATCACAGTTTTGAGAAAACAACCACAATAACAGATAAAAGGGTAAGCTAGCCATTTTAAAGAGAGTTTAGAATAAGGCATTAAATCATGAACATAATAGAGCAAGGTAAAACATTTTTCAAATCTCTATGTAAAACGTAGAGCTACTCATCTCATTCACCTGATCGCCCAAAATCACACTTCGCAACATTCACCCATAGTCATTCCATTTCACAATACAGCATCAAGTGTCTATCAATATTCAAGTTTCTCATTTCTCACGTCAGACTTTCCACTGACTCACAATGCATAGACACATGACACTACTTCCGGATTGACTCATGCATTGATTAGACTCGGAGATTTGCACCTGTCACACTGCCCACTGTGGAATCACACACATCCACAGGGTCGCCGTGAAATCTTACACATTCACCAGCGTACGATGAATCTCAACACATCACCATACAGCATGACAAGGTTAATCCACAAGACAGGTGGAGCTCGTTCTTTTTCACACGAGGCGCCCATCATGGACAGGTGGAGCTCGTTCTGTTTCACACGAGGCGCCCATCCTGGATAGGTGGAGCTCGTTCTGCTTCACACGAGGCGCCCATCACATGGACCTCCTTCGACTCTCACCAACTGAGTAACTTCCTCTATGTGATTCCATTATCAGCAGAGTCAGGATATCTCGTTAGGAATCACCGATCAATGCACATCTACATGATCTTACACGGTATTTCCTTTCCTGAAAATACTATGCCTCGATCCCACATTCACAACATTCAACATATCATGCCACACTTCAAAGAATGATTTCAATCACAGCACTATCCATTTCAAAGGATTTATATTTTCGAATATCTCATTCAAACAGTTCTCAAAACAATCATCAAACACAGGGAGTTCGCAAACAACGCCAAAACCGGCGATTTGGTTCAAAACAGGGTATTTTCGAAGTCTGTATTTAAAACCGGCGACCACGTCGCCAAACACATAAAACAGAGCATTCACGAAGATGAAAACGAAAACCGGCGACCACGTCGCCCAATCACATAGAACAGAGCATTTACGAAAGAGAAAATGAAACCGGCGACCACGTCGCCCTCACTTCAGAAGTAGCAAATCCATGACTTTTATTGAAAATGAAGGTAGCTTCCCTTACCTGGACTTGCGCAAACACTTAGAGTTCCGAAACCCAACAAAGCTTGAAGAACGCCTTGGCTCTGTTTTTGCGTCTGGTTGAAGGACTTGCAGAGGACTGCCCAGGTGCTCTAATGGTGGCCGTCGCTCGTCGTACTCTCGTGTGAAGGTGCTAGAACCGCAGCGCGAAGGATATATCTGGAGGAGAAGGGAGGTAACTCACTCTTTCTCTCTTCGAAGGCTGCAACGTTTCTTCCCCTTCAGTAGTGGATTTCAGTGACTTAAACCAACTTATCCCTCCAAAAGCAGCTGCCACCACCTACTCTGCAGGGAAGTTTGCGTGCACGCTTCCCTGAACAGCACGACCACTGTTGCCTCTGGTGCATGCCAACCACTGCTCTGAACAGTACTGCCACTGTTGTCGCTTGTGCATGCCAGCCACTGCTCTGAACAGTACGACCGCGAGTGTCTCCCGCGCATGCCAACATTCTGATGTCACTATTCTGAACCACCCTTTTCGTCTACGTGGCGCGCGTGCAGAACGTCTCATGCTGGATGTCTGGGTCCCACGTTCTCTGTGTATAACTTAACGTAGCGCGATGACCTTTTCACCGATGACCACAGGCGCGAAGATTATCCACCGATGACCTCTCGCGCGAAGGCTAACAACCGATGACCTCTCGCGCGAAGGCTAACAACCGATGACCTCTCGCGCGAAGGCTAACAACCGATGACCTCTCCCCCTGATGATGCCCGCATGCCCCTCGCGCCCAGGCGATCCTGCATGCCTTGCGCCCTGGCGATGCTCGATGACACATCGCCACGCCTTCCTGGAGGTTCTTCATTCCACTATGTTACATCCAAGGTATTCTCTCCACAAGGCTTGGTGACGTCGGTAGCTTCACACTTCCAAGAGTTGATTAGCACCAGTCCTCGTGCGCCCAAGCGTGTAACGTTAAGGATGATTCTCTTATGCTCAAGTATAGAGCTTCGCCTGCCCAGCGTATCCAAGGTTTAACCCACACCTTGATACGCGTGGCTTTTGGGACGTACCAGGGTTGATCCAACATTTTGGCTACACACTAAGTGTAGTTTCGGCGATTAGGTGTACTCTAGGCGACAGGCTACTAGGTACACACAGGCGATAGGCGTTCAAGCATAAGCTAGGCGATAGGCGTTCAAGCATAAGCTAGGCGATAGGCGTTCAAGTCCCAGAGAAGTTGGAGATCGCCTACCCGCTTAATAACGGCGATCTCGTAGGCTTCTCAGCTATACATTCCTTCCTTTATATTTAAATAAACACGTGCTTCGAATTTATTTATAATATAACACTTTTATTCCAATATAAACTTCTAGGTTCTTACAGGAGAAATTTCATTATATATATATATATACATATGTTCACTTCAGTATTATTGTTTTACCTTTATTTCATTTTATAATTATGAAAAAGTTTTGGCGGGATGTTACAGTTGTAAACCAGTGCATAGATGAAACAATAGTGTGTGCACATGATTAAGACAGCAGTAGATTGAAATAGAAAAGAGCATTAGTTTTAATGCTATTAAGACATCCAAAACACACATAGACTTCTCGCTCTATATACCCAAAAGCAAGATTTAAAAGATAATGGGTTTAACCATGCATAAGCAAACTTGGCAGCATTACACAGAGATAACATCGAAAGAACAATCGATTGTTTTGAGAAAACAATCGGTTGTTTTAACTATGACAGCAAAGGAAACATTTTCACAATCAGAAATTACCTTTTAAAATGATGAAGCATGTAGTACAATGTTTGTTCATACCTTTGCATAGAGAAATCCAATGGATTCATAAAAAATGAAGACCTTGAGATGTTTACTTGGTTACAAGGCATACTTACAAGATTTGAGTGATACACATACTCTCTTTATTCTTTGAAAATTCTCTTTTAGCCAACCATTTCAGCCTTTGTCAAGAATGTCTCTTTGTCATTTAAAGAATCTTGCTAGATGTATACATTTGACAAGTGCAGGCACAAGAATTGAACTATATTTAATCTTTCTTTCCTTGAGACTTTATTCCTTACACCCAATGTAGTTCTTGGCTTTCAAGAATACCTACAAGACAAGATTAAGAAGCATGATTTTGTCCCCTTTTAAATTTGGGTCCATGAGTGTTAGAACTGTCTTTAGAAATATCAATATATTTTGGAATCCACTTAAAAATATGATGGAGATCAAATAGAAGAGGAAAGTGAGGATAAAAGCCAAGAACCTCAAGGACAAGTTAGCTCAAAATCCTTCATACCTCAAAGGATCACAAGGAGCAAGGCTAGAGATTTGGGTAAAGAACATCAATTGTTTTCTCTTTTTGTAATTACCCATGTATAAAAATTTGTAAATATTTGTAAATAAATATAAAATTAGCTTTAGGAATATGCCAAAGAGGGAAACCAAAGAAACCTCTAGTGTAAGGCATTGTTTGGGACGGTTTTGAGTAAAAGAGTGGAAGAAGTGACTTTTCCTACTCCTTCTAGACTTAGGTGCTAAGAAGGAGCTAGAAGAGTGACTCTTCCCACTCCTTCTCCCTTGTAACATGTCCAGCTCTCCTTATTATAAATAGGAGTGCTTGGTTCTTAATAATACAAGTTTAAAGTTAGAAGAAAAGAAACTATCTTGAAATTGAGAGAGAGTGAGTTTGTGAGACTTGTCTCTTCTTCTCCTTCATGTCTTATCTTGTGAGCTTTGGAGACTCTCAAGTGGCGGCACCACCTGTAACATCCCGCCAAATACATTTCATATTTATATGATATAAATGAAGATAAACAAATATTTTGAAATACATACTCATATATATATAATAGAGTTTCTCCTCATCGGGAGTTTAATACATAAAAGATAAATCTTTCCCAAAACTTAAGCAAAATACAACAAAAGACGAATCAGGCGATTTGCTAACAAAAGGACGATCTCCTATCAAACAGGCGATCTACTATCAGCCAGGCGATCTCCTATTAGTCAGACGATCTCCTATCATACCGGCGATCTCAATTTCCTGCAACGTTATCTGCTCCCGTGTAAATCATACACGATCATCACAGGTTTTAAGAAGAACATCCACAAACGAAAACGCAGGGTAAGCTAGACAGTTTTAAAAGAGATTTAGATATGAACTTTAACATCAAAATAGAACTAATTTAAGGCATTCCAGTAAAACCATCAGCTTTCTCATTCTTCCCACATACCATCAAGTAAAACCCACATTTCACAATCCTCAAGAGTCGTTCATAACACACAGTGCATCAAGTGTCTAACCACATACAGTGTTCATCATTTCTCACGTCAGACTTTCCACTGACTTCACAATACGTAGACACAAGACACTAATTCCGGAATTACTCGTGCGTTGACTCAGGCCCAGAGATCTGCACCTGTCATACCATACCCCTGTGAAATCCACACAGGGTCGCTGTGAATCCACACAGCATGCGCATATACAATCTCAATGTTACCATTCTCTGGGTATGACAGGGTTAATCCGTAGGACAGGCCGAGCTTGTTCCCATTTGAACAACTCGCCCATACTTACGAACCTCCTTCGACTCTCACCAACTGAGTAACATCATCTACGTGATTCCATTATCTCAGTAGAGTCAGGATATCTCCTTCTCGACGAGCCCCTAGTCAATACACCTATACAGATCTTACACGGTATTTCCTTTCCTGAAAATACTATGCCTCGATCCCACATTCACAGCATTCAAACACATCATACCATTCAAGTAAATGATTCAATCAGAGCAACAAACATTTCAAGATTCAGATGTTCGAATATTTCATGTAAATCTCAAGTAATTTCAAAACAATATCAAAAACAGAAGAGTTCGTAAAACAGCGCCAAAACCGGCGACCTGGTTCGTAAACATGGGTTTTCGAAGATTGTTTATCAAAACCGGCGACCACGTCGCCCAAGCATACAAACAGGGCATTTCACACAGATAAAACGAAAATGGCGACCACGTCGCCCTCACTTCAGAAAGACTACGCTATGGCTCGTATGGAAAAGAGGTCTAGCTCCCCTTACCTGGACTTGCGCAACCTTACTAAGAGCTCCAACTCCACGAGCTTCGAGGATGCCTGGAAAACGCAGCGTGAAGGGGAGAAAGGAGGAGGATGAAGATAATCTCGCTCTTTCACTCTTGGGTCACTTGTAACGTTCTTTGCCTCCTCTCAGTGGTTTTGATCCCAACCATACTTGTCCTCGTATGCTGCTGCCCCCCTTTCTGCAAAAGCCTGGGCGTACGTTCCTCTGAACAGTACGACCTCGGTTGTCTTTTGTGCATGCAAACCACTGCTCTGAACAGTACTACCACTGTTGTCTCTTGTGCATGCCAACGACTGCTCTGAACAGTACGACCGCGAGTGTTTCCTGCGCATGCCAACATTCTGATGTCACTGTTCTGAACCAACGCTTTTTGTCTACGTGTCGCGCGTGCCGCGCGTCTCATGCTGGGAATCTGGGTCCCACGTTCTCTGTGTGTATTCAACGTCGCGCTATGACCTCTCGACCGATGACCACAGGCGCGAAGACTCTCGACCGATGACCTCTCGCGCGAAGACTCTCGACCGATGACCTCTCGCGCGAAGACTCTCGACCGATGACCTCTCGCGCGAATACTCTCGACCGATGACCTCTCGCGCGAATACTCTCGACCGATGACCTCTCGCGCGAAGACACACCCCGCATGCCTCGCGCCCGGCGATGTCCGCATGCCCCTCGCGCCCTGGCGATACCCGATGACACTCGCCACTCCCTCCTGGAGGTTCTTCATTTCACTATGTTACATCCAAGGTATTCTCTCCACAAGGCTTGGTGACGTCGGTAGCTTCACACTTCCAAGAGTTGATTAGCACAAGTCCTCGTGCGCCCAAACGTGTAACGTTAAGGATGATTCTCTTATGCTCAAGTATAGAGCTTCGCCTGTCCAGCGTATCCAAGGTTTAACCCACACCTTGATACGCGTGGCTTTTGGGACGTACCAGGGTTGATCCAACATTTTGGCTACACATTAAGTGTAGTTTCGGCGATTAGGTGTACTCTAGGCGACAGGCTACTAGGTACACACAGGCGATAGGCGTTCAAGCACAATCTAGGCGATAGGCGTTCAAGCACAATCTAGGCGATAGGCGTTCAAGTGCCAGAGAAGTTGGAGATCGCCTACCCGCTTAATAACGGCGATCTCGTAGGCTTCTCAGCTATACATTCCTTCCTTTATTTTAAATAAACACATGCTTCGAATTTATTTATAATATAATACTTTTATTCCAATATAAACTTCTAGGTTCTTACAATCTCCCCAACAAGAAAAATTTTCGTCCCCGAAAATGAATCACAAGGAAAAGAGGTATGGGTAGGCTTCCCTCATGGGTTCTTCTAACTCCCACGTTGAATCACCAGATTTCTCATCCCACACCACTTTCACCATGTTGATGATCTTGCCTCTGAGTTGTTTACTCTGCCGGTCATCAATTCTAACTGGTTTTGCTTCAAAGGACAAGTCATCTCTGATCTGCACGTCGTCTATATCCAGTACATGACTGGGGTCTGCCATGTACTTCCTCAGCTGTGATACGTGAAAGACATTGTGCAGATTCGCTAGATGGGGAGGTAGGGCGATCTCATAGGCTACAGGACCAATCCTCCTTAAGATTTGATATGGTCCCACGAACTTAGGGGACAACTTCTTTGGTCTGATCGCCCTTCCTACGCCCTTGGTTGGTGTTACCCTCATGAACACATGGTCTCCAGCAGCAAACTCCAAAGGCCTTCTCCTCTGATCTGCATAAGACTTTTGTCGGCTTTGAGAAGCTCTCATGTTGCCTTGTATCTGTTTCACCTTCTCGGTTGTCTGCTGAATCAATTCTGGTCCAACCAAGATTGCTTCGCCCTCCTGGCAACACAAGGGAGTCCTGCATCTTCTCCCATACAGGGCTTCATATGGTGCCATCCCAACACTGGCGTGGTAACTGTTGTTGTAGGTAAACTCCACCAGTGGCAACACTTCATCCCAGCTCCCTAATTGGTCCAAGACACACGTCCTCAGTAGATCTTCTAAGGACTGAATTGTTCTCTCAGACTGTCCATCTGTTTGAGGATGGTATGCAGAGCTCATCCTCAACTTAGTTCCCAAGCACTCTTGTAAGGTCTGCCAAAACCGTGAAGTGAACCTGGGATCTCTATCTGAAATGATGCTGGAAGGCACTCCATGCAACCTCACAATCTCCTTGATGTACAGCTGTGCCAACTTGGCTATGGGCATCTTCATGTTTACTGGGAGGAAGTGGGCACTCTTTGTCAGCCGATCTACTATGACCCAGATTGCATCATGCCCTTTTGCTGATCTGGGTAAATGGGTGACAAAATCCATGGCAATGCTGTCCCATTTCCACTCAGGAATACCCAATGGCTGTAACAACCCTCCAGGCCTCTGATGCTCTACTTTTGCCTTTTGACACGTTAAGCAGGTGGTGACATACTGGGCGATGTCTTTCTTCATGCCCGCCCACCAAAATGACTCCTTCAAGTCATGATACATCTTATTCATACCTGGGTGTAGGCTAAGGCGACTCTTGTGACCTTCACCTAGGATCATCTTCTTCAACTCATCATTTGCAGGTATGCAAATCCTGCCATTAAACCTCAAGATCCCATCCTCGCCCATCTCAAAGTCTCTCGCCTAGTCGGTCCCCAGTGACTCTACAGCGTGCTTCAGACTCGGGTCCTCCAATTGTTTATCCTTCAACATCCCCAGGAAGTCATTAGTTATAGTCAGCTTACTACAACTAATGTGATTCACGTGGAACTCCACCCCAAGGTTTAAGTCCCTGAACTGCTCGATCAGTTTCTGCTCTTCCATCATCATGGTGGCGACTTGGATTGATTTTCTACTCAACGCATCTGCCACTACATTGGCCTTCCCTGGGTGATACATGAGTTGAAAATCGTAGTCCTTTAGGAACTCCATCCATCTTCTCTGCCTCATGTTTAGTTCCTTCTGATCAAACAGGTATTTCAGGCTCTTATGGTCACTGAATACCTGGAACCGAGCTCCATAAAGATAATGCCTCCAGATCTTCAAGGCAAACACTACTGCTGCCAACTCCAAATCATGAGTAGGGTAGTTTCTCTCATGCACCTTGAGTTGCCTTGAAGCATATGCAACCACTCTCTTCTCTTGCATCAAGACGCATCCCAAGCCTTGATGTGAGGCATCACAGAAGACGTCAAAAGGTCTTCCTACTTCTGGAATCACCAGCACTGGAGCACTGGTCAGCCTCTCCTTTAGTTCCTTGAAGCTCTGCTCACATCGGTCGGTCCAAGCAAAGGGTTGGTCCTTGCGGGTCAGTTGTGTTAAAGGAGCCACAACTTTGGAAAAATCCTCAATGAACCTTCGATAGTAGCCCGCCAACCCCACAAAGCTCCTTATCTCTGTGACTGTCTTAGGGCGTTCCCACTGCAGCACAGCCTCTACCTTGGCTGGATCTACCGAGATCCCCTGGGCAGATATCACGTGCCCTAAGAAGTTGACTTCCCTTAGCCAGAACTCACACTTAGAGAATTTGGCATAGAGCTGCTTCTCCCTCAGTATCTCCAATACTGTCCTCAGGTGTTCCTCATGCTCCTCCTCGGTCCTTGAGTAAATGAGGATGTCATCTATGAAGACTACCACAAACTTGTCCAAGAAAGGGCGAAAGATCCTATTCATGTAGTCCATGAATAGAGCTGGAGCGTTGGTGACTCCAAATGGCATCACTACATACTCGTAGTGCCCATACCGAGACCTAAAAGCTGTCTTCTGAACATCTTCAGCTTTTACCAAGATTTGGTGATACCCCGATCTCAGGTCAATCTTGGAGAACACCGAGGCCCCATGAATCTGGTCCATCAAATCGTCAATCCGAGGTAGGGGGTACTTGTTCTTGATGGTCAATTTGTTCAATTGCCTGTAGTCTATACACAACCGAGATCCTCCATCCTTCTTCTTGACTAGGAGCACTGGAGCTCCCCACGGAGATACACTGGGTCTGATGAACTGTTTCTCCAGCAGCTCTTCCAACTGCTTCTTTAACTCTACTAACTCGGCTGGTGCCATCCTGTAAGGTGCCATTGATATTGGTCCAGCTCCAGGTACCAAGTCAATAGAGAATTCCAATTCTCTCTTAGGGGGTAACCCAGGCACCTCTTCTGGGAATACATCCGTGAATTCCTTCACCACGTGTAATCTGCTTACGTCCCCTTCATTCCTCACTTCCAACCGAGCTAGCATCACGAAGCACCTCGCCCCTTCTTCCAACTCTGATCGCCCTCTTTGAACTGGCAACACCTCCGATTCTTGGGGATCTGGAAACGCTACCTTCTGACTACCACAGTCTATGAGGACATGATTGGCAGCTAGCCAATCCATTCCCAGGATAACATCCAGGTCCTGAAGAGGTAGGCAGATCAAGTTCACTTTGAATCTACGTCCCTCTACTATCACTGGACATTCAGGGCAAACTGTGGAGGTCAACACCTGTCCTGACGCAGGTGTAGACACCAACAGTTCGAAGGGTAACTCTCTCACCATAAGGCCCAACTCGGCTACACATAGGCTTGACACAAAGGAGTGTGTCGCTCCAGAATCAAACAAAGTTTTTACACTTCTACCAGCTATAAAGCAAACACTCTGCACAAGGTTACCTGATTGGGACGCCTCAGCTCCTGACATGGCAAACACCCTCCCGGTTGCCTGAGGTCTGTTGCCTTCGCTCCTCATCTGCTGGGAACCACTGGGTTGAGTCATTTTGTGCTGAGTAGGACAGTCCTTAGCAACGTGTCCCATCTTCTGGCAGGTAAAGCATCTCTTCTCTGAGTCTTTCTTGGGGCACACATTGGCTGCGTGTGGCCCACCACAATGGAAACATTTAAATTTCCAGGTTTGTTGCTGATGAGACTGGGGTGGCGTTGTCCTCGCCCTATGCTGTGGAGGCCTCGCATAAGGCTTAAACCGCTGCTGCTGTACCCTTGCCTTCCCATTGGAGGAACCGCCTGGATGGGACCTACCCACCCGAGACTCACCCTTCTCTAGAGTCTCTACCATTTTCGCCTTCTCCACTAAGGCATGAAATTCTCTAATGCACATCGGGGCTATGGTCCTCTTCAGCCCATGCTTCAGTCCTTCTTCGAATTTCCTACACCTCCAAGCCTCAGAGGTGGCTTGGGTATAAAACCGGGCGAGGTACTCGAACCGAGCAGCATAGGCATTCACAGTCATATCCCCCTGCTCCAACCTCAGGAACTCAGCTTCCCTCGCAAATCTTGCGCTGTCTGGGAAGTACTTCTCCAGGAATCTCACTCTGAAGCTTTCCCAATCCATCACTTTCTCTCGGGCCTCCATCATCTGCTGAGTTCCCATCCACCAGAACTCAGCTTCCCCAGACAGGAGATATGTGGCAAACACCAGCTTCTTGTCTTCAGGGCAGGAAGTCGCCCTGAATATCTTCTCTAACCCCCTGACCCACTGATCTGCTTGATTAGGGGTAACGTTCCCACTGAACTTAGGTGGGTTGTGCCTGAGGAACTCGGTCAGTCCCATATGCTCCTGAGGCTGACCGACATTGGGGTTTGTTGCGGCCGATCTGGCGGTCTCCCACTGTTGCATTGAAGCTTGGTGATTTTGAGACATCGCCGCATTCTGCTGCTGGATGGCACTCGCCATCATCTCGATGGCCTTGGCGATCTGACCCATTTCAGAAGAAGGTTGGGGAGGGGTAGAGGGTCTACGTGCCATCTCTCTTGTTTCGGATCTTGAAGCTATGAGTTTTCTATATTCCCTACAACTACAGGAATGAGATTGATAAGGAATCAATTCATTCAGGAGGTAATAACTAGACCTTACAAAGGTCAGCATCTCAAAGTCATAAGGAATTTGAGTTTATCAACATACTCGTAATACTTAGAATCTCAAGCAAGGTATTAGAACAGCTACTGATATCATCACCATCAGATCAAACAATTATTTTCAGTCAATTGCAGAAACACTCAATAAGCTAAACTAGATCACACCAGCATTCCATGTATACTAAACATCAAATCTTGGGAATTAAGATTGAGAATCATCTCGATCCAGTTATGAGTGTGCACCCTCATTACTTCATCAAGACCTTCTCACCCTTAATACTAAGATTTTCAGCTAGAGTATACGTTCATTAAAGTACAGGAGCACACACAAACTTTTCAATACAAAACGTTTGAAAACCTTTCACTATAGTTGTTATTTAAAAACTCAAATAACTTTTATGAGCAGAAGAAACACAATGGATCCACAGCCCTCAGGTCATCCTAAGGACGAACTGCTCTGATACCATTAATGTAACATCCCGCCAAATACATTTCATATTTATATGATATAAATGAAGATAAACAAATATTTTGAAATACATACTCATATATATATAATAGAGTTTCTCCTCATCGGGAGTTTAATACATAAAAGATAAATCTTTCCCAAAACTTAAGCAAAATACAACAAAAGACGAATCAGGCGATTTGCTAACAAAAGGACGATCTCCTATCAAACAGGCGATCTACTATCAGCCAGGCGATCTCCTATTAGTCAGACGATCTCCTATCATACCGGCGATCTCAATTTCCTGCAACGTTATCTGCTCCCGTGTAAATCATACACGATCATCACAGGTTTTAAGAAGAACATCCACAAACGAAAACGCAGGGTAAGCTAGACAGTTTTAAAAGAGATTTAGATATGAACTTTAACATCAAAATAGAACTAATTTAAGGCATTCCAGTAAAACCATCAGCTTTCTCATTCTTCCCACATACCATCAAGTAAAACCCACATTTCACAATCCTCAAGAGTCGTTCATAACACACAGTGCATCAAGTGTCTAACCACATACAGTGTTCATCATTTCTCACGTCAGACTTTCCACTGACTTCACAATACGTAGACACAAGACACTAATTCCGGAATTACTCGTGCGTTGACTCAGGCCCAGAGATCTGCACCTGTCATACCATACCCCTGTGAAATCCACACAGGGTCGCTGTGAATCCACACAGCATGCGCATATACAATCTCAATGTTACCATTCTCTGGGTATGACAGGGTTAATCCGTAGGACAGGCCGAGCTTGTTCCCATTTGAACAACTCGCCCATACTTACGAACCTCCTTCGACTCTCACCAACTGAGTAACATCATCTACGTGATTCCATTATCTCAGTAGAGTCAGGATATCTCCTTCTCGACGAGCCCCTAGTCAATACACCTATACAGATCTTACACGGTATTTCCTTTCCTGAAAATACTATGCCTCGATCCCACATTCACAGCATTCAAACACATCATACCATTCAAGTAAATGATTCAATCAGAGCAACAAACATTTCAAGATTCAGATGTTCGAATATTTCATGTAAATCTCAAGTAATTTCAAAACAATATCAAAAACAGAAGAGTTCGTAAAACAGCGCCAAAACCGGCGACCTGGTTCGTAAACATGGGTTTTCGAAGATTGTTTATCAAAACCGGCGACCACGTCGCCCAAGCATACAAACAGGGCATTTCACACAGATAAAACGAAAATGGCGACCACGTCGCCCTCACTTCAGAAAGACTACGCTATGGCTCGTATGGAAAAGAGGTCTAGCTCCCCTTACCTGGACTTGCGCAACCTTACTAAGAGCTCCAACTCCACGAGCTTCGAGGATGCCTGGAAAACGCAGCGTGAAGGGGAGAAAGGAGGAGGATGAAGATAATCTCGCTCTTTCACTCTTGGGTCACTTGTAACGTTCTTTGCCTCCTCTCAGTGGTTTTGATCCCAACCATACTTGTCCTCGTATGCTGCTGCCCCCCTTTCTGCAAAAGCCTGGGCGTACGTTCCTCTGAACAGTACGACCTCGGTTGTCTTTTGTGCATGCAAACCACTGCTCTGAACAGTACTACCACTGTTGTCTCTTGTGCATGCCAACGACTGCTCTGAACAGTACGACCGCGAGTGTTTCCTGCGCATGCCAACATTCTGATGTCACTGTTCTGAACCAACGCTTTTTGTCTACGTGTCGCGCGTGCCGCGCGTCTCATGCTGGGAATCTGGGTCCCACGTTCTCTGTGTGTATTCAACGTCGCGCTATGACCTCTCGACCGATGACCACAGGCGCGAAGACTCTCGACCGATGACCTCTCGCGCGAAGACTCTCGACCGATGACCTCTCGCGCGAAGACTCTCGACCGATGACCTCTCGCGCGAATACTCTCGACCGATGACCTCTCGCGCGAATACTCTCGACCGATGACCTCTCGCGCGAAGACACACCCCGCATGCCTCGCGCCCGGCGATGTCCGCATGCCCCTCGCGCCCTGGCGATACCCGATGACACTCGCCACTCCCTCCTGGAGGTTCTTCATTTCACTATGTTACATCCAAGGTATTCTCTCCACAAGGCTTGGTGACGTCGGTAGCTTCACACTTCCAAGAGTTGATTAGCACAAGTCCTCGTGCGCCCAAACGTGTAACGTTAAGGATGATTCTCTTATGCTCAAGTATAGAGCTTCGCCTGTCCAGCGTATCCAAGGTTTAACCCACACCTTGATACGCGTGGCTTTTGGGACGTACCAGGGTTGATCCAACATTTTGGCTACACATTAAGTGTAGTTTCGGCGATTAGGTGTACTCTAGGCGACAGGCTACTAGGTACACACAGGCGATAGGCGTTCAAGCACAATCTAGGCGATAGGCGTTCAAGCACAATCTAGGCGATAGGCGTTCAAGTGCCAGAGAAGTTGGAGATCGCCTACCCGCTTAATAACGGCGATCTCGTAGGCTTCTCAGCTATACATTCCTTCCTTTATTTTAAATAAACACATGCTTCGAATTTATTTATAATATAATACTTTTATTCCAATATAAACTTCTAGGTTCTTACACCACCCACTCATCTTGGAAGAAACACCCTCCAAGTGGCGTGAATCACATCTCCAAAAGGCTACAACCACATAAGTCATTTCTATTCATCTTCTAAAAATACCCATTTGTGTTTTCTTGTAGTTTTTCCATTTTTAATCGGTTCAATCTTTTCCATGAGTTGTTTCCTTTCATTTGCTGCCATTGTTCTGCACTTTGTTGGTTTATTTCCTTGTTTTCTTGCTGTTTTAATTTCTTCCAAACCATGGGTTTCCATATACATGTGTTGTTCTTGTTTTCCATCCATGGGTTTTTGTTCTTTGATGAACTTCTTTGTGATTTTCTAATTCCTATTGAATTTCAATCAGTATTTTCACTTGTTCTTGGTGTTCTTATGTTGTTCTTGTGTTTCCTTTGAATTTTGGTACTGTTCTTGAATTACCCATTCATATTCCATTGTTATCTTACACTACAAGTTACCTATTCATGTGTTTTTAGTATGAACCTTTGTTTTCTTGAGTAGAAACTCTATTAATTGTTCTTTAGAATTTTGATCCTAATTCTTGAAAGTGTCATGAATACAATGAAACCTATATCAACTCAACCCAAACCAAGAAAGTTTCATAAGAGACTTACATCATGTGGTATCTAGAGCCATGGTGTTGATTTGTTGATTGTGAGTTGAATAGACACTTTCTTTTTGGGCAATTTTTTTTCCAGCACCTATAATTTCGTGTTTCTTGTTTTTCCAGCACCTTATATTCATACTTTTGTTTGGTTTGAATATGTTTTAGTTGTGCCTTTTTCAATCAACAAGTTAGCTCAAAATCCTTCATACCTCAAAGGATCACAAGGAGCAAGGCTAGAGATTTGGGTAAAGAACATCAATTGTTTTCTCTTTTTGTAATTACCCATGTATAAAAATTTGTAAATATTTGTAAATAAATATAAAATTAGCTTTAAGAATATGTGATGGAAGAGGGCCAAGCACAACCTTCCATGAAAGGCAAGAGCCAAGTCAAGAGCGTCTAAGACCAAGCTAGGAGCGTCTAAGACAAGCTAGGAGGGTCTAGGACGAGAAGGCCAAGCTAGAAGCGTCTAGGACAAGAAGACTTGGATCAAAGCTATGAATGGGAGAGTGGCATACTAGCACATATTCCGTGAAGGCCCATCAAATGTAGTTTAGCTTTAATTGGGGTGTAAATAGCATAGCCATGTGGACAAATGTTTATTTTTCTGCACATTAGAATTAAGGAGAAGTTAACCTTCCCACTATTCTAGAAAGCCCATGGAGGGGGTGAACTTACAAACTAGACACACCCCTCCCCATGTGCTCACACTTTCCATGTGGCCCATGTGCTTCACATTTACATTTCATTTGGCTAGCATTAGGGTTGCATTATGGTCCTCCTTAGCCTATAAAAGGAGGAGCCTACACCTTGTATTTTCAAGATTAAATAGAGTATTGTTATGCTGCCAAAATTGTGCCATACACCACTCTTTGCCTAACACTTAGGTTTTAGTCTTCAATTCATCACTACCAAAGGGGCTGGCCAAACCTCCCCATTTCCTCACTCTTCATGCACCTTCAAGGCACCCATGCTTCCTAGGAAGGCCTTGCTCACCTCCTCCATAAGCTTCCGCATCCATCATCACCAAGGAACTCCAAAATCCAAAGAAGAGCTCATAGGAATGCTTTCATGGAAGGTTGTGCTTGGCCCTCTTCCATCAATATGCCAAAGAGGGAAACCAAAGAAACCTCTAGTGTAAGGCATTGTTTGGGACGGTTTTGAGTAAAAGAGTGAAAGAAGTGACTTTTCCTACTCCTTCTAGACTTAGGTGCTAAGAAGGAGCTAGAAGATTGACTCTTCCCACTCCTTCTCCCTTGTAACATGTCCAGCCCTCCTTATTATTGTAAGGACCTGTAATATTAAATTGGAATAAAAAGGGATATATTTTAAATGAATTCTAAGTATGTTTTTATTTAAAATAAAAAAAGGAAGGAAAGTGTAGTTTAGAAGACTATGAGATCGCCTGATTAGTACATGATCGCCTGTCGCCTAGGTTGCATGTGATCGCCAGTCGCCTATGGTGCACATGATCACCGAAAGTGCACTCAGTATGTGGTCAGGATACTGGGTCAACCAGAGTGGGTTCCACAAAACCACACGTATCAAGGTGTGGGTTAAGCCTTAGATATGCTGTGCATGCAAAGCTCTATGCTTGAGCATAAGAAATCGTCCTTGGTGTTGCATGCATGGGCGCATGAGGAGTAGTGCTGACCTACTCTTGGAAATGTGAAGCTACCGACGTCACCAAGTCATGTGGAGATGATACCTTGGACGTAACATAGTGGGATGAAGAACCTACAGCAAGGCGTGGCGATGTGTCGTCGGGCATCGCCGGGCGCGAGGCATGCGGGCATCACCAGGGCGCGAGGCATGCGGGCATCGCCGGGCGCGAGGCATGCGGGCATCGCCAGGGCGCGAGACTTGCGGGCATCGCCGGGCGCGAGGCATGCGGGCATCGCCAGGGCGCGAGACTTGCGGGCATCGCCAGGGCGCGAGGCATGCGGTCATCGCCAGGGCGAGACATCGGTCGTCTCCTAGGGAGAGACATCGGTCGTCCTCCAGGATGAGACATCGGTGGGTAGTCATCGCGCGAGCGGTCATCGGTGGAAGGTTATCGCGCGATGTCGATTTTCACACAGATAAGGTGGGACCCAGGCTCTCAGCATGAGACGTACTGCACGCGCGACACGTAGACAAAAAGGGTGGTCCAGAATAGTGACATCAGAGTGTTAGCCTGCGCAGAGGCACGCGTAGTCGTACTGTTCAGGGAAGCGTACACGCAAACTTCCCTGTAGAGTGGGTGGTGGCAGCGGCTTTGTGGACAAGTTGGTTTAAGATTCAAAAACCCACTTCTGAGAGGCAAAAGGACGTTGCAGTGGTTCAAGAGTGAAAGAGTGAGCTTGTAAGAACCTAGAAGTTTATATTGGAATAAAAGTGTTACATTATAAATAAATTCGAAGCACGTGTTTATTTAAATATAAAGGAAGGAATGTATAGCTGAGAAGCCTACGAGATCGCCGTTATTAAGCGGGTAGGCGATCTCCAACTTCTCTGGCACTTGAACGCCTATCGCCTAGCTTATGCTTGAACGCCTATCGCCTGTGTGTACCTAGTAACCTGTCGCCTAGAGTACACCTAATCGCCGAAACTACACTTAGTGTGTAGCCAAAATGTTGGATCAACCCTGGTACGTCCCAAAAGCCACGCGTATCAAGGTGTGGGTTAAACCTTGGATACGCTGGGCAGGCGAAGCTCTATACTTGAGCATAAGAGAATCATCCTTAACGTTACACGCTTGGGCGCACGAGGACTTGTGCTAATCAACTCTTGGAAGTGTGAAGCTACCGACGTCACCAAGCCTTGTGGAGAGAATACCTTGGATGTAACATAGTGGAATGAAGAACCTCCAAGGGGGAGTGGCGAGTGTCATCGGGCATCGCAGGGCGCGAGGCATGTTGCGGGGTGTGTCTTCGCGCGAGGGGTCATCGGTCGAGAGCCTTCGCGCGAGAGGTCATCGGTCGAGAGTCTTCGCGCGAGAGGTCATCGGTCGAGAGTCTTCGCGCGAGAGGTCATCGGTCGAGAGTCTTCGCGCGAGAGGTCATCGGTCGAGAGTCTTCACGCGAGAGGTCATCGGTCGAGAGTCTTCGCGCGAAAGGTCATCGCGCTACGTTAAGTTATACACAGAGAACGTGGGACCCAGACATCCAGCATGAGACGTTCTGCACGCGCGCCACGTAGACGAAAAGGGTGGTTCAGAATAGTGACATCAGAATGTTGGCATGCGCGGGAGACACTCACGGTCGTACTGTTCAGAGCAGTGGCTGGCATGCACAAGCGACAAACAGTGGCAGTACTGTTCAGAGCAGTGGTTGGCATGCACCAGAGACAACAGTGGTAGTACTGTTCAGGGCAGTGGTTCTCAGACTTCTCTGCAGAGTGGGTGGTGGCAGCTGCTTTTGGAGGGATAAGTTGGTTTAAGTTACAGAAATCCACTGCTGAGAGAAAAGGAAGACATTGTTGTAGTCGAAGAGAGAAAGAGTGAGTTCCCTCCTCTCCATTTCTCTCCTTCACACTGCGATTCTAGTACACCTTCACGCGGGAATACGACGAGCGACAGCCACCATTGGAGCACTTGGGTGGTTCTCTGCAAGCTCTTCAAAACCAGACACAAGAACAGAGTCAAGGCGTTCTTCAAGCTTCGTTGGATTTCGGAACTCCTGGTGTTTGCGCAAGTCCAGGTAAGGGAAGCTAGACCCCTTTTTCCATACGAGCCATAGCGTAGTCTTTCTGAAGTGAGGGCGACGTGGTCACCATTTTCGTTTGTATCTGTGTGAAATGCCCTATGTTGTCTGCTTGGGCGACGTGGTCGCCGGTTTTAAACATAATCTTCGAAACACTCTGTTTTTGAACTAGATCGCCGGTTTTGGCGCTGTTTTACGAACTCCTCTGTTTTTGATACTGTTTTGAAACTACTTGAGATTTACATGAGGTATTCGAAGATCTGAAGCTTTGAAATGGTTGTTGATGTGATTTGAATGATTTATTTGAATGGTATGATGTGTTGGATGTGGTGAGTGTGAGGTCGAGGCATAGTATTTTCAGGAAAGAAAATACCGTGTAAGACCTTGTAGTAGGTGCATTGATCGGTGATTAAGAACGAGATATCCTGACTCTGCTGAGGTAATGGACTCACGTAGAGGAAGTTACTCAGTTGTTGAGAGTCGAAGGAGGTTCACCTGTATGGGTGGGTTGTTTGAAAGAGAACAAACCGACCTGTTTTGCGTGGATTAACCCTGTCATGCTGTATGGTGATGTGTGAGATTCATTATACGCTTGTGAATGTGAGAGATTTCACGGCGACCCTGTGGATGTGTGAGATTCCACAGTGGGCAATATGGCAGGTGCAGATCTCTGAGTCTAATCAATGCACGAGTATTCCGGAATTAGTGTCTTGTGTCTATGTATTGTGAGTCAGTGGAAAACCTGACGTGAGAAATGAGGAACACTGTATGTGGATAGACACTTGCTGCACTGTGTGATATGAACTACTCTTGAGGAATTGTGAAATGTGGGTTTTTACTTGATGGTATGTGGGAAGAATGAGAAAGCTGATGTTTTTACGTGGGTGCCTTAAATTAATTTATCTTCATTTTTAAAGTTCATATCTAAATTCTCTTTTAAAACTGTCTAGCTTACCCTGCGTTTTCGTTTGTGGATGTTCTTCTTAAAACTTGTGATGATCGTGTATGATTTACACGGGAGCAGATGACGTTGCAGGAAAGTGAGATCGCCGGTCTGATAGGAGATCGCCTGGCTGATAGGAGATCACCTGATTGACTAGGAGATCGCCCTTTTGTTAGCATATCGCCCGATTTGTCTTTTGTTGTATTTTTGGTTAAGTTTTTTTTGGAAAGATTCACAGTTTATGTATTAAACTCCCGATGAGGAGAAACTCCATTATATATATATGATTATGTTTATTTCAAAATACTTGTTTATCTTCATTTATATTATATAAATATGAAATGTATTTGGTGGGATGTTACATTAATGGTATCAGAGCAGTTCGTCCTTAGGATGACCTGAGGGCTGTGGATCCATTGTGTTTCTTCTGCTCATAAAAGTTATTTGAGTTTTTAAATAACAACTATAGTGAAAGGTTTTCAAACGTTTTGTATTGAAAAGTTTGTGTGTGCTTCTGTGCTTTAGTGAATGTATGCTCAAATTGAAAATCTTGGTATCAAGAATGAGAAGATCTTGATAAAGGAATGAGGGTGCACACTCATAACTGGATCAAGATAATTCTTAATCTTAATTCCAAAGGTTTGATATTAGCCTACATTGAATTCTGGTGTGATTTTCGAGTGTTCTTGAATTTGACTGAGGTGGTAGTTTGGACTGATGTTTGCACACCAGTAACTGTTCTGGTGTTTTGTGTGAAGTTATAAGTGTTGTGATTCTATGGATGAGCTCAAATTCTTAATGATTTTGAGATGCTGACCTTTGTAAGGTCTAGCTGTTACCCCCTTGAATGAATTGATCTCTTATCGATCTCATTCTTTTAGTTGTAGGGAAATATAGGAATCTTATAGTTTCAAGATCTGAAAACGAAGGAGATGGCACGTAGACCTTCTACCCCTCCCCAACCTTCTTCAGAGATGGGTCAGATCGCCAGGGCCATGGAGGTGATGGCAACTGCCATCCAACAGCAGAATACGGTAATGGTCCAAATTCATCAGACTGTAATGAATCATTTAGAAACTGCTGGATCGGCTGCAATAGCTTTCCATGTCAATCAGCCTCGGGAGCAGATGGGGATGACCGAGTTCATGAGGCACAACCCAACCCAGTTCCGTGGGAACGTTTCTCCGAACCAACCAGATCAGGGGATCAGAGAGTTCCATGCCTTAGTGGAGAAGGCAAAGAGGGTGGAGACTCTGGAGAGGGGTGGTTCCAGGGTAATCAGATCACACCCAGGGGGTCCCTCCAGTGGGAAAGCCAAGGTACAGCAACCACGAAGCAAGCCTTATGCGAGACCTCCACCACATCGGGCAGGAGCAGTTCCGCCCCAGTTTCAGCAACAACAACCATGGAAACCAAGATGTTTCCGTTGTGGTGGATCACAGAACGTCAAAGTGTGCCCCAAGGGGAATTCAGGGAGAAGATGCTACATCTGCCGAAAGACGGGACACGTTGCTAGAGATTGTCCTACCCAGAATAGGATGACTCAACCCAGTGGATCCCAACAGTTGAGGAATGGAGGCAGTCGACCTCAGGCAGCAGGGAGAGTGTTTGCCATGACTGGAGCGGAGGCATCTCAGTCAGGTAACTTAGTACAGAATGTTGCTCTATAGCTGGTAGATGCGTTAGAATTTTGTTTGATTTTGGAGCGACACACTCCTTTGTGTCAAGCCTGTGTGTAGCCGAGTTGGGCCTTCTAGTGAAGGAGTTACCGTTTGAAACTGTTGGTCTATACACCTGCATCAGGACAGGTGTTGACCTCTACAGTTTGCCCGAATGTCCAGTGATTGTAGAAGGACGCAGATTCAAGGTGAACTTGATCTGCCTACCCCTTCAGGACCTGGATGTCATCCTGGGAATGGATTGGTTAGCTGCCAATCACGTTCTCATAGACTGTGGTAGGCAGAAGGTAGCGTTTCCAGGCCCCCAAGAACCGGATGTGTTGTCAGTTCAACAAGGGCGATCAGAGCTGGAAGGAGAGGCGAGGTGCTTCGTGGTGCTCGCCCGGTTGGAAGTGGAGAATAAAGGGGACGTAAACAGGATACAAGTGGTGAAAGATTTCACAGATGTATTCCCAGAAGAGGTGCCTGGGTTACCCCCTAAGAGAGAAGTGGAATTCTCTATTGACTTGGTACCTGGAGCTGGACCAGTGTCAATGGCACCTTACAGGATGGCACCAGCCGAGTTAGTAGAGTTAAAGAAGCAGTTGGAAGAGCTGCTGGAGAAACAGTTCATCAGACCCAGTGTATCTCCATGGGGAGCTCCAGTGCTCCTAGTCAAGAAGAAGGATGGAGGGTCTCGGCTGTGTATAGACTACAGGCAATTGAACAAATTGACCATCAAGAACAAGTACCCCCTACCTCGGATTGATGATTTGATGGACCAAATTCATGGGGCCTCGGTGTTCTCCAAGATTGACCTGAGATCGGGGTATCACCAAATCTTGGTAAAAGCTGAAGATGTTCAGAAGACAGCTTTTAGGTCTCGATATGGGCACTACGAGTATGTAGTGATGCCATTTGGAGTCACCAATGCTCCAGCTCTATTCATGGACTACATGAATAGGATCTTTCGCCCTTTCTTGGATAAGTTTGTGGTGGTCTTCATAGATGACATCCTCATTTATTCAAGGACCGAGGAAGAGCATGAGGAACACCTGAGGACAGCATTGGAAATACTGAGGGAGAAGCAGCTCTATGCCAAGTTCTCTAAGTGTGAGTTCTGGCTAAGGGAAGTCAACTTCTTAGGATACGTGATATCTGCCCAGGGGATCTCGGTAGATCCAGCCAAGGTAGAGGCAGTGCTGCAATGGGAACGTCCTAAGACAGTGACTGAGATAAGGAGCTTTGTGAGGTTGCATGGAGTGCCTTCCAGCATCATTTCAGATAGAGATCCCAGGTTCACTTCACGGTTTTGGCAGACCTTGCAAGAGTGTTTGGGAACCAAGTTGAGGATGAGCTCTGCATACCATCCTCAAACAGATGGACAGTCTGAGAGAACAATTCAGTCCTTAGAAGATCTGCTGAGGGCGTGTGTCTTGGATCATTTGGGGAGCTGGGATGAAGTGTTGCCACTGGTGGAGTTTACCTACAACAACAGTTACCACGCCAGTGTTGGGATGGCACCATATGAAGCCCTGTATGGGAGAAGATGCAGAACTCCCTTGTGTTGGTACCAGGAGGGCGAAGCAATCTTGGTTGGACCAGAATTGATTCAGCAGACAACCGAGAAGGTGAAACAGATACAAGGCAGCATGAGAGCTTCTCAAAGCCGACAAAAGTCCTATGCAGATCAGAGAAGAAGGCCTTTGGAGTTTGCTGCTGGAGACCATGTGTTCATGAGAGTAACACCAACCAAGGGCGTAGGAAGGGCGATCAGACCAAAGAAGTTGTCCCCTAAGTTCGTGGGACCGTATCAAATCTTAAGGAGGATTGGTCCTGTGGCCTATGAGATCGCCCTACCTCCCCATCTGGCGAATCTGCACAATGTCTTTCACGTGTCACAGCTGAGGAAGTACATGGCAGACCCCAGTCATGTGCTGGATGTAGACGACGTGCAGATCTGAGATGACTTGTCCTTTGAAGCAAAACCAGTTAGAATTGATGACCGGCAGGGTAAACAACTCAGAGGCAAGACCATCAACATGGTGAAAGTGGTGTGGGATGAGAAATCGGGTGATTCAACGTGGGAGTTAGAAGAACCCATGAGGGAAGCCTACCCATACCTCTTTTCCTTGTAATTCATTTTCGGGGACGAAAATTTTTCTTGTTGGGGAGATTGTAAGAACCTAGAAGTTTATATTGGAATAAAAGTGTTACATTATAAATAAATTCGAAGCACGTGTTTATTTAAATATAAAGGAAGGAATGTATAGCTGAGAAGCCTACGAGATCGCCGTTATTAAGCGGGTAGGCGATCTCCAACTTCTCTGGCACTTGAACGCCTATCGCCTAGCTTATGCTTGAACGCCTATCGCCTGTGTGTACCTAGTAACCTGTCGCCTAGAGTACACCTAATCGCCGAAACTACACTTAGTGTGTAGCCAAAATGTTGGATCAACCCTGGTACGTCCCAAAAGCCACGCGTATCAAGGTGTGGGTTAAACCTTGGATACGCTGGGCAGGCGAAGCTCTATACTTGAGCATAAGAGAATCATCCTTAACGTTACACGCTTGGGCGCACGAGGACTTGTGCTAATCAACTCTTGGAAGTGTGAAGCTACCGACGTCACCAAGCCTTGTGGAGAGAATACCTTGGATGTAACATAGTGGAATGAAGAACCTCCAGGGGGGAGTGGCGAGTGTCATCGGGCATCGCAGGGCGCGAGGCATGCTGCGGGGTGTGTCTTTGCGCGAGGGGTCATCGGTCGAGAGCCTTCGCGCGAGAGGTCATCGGTCGAGAGTCTTCGCGCGAGAGGTCATCGGTCGAGAGTCTTCGCGCGAGAGGTCATCGGTCGAGAGTCTTCGCGCGAGAGGTCATCGGTCGAGAGTCTTCGCGCGAGAGGTCATCGGTCGAGAGTCTTCGCGCGAAAGGTCATCGCGCTACGTTAAGTTATACACAGAGAACGTGGGACCCAGACATCCAGCATGAGACGTTCTGCACGCGCGCCACGTAGACGAAAAGGGTGGTTCAGAATAGTGACATCAGAATGTTGGCATGCGCGGGAGACACTCACGGTCGTACTGTTCAGAGCAGTGGCTGGCATGCACAAGCGACAAACAGTGGCAGTACTGTTCAGAGCAGTGGTTGGCATGCACCAGAGACAACAGTGGTAGTACTGTTCAGGGCAGTGGTTCTCAGACTTCTCTGCAGAGTGGGTGGTGGCAGCTGCTTTTGGAGGGATAAGTTGGTTTAAGTTACAGAAATCCACTGCTGAGAGAAAAGGAAGACATTGTTGTAGTCGAAGAGAGAAAGAGTGAGTTCCCTCCTCTCCATTTCTCTCCTTCACACTGCGATTCTAGTACACCTTCACGCGGGAATACGACGAGCGACAGCCACCATTGGAGCACTTGGGTGGTTCTCTGCAAGCTCTTCAAAACCAGACACAAGAACAGAGTCAAGGCGTTCTTCAAGCTTCGTTGGATTTCGGAACTCCTGGTGTTTGCGCAAGTCCAGGTAAGGGAAGCTAGACCCCTTTTTCCATACGAGCCATAGCGTAGTCTTTCTGAAGTGAGGGCGACGTGGTCGCCATTTTCGTTTGTATCTGTGTGAAATGCCCTATGTTGTCTGCTTGGGCGACGTGGTCGCCGGTTTTAAACATAATCTTCGAAACACTCTGTTTTTGAACTAGATCGCCGGTTTTGGCGCTGTTTTACGAACTCCTCTGTTTTTGATACTGTTTTGAAACTACTTGAGATTTACATGAGGTATTCGAAGATCTGAAGCTTTGAAATGGTTGTTGATGTGATTTGAATGATTTATTTGAATGGTATGATGTGTTGGATGTGGTGAGTGTGAGGTCGAGGCATAGTATTTTCAGGAAAGAAAATACCGTGTAAGACCTTGTAGTAGGTGCATTGATCGGTGATTAAGAACGAGATATCCTGACTCTGCTGAGGTAATGGACTCACGTAGAGGAAGTTACTCAGTTGTTGAGAGTCGAAGGAGGTTCACCTGTATGGGTGGGTTGTTTGAAAGAGAACAAACCGACCTGTTTTGCGTGGATTAACCCTGTCATGCTGTATGGTGATGTGTGAGATTCATTATACGCTTGTGAATGTGAGAGATTTCACGGCGACCCTGTGGATGTGTGAGATTCCACAGTGGGCAATATGGCAGGTGCAGATCTCTGAGTCTAATCAATGCACGAGTATTCCGGAATTAGTGTCTTGTGTCTATGTATTGTGAGTCAGTGGAAAACCTGACGTGAGAAATGAGGAACACTGTATGTGGATAGACACTTGCTGCACTGTGTGATATGAACTACTCTTGAGGAATTGTGAAATGTGGGTTTTTACTTGATGGTATGTGGGAAGAATGAGAAAGCTGATGTTTTTACGTGGGTGCCTTAAATTAATTTATCTTCATTTTTAAAGTTCATATCTAAATTCTCTTTTAAAACTGTCTAGCTTACCCTGCGTTTTCGTTTGTGGATGTTCTTCTTAAAACTTGTGATGATCGTGTATGATTTACACGGGAGCAGATGACGTTGCAGGAAAGTGAGATCGCCGGTCTGATAGGAGATCGCCTGGCTGATAGGAGATCACCTGATTGACTAGGAGATTGCCCTTTTGTTAGCATATCGCCCGATTTGTCTTTTGTTGTATTTTTGGTTAAGTTTTTTTGGAAAGATTCACAGTTTATGTATTAAACTCCCGATGAGGAGAAACTCCATTATATATATATGATTATGTTTATTTCAAAATACTTGTTTATCTTCATTTATATTATATAAATATGAAATGTATTTGGTGGGATGTTACAGAGCTCACCTTCATCCTTCTCTTTTCTCTCCTTCGCGCTGCGATTCAGGCATCCTCAAGCACCAGTGCGACGAGCGACGACTGCCCTTAGAGCACCTGGGAGGTTCTCTGCAAGTTCTACAAACCAGACGTTAAAACAGAGCTAAGGCATCCTTTAAGCTCGGTGGGTTTTGGAACTCTTGGTGTTTTGCGCAAGTCCAGGTAAGGGAAGCTAGCCTTATTTCTAACGAAAACCTTATATTCGATGATTGAGATGATGGGGCGACGTGGTCGCCGGTTTTCAACTGTTATTGCATAATCCCCTGTTTTTGGACGAGATCGCCGGTTTTGGCGTTGTTTTTCGAACTCCCCTGTTTTTGGTATTGTTTGAAACTGTTTGAGATTTAAATGTGATATTCGAAAATCTGAACCCTGGAATGAGTTTTGCGGTGTTTGGAATCATTCATTTAAGTGTTATATGATGTGTTGAATGTTGTGAATGTGGGATCAAGGCATAGTATTTTCAGGAAAGAAAATACCGTGTAAGATTGTGTAGGATGTGCATTGATCGGTGATTTCTATAATGAGATATCCTGACTCTCCTGAGATAATGAATTCATATAGATGAAGTTATTCAGGCGTTGAGAGTCGATGGAGGTTCATACGTATGGGTAAGTGTTTGAAAGATAACTACTTGACCTGTTGTGTGGATTCACCCTGTCATACTGTGAGAGTGATGAAATTGAGATCGAGATTGTGTTGATGCGCATAGCTGTGGAAACTTTACAGCAGTTTAGTATGACAGGTGCAGATCTCTGAGTCTAGTCAATGCACGAGTCTTCCGGAAGTAGTGTCAAGTGTCTTGTGTGATGAGTCAGTGGAAGTCTGACGTGAGAAATGAGAAACATTGAAATTGATAGACACTTGATGCATTATGTGAATAGAACGACTCTTGAGGAAATTGTGAAATGTGTGATTACTTGATGGTCATGTGAAGGGAATGAGAAAATTGATAGTTTTTACGTGGGTGTCTTTAATTTGTTTTATCTTGATTTTAAAGTTTCATATCTAAACTCTCTTTCAAATATCTAGCTTACCCTGTGATTTTTTTTTCTGTTGTGTTTGGCCTTTTCTTAAACCTGTGATGATCGTGTATAAATTACACGGGAGCAGATGATGTTGCAAGAAGTAGAGCTCCTCAGTGAGTGGTCGCCGGAAGGAGATCGCCTGTTCCTATTTCTGTTAGGCGATCACCCTTTTTCTGTTTTCTGATAGGAGATCGCCGTTCTCGATAGGAGATCGCCTTTTGCTGTTAGGAGATCGCCTGTCTTTCTATTTTACTGTAATTTTGTTAAGTTTTGGAAAATTGACCGATTATGTATTAAACTCCCTGTGAGGAGAAACTTCATTACATATATATAATTATGTTCACTTCAATATATTTGTTTACCTTTATTTTTATTATATAAATATGAAAAGTATTTGGCGGGATGTTACAATTATAAATAGGAGTGCTTGGTTCTTAATAATACAGGTTGAAAGTTAGAAGAAAAGAAACTATCTTGAAATTGAGAGAGAGTGAGTTTGTGAGACTTGTCTCTTCTTCTCCTTCATGTCTTATCTTGTGAGCTTTGGAGACTCTCAAGTGGCGGCACCACCCACTCATCTTGGAAGAACCACCCTCCAAGTGGCGTGAATCACATCTCCAAAAGGCTACATCCACATAAGTCATTTCTATTCATCTTCTAAAAATACCCATTTGTGTTTTCTTGTAGTTTTTCCATTTTTAATCGGTTCAATCTTTTCCATGAGTTGTTTCCTTTCATTTGCTGCCATTGTTCTGCACTTTGTTGGTTTATTTCCTTGTTTTCTTGCTGTTTTAATTTCGTCCAAGCCATGGGTTTCCATATACATGTGTTGTTCTTGTTTTCCATCCATGGGTTTTTTGTTCTTTGATGAATTTCTTTGTGATTTTCTAATTCCTATTGAATTTCAATCAGTATTTTCACTTGTTCTTGGTGTTCTTATGTTGTTCTTGTGTTTCCTTTGAAGTTTGGTACTGTTCTTGAATTACCCATTCATATTCCATTGTTATCTTACACTACAAGTTACCTATTCATGTGTTTTTAGTATGAACCTTTGTTTTCTTGAGTAGAAACTCTATTAATTGTTCTTTAGAATTTTGATCCTAATTCTTGAAAGTGTCATGAATACAATGAAACCTATATCAACTCAACCCAAACCAAGAAAGTTTCATAAGAGACTCACATCAAAATCTCTTTAGGAATAAGAGATTTTTGAAACCTGCAGTATCTAACAGAGTGGCCTTTCTTCATGCAATAAAAACATGTAACAACCGGTTGAATCGATCTTTTAACCGATTGTTTCTCTGGTGCAGATGAAAAAGGTTTTGAAATTCCTTTGGCTTTGCTCTGGGTATAGAAGTGATGGAGATCAAGTAGAAGAGGATTTCACTAATAGAGGAAGAGACCATCCACCCAAGCATTTAAAATTCTTCTTACTAGTCTTCTTAAAAAGTAGAACATTTTGGGTTCTCTTGAAAATTCAAAAGATAGTAGTATAAATAAATCTTTGTAAATACTCTTGTATAAATTTGTAAATAATATAGAAATAGCCTTAGGAGTATGCCAAAGAGGAAAACTAAAAGAAACCTCTAAATGTAAGGCATTTTAGGCACTTTCTTTAGGAAAAAGTGAAAAAAGTGACTCTTCTACTCCTTTCTCTCTTAGGCACTAGAAGGAGCTAGAAGAGTGACTCTTCCCACTCCTTCCCCTTTGTAACATGTCCAGCCCTCCTTATTATAAATAGGAGTGCTTGGTTCTTAATAATAAAAAGTTGAAAGTTAGAAGTAAAGAAACTATCTTGAAATTGAGAAAGAGTGAGTTTGTGAGACTTGTCTCTTCTTCTCCTCCATGTCTTATGTTGTGAGCTTTGGAGACTCTCAAGTGGGGGCACCACCCACTCATCTTGGAAGAACCACCCTCCAAATGGCGTGAATCACATCTCCAAAAGGCTACAACCACATAAGTCATTTTTATTCATCTTCTAAAAATACCCATTTTTGTTCTACTTGTTTGTTTTCAATTCTAATCGGTTCATTCTCTTCCTTGTGATGTCCTCTATCATTTGATGTGTTGTTCTTCCATTCTAATCGGTTCAAACTTGTTATAGCAACCTGTTTTTGGTTCGGCTCCCATGGGTATTATGGTTCGTGTTGTTTTCTTGAATTTCCAATAGTAGGTTGCGTTCTTCTTGTGTTTCTTTTGCTAGTTTCAATTCTTGTTGTGTTCTTATTTTAATTCTTGTTTCCTTGTGCTGTTTTTGTGTTGTTACTACACTTTGGTTACTGTTCTTGATATTACCCATTCCTATTCAATTGTTATCTTACACTACAAGTTACCTACTCATGTGTTTTTAGTATGAACCTTTGTTTTCTTGAGTAGAAACTCTATTAATTGTTCTTTAGAATTTTGATCCTAATTATTGAAAGTGTCATGAATACAATGAAACCTACATCAACTCAACCCAAACCAGGAAAGGTTCATAAGAGACTCACATCAAGAAGCCTAAGCCAGCTTTACCAAAAACACATTTTTGAGATGAAAGAACATTTTCGAAATTGGATTTTCCAGTTGTGAGTTTGTCTAAGGTCTTCAAAAGGTAGTGAATCTTTTTCTCAAGATTTTCACAATTTTCACAAACTTTTGACTCACAATCACAAGAAGAATTTTTAAAAATCAGATCAAGGTTTTCGAAATCTTCTTTTGTTTTTCTAAACTCTTCTTCAAAAGTCTTGATTCTGTTTTCCATCCAGTTATTAAGACCTTTCAATCGATTATTTGAAAGTGCCAACCGGTTAGCTTCTTCATGGGTTTCATTGAATGCATCAAGCAATTGATAATATGTGTTACCTTTAATTGAAGTTTTGAACTCCCACTGTTGGATACAGAAGCTTTAAGACAGAGATTAGCTTCTTCATCGTCTAAGAAACTTGAGGATGAGACATCATTTTCATCCCATGCCACTTAGACTTTCTTTGCTTTTCCCTTCTTTTCATTCTTGAATTCTGATCTTTCATTGTTGGGGCATTCTGCTTTAATGTGGCCTTGGCTTGATTCAGATTCTTCTTTTGCCATAAGGCAGACCTCTATCTTGGTTTTTGCAGAAGATGATCCAGTGGAAGATTCTTCCTTGTCCAGCAAGTCACCTCTTATATTCTTGTGACATTTCTCAAAGGTGTCCCACATTTCTTTTGTTGAGATACACTCCGAAACTTTGAGCAATTCATCAGAATCAAGTGCGGAGACAATTACATTTTTTGCTATACAATCAAGATGCTCTCTTTCCTTCATTGTTAATGTAGAGTTATTTTCAGGCATTGTTTGAAATAGCATTCCAGATTTCTTTATCTAGTGACTCAACAAAGAATTTCATTCTTATACACCAAAGCTTATAATTTTCTCCATAGAACAGAGGTGGTTTGTTTAAAGCAACACCTTTCCCAAAGAACGTCTTGTTAGCCATTTTTGAAAATATTTTTCAGAAAAACAGAAACTTGAATACTTTTCAAGAACCTAGCTCTTGATGCCAATTGTTAGAATTGATGGCTTAAAACAAGAGGGGTGAATTGTTTTCGAAAGCTTTTCGCAAATATTTGATTAAGAATGAATCTTTATCAAACAAACACAGATAAGCAATCAGAGAAGCAATTAAACAATGATACATAGAAATAGTTGCAGAATTATAACTGGTTAAAATTTCGTTTTAATCAGTTGTTCTTATGACAGCAGAAGCAATATTAAAACAGTTATAAAGAGAGAGATAGAGAGAGATTTACACCATGAATTTTATACTGGTTCACTCAATCCCAGAGGTACATTTAGTCTCAGAACAACCTCTGAGTTTCACTAGTAATCAACAACAAATTACACCAACACACCACGAAGAGGTGATCTTGAAAACCACAAGACCCACTCACCCTCTTTGCAACACCACGCACCTCAAGTCAGAACACCCTTCTGACTTTATAGGATTTTCACATATACTCACAAGTTTATGAAATTACAACAAGAACATGAATAGGAAAAGAACAGGGATTTCTATGATCAGATCTTGCACCAGTGCAAAGCTTAAAAAGAAATCTTGCAAATCTTGAAAACTTCTTTCAAAAACACATTTCAATCTCTCTTTTGATCTCAAAAACTCTTTCGTAGATCTTCTATAATTGTTATGTAAATTGTTGTTTTTGTTTCTGAAAGAAGGGTTATATTTATAACACTTTGAAAAGCCATTTGAGGCACATGAATCAGCCAAAATAGATTTGAAAATAGTTAAAACAGTTTTTCAAAAAGTTGTTATGCAGACTTAAATTTAATCGGTTAAAACCACGAGATAATCGGTTAAATGGGTCAAGCTGTTACTTAACACATTCAAAAAGCATTTTCAAACCTTTGTGCCAACTAGGTAAAGAACAACCGGTTATCCCGATAATTCAACCGGTTATTTTTCTTGGCACTTTACTTTAAAAACAGATTTACCAAGCTTTGTGCAAGAATTAAGAACTGATCTTTTACATAAATTCTAAACACTCTAAACTACACCCAAACCCAAAAGCAGCAAGGCTTCAAGCTTCACCGGGGATTTGAAACATCAAAGCTCCCATGCTCTACAGAAAGTCTTCAAATTAATGAATATTATCAACCTCCACCTAGAAGAAGTATCCACCAAAGCTCAAACTTAGAATTATAAATTGCACTCAAATGAAAATCAAGCAACCAAATCAAAAACAATAGGCACCACTTGGAATTGATGACATTGTAGGGTGAACATGACTTGACAAAACTTGAATTGATTCAACAACTAAAATGACTCAAAACAAAAGATTTTGCACCAATTAAAAACATCAGTAAGACTCCATTAAAACAAAAAAACAAAACAACACACACAATTACTCAATAGAAACCTATAAAATTTGCAACACGGATTGTTTAAGACCAATTGAAAAAAATGCACCAAATAGAAATTTAAAAAAATAGTTGCACAATTAAAATTGAAAGTAAAAACAACAAGATATTCAAGAACATGATGAACAACACAGAATTAAGTACAATACAAAAAATTAAAATGAAGAGAAGGCACTTATTTGTTGAAGAACCTTGGCTTTGATACCAAATGATGGAATTGTGCCTTCATGACCGAATTCTTTTCTTGAATTTTGGAGAGGATTGACAGAAGGTTCAATGGAAGAGATGAACAAGGATGGCTCATATAGAGCTATGGTTTCTTTGAAGGTACATGATAGGTAGGGAGAGTGATTGGTTGAGCCATATCACTTGAGCTAGGTGAAGAAAAAGATTAAAGTGTCTATCCTAGAAAGGCAAGACAAGAGAGTGAGATGGCTAGCAAACTTGGCAACAATACACTCATTCATTAATCTTAGAAACTGAGAGTCAAGCACCTCAATTTATAGGAGAGAGGGCTGAACATTTTGGAGCTAAAATTTGAAAATTCAAAATAAAACTCTCCAATGAGAAGGTGCCATGTGGAGTCATGCTTTCCATGTTTAACTCACACCTTCCATGCTAAATCCTCTCTACTCCTAGGTTGCCATATGGACGTCCATGTGCTCCATACCAAGGTGATTTTTGTTCTCCGATATACCCTAGACATTTTAGGGTTACTTTAGGCTCAAAGAAGCCCAATTGTTACCCTAACTAGTCTCTTTTAACCCTAACTAGACCTATTTTACTATTGGCCCAAATACAAGCCTAAAAACCTATGCTACTTGGCCCAAATATTTGGTCCAATTATTTTATGCTACTAGGCCCAATACATGGCCCGTGAAATCCTAAACAACTTTATACAATTTATTTAAGCTAAAGCATGGCCCAAAAATAATGTTCACAAGTTAGTAGAAACTCCATCTTCTTGTGTTCTTCTTACCAAAGGTTTAGTTTATGTTTTGATGACTTGAAGGTCTTCTTGGATATGTTTGTAAATTCCTTCACCCTAGAGTTGTCCTCTTGATTGGGCCTACAAAAAGAAACAAAAGCCTAATTAGACCCATATTTGTAAATAAATTCATAAACAACCTCTAGGTCTTCATCCTCCTTATTGTGTGGTTATGTGTGGCTGGAGGCTCTGCCATCAATTCTTCTATTCTTATTCTATTCTTCTTCTTCTTCTGTTCTTCTTTTATTCTTCTTATTTTCTTCTTGTATTCTTCTTGTATTCTTCTTCTTCTATTCTTCTTCTACTTTTCTTCTATTCTTCTTATATTTTTCTTTTATTCTTTATTTGTTCTTCTTCTATTCTAGGTTTGTTCTTCTTCTATTCTTCTTCTATTCTTCTTTTATTCTTCTTCTAATCTTTTTCTTCTATTTTTCTTTTGTTCTTTTAATATTCTTCTTCTTCTATTCTTCATCTATTCTTCTTGTATTCTTCATTTGTTCTTCTTCTGTTCTTGGTTTTTCTTCTTCTATTCTTCTTCTGTTATTCTTTTATTCCTCTTCTATCCTTCTTTTGTTCTTCTTCTGTTTTACTTCTTCTATTCTTCTTATATTCTTATTGTATTCTTCTTCTATACTTCTTTTATTCTTCTTCTATTCTTTTTTTATTCTTCTTCTTCTATTATTCTTCTATTCTTCTTCTTTTATTATTCTTCTATTCTTCTTCTTTTATTATTCTTCTATTCTTCATTTGTTCTTCTTCTATTCTTGGTTTGTTCTTTTTTTCTCTTCTTCTTCTTCTTTTCTTCTTGTACTGTTCTTGTATTCTTCTTCTATTGTTCTTCTATTGTTCTTATATTCTTCTTCTATTCTTCTTCTTCTATTTTTCTTTTGTTCTTTTTATATTCTTCTTCTTCTATACTTCATCTATTCTTCTTGTATTCTTCATTTGTTCTTTTGTTCTTGGTTTTCTTCTTGTGTTATTCTTATATTCCTCTTCTGTCCTTCTTCTATTCTTTTTCTATTTTTCTTCTTCTATTCTTCTTTTACTCTTCTTGTATTCTTCTTGTATTCTTCTTTTATACTTCTTCTGATCTTTTTCTGTTCTTCTTCTATTATCTTCTTTTATTTTTCTCTGTTCTTCTTCTATTATTCTACTATTCTTCTTGTATTATTCTTATATTCTTCTTGTATTCTTCTTCTAATTTCCTTTTATTCTTCTTCTGTTCTTTTTCTATTCTTCTTTTGTTCTTCTATTCTTCTTCTATTCTTCTTCTATTCTTCTTCAATTCTTCTTCTATTATTTTTCTATTCTTCTTCTTTTATTCTTCTATTCTTCACCTTCTTTTATTCTTCTTTTGTTCTTCTTCTACTCTTCTTCTTCTATTATTCTTTTACTCTTGTTCTATTGTTCTTTTGTTCCTCTTCTAGTCTTATATTCTTCTTTTGTTCTTCTTCTATTCTTCTAATCTTCTCCTTTTCTTTTGTTATTCCTTTATTCTTCTTGTATTCTTCTTGTATTCTTCTTTTCTTCTGTTCTTCTTCTTTTATTCTTCTTCTACTCTTCTTGTATTCTTCTTTTGTTCTTCTTCTGATCTTTTTTCTGTTCTTCTTCTATTCTTCTTTTATTCTTCTTTGTTCTTCTTCTATTCTTCTTTTATTCTTCTTTCTTCTTCTTCTATTCTTCTTCTATTCTTCTTTTATTCTTCTTCTACTCTTCTTTTATTTTCTTCTATTTTTCTTCTCTTCTTCTTCTATTCTTTTTTATTCTTATTCTTCTATTCCTCTTCTATTTTTTTACTCTTCTTCTATTATTCTTCTTCTATTCTTATTATATTATTCTTATATTCTTCTTCTTTTGTTCTTCTTTTATTTTTCTTCTATTCTTGTTCTTCTATTCTTCTTTTATTCTTCTTCCATTCCTCTTCTATTCTTGTATTCTACTTGTATTCTTCATCTGTTATTCTTCTTGTATTTTGCTTGTATTTTTCTTCTATTTTTCTTCGATTCTTCTTGTATTCCTCTTGTATTCTTCTTCTATTCTTCATTTTTTTTCTTCTTCTGTTCTTGGTTTGTTCTACTTCTATTCTTCTTTTTGTTATTCTTATTCTATTCTTCTTTTATTCCTCTTCTGTTCTTCTTCTGTTCTTCTTCTATTTTTCTTTGTAACGCCCCTCAAAATATTGTTCATTTTTATATAATAAAATAAAGGTGAAACAATAATATCAAAAATTTAACATAGGTATATACATAATATAATTCATCCATTAATACAAATGTGCCTCAATAATATCCCTTTTCGAGGAAGTTTTAATACATCTCCATACAGGAGTTTTCAAAATAAAACAAAACAATCAGCATTCAAAAACCGGCGATCTCCTCCTCCAGAAATGCTCACTGAGGAGCTCTACTACCTGCAACCTCATCTGCTCCCATGCAAATATACACGATCATCACAGGTTTAAGAAAAACAACCACGATACAAAACAAAAGGGTAAGCTAGATATTTTTAAAAACTTTAAATATGAAACTTTATATCAAAAGAAAGCATAAATCTTCACACCATTCGTAATCTATAACAATTTCAGCCATCAATATCCCCATATTCCACAAACTCGTCAAGTGTCTATTCAATACATTCAATACTCATGGTTCACACGTCAGACTTTCCACTGACTCATAACATATAAACACATGACTCTACTTCCGGAAGACTCGTGCATTGACTAGACTCAAAGATCTGCACTTGTCATACTACATTGCTGTAAAGTTCCCACAGCTATGCGCATCAACATAATCTCAATCTCAATCTCATCACTCTCCTAGTATGACAGGGTTAATCCATACAACAGGTCAAGTAGTTATCTTTCAAACCACTTACCCATACATATGAACCTCCATCGACTCTCAACCCCTGAATAACTTCATCTATGTGATTCCATTATATCAGGAGAGTCAGGATATCTCATTATAGAAATCACCGATCAATGCACATTCTACACGATCTTACACAGTATTTTCTTTCCTGAAAATACTATGCCTTGATCCCACATTCACAACATTCAACACATCATATAACACTTAAATGAACGATTCCAATCACAGCAACAATCATTCCAAGGTTCAGATTTTCGAATATCACATGCATTTCACATTTCAATCTCAAACAGTTTCAAACGACACTAAAATAGGGGAGTTCGAAATCAACATTAAAACCGGCGATCACGTCACCCCACACATAAAAACAGAGCATCGTGAAAAAATAGAATATAAAACTGGCGACCACGTCGCCCTCACTTCAGAACCTACTCGCCTAAAGTTTTTATAAACCAAAATGCTAGCTTCCCTTACCTGGACTAGCGTAAACTTCACTAAGAGCTCCAACCTAACGAGATTCAAGGATGCCTTAATGTAACATCCCGCCAAATTTCTTTGAAAATAAATATAAAACGAAAATAAAGTGACAAATAGATTGAAGTGAGCAAAATCTTTATATAAAATAAATAAGTTTCTCCTCACAGGGAGTTTAATACAAACAATCACTTCTCCATTAAAAACGTAAACGAAATACAATACAAAAGACAGATAGGCGATCTCCTGGCAAAAAGGGCGATCTCCTATAAGAAGGGCGATCTCCTTTCATATAGGCGATCTCCTATAAGAAGGGCGATCTCCTTTCATAAAGGCGATCTCCTATTATAAAGCAGCAAGAGGGGCGATCACCCAACAGAAAAGAAAACAGGCGATCTCCTTCCAGCGACAATTTTCTAAAGAGCTCTACTTCCTGCAACATCATCTGCTCCCGTGTAAATTATACACGATCATTACAGGTTTAAGAAAAGGCCACAACACAAACGAAAACACAGGGTAAGCTAGACATTTAAAAAGAGTTTAAATAAGGATACTTAAAATAAAATCAAGGTAAACAATTTCAAGATATTCACGTAAAGTTATCAAGTTTCTCCTACTCTTCACCTGATCACCCAGAAATCACACATTTCACAATATTCTCAAGAGTCATTCTATTTCACAAAACTGCATCAAGTGTCTATCAATTCAATGTTTCTCATTTCTCACGTCAGACCACCACTGACTCAACACACAAGACACTTGACACTACTTCCGGAAGACTCGTGCATTGACTAGACTCAGAGATTTGCACCTGTCATACTGCCCACTGTGAAATCACACACATTCACAGGGTCGCCGTGAAATCACACACATTCACAAGCGTAGAATGAATCTCAATATCATCACCATCCAAGCATGACAGGGTTAATCCATAGAACAGGCGGAGCTCGTTCTTTTTCACACGAGACGCCCATTCATATGAACCTCCTTCGACTCTCACCAACTGAGTAACTTCTTCTATGTGATTCCATTATCTCAGCAGAGTCAGGATATCCCCTGAGGAATCACCGATCAATGCACATCCTACACGATCTTACACGGTATTTCCTTTCCTGAAAATACTATGCCTCGATCCACATTCACAACATTCAACACATCATGCCACACTTAAATGAATGATTCCAATCACAGCAAAACTCACTCCAAGGTTCATGTTTTCGAATATCACATTTAAATCTCAACAGTTTCAAAACAACACCAAAAACAGGGGAGTTCGTAAAACAGCGCCAAAACCGGCGACCTGGTTCAAAAACAGGGTATTTCGAAGTCTGTATTTAAAACCCGGCGACCACGTCGCCCAAACACATGGAACAGAGCATTCACGCAGATGCAAACGAAACCGGCGACCACGTCGCCCTCATTTCAGAAATAGCTAAACTATGGCTTGTATTGAAAAAAAGAAGTCTAGCTTCCCTTACCTGGACTTGCGCAAACACCTAGAGTTCCGAAACCCAACAAAGCTTGAAGAACGCCTTGGCTCTGTTTTTGCGTCTGGTCGAAGGACTTGCAGAGAACTGCCCAGGTGCTCTAATGGTGACTGTCGCTCGTCGTACTCTCGTGTGAAGGTGCTAGAATCGCAGCGCGAAGGAGGCAACTGGAGGAGAAGGGAGGTAACTCACTCTTTCTCTCTTTGAAGGCTGCAACGTTTCTTCCTCTCAGCAGTGGGTTTTCTGCATCTTAAACCAACTTATCCACCAAAAGCAGCTGCCACCACCCACTCTGCAGAGAAGTCTGAGAACCACTGCCCTGAACAGTACGACCACTGTTGTCTCTGGTGCATGCCAACCACTGCTCTGAACAGTACTGCCACTGTTGTCGCTTGTGCATGCCAGCCACTGCTCTGAACAGTACGACCGCGAGTGTCCCCTGCGCATGCCAACATTCTGATGTCACTATTCTGAACCACCCTTTTTGTCTACATGGCGTGCGTGCACTACGCTTCCTGCTGGGAGTCTGGGTCTTACCCCCTCTGTGTGCAATTCGACATCGCGCGATAATCTTTCGTCGATGACCCCTCGCGCGAAAACAATCCACCGAATGACATCTCGCGCGAAGACTATCCACCGATGACCTCTCGTGCGAAGGCTATCCACCGATGACCTCTCGCGCGAAGACTATCCACCGATGACCTCTCGCGCGAAGGCTATCCACCGATGACATCTCCTGGTGGACGACCGATGTCTCCCCCTGGCAAAGCCCGCATGCCTCTCGCGCCTTGGCCACGTCCACGTGCCTCGCGCTCTGGCAATGCCCGCATGCCTCGCGCCCGCGCGATGCCCGCATGCCTCTCGCGCCCGCGCGATGCCTGCATGCCTCTCGCGCCCGCGCGATGCCTGCATGCCTCTCGCGCCCGCGCGATGCCTGCATGCCTCGCGCCCTGGCGACGTCCACCTGGCGCTCATGTGTAACAGGCGACCGGCGATCTCATAGCCTTCTAACTTAACTTTTCCTCCCTTTTTATTTTAAATAAAACATACATAGAATTCTTTTAATATATAACCCTTTTTATTCCAATTCAATTTTACAGGTCCTTACACCTTAACGTGCACCATGGAGCCTTAGTCACAAAACTAGCTATACCACTCATTTCTACGTTAACAGAGACGATTCCTGAAGCCAAAAGAGCTGCATGCAACGCCTACGCAGAGGCAACCCTCTCAAGTGCAGGATCAACTCGAAGAACAGAGCGAAACGACTTACTCTGTTTTAGCGTCCGGTTTGGAGAACTTGCAGATAACCTCCCAGGTGCTCTATGGTAGTCGCCGATAGCCAACTGGTGCACTAGGTCGTCTGAACGTATGGAGAAGGAGAGGGAAGAAACAGGGAACCAAAGTTAACTCACTCAATCACTCTCGAACCATAGCAACGTTTACTGCCTCTCAGGAGTGAGTTTTGAATCTAAGCCAACTTGCCCAGAAATGCCGCTGCCCCCCCGCCCACTCTGCAGGGAAGCTTGCGTGCACACTTCCTTGAACAGTATGACCACGTGGGTCTCTGCGCATACCAACTCTCTGATGCTTCTATTCTGAAACACTCCTAATGTCTATGTGTCGCGCATGCAGGACGTCTCATGTTGGGAACCTGGGTCCCACCTTATCCGTGTGAAACATGACATCGCGCGATAACCTTCCACCGATGACTGCTCGCACGATGACTATCCACCGATGACTGCTCCTGGTGGACGACCGATGTCTCTCCCTGGAAGACGACCGATGTGTCCCTCATCCTGGCGATGACCGTCTGTCTCTCGCCCTGGCGATCCCCGCGTGTCTCTCGCCCTGGCGATGCCCGCGTCTCTCTCGCCCTGGCGATGCCCTCGTCTCTCTCGCCTGGCGATGCCCGCGTCTCTCTCGCCCTGGTGATGCCCGCGTGTCTCTCATACCGGCGATGACTGATGTGCTTCTCATCCCGGCGATGACTTATGACACATCGCCACGCCTTGCTGAAGGTTCTTCATCCCACTATGTTACGTCCAAGGTATCACCTCCACATGGCTTGGTGACGTCGGTAGCTTCACATTTCGAAGAATAGATCAGCACTACTCCTCGTGCGCCCATGCATGCAACACTAAGGACGATTTCTTATGCTCAAGCATAGAGTTTCGCATGCACAGTGTAACATCCCGCAAAATAAAACCATACATACATGTATAATGAAAATAAAGGTAAACAAATAATATTGAAGAGTACATGATATTATATATATAAGAAATGAAGTTGCTCCTCTTAGGGAGTTAAATACATAACCAGGTCAAATGTTTTCAAAATTTAAAATGAAATTCAACCAAATACAACAAGACCGGCGATCTCCATACATGAACCGGCGATCTGGTAACAGAAGGCCCAAAACAGGCGATCTGCAGCAGGACATAAATCCGGCGATCACCACCAAGAGATAGAAAACCGGCGATCACCACAAACAGGCGATCTCGTCCTCGGCGACCACTCACTAAGGAGCTCTACTTCCTGGAAGATCATCTGCTCCCGTGTAAGTTATACACGATCATCACAGTTTAAAGAGAAAAATAGCCAACGAACAAAACATGCAGGGTAAGCTAGATATTTTAAAGAGAGTTTAAATAAGAATACTTAAAATAAAATCAAGGTAAACAATTTCCAAGATATTCACGTAAAGTTATCAAGTTTCTCATACTCTTCACCTGATCGCCCAGAAATCACACATTTCGCAATATTTTCCAGAGTCATTCTATTTCACAACTGTATCAAGTGTCTATCAAATTTCAAGTTCCTCATTTCACATGTCAGACCACCACTGACTCAGCACACAAGACACTTGACACTACTTCCGGAAGACTCGTGCATTGACTAGACTCAGAGATTCTGCACCTGTCATACAAAGCTGTTGTAATGTTTCCACAGCTATGCGCATCAACCCATTCTCGATCTCAAGTTCATCATTCTCACAGTATGACAGGGTTAATCCATATAACAGGCCGAGCTCGTTCTGTTTCACACGACTCACCCATACATATGAACCTCCTTCGACTCTCAACGCCTGAATAACTTCATCTATATGAATCCATTATCTCAGGAGAGTCAGGATAATCTCATTATAGACATCACCGATCAATGCACATCCTACACGATCTTACACGGTATTTCCTTTCCTGAAAATACTATGCCTCGATCCACATTCACAACATTCAACACATCATACCGCCTTTAAATAAATGATTCAAGTCACAGCAACGATCATTTCAAAGATTCAGATTTTCGAAGATCACATTTAAGCTTCAACAGTTCAAAGTAACACCAAAAACAGGGAGTTCGCAAACATCGCCCAAACCGGCGACCTGGTTCAAAAACAGGGTATTTCGAAGTCTGTATATAAAACCGGCGACCACGTCGCCCAAACACATAGCACAGAGCATTTTACAAAGATGAAAACGAAAACCGGCGACCACGTCGCCCTCACTTCAGAAATAGCTAAACTATGGCTTGTATTGAAAATGAAGTCTAGCTTCCCTTACCTGGACTTGCGCAAAACACCAGGAGCTCCGAAACCCAACGAAGCTTGAACAACGCCTTGGCTCTGTTTTTGCGTCTGGTTGAAGGACTTGCAGAGAACCTCCCAGGTGCTCTAATGGTGACTGTCGCTCATCGTACTCTCGTGTGAAGGTGCTAGAATCGCAGCGCGAAGGAGATATCTGGAGGAGAAGGGAGGTAACTCACTCTTTCTCTCTTTGAATGCTGCAACGTCTTTTTTTTTCTCTCAGCAGTGGGTTTTCTGCATCTTAAACCAACTTATCCACCAAAAGCAGCTGCCACCACCCACTCTGCAGAGAAGTCTGAGTGTACGTTTCCCTGAACAGTACGACTACAGTTGTCTCTTGCGCAGGCCAACAACTCCCTGAACAGTACTACTGAGCGTGCCTCTGCGCAGGCTAACACTCTGAGGTCACTATTCTGAACCACTCTTTTTGTCTACGTGGCGCGCGTGCAGGACGTTCCATGCTGGAAGTCTGGGTCCCACCTTCTCTGTGTGTAACTCGACGTCGCGCGAAGTCTATCCACCGATGACCTCTCCCGCGAAGGCTATCCACCGATGACCTCTCGTGCGAAGGCCATCCACCGATGACCTCTCGCGCGAAGACAATCCGCCGATGACCCCTCGCGCGAAGACAATCCACCGATGTCTCCCCCTGGCGAACGACCGATGTCTCCCCCTGGCAAAGCCCGCATGCCTCTCTCGCCCTGGCAATGCCCGCATGCCTCGCGCCCTGGCGATGCCCGCATGCCTCTCGCGCCCTGGCAATGCCCGCATGCCTCTCGCCCGCGCGATGCCTGCATGCCTCGCGCCCGCGCGATGCCTGCATACCTCGCGCCCTGGCGCTCATGTGTAGCAGGCGACCGGCGATCATGTACTACTAGGCGATCTCATAGTCTTCCAAACTACACTTTCCTTCCTTTTCATTTTAAATAAAGACATACTTAGAATTCATTTAAAATATATTTCTTTTATTCCAATTTAATTTTACAGGTCCTTACACACAGCGTATCTAAGGCTTAACCCACACCTTGATACGCGTGGTTCTTGGAACCCACTATGGTCGATCCAGTATCTTGACCACATACTAAGTGCACTTTCGGCGATCATGTACACCATAGGCGATTGGCGATCATGTGTACTCTAGGCGACAGGCGATTATGTACCAGAGAAGTCGGAGATCGCCTCCGTCTTCAACAACGGCGATCTCGTAGACTTCTAAGTTACACTTTCCTTCCTTTATATTTTAAATAAAAACATACTTAGAATTCACTTAAAATATATCACTTTCATTCCAATTAATTTATAGGTCCTTACATTCTCCCCAACAAGAAAAATTTTCGTCCTCGAAAATGAACTTACCAGAAAGGAGATAGGGACAGGCTTCCCTCATTTCTCATACAAACATAGATATTCATTAGTTAACCTTACAGGCGACTTAAAGCAGAACCACCTCCAAGAGGGGCCAACACTATACCACAAAATTGGTTGACCTTTGCCTAACCTGAGTGTTGCTTGCCTTCTCCATCATTAAAACACCTAATATATACCTGCAAACAGACTGATGACTCACGGGGAAACTCAGCTTCCCACTCCAGCTATATGCTCCTTCATGTACTTAACCACAACCAGCTCATAACTTGACATTCCCAAGCGAAATTCAACAGAATCCAACGCTTGCTGCTCCCTCTTACTACTCCAATACTTCATCAAATTCCATTTTACATCCCTGCATGTGGAATATGCTGCATTAATATCTTTCTAGAAATCAACCTTTGCGTCTCAATCAAAACCATCCATCGATTTCCCAACTGCAGATCTAATTCTCACGCTCCTTAAAGGAAAATACCCTTGGTTCACCACTAAACTACATAATTCTGCACTTTATAAAGACAATGTACCCGCAAAAATTCCTATCCATATTAGTTAAAAAGTTGTTCCTGTTGCTGTTTACTTTCTAAATCATTATTATGACTTCTTTTACCAACCCGGCTTTCTGCTCCCATTATTACCTCCTTTTTCAACGTATACATTGAATGCATTGATTTTGGGTTCAGGTGCCAATCCGAAAAAACATACGAGAACGAACGCACCCTATGTCTCAACCATAACCATACAAGTAGTGGAGCCGATTGGAAAATTTTCTCTGCATCCGGAATTTCTTGCTTAAAGACAACTCTATTCCCCTTCTCCCAGATACAACATACCATTGCCACCCAGAATCCTCCCAAAAACTTACCTCTCCCACCGTCTTGCCTTGGTCCACAGAAATGGAGTAAAGTCTAGGAAACAAAGATTTAAGGTTAGAGTTAGTGGCCCACGCATCCTCCTGAAATCTAACATTCTCTCCATCTCCAACTTTCCAAACGATAACTTTTTGGAACCAACCATCATCTTCACCCTCCTCGCACACTTTACATACATCTCTCCACCACCACGATTGATATTTCAAATGAGCCTAGCTTCTTCCAAGTTCCGAGCCATATTTGAATACAAGAATATCTTTCCATTTCCCTTTTTCATCACTCATCATCCACCATTTCCATTTTGCCAGAAGAGCAAAGTTAAAATTTTTGATATCTCTTAAATTCTTCATTTGCTGGTATGCAAATCCTGCCATTAATCTCAAGATCCCATCATCTCCCATTACAAAGTCCTTAGCCTGATTGGTGCCTAGTGTAACATCCCGCCAAAACCTTTTCATATTTATATAATAAAATAAAGGTAAAACAATAATATCGAAGTGAACATACACTGGTGCAGAAACGTAAAACAAATGCGGTTATTTTCATTTTACAAATGCGGCTAAACAACCGCATTTGATCAACACGCATTTGTAAATAAGAGATTTACAAATGCGGTTAAACAACCGCATTTGTAAATACTATTTACAAATGCGGTTGTTTCCCGTAACCGCCTCTGTAAATGCTCCAGAGGTGTGCCAGGTTTCATGAATGGCAATGATTTACAAATGCGGTTGTTTACCTTAACCGCATTTGTAAATGAAGGCAATGATTTACAGATGCGGTTGTTTACCTTAACCGCATTTGTAAATCAAGGGAATGATTTACAAATGCGGTTGTAGTAAACAACCGCCTCTGTAAATCACATTTACAGATGCGGTTGTAGTAAGCAACCGCATTTGTAAATCATCCCTTGATTTACAAATGCGGTTAAGGTAAACAACCGCATTTGTAAATTAGGTTTTTTTTTTTTAGAACTATTTGGTTAGTTGTTTTCCCATACGAATTATCTTATGCAGTTTCATTATACCCATCCCAGCCAGGCAGACAAATAAACAGATTCAGAGAAACAAAGTCAATTTATAGTAATTGATCAAAATGTATACAAAAATAGTAATAATCTCTATCTATTCTTACACTATTGATCAAATCGTAGAGTTATAAAAGTTTAGGAAATATGTGGACCAAGATTGTCTCACATATGTCATGGCTTCCGAACTCATGGGTTCCTCATCCGTGAAGAACTGCATTTCAAAATGGTTGACACATAAATTAGTTTTAAGATAGATAAATTAGTTTGAAGTTATAAAATAATTTAAGAAATCTTACCTCTTGCCAATTACTTGTAAGACCTAGTCTTACAATGGTACTCATCCATTGCATGACGTAATAGCCACACTCATAGCTTCCTGGTTGTTTATTACACTATAATTCAATAAATTGTAAAAGTTAGTATAATTAAACAATGAAAAAAAAAAAAGAAAAATCTTACATACCTTTAATCTTATCCAGTTCAAATTTTGAAAATTTGAATTCGATCTCCCTTTTAGAATGTTATATCCACGCCATGAACTGGTTGAGACAAAAAACCTTGTTAGTGGATTACTTATAGTATCAACCATAGTTAAGTTTATAGTGTACTTACTTATCAATGATATTCTTAAAACTTGTGGATATCTTCTTGTGTAGGGAACAGAACCACAAAGCCGTCCTATCCTTCAGTGATAAGACAAGTAATTGCCAATGACCCCTATATCATCCATGAAAATAGTTGAGTAAATTTATAAAACATGAATATAATAAACTTTTAACATATATATATTTAAACTTACTCGTTAATATAAGGGCACAAATAAACCTCTTTTCCCTCTTTTTCCAGGGTGTTAGTGATGTATGATTGGGTCTCATTTGTCTTTGCTCCAGTGGGATTAGTATATGCAGGATCTAAGAATCCATACACATTTTCCTTCCCCTCAGTGACAGAGACACCATTCAAAAACCTACAAGTAATTAGTTAAATCATAATGAATGCTAATTTAACATAAATGAAAATGAAATGTAGGTAACGATACTTACATCATAAAAAATTGAATGATATTTATATTCAGCTCCTGATCCCCAGCTACAAATTCTAGTAGATCTGACATGTATATGTACAATGGTAGCTCAGGGTTTGTTTCAAAAAAGGTATCATCCCATGGAACTTCCAGAGGATCTCGTCCAAGTTGTCTAGCAACTATAGCTAAGGAAGCTATAGGATCGTCAAGCGGAACCTCTTGTTTCTTTTTCGGACTTGGTTTCCGACGAGGTTTCTACAAAAAGAAAAAAGATTTGTTATAAATTACATGTAATATATAAATATAAATTAGCACATGAAATGAAATTATTACCAGTGGTTGTGGCATATATCGAATCAGGTGTCTGGGCCAGGCTACAAAGGACTGAAATGCTTCGGCCACAGTTGTTACCTCTTCTGAAGGTAGTGGAAGACGAGCATCAGGTACTCGTACTCTTTCAACCGTGACCTTTGCTGCATCAGGGGAGAGAGGAACGTTATGTAAGGTGGTGGCGTCTTCATAGACTTTTCCAATGGCCACCACCTGAGGAATGATGCCACCTTCTACCAGTAGCTCACATTGCCTCGTCTGGCCAATGATATCATCCCCTGATGCTGTAGGAGCTGCACAACTCCCCTTTGTGCTCTTGGGAGCGGGACTAAGAAGCGTCTGAATCGGCTGCTCAGCACAAAGTTGTTGCGATATCTCTTGTCGCAACTCTAGCCTCATCTTTTCCGTCTCCCTTCTCATCTCATCCATTAGTTCCTGACGTAGCCTTTGCTCCATTTCTTTTTTGCTCTCTTTGGAGGAGGAGGATGAGTGTCGTGGTGCAGCTCCAAAATAAAGTCTAATCCCAACTCCTTGTCCAGCTGCACGAACACGACCAGAGTGCTCAGGTTGTCCAATTGCTTCAACAAGGATATCGCGACGACCATCAGCAAGAAAATTACCTTGGGAGTCCAAGGCATCCTGCAAGAGACAAAAATCATGAGGTTTTATTATAAGTAATGCATCATAATAGATGAAAAAAGGCTTAAATAACTTACAATTTTTTCAATGATAAGCCCTGATTGCTCTGAACTTGGTGCACCCGACTTCTTAATTCGGGCCCTCTTCCATTTGTCATGGCGCGTAGGTGGTGATGGAGGATAAGTGACCCCTGTTTCCACATCCTGAGATGCACTCCCCTGTCTGGATTGCTCCTTTTCAACCATCAGTGCTTGCTCAAGCTTTCGATACCCCGCACGAGACATTACGTGCGGGGTAAGATTCTTTAAAGCTATTTCTTGAGCTTTCTTCCGCCGATGCTGTCATAATTGAAATAAACAAAGTGAATTCAATAATATTAACTCATTAATGTTATATAAGTCAAAATAGTTAAGTAGCTTCACTTACAGTCCATTCTTCAGTTAGACGGCTTTCTTTAAAAGCAAGCCATGTCTCTTCATCAATAAAATTGTATCTTTCACAAGGACTTTCATCCTTAAGCTCACCAAAAATGTATCTCGTCGTGAGTCTTGACTTAAAGGCGCGAAACTTTAGTCCGATATTGGATAGAATCCTTGATCGAAGCGGTTCCACATTAGGAATTTCAAAATTTGCCTGGAAAATAACATAACCAAAGTAAAGTTAGTCAATGAATATTAAATAGCTTTATATGATAACAATAATTATGTAAAGCTTACCAGAACATCCTCCCACAGCATGTTTCGGTCGACCTCTGACACCTCGTCCCATGAATTAATCAAAACGGAGACTCTCTCACGAGAAAGAACTCCAAGATAGCTATTAAACTCATCTGCATTAGGACCTGATGCCATTCCAGTGTTGACGTCAATGTCAACAGCTGTCTTCTCACCAGCGGCACGTTTCTTTGCCAGACGCTTCATCCTAGTAGGTCCTCTGTTGCCTCGTCCGGATCGGGGTCTAATTGGAGTTTGATCGTCACCCATATCTCTGTTAAAAAAATTATTTAACAAACATTAGTTCATCTGCATGGAAAGAAAATCATATCAAACAAAAACATAATATAGTAAATGCATATTATAAAAAAATATTTCTAAATTTATTACCATAATGGGTTACAAGTTCATATGTAAATTCCTTCACTGTGGTCTTTACGGGTTGCATGTACATGATCAAGTACATCGTCATCTTTATTAGTTATCATTGGTGTGAATGAATGGGGTTCACCATTTTCAATATCATCTATGGCCTCCCCTTGTTTTTTCCCGTGTAAAACAACATACCAATGTTCTGACGTAGGATCTTTCACGTAGAAAACTTGAGATGCTTGTTGAACCATTATAAATGGCTCATCTCGATACCCTATCTTTCGAAAGTCCACTAGTGTGTATCCTGATTCATCAATTTTAACCCCACTTTTATTGTCAACCCATATACACTTGAAAACTGGAACTGAAAACTTAGTATAGTCAAGCTCCCATATCTCTTCTATAAATCCATAATATGCCATTGATCCAATTACAGGATTTGTATCTTTCGAGGTGGAAAACTGCATTGACTCGGCTTCAAGAGTAACACCAGAATTTTGAACTGTACTCTTTTCATCCATAGACTTAGTGTAAAATATACAATTATTCACTTCGTACGCTTTACAAGAAATGACATCAAACTTCAATCCAGCAGCCAACCAGGTCAAGGTCTCCGATGCCGTTGAATCCTTTAACACCTCCTCTTTAAACCAAGGCATGAATGTTCTATTATGTTCCATCAAGACCCATTTGTCTGCTTGTCTTGGATTATTTGCCTTCACAATGGCTTTATGAGCTTCTATGTAAGGTATAACTTCATCTGTATTATTCAATATATACAAATGTGCTTGCAAGACTTCTGACCGAGATTTGCTTACAATATTCACACCGCGTAAACATTTACTTGTAGAACGCCTATGGTGCCATGAATTAGCTGGAAGACCTATTGGATTTGCTTTTGACATGTAATCTGAACAAAATTCAATACTTTCTTCAGCTATGTACCTTTCAATCATTGAAGCTTCTGGACGATAATGATTTTTCACATAACCTTTCAAAATTTTCATATACCGCTCAACAGGATACATCCATCTTAAGTACACTGGTCCACACAATCTAACCTTTCTAACCAGATGCACAAGTAGATGAACCATGATGTCAAAAAAAGATGGAGGAAAAAACATCTCCAATTCACATAAGATAACAATAATTTCATCTTGAAGTTCATCTAGTTTTAATGGATCAATGACTTTACAACAGATGGAAGAGAAGAATGAGCACAAACGGGTTATGGTATGTCTAACATTTTTTGGTAAGATCCCACGAATAGCTACAGGCAGAAGCTGTTGCATCAAGATGTGGCAATCATGAGACTTCAACCCAATTAGCTTCAAATCTTGCATTGACACTAGGCTCTTCACATTTGAGGAATGTCCTTGTGGCACTTTTACACCCTTTAGACATTGACAGAAACTTACTTTTTCATTTTTTGACATGGTATAACAGGCTGGGGGCAAATATGTACGCTTACCCATTTCTATCGGTGCCAACTCCCCTCGTATGTTCATCTCAACCAAATCTAAACGAGCATTTAGACCATCCTTCGTCTTCCCGTTAATGTTAAGAAGTGTACCAATTAAGCTATCACACACATTCTTCTCAACATGCATTACATCTATACAATGTCTGATTTCTAACCTCGACCAGTACGGAAGATCAAAGAAGATTGATTTTTTCTTCCAAATGTTAGTCACAACTGACTTTTTTTTTGACTTACCGAAGGTGTGGTCTATGTTATTTACCTTTTCGTAAACCTCAGCAGCAGTTAGTGGAGTTGGTGGACCACTAGTCTCTTGGTGTCCATTAAAGGCTTTTTTCAACCTCCGGTAAGGATGATGACTTCTAAGAAACCTCCGATGGCGAAGATATACTGTCTTCCTTCCATGTTTCAATTGTTGAGAAGCAGTGTCTTCTTCACATATTGGACATGCTTTATGACCCTTAACACTATAACCTGATAAGTTACCATATGCCGGAAAGTCATTGATGGTGCAAAATAACATGGCATGAAGCTTGAAAGTTTCATTAGCAAATCCGTCAAATACTTGAACACCCTCATCCCACATTAACTTCAAATCTTCGATTAAGGGACTTAGATAAACATCTATGTCATTCCCTGGCTGTTTCGGACCAGATATCATCATAGACAACATCATGTACTTTCGCTTCATGCACAATCCAGGAGGTAAGTTGTAAATAACTAGTAAAACAGGCCATGAACTGTGATTTGTACTCATATTACCAAACGGATTCATTCCATCTGTAGCTAGACCAAGTCGGATATTTCTTGATTCTTTACCAAACTCTGGAAACTCATCATCAAATTTCTTCCACTGAACAGAATCAGCTGGATGTCGGTACATGCCATCACATTTCCTCTCATCTGCATGCCATCTAAGATTCTTAGCATCGTCTGGGTTTGCAAACAAACGCTTCATCCTTGGAATGATGGGAAGATACCACATAACCTTCATTGGGGGTCCATGCTTTTCCATCTCTTCAATAGTATCATCATCTGTTTGTTTCAATTTATAACGTGACAACCCACACCTTGGACAACTTTTCAACAATTCAAAATCTTTCCGGTATAATATACAATCATTAGGACATGCATGTATCTTTTTATACTCCATACCCATTGGACAAAGAATCTTTTTGGCCTCGTAATTACGATTAGGTAGAGTATTTCCCTCTGGAAGCATATCCTTCAACAGCTGGAGCAATTCCGTGAAACTTTTATCGGTCCATCCATTTAGTGCCTTCAAATTCATCAATCTTAACACTGCCGACAACCGTGTGAAGTTATTAGTTGATCCAGGATACAATGGAGTCTCTGCATCGCTTGACATACTTCCATATCCATGCGCTTTTGCAAAAGACTCAGCTCCCACATCACGAATCATGTCCTCCAATCGATCATCAACTACATCATCGTGTTCTGCTTCATCCGTGGTGGATCCCACATATTCTTCAGTTACGGAAACACGTGGTAAATTTAATAATTCACCATGCCATGTCCAAGTTGTATAAGATCGAAGAAACCCATCACATAGCAGGTGTTCCCTCATGATATTCACATCCAGTATCCTTCCATTCAAACAGTTAACGCACGGACACCTAATCTTTCCTCCATCACGACCACTATTAATCGCGTTACGCTGCGCAAATTGTATAAATTCTTCTACTCCTCTTTCGTACTCATCACTTATACGAGCACAATGAATCCAACTTCGATCCATTATATATTCTGCAATATAGATACCTAGGATTTTCTAATAAGTGTTCTATCTCATGCATTTGCTGAGGGTCGAACACCCCCGGACTCAATACCAGCACGTATTATTGTCGGAGGTCCAAATACAAACACGATATTCTATTATAATGTAACAACTAACATAACATAAATTCTACTATAAACTAACAAATACTTACTAAATAATTTAAATTTTAGAAAATAGAAATTATATAATACAAATTATATAAATTAATACAAATTTATATTAAATAATATACAAATTATAATACATAAAAAAAAATATTCAAAGTACAGCAAAAAAAAATTAACAAAACTAACATAAAAACTACTAACTAAATAATATAAATTTTAAAAATTAAAAATTATATAATATAAATTTATGTTAAATAATATACAAATTATAATAAATAAAGTCAAAAATTCAAAAAATCAACTAACCTTGTGTGCGAAGATGATGATTCAACTGATAGAAAACCAGAGGTGGAAGCGGGGCGCGACAGCGGCGAGCAATGCAACAGTAACTTCAAGCACTGCGCAAGGAAAAAACCATATATAAGAACAGCATTCCTAAAGGAGAATGAAATGGGATATATACGAAACTCACAATGGAAGCAATAACAATGAAGATGCACAGAAGCAAGGAACACAGCGCAGCGCAGCAACAGCGACAAGGAAGAGCAGAGCAGAAAGAGTGAAAGTGCAGTGGCGCGCTTCAAATTTTAGGTTAAAAACATTTTACAAATGCGGTTATTAGTTAAAACCGCATTTGTAAATGAAAGTTTTTCATTTACAAATGCGGTCATACGCGTGACCGCATTTGTAAATGAAAGGCATTTCATTTACTAATGCGGTCACGCGTATGACCGCATTTGTAAATGAAATGAATTTCATTTACAAATGCGGTCACGCGTATGACCGCATTTGTAAATGAAAAACTTTCATTTACAAATGCGGTCACGCGTATGACCGCATTTGTAAATGAAATGCCTTTCATTTACAAATGCGGTTTTAACTAACAACCGCATTTGTAAAACAAACTAATTTCAAAAATGCCACCGCGTTTTTAACAAAGGCGTTTTAGCGCGAAACCGCACTTAGAAAGGAGTATTCCTTTCATCATTTTGCACTAGTGATAAATATATATATGTAATGAAATTTCTCCTCACAGGGAGTTTAATACATATCCAGTCAGTTTCCAAAACTTAAACAAAATACAGCAAAATAGAAAACAGGCGATCTCCTATCAGAAACAGAAAACAGGCGATCTCCTGACAGAAACAGAAAACAGGCGATCTCCTAACAGAAACAGAAAACAGGCGATCTCCTTCAGGCGACCACTGTAACATCCCGCCAAAATAATACATACATCCATGTATAATTGAAATTAAGTGTAACCAAATAATATTGAAGAGTGCAAAATAATATGTATTTATATATATCAGAAATGAAGTTACTCCTCTTAGGGAGTTTAATACATAACCAAATCAAATGTTTGCAAGATTTTACGAAAATAAAAGAAATGCAGTAAGACAGGCGGTCTCAAAAGAAAACGGCGATCTCCAACTTTAAAACGGCGATCCCTAACAGAAGACCTCCAAACGGGCGATCTTCTATCAGGACACGAAAACCGGCGATCACCCCCGAGAGGTAGAAACCGGCGATCTCTCCCTCGGCGACCACTCACTAAGGAGCTCTCCTTCCTGGAAGATCATCTGCTCCCGTGTAACAATTACACGATCATCACAGTTTTTAAAGAGAACCAAGCACAACACCAAAGAAACACCACAGGGTAAGCTAGACATTTTAAAGAGAGTTTAAATAGGAACATTAAAATTAAGGTAAAACAAGTTTCAAGATTATCCATGTAAAACGTAGAGCTGCTCATAGCATTCAGCTGATCGCCCAAAATCACACATTTCACAACATTCACCCATAGTCATTCCATTTCACAATACAGCATCAAGTGTCTATCAATATCCAAGTTTCTCATTTCACATGTCAGACTTTCCACTGACTCACCACACAAGACACTTGACACTACTTCCGGAAGACTCGTGCATTGACTAGACTCAGGGATTCTGCACCTGTCATACAAGCTGTAATGTTTACCAGCTATGCGCATCAACACAATCTCAATCTCAAGTTCACCATTCTCACAGTATGACAGGGTTAATCCATATGACAGGCCGAGCTCGTTCTGTTTCACACGACTCACCCATACATATGAACCTCCTTCGACTCTCAACGCCTGAATAACCTCATCTATATGAATCCATTATCTCAGGAGAGTCAGGATAATCCCATTATAGACATCACCGATCAATGCACATCCTACACGATCTTACACGGTATTTTCTTTCCTGAAAATACTATGCCTCGATCCACATTCACCACATCCAACACATCACATAACACTTAAAGGAATGATTTCAATCACAGCAAAACTCAATCCAAGGTTCTTATTTTCGAATATCTCATTTAAATCTCAACAGTTTCAAAGCAACACCAAAAACAAAGAGTTTCGCAAAAAACGCCAAACCGGCGACCTGGTTCAAAAACATGGTATTTCGAAGACTATGTTTATAAAACCGGCGACCACGTCGCCCAAACACATAAACAAAGCATTTCTCGAAGACGAAAGCGAAAACGGCGACCACGTCGCCTTCACTTCAGAGATAACTACACAATGGCTTGTATGGAAAAAGAGGTCTAGCTTCCCTTACCTGGACTTGCGCAAACACCAGGAGCTTCGAAATCCAACGAAGCTTGCAGAATACCTTGGCTCTGTTTTTCGCGTCTGGTTGAAGGACTTGCAGAGAACCTCCCAGGTGCTCTAATGGTGGCCGTCGCTCGTCGTACTCTCGTGTGAAGGTGCTAGAACCGCAGCGCGAAGGAGAGAATAGAGGAGAAGGGAGATAAACGCACCCTTTAGCTCTGGAACCACAGCAACGTTTCTTTCCTTCTCCCTCAGAAATGGGTTTTTGCATCTTAAGCTGACTTCTCCACAAAAACCGCTGCCACCACCCACTCTGCAGGGAGTTTGCGTGTACGCTTCCCTGAACAGTACTACTAAGCGTGCCTCTGCGCAGGCTACGCTCTGAGGTCACTATTCTGAACCACTCTTTTGTCTACGTGGCGCGCGTGCAGAACATCTCTTGCTGGGAGTCTGGGGCCCACGTTCTCTGGGTGTAACTCAACGTCGCGCGATGACCTTTCGCCGATCACTACCAGCTCGAAGAGAAACCACTGATGACCTCTCGCGCGAAGACGATCCACCGATGACCTCTCGCGCGAAGACTACCACCGATGACCTCGCGCGAAGACTACCACCGATGACCCCGCGCGAAGACTACCACCGATGACCCCGCGCGAAGACCACTACCGATGACCTCGCGCGAAGACTACCACCGATGACCTTGCGCGAAGACTACCACCGATGACCTCTTCCTGGCGAACGACCGATGTCTTCCTCTGGGAGACAACCGATGTCTTCCCTGGCGACGCCCTCATAACTCTCGCGCCTTGGCCACGTCCACATGCATCGCGTCCTGGCAATGCCCGCGTGCCTCGCGCCCGCGCGATGCCTGCATGCCCCTCGCGCCCGCGCGATGCCTGCATGCCTCTCGCGCCCGCGCGATGCCTGCATGCCTCTCACGCCCGCGCGATGCCTGCATGCCTCTCACGCCCGCGCGATGCCTGCATGCCTCTCGCGCCCTGCACGCTACACTAAGGGTGATCTCTTTTGCTCAAGCGTAGAGCTTCGCATGCACAGCGTATCTAAGGCTTAACCCACACCTTGATACGCGTGGTTGTTGGAACCCACTCTGGTTGATTCAGTATCTTGACCACATACTACGTGCATTCCCGCCGATCACGTACACTCTAGGCGATTGGCGCTCATGTCTCCTCTAGGCGACAGGCGATTATGTGCCAGAGGAGTCGGAGATCGCCTCCGTCTTCACTAACGGCGATCTCGTAGGAGACTTCTTAGCTACACATTTCCTCCTTTACTCTTCTTGATCTACATGTCAGCCGACCGACCTCTACCAGCTGACCCCAGATCTTGGGCGACGTCCGAGGCCCGACTACTACGAAACTTCATTTACCAGCTCTTTGTATTTTAAATAATAACATCTTCTGAAATTATTTAAATATACCACTTTTATTCCAATTCAATTTTACAGGTCCTTACATTCTCCCCAACAGAAAAATTTTCGTCCTCGAAAATTGGATTACAAGGAAAAGAGGTATGGATAAGCCTCCCTCATGGGTTCTTCTAACTCCCAAGTAGAATCCCCCGATTTCTCATCCCACACCACTTTCACCATGTCGATGGTCTTGCCTCTGAGCTGTTTACATTGCCGATCGTCAATCCTGACTGGTTTTGCTTCAAAGGACAAGTCATCCCTGATCTGCACGTCGTCTACATCCAGCACATGACTAGGGTCTGCCATGTACTTCCTCAGCTGTGACACGTGAAACACATTGTGCAGATTCGCCAGATGGGGAGGTAGGGCGATCTCATACGCCACTGGGCCAATCCTTCTTAAGATCTGATATGGTCCCACGAACTTAGGGGACAACTTCTTTGACCTGATCGCCCGCCCTACACCCTTGGTTGGTGTCACTTTCATGAACACGTGATCTCCAGCAGCAAACTCCAAAGGCTTTCTCCTCTGATCTGCATAGGACTTCTGCCTACTCTGAGAGGCTTTCATTCTGCTTTGTATCTGCTTCACCTTCTCGGTCGTCTGCTGAATCAACTCTGGCCCAACCAAGACTGCCTCGCCCTCCTGGTACCAACATAAGGGAGTTCTGCATTTCCTTCCATACAGGGCTTCATATGGTGCCATCCCAATGCTGGCGTGGTAGCTATTGTTATAGGTAATGATAGCATTCCTATGAGCTCTTCTTTGGATTTTGGAGTTCCTTGGTGATGATGGATGCGGAAGCTTATGGAGGAGGTGAGCAAGGCCTTCCTAGGAAGCATGGGTGCCTTGAAGGTGCATGAAGACTGAGGAAATGGGGAGGTTTGGCCAGCCCCTTTGGTAGTAATGAATTGAAGACTAAAACCTAAGTGTTAGGCAAGAAGTAGTGTATGGCACAATTTGGGCAGCATAACAATACTCTATTTAATCTTGAAAATACAAGGTGTAGGCTCCTCCTTTTATAGGCTAAGGAGGACCATAATGCAACCCTAATGCTAGCCAAATGAAATGTAAATGTGAAGCACATGGGCCACATGGAAAGTGTGAGCACATGGGGAGGGGTGTGTCTAGTTTGTAAGTTCACCCCCTCCATGGGCTTTCTAGAATAGTGGGAAGGTTAACTTCTCCTTAATTCTAATGTGCAGAAAAATAAACATTTGTCCACATGGCTATGCTATTTACACCCCAATTAAAGCTAAACTACATTTGATGGGCCTTCACGAAATATGTGCTAGTATGCCACTCTCCCATTCATAGCTTTGATCCAAGTCTTCTTGTCCTAGACGCTTCTAGCTTGGCCTTCTCGTCCTAGACGCTCCTAGCTTGTCTTAGACGCTCCTAGCTTGGTCTTAGACGCTCTTGACTTGGCTCTTGCCTTTCATGGAAGGTTGTGCTTGGCCCTCTTCCATCATCCCCTCCCTCTTGAAAAAGGATTTGTCCTCAAATCCCTTGCTTTGTCTTCAAATAGGGGGATGGATGGGGCTGGATGGTGTCCATCTTCTCCTCCTCCTTTGAGAAGATCTATCCTCAGATCTACAGATTTGATCTCGGATAGCAGCCTATTGTTTCGGCAAGGCTTGTCCTCCCAGATCAAACGTCCACCTATGGAAATCATCAAACAAAGTAAAGGTGTTAGTGTGAGCAATTGGAGGGAACTTAATTGTATGAAGTTGCCATTTTTGTTTTTCTTTTGTTTTTGGCAACTTTGTACAATATTTCTCTTTTGATGGTTGTATGTGTTCTCTAATCCTCTTATGTATTTGAAAATTTTAAATATTGGTTACCTTTTCCTTAGGCACAATACCTTTAGGAAAGGGTAACAACTTAAAAAGCGAAAGAGGATTAAGTCCACATGCAATTTCAAATGTAGAAATATTAGTAGTCTTGTGGACTACTCCATTGTATGCATCCTCAAAAGGATACTCATCCCAAGAATTGTGATTGTCTTTCATGATTTCTCTAGGCATAGTAAAAAGAGCTATGTTTTCAATTTTATTTTGACCATTCTTTTGAGGATAAAAATTTGAAGAGTACAACTTAATTTCAAGTTTTTCTAAAAGATTCCTCAAATGATGGTTTTCAAATTTTGGAGCTCTATCCAATACTATGCTTGAAGATAAACCATGAAGACTTGTCACTTCTATATAGAAGTGATTATCCATATCCATAAAAATGGAATCAAAACCTTTTGTTGTCCTAGGAAGCTCTAAGATAAAATTGAGGTTTATGTCTTCCCAAGGATCATTTGCAAAAGGTAAAGGAGTATAGAGTTCATGAGACATCACCTTAGGTGTATTTTTAAAACAAGAAATGTATCTAGGGTAATGTCTTTGAACATCTTTTCTCATGGGTGACAAAAGTTTTCCTTTTAAAAGCTCTAGAGTTTTATCAACTCTAATTTGGTCCATGAGTTCTCCTTCATGAAGAATTTTTCTCTTATGTGTAAAGATAGTCTCGTTGTTACAACCATTGTTTATGAGAAGTTGCACACTTGGCAATGGTTGTCTCAATAGGACATGACAAGTTTCTTTAGGCACTACTTCACATAAAAATTTGTTTTTGTAGATGGTTGTAAATAACTTGACATTCACTTGGTGATATCCTAGCACATATGAGAAATAATCCACTTTATCTTTATCTATGCAAGCTTCTTTTAAAGACTCTTTTTTTGTTACTATGCTTGCAAGTGTTCCTTTACAAAAGGAAAGGCTAGGTTGTTCAACAAGATGCATATTTTCAAAGGTATTTTTAAATCTTTTGTCTTGTTGAATGACCTTGTGAGAAGGAACACTATTCTCCCACGCCTTTTGTTTCTCAAGGGTCTTCTCATGCTTTTCTTTTTCTTTTTCTTTTTCTTTAGCTTCCCTTTCGGCTTCCTCTCTTTTCTTTTGTATCTTTCTTTCCTTTCTTTCTTTATGGGAAGCAAACAATTTTTCTACCCTCCTTTCCCAATCTAGGCAAGTTTCTATATTTTCTTTTCCATGGGAATGGGGTAGGTCTACCCTAACCTCTCTGGGCTTTCTTGTTCTTTTCTATCTCTTCTATGTCTTCCCTCCCCAAAAGAATCATGCTTTTTAGAGATAGATGCATGAGAAGGTAATTTTTTTGAAATGTGAGACTTCTCATCCTTTGATTTAGTCAATTCATTAGTTTTGGCCTCATTCTCCAATTGTCTATATGAAATGTGTTGTACGTCCTTGGAGAGTTGTTTCAAAAGAGATTTTATGGACCTTACATCACTTTCAATGGACTTGGAAGAGTGAGTAGACATGACTAGAACTTTGTGTATAGAAATGTTTTACTTTTAAGAAAGAAGAGGAAAGTTAATGAAGGTAGCTTTCCAGGTAAGAGAGGTGAGTCACAATGGACTACTTAAATACCAAGTCTTGCCTTAGCCAAAAACTATCCCTCCAAAACCTTTACACAAGTCCTTCTTTAGGTAAAACACTTAGAACACAATGAGGATGAAGAAATCAAATTTTTAATGCAAGAAAACAATGCAAGCTATCAAAGCCTTAAACAAGATTAAACAAGAAATTAACGAAGTGATTAAAGCAAGTTGGTTCAATTAAAGCAATTAATAAAAACAAAATTAAGCTAGACGGCCCTAGGTGAGGCTTCTTGGACACTTAGAGCCCTTGAAGACACACTCACCGACTAATTGCGTAATTAACAAGTAATTAACACAAGCAAGATTGCAAAGAAATTAAATGACACTCCCTTTATTGCTTTTACTATTTGCACCCCTTTTGTTGTTCTTCTAGTTGCACCCCTTTTGTTGCTTTTCTACTTGTTGGGCCTTCCAAAGTGTGTGGTGTATTTGTAGTATGGTGTTTGTTGCTGCCCTTTGCCTTTGTTCCTCTTGGAATTAGGTCAATAAAATCTTCAATCCAGCACCTATTAAGCAAGATAGACTCCCCTCAAGTCAAATTCTCACTCAACAAGTACCAATTGATATTTAATCCACCAACAAGCTTAGAGGCCAAAGAAAGAAAGCAAGAAACAAATTAATTTGAAAAACAGTACCACACAAATGGAATTAAATGTGACACAACTAGAAAGAGTTCAAATGAAATTAGACAAGCAAATAAAAGGTACTCAAATAATGGATGGCACACAAAAAGGAACCTAGGAATAGCACTAGATTTGATTTAAAAACCAAAAAACAGCACCACAGAAAAGCAAAAATTGTTGTGGTCCAGAAAGCGTATCTTTAAAAGATTTATTCTGAGCTGACCCTTTTGTATTTGCTTCTGAAAATTGAGACACAATCAGAACAAGATCTTAAAAAACTTTTGGCGTTGGTTTCACTCCAAACGCATGTACCAATTAATTTTGGTAAATTTTATAAAATCAGTGCTCAGAGCTGCCAGCTGGAACGTCAGGATTGCACACTTTTTTTGTAATATTTATCTTTTTTTTTCTATTTCTTCTTTTCAGATGGTTCTTTTTTTGTCCTTTTGCTAACACCTCAAATTTGTGAAATCCAGAGGCTCAGAAATTTTTGATGATGTATGTGATTTTCATAAATCAAAACAGTCAGCACAGAAAAGTGAAAAACAAGGGGTTCTGAAAACTGGAATGAAAAACAGAATGATATACCTTAAAAACACAATGGAGTTAATATGATGGAATTTGTGTGGATCTAACACACAAATAAGAACTCAAACTAAAATTAAAAATGCACCAAAGGATCAACACAAAACAGATTTCAGATCAAACATTCAGACCAAAAACAAGAAACAAATAAATCAAAAAGAGTACTACTAGGATTTGATGACAAATATGGAAACACATGACTTAGACAAAACTTATGGATTCATAAAATGAAAAGACAAAAGAACATCATATGACCCAAATGAAATTTCAAGCAAGACTCAAATACCTAAAAATAAAAACAGCAACACAAATATATCAAGAATCCTACACAAAATTGAAAATAGATGTTCAAGCACAAGTTTGAACAAACCCACCAAATGAAATGAATAAACAAGCATTCAAATCATATTAAAACACAAAAAACAGCAAGACAACTTGGAATAAAGATGAACAACTTGGAGAAAAGAAGAACTCAAAAAGAAAATGAAAAGAGATACTCATCTTTGAAGAACCATAGCTCTAGATACCAAATGATAGCATTCCTATGAGCTCTTCTTTGGATTTTGGAGTTCCTTGGTGATGATGGATGCGGAAGCTTATGGAGGAGGTGAGCAAGGCCTTCCTAGGAAGCATGGGTGCCTTGAAGGTGCATGAAGACTGAGGAAATGGGGAGGTTTGGCCAGCCCCTTTGGTAGTAATGAATTGAAGACTAAAACCTAAGTGTTAGGCAAGAAGTAGTGTATGGCACAATTTGGGCAGCATAACAATACTCTATTTAATCTTAAAAATACAAGGTGTAGGCTCCTCCTTTTATAGGCTAAGGAGGACCATAATGCAACCCTAATGCTAGCCAAATGAAATGTAAATGTGAAGCACATGGGCCACATGGAAAGTGTGAGCACATGGGGAGGGGTGTGTCTAGTTTGTAAGTTCACCCCCTCCATGGGCTTTCTAGAATAGTGGGAAGGTTAACTTCTCCTTAATTCTAATGTGCAGAAAAATAAACATTTGTCCACATGGCTATGCTATTTACACCCCAATTAAAGCTAAACTACATTTGATGGGCCTTCACGGAATATGTGCTAGTATGCCACTCTCCCATTCATAGCTTTGATCCAAGTCTTCTTGTCCTAGACGCTTCTAGCTTGGCCTTCTCGTCCTAGACGCTCCTAGCTTGTCTTAGACGCTCCTAGCTTGGTCTTAGACGCTCTTGACTTGGCTCTTGCCTTTCATGGAAGGTTGTGCTTGGCCCTCTTCCATCAGGTAAACTCCACTAGTGGCAACACCTCCTCCCAACCTCCCAATTGATCCAAAACGCATGCCCTCAGCAGATCTTCCAAAGATTGGATCGTCCTCTCTGACTGACCATCTGTTTGGGGATGATATGCAGAGCTCATCCTCAACTTGGTTCCCAAACACTCTTGCAAGGTCTGCCAAAACCGTGAAGTGAACCTGGGATCTCTATCTGAAATGATGCTGGAAGGCACTCCATGCAACCTCACAATCTCCTTGATGTACAGCTGTGCCAACTTGGCCATGGGCATCTTCATATTCACTGGAAGAAAGTGGGCACTCTTCGTCAGCCTATCAATGATGACCCAGATTGCATCATGGCCCTTGACCGATCTGGGTAAATGGGTGACAAAATCCATGGCAATGCTGTCCCATTTCCACTCAGGGATATCCAATGGTTGTAATAACCCACCAGGCCTTTGATGTTCTACCTTTGCCTTCTGACACGTTAAGCAGGTTGTCACATACTGGGCGATGTCCCTCTTCATGCCCGACCACCAAAATGACTCCTTCAAGTCATGGTACATCTTGTTCATGCCTGGATGAAGGTTAAGGCGACTCTTATGACCTTCCTCTAGGATCATCTTCTTCAACTCATCATTTGCAGGTATGCAAATTCTGCCATCAAACCTCAAGATCCCATCATCGCCCATCTCAAAGCCTCTCGCCTGATCTGTCCCTAGTGACTCCACAGTGCGCTTCAGGCTAGGGTCCTCCAATTGTTTATCCTTCAACATCCCAAGGAAGTCATTAGTTATAGTCAGCTTACTACAACTAATGTGATTCACGTGAAATTCCACTCCAAGGTTTAAGTCTCTGAACTGTTCGATCAGTTTCTGCTCTTCCATCATCATGGTGGCGACTTGTATAGACTTCCTACTCAGGGCATCTGCCACTACATTGGCCTTCCCTGGGTGATACATGAGTTGAAAGTCGTAGTCCTTTAGGAATTCCATCCACCTTCTTTGTCTCATGTTTAGTTCCTTCTGATCGAACAGGTACTTCAAGCTCTTGTGGTCACTGAATACCTGGAACCGAGCTCCATAAAGATAATGCCTCCAGATCTTCAAGGCAAACACTACCGCTGCCAACTCCAAATCATGAGTAGGGTAGTTTCTCTCATGCACCTTGAGTTGCCTTGAAGCATATGCAACCACTCTCTTCTCTTGCATCAAGACGCATCCCAAGCCTTGATGTGAGGCATCACAGAAGACATCAAAAGGTCTTCCTACTTCTGGAATCACCAGCACTGGAGCACTGGTCAACCTCTCCTTTAGTTCCCTGAAGCTCTGCTCACATCGGTCGGTCCAAGCAAAGGGTTGGTCCTTGCGGGTCAGTTGTGTTAAAGGAGCCACTACTTTGGAAAAATCCTCAATAACCTCCGATAGTAGCCCGCCAACCCCACAAAGCTCCTTATCTCAGTCACTGTCTTAGGACGTTCCCATTGCAGCACTGCCTCTACCTTGGCTGGATCTACCGAGATCCCCTGGGCAGATATCACGTGTCCTAAGAAGTTGACTTCCCTTAGCCAGAACTCACACTTAGAGAACTTGGCATAGAGCTGCTTCTCCCTCAGTATTTCCAATACTGTCCTCAGGTGTTCCTCATGCTCTTCCTCGGTCCTTGAATAAATGAGGATGTCATCTATGAAGACCACCACAAACTTATCCAAGAAAAGGCGAAAGATCCTATTCATGTAGTCCATGAATAGAGCTGGAGCATTGGTGACTCCAAATGGCATCACTACATACTCGTAGTGCCCATATCGAGACCTAAAAGCTGTCTTCTGAACATCTTCAGCTTTTACCAAGATTTGGTGATACCCCGATCTCAGGTCAATCTTGGAGAACACCGAGGCCCCATGAATTTGGTCCATCAAATCATCAATCCGAGGTAGGGGGTACTTGTTCTTGATGGTCAATTTGTTCAATTGCCTGTAGTCTATACACAGCCGAGACCCTCCATCCTTCTTCTTGACTAGGAGCACTGGAGCTCCCCATGGAGATACGCTGGGTCTGATGAACTGCTTCTCCAGCAACTCTTCCACTTGCTTCTTTAACTCCACTAACTCGGCTGGGGCCATCCTGTAAGGTGCCATTGACACTGGTCCAGCTCCAGGTACCAAGTCAATAGAGAATTCCACTTCTCTCTTAGGGGGTAACCCAGGCACCTCTTCTGGGAATACATCTGTGAAATCTTTCACCACTTGTATCCTGTTTACGTCCCCTTTATTCTCCACTTCCAACCGGGCGAGCACTACGAAGCACCTCGCCTCTCCTTCCAGCTCTGATCGCCCTTGTTGAACTGACAACACATCCGGTTCTTGGGGGCCTGGAAACGCTACCTTCTGCCTACCACAGTCTATGAGAACGTGATTGGCAGCTAACCAATCCATTCCCAGGATGACATCCAGGTCCTGAAGGGGTAGGCAGATCAAGTTCACCTTGAATCTGCGTCCTTCTACAATCACTGGACATTCGGGCAAACTGTAGAGGTCAACACCTGTCCTGATGCAGGTGTATAGACCAACAGTTTCAAACGGTAACTCCTTCACTAGAAGGCCCAACTCGGCTACACACAGGCTTGACACAAAGGAGTGTGTCGCTCCAAAATCAAACAAAATTCTAACGCATCTACCAGCTATAGAGCAACATTCTGTACTAAGTTACCTGACTGAGATGCCTCCGCTCCAGTCATGGCAAACACTCTCCCTGCTGCCTGAGGTCGACTGCCTCCATTCCTCAACTGTTGGGATCCACTGGGTTGAGTCATCCTATTCTGGGTAGGACAATCTCTAGCAACGTGTCCCGTCTTTCGGCAGATGTAGCATCTTCTCCCTGAATTCCCCTTGGGGCACACTTTGACGTTCTGTGATCCACCACAACGGAAACATCTTGGTTTCCATGGTTGTTGTTGCTGAAACTGGGGCGGAACTGCTCCTGCCCGATGTGGTGGAGGTCTCGCATAAGGCTTGCTTCGTGGTTGCTGTACCTTGGCTTTCCCACTGGAGGGACCCCCTGGGTGTGATCTGATTACCCTGGAACCACCCCTCTCCAGGGTCTCCACCCTCTTTGCCTTCTCCACTAAGGCATGGAACTCTCTGATCCCCTGATCTGGTTGGTTCGGAGAAACGTTCCCACGGAACTGGGTTGGGTTGTGCCTCATGAACTCGGTCATCCCCATCTGCTCCCGAGGCTGATTGACATGGAAAGCTGTTGCAGCCGATCCAGCAGTTTCTAAATGATTCATTACAGTCTGATGAATTTGGACCATTACCGTATTCTGCTGTTGGATGGCAGTTGCCATCACCTCCATGGCCCTGGCGATCTGACCCATCTCTGAAGAAGGTTGGGGAGGGGTAGAAGGTCTACGTGCCATCTCCTTCGTTTTCAGATTTTGAAACTATAAGATTCCTATATTTCCCTACAACTAAAAGAATGAGATCGATAAGAAATCAATTCATTCAAGGGGGTAACAGCTAGACCTTACAAAGGTCAGCATCTCAAAATCATTAAGAATTTGAGCTCATCCACAGAATCACAACACTTATAACTTCACACAAAACACCAGAACAGTTACTGGTGTGCAAACATCAGTCCAAACTACCACCTCAGTCAAATTCAAGAACACTCAAAAATCACACCAGAATTCAATGTAGGCTAAATATCAAACCTTTGGAATTAAGATTAAGAATTATCTTGATCCAGTTATGAGTGTGCACCCTCACCACTTTATCAAGACCTTCTTATTCTTAATACTAAGATTTTCAGTTAGGCACACGTTCACCCAAGCACACGCAAGAGTTCAAAACTAAAACGTTTGAAAACCTTCCACTATAGTGGTTATTTAAAACTCAAATAAATTTTATGAGCAGAAGAAACACAATGGATCCACAGCCCTCAGGTCATCCTAAGGCGAACTGCTCTGATACCATTAATGTAACATCCCGCCAAAATAATACATACATCCATGTATAATTGAAATTAAGTGTAACCAAATAATATTGAAGAGTGCAAAATAATATGTATTTATATATATCAGAAATGAAGTTACTCCTCTTAGGGAGTTTAATACATAACCAAATCAAATGTTTGCAAGATTTTACGAAAATAAAAGAAATGCAGTAAGACAGGCGGTCTCAAAAGAAAACGGCGATCTCCAACTTTAAAACGGCGATCCCTAACAGAAGACCTCCAAACGGGCGATCTTCTATCAGGACACGAAAACCGGCGATCACCCCCGAGAGGTAGAAACCGGCGATCTCTCCCTCGGCGACCACTCACTAAGGAGCTCTCCTTCCTGGAAGATCATCTGCTCCCGTGTAACAATTACACGATCATCACAGTTTTTAAAGAGAACCAAGCACAACACCAAAGAAACACCACAGGGTAAGCTAGACATTTTAAAGAGAGTTTAAATAGGAACATTAAAATTAAGGTAAAACAAGTTTCAAGATTATCCATGTAAAACGTAGAGCTGCTCATAGCATTCAGCTGATCGCCCAAAATCACACATTTCACAACATTCACCCATAGTCATTCCATTTCACAATACAGCATCAAGTGTCTATCAATATCCAAGTTTCTCATTTCACATGTCAGACTTTCCACTGACTCACCACACAAGACACTTGACACTACTTCCGGAAGACTCGTGCATTGACTAGACTCAGGGATTCTGCACCTGTCATACAAGCTGTAATGTTTACCAGCTATGCGCATCAACACAATCTCAATCTCAAGTTCACCATTCTCACAGTATGACAGGGTTAATCCATATGACAGGCCGAGCTCGTTCTGTTTCACACGACTCACCCATACATATGAACCTCCTTCGACTCTCAACGCCTGAATAACCTCATCTATATGAATCCATTATCTCAGGAGAGTCAGGATAATCCCATTATAGACATCACCGATCAATGCACATCCTACACGATCTTACACGGTATTTTCTTTCCTGAAAATACTATGCCTCGATCCACATTCACCACATCCAACACATCACATAACACTTAAAGGAATGATTTCAATCACAGCAAAACTCAATCCAAGGTTCTTATTTTCGAATATCTCATTTAAATCTCAACAGTTTCAAAGCAACACCAAAAACAAAGAGTTTCGAAAACAACGCCAAAACCGGCGACCTGGTTCAAAAACATGGTATTTCGAAGACTATGTTTATAAAACCGGCGACCACGTCGCCCAAACACATAAACAAAGCATTTCTCGAAGACGAAAGCGAAAACGGCGACCACGTCGCCTTCACTTCAGAGATAACTACACTATGGCTTGTATGGAAAAAGAGGTCTAGCTTCCCTTACCTGGACTTGCGCAAACACCAGGAGCTTCGAAATCCAACGAAGCTTGCAGAATACCTTGGCTCTGTTTTTCGCGTCTGGTTGAAGGACTTGCAGAGAACCTCCCAGGTGCTCTAATGGTGGCCGTCGCTCGTCGTACTCTCGTGTGAAGGTGCTAGAACCGCAGCGCGAAGGAGAGAATGGAGGAGAAGGGAGATAAACGCACCCTTTAGCTCTGGAACCACAGCAACGTTTCTTTCCTTCTCCCTCAGAAATGGGTTTTTGCATCTTAAGCTGACTTCTCCACAAAAACCGCTGCCACCACCCACTCTGCAGGGAGTTTGCGTGTACGCTTCCCTGAACAGTACTACTAAGCGTGCCTCTGCGCAGGCTACGCTCTGAGGTCACTATTCTGAACCACTCTTTTGTCTACGTGGCGCGCGTGCAGAACATCTCTTGCTGGGAGTCTGGGGCCCACGTTCTCTGGGTGTAACTCAACGTCGCGCGATGACCTTTCGCCGATCACTACCAGCTCGAAGAGAAACCACTGATGACCTCTCGCGCGAAGACGATCCACCGATGACCTCTCGCGCGAAGACTACCACCGATGACCTCGCGCGAAGACTACCACCGATGACCCCGCGCGAAGACTACCACCGATGACCCCGCGCGAAGACCACTACCGATGACCTCGCGCGAAGACTACCACCGATGACCTTGCGCGAAGACTACCACCGATGACCTCTTCCTGGCGAACGACCGATGTCTTCCTCTGGGAGACAACCGATGTCTTCCCTGGCGACGCCCTCATAACTCTCGCGCCTTGGCCACGTCCACATGCATCGCGTCCTGGCAATGCCCGCGTGCCTCGCGCCCGCGCGATGCCTGCATGCCCCTCGCGCCCGCGCGATGCCTGCATGCCTCTCGCGCCCGCGCGATGCCTGCATGCCTCTCACGCCCGCGCGATGCCTGCATGCCTCTCACGCCCGCGCGATGCCTGCATGCCTCTCGCGCCCGCGCGATGCCTGCATGCCTCTCGCGCCCTGCACGCTACACTAAGGGTGATCTCTTTTGCTCAAGCGTAGAGCTTCGCATGCACAGCGTATCTAAGGCTTAACCCACACCTTGATACGCGTGGTTGTTGGAACCCACTCTGGTTGATTCAGTATCTTGACCACATACTACGTGCATTCCCGCCGATCACGTACACTCTAGGCGATTGGCGCTCATGTCTCCTCTAGGCGACAGGCGATTATGTGCCAGAGGAGTCGGAGATCGCCTCCGTCTTCACTAACGGCGATCTCGTAGGAGACTTCTTAGCTACACATTTCCTCCTTTACTCTTCTTGATCTACATGTCAGCCGACCGACCTCTACCAGCTGACCCCAGATCTTGGGCGACGTCCGAGGCCCGACTACTACGAAACTTCATTTACCAGCTCTTTGTATTTTAAATAATAACATCTTCTGAAATTATTTAAATATACCACTTTTATTCCAATTCAATTTTACAGGTCCTTACAACCACTCACTGAGGAGCTCTACTTCCTGCAACATCATCTGCTCCCGTGTAAATTATACACGATCATCACAGGTTTACGAAAACATCCACAAAACAATAATGCAGGGTAAGCTAGATATTTTAAAGAGAATTTAGATATGAAACTTTAAAATCAAGATAAAACAAATTTAAGACACCCACGTAAAAACCATCAACTTTCTCATTCCCTTCACATGACCATCAAGTAATCACATATTTCACAATTTCCTCAAGAGTCGTTCAATTTACATACTCCATCAAGTGTCTATCAATTTCAATGTTTCTCATTTCTCACGTCAGACTTCCACTGACTCATCACACACAGACACTTGACACTACTTCCGGAAGACACGTGCATTGACTAGACTCAGAGATTTGCACCTGTCATACTGCACCACTGTGAAATCACACACATTCAAAGGGTCGCTGTGAAATCACACACATTCACAAGCGTATAAATGAATCTCAATATCATCACTATCCTAGCATGACAGGGTTAATCCATATAGCGGGTCAAGCTCTTTCTCTTTCAAACAACTCACCCATACATATGAACCTCCTTCGACTCTCGACGCCTGAATAACTTCATCTATATGATTCCATTATATCAGGAGAGTCAGGATATCTCATAATAAACGAATCACCGGTCAATGCACACTCTGCACGATCTTACACGGTATTTTCTTTCCTGAAAATACTATGCCTTGATTCCACATTCACCACATTCAACACATCATATAACACTTAAATGAACATTCCAATCACAGCAACCATCATTCCAAGATTCAGATTTTCGAATATCACATTTCAATCTAAAACAGTTTCAAACAACACTAAAACAGGGGAGTTCGAAATCAACATTTAAAATCGGCGATCACGTCGCCCCACACATAAAAACAGAGCATCGTGAAAAAGAATATGAAACCGGCGACCACGTCGCCCTCACTTCAGAACCTGCTCGCCTAAAGTTTTTATAAACGAAAATGCTAGCTTCCCTTACCTGGACTAGCGTAAACTTCACTAAGAGCTCCAACCCAACGAGATTCAAGGATGCCTTAACTCTGTTTTAGCGCTTTGAGCAGAAAACTTGCAGAGCACAACGTCAGGAATCCAGGGTAGTCGCCGATCTTCAACTGGTTTGCTAGGACGTATGAACGCAGGGAGAAGGAGAGGAAAGAAACAGGGAACCAAGGCTAACTCACTCAATCACCCTCAAACCACAGCAACGTTCACTGCCTCTCAGGAGTGAGTTTTTACAACTAAGCCAACTTGCCCATAAATGTCGCTGCCCCCCGCCCACTCTGCAGGAAAGCTTGCGTGCACACTTCCTTGAACAGTATGACCACGTGGGTTTCTGCGTATACCAACTCTCTGATGCTAACTATTCTGAAACACCCTTTTTGTCGATGTGTCGCTCGTGCAGGACGTCTCATGCTGGGAGCCTGGGTCCCACCTTATCTGTGTGAAACATGACATCGTGCGATAACCTTCCACCGATGACTCATCCTGGCAGACGACCGATGTCTCTCTCTGGAAGACGACCGATGTCTCTCTCTGGAAGACGACTGATGTCTATCCCTGGCGATGACCGCATGTCTCTCGCCCTGGCGATGCCCCCGTGTCTCTCGCTCTGGCGATGCCCGCATGTCTCTCTCCCTGGCGATGCCCGCATGTCTCTCGCCCTGGCGATGCCCGCATGTCTCTCGCCCCGGCGATGACTGATGACACATCGCCACGCTTTGCTGAAGGTTCTTCATCCCACTATGTTATGTCCAAGGTATCACCTCCACATGGCTTGGTGACGTCGGTAGCTTCACATTTCCAAGAATAGATCAGCACTACTCCTCGTGCGCCCATGCATGCAACACTAAGGACGATTTCTTATCCTCAAGCATAGAGCTTCGCATGCACAGCGTATCTAAGGCTTAACCCACACCTTGATACGCGTGGTTTTTGGAACCCACTATGGTTGATCCAGCATCTTGACCACATACTAAGTGCACTTTCGGCGATCATGTACACCATAGGCGATTGGCGATCATGTGTACTCTAGGCGACAGGCGATTATGTGCCAGAGAAGTCGGAGGTCGCCTCCGTCTTCAACAACGGCGATCTCGTAGACTTCTAAGCTACACTTTCCTTCCTTTTTATTTTAAATAAAAACATACTTAGAATTCATTTAAAATATATTCCTTTTATTCCAATTTAATTTTACAGGTCCTTACACCTAGCAATTCCACAATACGTTTCAGACTAGGGTCCTCTAATTGCTTATCTTTTATCATTCCAATGAAATCATTAGTTATAGTTAACTTACTACAACTAATATGGTTAACATGAAATTCCACTCCCAAGTTTAAATCTCTGAACTGCTCAATCAATTTCTGATCTTAAATCATCATGGTTGATACTTGTATTGATTTCCTACTCAAGGCATCTGCCTCTACATTGGCCTTCCCTGGATGATATATAAGTTGGAAATTATAATCTTTCATAAACTCCACCCCTTTTCTCTACCTCATGTTCAACTCTTTCTGATCCAACAAGTATTCGTTGAACATCTGAAATTGAGTTTCATACAATTACTGTCTTCAAATCTTCAAAACAACACCACCACTGCCAACTCTAAATCATAAGTAGAATAATTTCTCTCATGAAATTTGAGTTGCATTGAACATATGCAACTCCTGTCTTCTCTCGTATTGAGACACAATTAAATCTTTGATGTGAAGCATCATACTAAACCTCAAAAGGCTTGTCTTCTGCACATCTTCTGCCTTAGCAAAATCTAGTTTTATCCAGATCTCAGATAAAGCTTGAGAACACTGAGGTTTCCTGTAACTGATCCCTCAAATCATCAATTACGGTTAGAGGATAGTTGTCCTTGATGGTCAACTTATTCAACTTCCTGTAGTCCATACACAATTGAGACCCTTCATTTTCCCTTTTAACCAACAACACTGGAAACCCCATGGAGATATATTGGGCTTGACTAACTGCGTCTCTAACAACTCTTCCACTTGTTTTCTTTAGTTCTACCAACTCGGCTGGAGACATTCTGTATGGCGCCATTGACACTGGTCCAGCTCCAGGTACCAAATCAATAGAGAATTCCACTTCTCTCTTAGGAGGTAATCCAGGTATTTCTTCTGGAAATACATCCATGAAATCTTTCACCACATGTATCCTGCTTACGTCCTCTTCATTCTTCACTTCCAACCGAGCTAGGATCACGAAGCACCTCGCCCCTTTTTTCCAACTCCGACCACCCATGCTGAGCAGATATCACATCTGACTCTTGGAGGTCTGGAAACGCTATTTTCTGACTACCGCAGTCTATGAGAACGTGATTGGCAGATAGCCAATCCATTCCCAGGATAACATCCAGGTCCTGAAGAGGTAGGCAGATCAAGTTTACTTTGAACCTGCATCCCTCTACTATCACTGGACATTCAGAGCAAACTGTAGAGCTCAACACCTGTCCTGACGCAAGTGTAGAGACCAACAGTTCAAACGGTAACTCCTTCGCTAAAAGGCCCAACACGGCTACACACAGGCTTGACACAAAGGAGTGTGTCGCTCCAGAATCAAACAAGGCTTTTACACCTCTACCAGCTATAAAACAAACACCTTGCACTAGGTTACCTGACTGAGACGCCTCAGCTCCTGACATGGCAAACACTCTCCCTGTTGCCTGAGGTCTGCTGCCTTCGTTCCTCCACTGTTGGGAACCACTGGGTTGAGTCATCCTATTCTGGGTAGGACAATCTCTAGCAACGTGTCCCGTCTTTTGGCATGCAAAACACCTTCTCTCCAAAGCCTTCTTGGGGCACACATTGGGCGTGTGTGGTCCACCATAATGGAAACATTTGGGTTTCCATGGTTGTTGTTGCTGAAACTGGGGTGGTGCTGCTCCTGCCCGATGTGGTGGAGGTCTCGCATAAGGCTTGCTTTGTGGGTGCTGCACCTTGGCCTTCCCACTGGAAGAACCCCCTGGGTGTGACCTGATCACCCGAGAATCACCCTTTTCCAGAGTCTCCACCATCTTCGCCTTCTCTACTAAGGCGTGAAATTCCCTGATGCACATAGGGGCTATGGTCCTCTTCAGCCCATGCTTCAGTCCTTCTTCAAACTTCCTACACCTCCAAGCCTTAGAGGTTGCCTGGGTATAGAATCGGGCGAGGTACTCAAACCGAGCAGCATAAGCATTCACTGACATCTCCCTCTGCTCCAATCTGAGGAATTCTGCTTCCTTCGCAAACCTTGCACTATCTGGGAAGTATTTTTCCAGAAATCTCACCCTGAAGCTCTCCTAGTCTAACACTTCAGCTCTGGCTTCCATCATCTGCTGAGCTCCCATCCACCAGAACTCGGCTTCTCCAGATAGCAGATAGGTGGCGAACACCAATTTCTTCTCTTCAGGGCAGGAGGTCGCCCTAAAGATTTTCTCCAACTCCCTGACCCACTGATCTGCTTGATCAGGGGTAGCATTCCCACTGAACTTGGGTGGGTTGTGCCTCATGAACTCGGTCAGTCCCATCTGTTCCTGAGGCTGACCGACGTGGGAAGCTGTTTCAGCTGACCGAGCAGTTTCCCAATGGTGCATTGCAGCTTGATGATTCTGAGCCATTGCTGCATTCTGTTGTTGGATGGCAGTTGCCATCATCTCAATAGCCTTGGCAATCTGGCTCATTTCCGAAGAAGGTTGGGGAGGGGTAGGACGTCTACGAGCCATCTTTCTTCGTTTCAGATTTTGAAACTACAGGTTTCTATATTCCCTACAACTATAAGAATGGGATCGATAAGAAATCAATCCATTCAGGAGGTAACATCTAGACCTTACAAAGGTCAGCATCTCAAAGTCATTTAGAATTTGAGTTCATCAACAGAATCATAATGCTCAAAATAGAGAGCATAACACCGAACAGTCATGGGTACAAGACTATCAATCAAATATCACCACACTTAATAATTGGGACAAAACACACCAGAAGTGGATATATGCTCAACATCAAACTTTTAGAATTAAGATTGAGAACATCTCGATTCAGTTATGAGTGTGCACCCTCACTACTTTATCAAGATCCTTTCACTCTTAATACTAAAATTTTTCATTTAGAGCCTATATCTACTAAAGCACAAACAAGATTTCAATCAGAAAACATTTGAAAACCTTTCACTATAGCTTTGATTTAGACTCCAATAGCAGAGAAACACAATGAACCCACTCTCCTCAGGTCATCCTAAGGACGAACTGCTCTGATACCATTAATGTAACGCCCCTCAAAATATTGTTCATTTTTATATAATAAAATGAAGGTGAAACAATAATATCAAAAATTTAACATAGGTATATACATAATATAATTTATCCATTAATACAAATGTGCCTCAGAATAATATCCCTTTTCGAGGAAGTTTTAATACATCTCCATACAGGAGTTTTCAAAATAAAACAAAACAATCAGCATTCAAAAATCGGCGATCTCCTCCTCCAGAAATGCTCACTGAGGAGCTCTACTACCTGCAACCTCATCTGCTCCCGTGCAAATATACACGATCATCACAGGTTTAAGAAAAACAACCACAATACAAAACAAAAGGGTAAGCTAGATATTTTTAAAAACTTTAAATATGAAACTTTATATCAAAAGAAAGCATAAATCTTCACACCATTCGTAATCTATAACAATTTCAGCCATCAATATCCCCATATTCCACAAACTCGTCAAGTGTCTATTCAATACATTCAATACTCATGGTTCACACGTCAGACTTTCCACTGACTCATAACATATAGACACATGACTCTACTTCCGGAAGACTCGTGCATTGACTAGACTCAGAGATCTGCACCTGTCATACTACATTGCTGTAAAGTTCCCACAGCTATGCGCATCAACATAATCTCAATCTCAATCTCAATCTCATCACTCTCCTAGTATGACAGGGTTAATCCATACAACAGGTCAAGTAGTTATCTTTCAAACCACTTACCCATACATATGAACGCCTGAATAACTTCATCTATGTGATTCCATTATATCAGGAGAGTCAGGATATCTCATTATAGAAATCACCGATCAATGCACATTCTACACGATCTTACACGGTATTTTCTTTCCTGAAAATATGATGCCTTGATCCCACATTCACAACATTCAACACATCATATAACACTTAAATGAACGATTCCAATCACAACAACAATCATTCCAAGGTTCAGATTTTCGAATATCACATGCATTTCACATTTCAATCTCAAACAGTTTCAAACGACACTAAAACAGGGGAGTTCGAAATCAACATTAAAACCAGCGATCATGTCGCCCCACACATAAAAACAGAGCATCGTGAAAAAATAGAATATAAAACCGGCGACCACGTCGCCCTCACTTCAGAACCTACTCGCCTAAAGTTTTTATAAACCAAAATGCTAGCTTCCCTTACCTGGACTAGCGTAAACTTCACTAAGAGCTCCAACCCAACGAGATTCAAGGATGCCTTAACCTGCACCATGGAGCCTTAGTCACAAAACTAGCTATACCACTCATTTCTACGTTAACAGAGACGATCCCTAAAGCCAAGAGAGCTGCATGCAACGCCTACGCAGAGGCAACCCTCTCAAGTGCAGGATCGACTCAAAGAACAGAGCGAAACGACTTACTCAGTTTTAGCGTCCGGTTTGGAGAACTTGCAGAGAACCTCCCAGGTGCTTTATGGTTGTCGCCGATAGCCAACTGGTGCGCTAGGACGTCTGAACGTATGGAGAAGGAGAGGGAAGAAACAGGGAACCAAAGTTCACTCACTCAATCACTCTCGAACCATAGCAACGTTTACTGCCTCTCAGGAGTGAGTTTTGAATCTAAGCCAACTTGCCCAGAAATGTCGTTGCCCCCCCGCCCACTCTGCAGGGAAGCTTGCGTGCACACTTCCTTGAACAGTATGACCACGTGGGTCTCTGCGCATACCAACTCTCTGATGCTTCTATTCTGAAACACTTCTAATGTCTACGTGTCGCGCATGCAGGACGTCTCATGCTGGGAACCTGGGTCCCACCTTATCTGTGTGAAACACGACATCGCGCGATAACCTTCCACCGATGACTGCTCGCGCGATGACTATCCACCGATGACTGCTCCTGGCGGACGACCAATGTCTCTCCCTGGAAGACGACCGATGTGTCCCTCATCCTGGCGATGACCGTCTGTCTCTCGCCTTGGCGATCCCCGCGTGTCTCTCACCCTGACGATGCCCGCGTCTCTCTCACCTGGCGATGCCCGCGTCTCTCTCGCCCTGGTGATGCCCGCGTCTCTCTCGCCGGGTGATGCCCGCGTCTCTCTCGCCCTAACGATGCCCGCGTGTCTCTCATACCGGCGATGACTGATGTGCTTATCATCTCGGCGATGACTGATGTGCTTCTCATCCCGGCGATGACTTATGACACATCGCCACGCCTTGCTGAAGGTTCTTCATCCCACTATGTTACGTCCAAGGTATCACCTCCACATGGCTTGGTGACGTCGGTAGCTTCACATTTCGAAGAATAGATCAGCACTACTCCTCGTACGCCCATGCATGCAACACTAAGGACGATTTCTTATTCTCAAGCATAGAGTTTCGTATGCACAGCGTATCTAAGGCTTAACCCACACCTTGATACGCGTGGTTCTTGGAACCCACTATGGTCGATCCAGTATCTTGACCATATACTAAGTGCACTTTCGGCGATCATGTACACCATAGGCGATTGGCGATCATGTGTACTCTAGGCGACAAGCGATTATGTACCAGAGAAGTCGGAGATCGCCTCTGTCTTCAACAACGACGATCTCGTAGACTTCTAAGTTACACTTTCCTTCCTTTATATTTTAAATAAAAACATACTTAGAATTCACTTAAAATATATCACTTTCATTCCAATTAATTTATAGGTCCTTACATTCTTCTTCTATTTTTCTTCTTCTATGCTTCTTCTATACTTCTTCTATTCTTCTTGTATTCCTCTTGTATTCTTCTTCTATTTTTCTTAAGTCTTTCTTCTATTCTTCTTCTTCTATTGTTATTTTATTCTTCTTCTATTCCTCTTCTATTATTCTTTTATTCTGCTTGTATTCTTCTTTTCTTATTCTTCTTGTATTTTGCTTGTATTATTCTTCTATTCTTCTTCAATTCGTCTTGTATTCCTCTTGTATTCTTCTCGTATTCTTCTTGTATTCTTCTTCTATTCTTCTTGTATTCTTCATTTGTTCTTCTTCTGTTCTCGGTTTGTTCTTCTTCTATTCTTCTTTTGTTATTCTTTTTCTATTCTTCTTCTACTAATCTTCTGTTATTCTTTTATTCTTCTTCTATTCTTCTTTTGTTCTTTTTCTATTTTTTTTCTTCTTCTAGTCTTCTGTTCTTCTTCAACTTTTCTTTTGTGCTTCTTATATTCTTCTAATCTTCTCCTATTATTCTTTTGTTATTCTTCTATTCTTCTTGTATTCTTCTTATATTATTCTTCTATTTTTCTTATGTATTTCTTCTATTCTTCTTCTACTCTTCTTGTATTCTTCTTGTATTCTTCTTGTATTCTTCTTTTGTTTTTCTTCTGATATTATTTTGTTCTTCTTCTGTTATTTTCTGTTCTTCTTCTATTCTTCTACTATTTTTCTTTTATTATTTTTCTATTCTTCTTCCATTCTTTTAAACATATCAAAACACACGGAGTTTTCAATTAATTGATTAAAAAATAGACAAGTTGGAAACATTATTAATATACTTCGTCTACAATATTTAGGATATGTTTCTAACATGAATTTTTATTTTTAAACTATTATACATGTATATATAACATTAATATTCTTGTAGTTTTTCAAGTTCTAAAATCTTAGATTGTAAATAAATTTCTTTTAAACAAATCAAAACACAATTCTAACACATGGAATTGTGGAAAAGAGATATCATAAGTGTTTTCAATTAATTGAATAAATAAAATAACAAGTTGAGAAGATTGAATTAAGTAGTATACTTCTCTTCAATAGTTAAGATACTTTGAAACTATTATTATACATATATAGACAACATTAATTTTCTTATAGTTTTCCAAGTTTTAAACCTTAGATTGTGAATGAAATCTCTATTAAACATATCAAAACACATGTAATTGTTTTTTAAAGATATCATAAGAGTTTTCAATTAACTGATTTAAAAATAGACAAGTTGAAAACATTAAATTAAATATACTTTGTCTTCAATATTTAAGATATGTTTCTAAGATGAATCTTTATTTTTAAACTATTATACATGTACATATAATATTAATTTTCTTGTATTTTTTCAAGTTCTAAAACCTTAGATTGTAAATAAACCTCTTTTAAACATATCGAAATACAATTCTAACACATGGAATTATGTCAAAAAGATATCATAAGTGTTTTCAATTAATTGATTAAAAAATAAATAAGTTGAAAACATTTAATTAAATATACTTTGTCTCCAATATTTAAGATATGTTTCTGATCCTGCCGCTTGACTCCAACGTGGAGGATTGCCTCGTCACTCCTTTGTCTAGCCTTCTGTTCTGCAGGAACGCTCCAAGAACCACCGGAACTCCAAACGCTGCCTGCAAAACACACAGACGGCGCCTCTGGCGGCCGTTGTAGCTCCGACGCTCAAGTCAGGCAACAGGAACACCAAAACTATCACTGAATCTCTCTGTGAGACTCGTGTGTGCTCTCAGATCCACTTTCTCTCTCTATAACCGTTTTCTGTTATCACTGTGCAACGTGTAAGAATGCTCTCACAGTGACTCAGAAACTCATTGTAGTGTTCATGTGTAAACTTGTAATCTGGAAAGAATCTGTAAAAAAAACTCCCCCTAATTTCGTTAAGAGTTTCGTATATATACCTGAGTCTTTCTCTCTCCTGACTGTTATTCCTCTTGACACATGGATAACATCTGGTCATACATGTGTCACCATCTAGAGTACCTGCAGCTGAAACGTTACTTCCACTGTGCTCCTGCGACTAAGTTATCCACACAGGGAGTAGCTTAGTACACAGGCTACTCTGGGCGCAACCAAGTCTTCTCAAACACCCGGCGATGTGCTCTTTCGGCGACTTGCTGACCACCTGATCTCCTAACCTTCACACACGGTGATCATGTGCAATCTAGGCGATTACTGATCCATACCGGTGATGAGCGGTTACTCATCCTCAAGGCGATAGGCGATTACTCATCCTCAAGGCGATAGGCGATTACCATTCTGAGTGATCGCCTCCCTGATTCACCTGCTATCCTCTACCACGTGTCACCCTGTGAATGGTCCACGTGGTCAACTGCTGCTGATGTCATCGACTACCGATGACCGACCGGATCACAAGCCCCCCAGTCTCGAGCTGTGAACTTGTTCTCAGCAAAGAGACTAAGAAATCGTCTTCTAGCGGTCTACAGGAGCGCGCACTCTGGTACTAACACTGTTTCATTCCTTCTTCTTCGCCTTCAAACATTCAAAGCATTTCTCTGTGAGACCCTTCGACTTCTTCAATCTCCAACCTTTGTGACGCTTCTCTGATTATCCAAAGGTAACCTTTTTACCTCTTCTACTGATGACTGATCACCCCTCCCCAAGGAGGCACACCGATGACCGATCACTCGCTAATCCAAGCTGCCTGGGAGGTCCACTCCACGTGGCTCTGGTCCATGCTGTGGGACCCAGCTGACGTGGTTCACCCTTTACTATCTGTTCCTCGGCGTCACGGCTTCCATACTTTCATCTCTCGACACATGGACGCATTAATGGCCCCCACTAAGTGTCGCTACCGTTTCCTTCATTCAACAGAAGCGTGCGCATCCCTCTGGATCATCTAGAGATTAACCTTTTCTGTTTTCTTCTTCTCAACCACGCTAGGGCTTGCTGCGTTTCTTCTCTTTAACTCTCTGCATGTGACTAACTGTTAACTAGCTTAGGCTTTAGCGTGATCTCACTGCAACCCCTCAAACTTGGCTTCTGACTTGATCGCGGCTAACTGTTACCTTAGCATTGCCTTCAACATTACTTCGTGCTGGATGACTGACTTAACGGGGCCTAAACGCTTCGGCTTCACGCAGCAGAACTTGCTTCTACCACCGACTAGCATGTTAGTGCACCACCGATTAGTCATCGCGCTTTTGGCTTCGCTACACTTCTCTGCCACACCAGCGCTGAGTGCATAGAGGGCCTGAACACCAACTATGACTCCTGTGTTTTGGGGAAGAAAAGTGCTTCTTCGTGCACCTCTTGTCTCAACCTCGCTGTAAGAAGTCGTGGGTGAGGTCTTGCTTCTCTCACCTCAGCCTCGCTGCACAAAGTCGAGGTGAGGACTTCTTCTCTCGCCTCGGCCTCGCTATAAAAAGCAAAGGGAAGGGACTAGGTTCTCTTGCCTCAACCTTGCTGTAAAAAGCAGAGGAAGAGGACTTTTCTCTCGCCTCAACCTTGCTGTGAAAAGCAGAGGAAGAGGACTTGGTTCTCTGGCCTCAACCTTGCTGTAAGAAGCAGAGGAAGAAGACTTTCTCTCTTGCCTCAGCCTCGCTGTACAAAGTCGAGGTGAGGACTTTCACTCGCCTGCACCTCACTGTACAAAGTCGAGGGAGGACTTTCTTCTTTCTCGCCTGCACTCGCTCAAAGGCAAGGAGGTCTTCCTCTGTTGCCTACACTTGCTGAAAGGCAAGGAGGACTTCCTCTTTCTCGCCTGCACTTGCTCAAAGGCCAGGAGGACTTCCTCTGTTGCCTGCACTTGCTCAAAGGCAAGGAGGACTTCCTCTGTTGCCTGCACTTGCTCAAAGGCAAGGAAGACTTCCTCTGTTGCCTGCACTTGCTCAAAGGCAAGGAGGTCTTCCTCTGTTGCCTGCACTTGCTCAAAGGCAAGGAGGACTTCCTCTGTTGCCTGCACTTGCTCAAAGGCAAGGAGGTCTTCCTCTTTCTCGCCTGCACTGGCTCAAAGGCAAGGAGGTCTTCCTCTGTTGCCTACACTTGCTCAAAGGCAAGGAGGTCTTCTTCTGTTGCCTCAACCTTGCTGTAAGAAGTGATCCGGTCGGTCATCGGTAGTCGATGACATCAGCAGCAGTTGACCACGTGGACCATTAACAGAGTAATACGTGGTAGAGGAAAGCAGGCGAAGCAGAGAGGCGATCACTCAGAATGATAATCGCCTGTCGCCTCTGATGTTGAGTAATCGCCTAGAGGTGAGTAATCGCCTATCGGCTGAGGATGAGTAATCAGTCATCGCCGGTATGGATGAGTAATCGCCCAGATTGCACATGATCGCCATGTGTTAAGGTTAGGAGATCAGGTGGTCAGCAAGTCGCCGAAAGAGCACATCGCCGGGTGTTTGAGAAGACTTGGCAAGCACTTGTTGTATGGTCTAAGTACAGAGGATAAGTGGCATATCTGCCACCATGTGTAGTGCGAGCTGCAATGCCCCGAGTAGCCTGCGTACTAAGCTACTCCCTGTGTGGATAACTTAGTCGCAGGGGCACAGTGGAAGTAACGTTTCAGCTGCAGACACTCCAGATGATGACACGTGTACGACCAGATGTTATCCACGTGTCAGGAGGAATAACCGTCAGGAGAGAGAAAGACTCAGGTATATATACAAACTCTTAACGAAATTAGAGGGAGGTTTTTGACAGATTCTTACAGCTTACACATTTGAGAGTTTCAGTTTCACATGGGTCTCACAGAGAGATTCAGATATAGTTTTGGTGTTCCTGTTGCCTGACTTGAGCGTCGGAGCTACAACGGCCGCTAGAGGCGCCGTCTGTGTGTTTTGCAGGCAGCGTTTGGAGTTCCGGCGGTGGTTCTTGGAGCGTTCCTGCAGAACAGAGGGCTAGACGAAGGAGTGATAAGGCAGTCCTCCACGTTCGAGTCAAGCGGCCGGATTAAGAAGCGAAGGAAGAGGACTTTTCCTCTTGCCTCAACCTTGCTGTATAAAGCAGAGGAAGAGGACTTTCACTCGCCTGCACCTCGCTGTACAAAGTCGAGGGAGGACTTTCTCTCTTGCCCCAACCTTGCTATATAAAGCAGAGGAAGAGGACTTTCGCTCTTGCCCCAACCTTGCTGTATAAAGCAGAGGAAGAGGACTTTCTCTCGCCTGCACCTCGCTGTACAAAGTCGAGGGAGGACTTTCTCTCTTGCCCCAACCTTGCTGTATAAAGCAGAGGAAGAGGACTTTCTCTCGCCTGCACCTCGCTGTACAAAGTCGAGGGAGGACTTTCTTCTCTTGCCCCAACCTTGCTGTATAAAGCAGAGGAAGAGGACTTTCTCATGGGTGCACGCTCCCAGGGGGGCGCCAGGCGTGGCTGTCTAAGCGCACTCACCAGGCGCACCCTGCCTGCATGGTCTCACCACACGTTCTCTGAGTGAGTGCATGCTCCCAGGAGAGCACCTGGCGTGGCTGGTCTGAGCGCACTCGCCAGGCACATCCTGCCTGCATGGCCTCGTCGCGCGTTCTCTGTGTGAGTGTATGCACGTCCCCACCGGCGAGGAGCTCTTCTTCTGGAATCATGTGAGGTGCATGCTTAACGGTCTCGCTGGGAACTTGGGTTCCAGCTTAACACGTGTTAGCAAGACCCCGATGACCATGCACCGACCGAGCACTCACTCTCTACATGCACCGATGGCTGATCACGGTCTGCATTCACTGATCGCTGATCGCGCTCTACATCCAGGCGCTTATCTAGGGGCCGATCTGTGGGTGGTGGCCACTCGGTAACTGACCACCGATCACCTGCACTTGCACCTGGGGCAAGGAGAACTTTAAACTGGGAACACTCGCACACTTTATGTACTGAAAATCTCTTATTGGGTGGTGTAACGCCCCTCAAAATCTTGGTCATTTTTATATGATAAAATAAAGGTGAAACAATAATATCAAAATTTAACATAGATGTATACATAATATAATTCATCCATTAATACAAATGTGCCTCAAAATAATATCCCTTTTTGAGGAAGTTTTAATACATCTCCATACAGGAGTTTTCAAAATAAAACAAAAACCACAGCATTCAAAATCGGCAATCTCCTCCTCCAGAAAGTGCTCACTGAGGAGCTCTACTACCTGCAACCTCATCTGCTCCCGTGCAAATATACACGATCATCACAGGTTTAAGAAAAACAACCACGATACAAAACAAAGGGTAAGCTAGATATTTTTAAAAACTTTAAATATGAAGCTTTATATCAATAGAAAGCATAAATTTCACACCATTCATAATCTATATCAATTTCAACCATCAACATCCCCATATTCCACAAACTCGTCAAGTGTCTATTCAATACATTCAATACTCATGGTTCACACGTCAGACTTTCCACTGACTCATAACATATAGACACATGACTCTACTTCCGGAAGACTTGTGCGTTGACTTAGACTCAGAGATCTGCACCTGTCATACCACACCACTGTGAAATCCACACAGGGTCGCTGTGAAATCCACACAGCCATGCGCATACATAATCTCAATATCATCACTCTCCCAGTATGACAGGGTTAATTCATATAACAGGTCAAGTCAGTTATCTTTCAAACAACTTACTCATACATATGAACCTCCTTCGACTCTCAACAACTGAATAACTTCATCTATGTGATTCCATCATATCAGCAGAGTCAAGATATCTCCTTCTAGACAAGTCCCTAGTCAATGCACATTACACACGATCTTACACGGTATTTTCTTTCCTGAAAATACTATGCCTTGATCCCACATTCACAACATTCAATGCATCATACAACACGTAAAAGCACAATTCCATCATATAATATTTTGAATCTTTTCTTAAACAATCCCAATCACAGAAACAATCATTCCAAGGTTCAGATTTTTGAATATCACATGCATTTCACATTTCAATCTCAAACAATTTCAAACGACACTAAAACAGGGGAGTTCGAAATCAACATTAAAACCGGCGATCACGTCGCCCCACACATAAAAACAGAGCATCGTGAAAAAGAATATGAAACCGGCGACCACGTCGCCCTCACTTCAGAACCTACTCGCCTAAAGTTTTTATAAACGAAAATGCTAGCTTCCCTTACCTGAACTTGCGCAAAATCACCAAGAGCTCCAAAACCCACCGAAGCTCAAAGATGCCTTAACTCTGTTTTAGGGCTTTGAGCAGAAAACTTGCAGAGCACAACGTCAGGAATCCAGGGTAGTCGCCGATCTTCAACTGGTTTGCTAGGACGTATGAACGCAGGGAGAAGGAGAGGAAAGAAACAGGGAACCAAAGTTAACTCACTCAATCACTCTCAAACCACAACAACGTTTACTGCCTCTCAGGAGTGAGTTTTGAATCTAAGCCAACTTGCCCAGAAATGCCGCTGCCCCCCGCCCACTCTGCAGGAAAGCTTGCATGCACACTTCCTTGAACACTATGAGCAGGTGGGCTTTTACGCATACCAACTCTCTGACGCTAACTATTCTGAAACACCCTTTCTGTCTACGTGTTGAGCATGCAGGACGTCTCATGTTGGGAGCCTGGGTCCCACCTTATCTGTGTCAAACACGACATCGCGCGATAACCTTCCACCGATGACTTCTCGCGCGATGACTATCCACCGATGTCTCATCCTGGCGGACGACCGATGTCTCTCCCTGGAAGACGACCGATGTGTCCCTCATCCTGGCGATGACCGTCTGTCTCTCGCCCTGGCGATCCTCGCGTGTCTCTCGCCCTGGCGATGCCCACGTGTCTCTCGCCCTGGCAATGCCCGCGTGTCTCTCGCCCTGGCGATGCCCGCGTGTCTCTCGCCTACCGATGCCCGCGTGTCTCTCATCCCGGTGATGACTTATGACACATCGCCACGCCTTGTTGAAGGTTCTTCATCCCACTATGTTACGTCCAAGGTATCACCTCCACATGGCTTGGTGACGTCGGTAGCTTCACATTTCCAAGAATAGATCATCACTACTCCTCGTGCGCCCATGCATGCAACACTAAGGACGATTTCTTATGCTCAAGCATAGAGCTTTGCATGCACAGCGTATCTAAGGCTTAACCCACACCTTGATACGCGTGGTTTTTGGAACCCACTATGGTTGATCCAGTATCTTGACCACATACTAAGTGCACTTTCGGCGATCATGTACACCATAGGCGATTGGCGATCGTGTGCACCATAGGTGATTGGCGATCATGTGTACTCTAGGCGACAGGCGATTTTGTACCAGAGAAGTCGGAGATCGCCTCCGTCTTCAACAACAGCGATCTCGTAGACTTCTAAGCTACACTTTCCTTCCTTTATATTTTAAATAAAAACATACTTAGAATTTACTTAAAATATATCACTTTCATTCCAATAAAATTTTCCAGGTCCTTACAGGTTGCATCGTTAAAAAGAGTGCTCCCTGATCTGCTCAACTGTTTAATACACTAAGTGTGTGTACAGCGCGATAACGCATCTACTTTACAACTTAACCAAAGTAAGAAACAAGCGTGTAGCGTCCTACATCCTGGGAATAGCTGCTCCATCCAGAGTCTCCAGCCGACAAGCTCCATTCTCCAACGTCTCAACCACTCTGGATGGGTCTCCTTTATCCGACGATGACTGCCCTGGCGATGCACACACGTGGGGCGATCATGCCTTCCGCTTCAGCTCTGGGAGCCCCCCCAGTGTAGCCTCTTCCATCACCTCACCTCCCCAAACACAGGGAGTTCATGCTGCTGGTCGCCTGCCTGGGACCCCGAAGCGCGATCACCTTGTGTCTTCTGCAGGTAATCGGTCAGGAACCCTGTCTTCACCAACTCGGCAAGCTGACGCCCCAACGACAAGCAGGTACAAAGTGTATGTCCATAAGCTTGATGGAATTCACACCACTCATCCTTCCTCCCTCCAAGTACCCTGTCGGTTTTCTCTGGCACATGGAGTCTTGCTGCCACAGCAGGGATGGCGATCAGCTCCGCCAAACTTATCATGAAATCATACCTGGGGGGTACGTTGCTTGCACGCCCCCTGGTCTGGTCCTTCCTGGGTGCATAAGGGCGAGACCTTCCCTGCTCCTTCCTCCCTTCCTTGATCTCATTCACCCGCACCTGCTGCTGCTGATTCCCCTGACCTCCACGTGGCTTCGACGGTGCAGCACTTCCTCTCTTCTCAGAGACCTCTGTCTCTGCTACTATGTGTGCCACTGCGCGTCGCCGTATCTCAGTGAAGGTGGCAGGGTGGCTCCTGATGAGCGATTCACTGAAAGGACCAGGGAGGACACCTCTCTTGAACGCATGCACCAGCATGTCCTCGTCCTTGACAGGCAATCTCACCACCTGCGCCCCAAAGCGATTGAGGTAGTCCTTCAACGGCTCCCCCTGATACTGGCGCACATCAAATAGGTCGTAGGACACCACTGGCGCCGGTCGGTTGATGATGTACTGCTCCATGAACAGCTTCGCAAATTGATGGAAGGAAGTGACGTGCCCTCTGGCAGGCTCACGAACAACTCCATAGCCACTCCGCTCAGCGTACTCATGAACATCTTGCAGTACACAGCATCTGAACCTCCAGTCAGCATCATCTGAGTGTGGAAGGCTGTCAAGTGTGCTTCTGGATCTTCCACCCCCGTGAACGACGCTTTCAGTCCCACCATATTGGGAGGCACCACCGTGTTCATGATCTCGGGGGAGAAAGGCATAGGGAATGCTCTAGGAGGCGATGGCAGCGTCGACGTCCTCTCTTCAACTGCGCGCTCCTTCTGCGCCTGCAATTCCCTACGCAGCTCTTCATTCATACGGTTCAACTCTTCATTTCTTCTCTGCGATGCAGTCAGCTCTGCACGCATTTTCTCTTGCTCAGCTCTCGATTCCACGACGCTATCTTGCAGCGCGCGCATCATCTGCACTGCCTGCGCCATGGTAACAACTCCTTCTTCAGTAGATGGCGCAGGTGAGGTTTGCCTGGTTCTTCTACTCATCTCCTCTACACTTCGACGTAACTTCACTTCGACGAAATGATCAAGAAGCTCCAAGAAACCTCGAGAAACTTCAAGAACTGCGACGTGATGGGAACAAAATTCACACGGGCCCCACGATGGGCGCCAATGATCCTGCCGCTTGACTCGAACGTGGAGGATTGCCTCGTCACTCCTTCGTCTAGCCTTCTATTCTGCAGGAACGCTCCAAGAACCACCGCCGAAACTCCAAACGCTGCCTGCAAAACACACAGACGGTGCCTCTGGCGGCCGTTGTAGCTCCGACGCTCAAGTCAGGCAACAGGAACACCAAAACTATCACTGAATCTCTCTGTGAGACTCGTGTGTGCTCTCAGATCCACTTTCTCTCTCTATAACCATTTTCTGTTATCACTGTGCAACGTGTAAGAACGCTCTCACAGTGACTCAGAAACTCAGTGTAGTGTTCATGTGTAAACTTGTAATCTGGAAAGAATCTGTAAAAAAAACTCCCCCTAATTTCGTTAAGAGTTTCGTATATATACCTGAGTCTTTCTCTCTTCTTACGGTTATTCCTCTTGACACGTGGATAACATCTGGTCATACACGTGTCACCATCTGGAGTACCTGCTGCTGAAATGTTACTTCCACTGTGCTCCTGCGACTAAGTTATCCATACAGGGAGTAGCTTAGTACACAGGCTACTCTGGGCGCAACCAAGTCTTCTCAAACACTCGGCGATGTGCTCTTTCGGCGACTTGCTGACCACCTGATCTCCTAACCTTCACACACGGCGATCATGTGCAATCTAGGCAATTACTGATCCATACCGGCGATGAGCGGTTACTCATCCTCAAGGCGATAGGCGATTACTCATCCTCAAGGCAATAGGCGATTACCATTCTGAGTGATCGCCTCCCTGATTCACCTGCTATCCTCTACCACGTGTCACCCTGTGAATGGTCCACGTGGTCAACTGCTGCTGATGTCATCGACTACCGATGACCGACCGGATCAGTTTCTAACATGAATTTTTATTTTTTAACTATTATACATGTATATATAACATTAATTTTCTTGAAGTTTTTCAAGTTCTAAAAGATTGGATTGTAAATAAATCTCTTTTAAACATATCAAAACACAATTCTAACACATGGAATTGTCGAAAAGAGATATCATAAGTGTTCTCAATTAATTGAATAAAGAAAATAACAAGTTCAAAAAATTTAATTAAGTAGTATACTTCTCTTTAATAATTAAGATACTTTTAAACTATTATTATACATATATACTAAGATTAATTTTCTTATAGTTTTGGGAGTTTTAAAACCTTAGACTGTCAATGAAATCTGTAGTGGCCAGACCTTGGACGTCGGCAGTATACATCGGCAGTATACAGTAGAGGTCGGCATAGTAGGACCCACAGAGGGGTCCCCAGAAATACATGTGTTAAGTATTATGTTAGTGAAAGCCCGATTCACAGATATACCTTGCATGCAGAACGTGTATAAGACATTTGGGTCTGGCACAAGTAGATTACCCCTGGGGGCGCCAATGTCCAAGAGCGCTAGGGTTTTCAGAGAAAGCTGCATTCAAGGCACATGAGAAATTAAGGGACTTACAAGAACAGGTTGGTCTTGCGGCGTTGGTACACACGTTGTAATCTTAGCGGCCATACCGTTAGATGCGCACTCCAGAAAAAGAATTTTGCCATGAGTGTTGCACTCGAAGTTGCACTAAGACTATGCAATAGTATCCCGAAAAGGTAACCCTAAATTCACTAGAGGCCAGGCTTTGGCAAGAGAATGTCAACGGCAGGTTGACCTAGAATCAATTATAAAAGGGGGTAAGACCCAAGGTAAAGGCACGTTGTCTTCTACGCAAGACATAATTCTTACACACACTGATGTGATTCCATTTGAACCTTTCTTGAATTTGGGATGAGTTGACATTGGTTTCATAGTTTTCAAGACACTTTCAAGAATAGGATCAAGTTCTTAAAGGCAATTATAGAGTTTCTACTCAAAAGACAAAGGTTCATGCTCAAAATACAAGATTATGTAACTTGTAATGTTAAAAATCAACATAGAATGAATGGGTAATTCTAAAACAGCAAGCAATCTCCAAGAACCATTCAAGGACAGTCCAAGAACGCAAGAACAGCACCAAGAAACCAAAACTAAAACAAGAGAATTGATTCTACTGATTGAATTGCACTAAACTACAAAACCCATGGATAGAAACTTGAAAACAACAAGATTAAGACATGTAATTTGGTATTGCATATGGGACGAACAAAACAGCAAGGAAAATACTAAACTGTATAGATTTGATATGGAATTAAATGCAAAAAAATGGAAGGAAACAACTCAAGGAATGATTGAACCAATAGGAATAGAAAAGGTAACCAAAAAATGTAAAAACTCGAAGAAAATGGAAGATGAAAGAATGGAGTTATGTGGTTGTAGACCAAGGGATGTGCTTCACGCCACTTGGAGGGTGGTGTGCTCCAAGATAAGTGGGAGGTGCCACCACTTGAGAGTCCCAACAGCTCACAAGATAAAGCAAGGAGAAGAAGAAGAGACAAGTCTCACACTTTCTCTAAATTTCACTAGAGTCTCATTACTTCTAATTTCAAGTTTCCACTTATCATACAATGAACCAAGCCTCTCCTTATATAGGAAGGGAGGTGACCGGTTCTACAAGTAAGGAAGGAATAAAAGACTCCTTTCTAGTTCCTTCCAAGTGTACAAGGTGCCTAAGGAAGCAAGAATGGCTACCTTTCTAGCCATTTCTAAGTAACTAGTGACTAAAGTGCCTTTACATGCATGGTTTCTTTTGTTTTCCTTTTTAGGCACTTCCTAAAGCTATCCTATCTTATTTACAAAATTATACAAGAGATATTACAAAGAGAGATTGCATTTGATACTCTCTTCCCAATGTTCTAGCCTTGCTCCTAGTAATTCTGAGTGGAGTGGGCTTGGGCCTAAGTTTGGGCTTTTCCATGATCTTAGGCTTCTTGTCCCTGAATGTTGGCCTCCTTCTCTTCTTGATTTGTATCACACAGATAAGGTGGGACCCAGGCTCCCAGCATGAACGTTCTGCATGCGCGACACGTAGACATTAGGAGTGCTTCAGAACAGTTGACGCCAGAGAGTTGGTAAGGCAGGTAACCCAAAGTTGGTACGCGCAGAGACATCACGTGACAGTTCTGTCAGAGGAAACGTACACGCAAGCTTCCCACTGAGTGGGTAATGGCAGCTGCATGGCGGGTCTACGTTTCTTAGTCTCAGAACACACCTCCTCTTTAGTTGGAGTTCGAACACTGTTGGAGTAGCGAGAGATAGAGTGAGTTTAGTCTTCATCCTTTCTCCTTCCTCTCTTTCACTCTGCGATTCAGACCTTCTCACGTCCCAGCATGGCTACCGGCGACTGCCATAGAGCACCTGGGAGGTTCTCTGCAAGTTCTCCAAACCGGACGCTAAAACAGAGTTAAGGCATCCTTGAATCTCGTTGGGTTGGAGCTCTTAGAGAAGTTTACGCTAGTCCAGGTAAGGGAAGCTAGCCTTATTTCCAACGAAAACCTTAAGTTAGATGATTTTGATGATGGGGCGACGTGGTCGCCGATTTTCAACTGTTATTGCATAATCCCCTGTTTTTGGATGTGATCGCCGGTTTTAATGTTGTTTTCGAACTCCCCTCTTTTAGTGTCGCTTTGAACTTGTTGAGATTGAAATGAAAAATGTATATGCTATTCGAAAACCTGAACGGTGGTATGCTTGTTTTTGTGAGTGGGGTTGTTTAAGAAAAGATTCAAAGTATTCTATGATGGAATTGTTCTTTATGTGTGGTATGATGTATGGAATGTGGTGAATGTGGGATCAAGGCATAGTATTTTCAGGAAAGAAAATACCGTGTAAGATCGTGTAGAGTGTGCATTGACCGGTGATTCGTTTATTATGAGATATCCTGACTCTCCTGATATAATGGAATCATATAGATGAAGTTATTCAGGCGTTGAGAGTCGGAGGAGGTTCATATGTATGGGTGAGTTGTTTGAAAGAGAACGAGCTTGACCCGTTGTATGGATTAACCCTGTCATGCTAGGATAGTGATGATATTGAGATTCATTTATACGCTTGTGAATGTGTGTGATTTCACAGCGACCCTGTGAATGTGTGTGATTTCACAGTGGTGAAGTATGACAGGTGCAGATCTCTGAGTCTAGTCAATGCACGTGTCTTTCGGAAGTAGTGTCAAGTGTCTGTGTGTGATGAGTCAGTGGAAGTCTGACGTGAGAAATGAGAAACATTAAAATTGATAGACACTTGATGGAATTATGTGAATTGAACGACTCTTGAGGAAATTGTGAAATATGTGATTACTTGATGGTCATGTGAAGGGAATGAGAAAGTTGAATTGATGGTTTTTACGTGGGTGTCTTAAATTTGTTTTATCTTGATTTTAAAGTTTCATATCTAAATTCTCTTTAAAATATCTAGCTTACCCTGCGTTTTTGTTTTGTGGATGTTTTCTTAAACCTGTGATGATCGTGTATAATTTACACGGGAGCAGATGATGTTGCAGGAAGTAGAGCTCCTCAGTGAGTGGTCGCCGGAAGGAGATCGCTTGTTTCTGTTTCTGTTAGGCGATCGCCTGTTTTCTGTTAGGAGATCGCCTGTTTTTCTCTTTTGCTGTATTTTGTTAAGTTTGGAAAACTGACTGGATATGTATTAAACTCCCTGTGAGGAGAAATTTCATTATATATATATATATATATATGTTCACTTCGATATTATTGTTTTACCTTTATTTCATTATATAAATATTGATCCGGTCGGTCATCGGTAGTCGATGACGTCAGCAGCTGATGATGACGTGGGTCAGTCGCAGAGTGACACGTGGCACAAGAAAGCAGATGAACCAGGGTGGAGATCGTTCGAGAATGGCGATCAGTGGTCAGCTACCGAGTGACCACCACCAGAAGATTGGTTCCTACTTGAGCGCCTGGAAGCAGAGCGCGAGAAGTGACGAAGCACCGATCAGTCATCGGTGCGTGCAGAGTGATCAGTCATCGGTGCATGCATTGTGATCAGTCATCGGTGCATGCAGAGCGATCAGCCATCGGTGCATGCAGAGTGATCAGTCGTCGGGGGTTCCTTGTCAACACGTGTTAAACTGGGACCCAGGCTCCCAGCGAGAACGTTACTCAAGGACCTCGCCTGATTCCATAAGCAGAGCACGAGGACGTGAAGAAGCACATCGGACATCGGTGTGTGTTGAGGTGACATCGGTCGCGCGATGTGAACAACGCAATCGATGATCAGTAAAGCGCCCAAAGGCAGTGAATGGCCTTAGTCGCGAGACGACCACGCATGAAGATGAGAAGACGCAGTTAAGTGCAGAATCCTGCTGGGACGAGAACCCATCAAGGTTAGAGTCTCCCAGTGGGGTTGCATGTCTGCCACGTGGATGGTGAAGGTGTTCCCAGAGAATAGGTAGGGCAGATAGGCACAGAAGTCGAGGGGTGCAGAGGTACCCACGCAGCCTCCCCTGTCAGACTTAGCACTCAAGTGAAGAAGGCTGGCACGCAAGGTAGCCCGGGGAGTGGGAACGACAGTGCAGAGTAATTAAGTGGCCCTAGAGGTAGCCAGTAGGGGCTACGCGGGTTTATATGAGGAAGAAGAACACCAAACTAGGTATGCAATCTTTACCTCAGAATACATAACACTAAACCTAGAGCACTCAGTTTTCGAATCGAAGAGGACTGAGGGCACACACACACGGTCTCACACAGAGAGATCTGAGAGAGACTTTTTGGTGTTCCCGTTGCCTGACTTGAGCGTCGGAGCTACAACGGCCGCTAGAGGCGCCGTCTGTGTGTTTTGCAGGCACCGTTCAGAGTCCCGTCGAAGGTTCCTGGAGCCTCCTTGCAGAACGCGCAGCAGTTAGAAAGCCAAACGAAGGAGTGACGAGGCATTCTCCCCACGCTCGAGTCTGCGGCGAGATCATTTGGCGCCCACCGTGGGGCACGAAGTAAAACGAAGCCCCCATACACAAGAACGAGAGTGGAAATCGCATAGATGAGTAGAAGAACCAGACAAACGACACCTCCACCACCTGCTGGTGAAGGAACTGTTACCATGGTACAGGTCATGGAGATGATGCGCACGCTGCAAGAGAATGTCGCGGCATCGAGAGCTGAGCAAGAGAAGATGCATGCAGAGCTGACTGCAACGCATAGCAGAAATGAAGAGCTGAACCGCGTGAACGAGGAGTTGCGTAGGGAATTGCAGGCGCAGAATGAGCGCATATTCGAAGATAGAACGTCGATGTCGTCGTCGCCCCCTAGAGCATTTCCTATGCCTTTCTCCCCCGAGATCATGAACACGGTGGTGCCTCCCAACCTGGTGGGGGTGAAGGCGTCGTTCACGGGGGTGGAAGACCCAGAAGCACATTTGACAGCCTTCCACACTCAGATGATGCTGTCTGGAGGTTCAGACGCAGTGTACTGCAAAATGTTTATGAGCACGCTGAGCGGAGTAGCTATGGAGTGGTTCGTGAGCCTGCCGGAGGGCCACATAACCTCTTTCCACCAGTTCTCAAAGCTGTTCACGGAGCAGTATATAGTCAACAGAGCGCCGTCGGTGGTAACTTACGACCTGTTCGACGTGCGCCAGTACCAGGGGGAGTCGCTGAAGGACTTCCTCAACCGTTTCGCTGCGCAGGTGGTAAGATTGCCAAGCAAGGACGAGAACATGTTAGTGCACGCATTCAAGAAAGGCGTGCTGCCTGGCCCTTTCAGTGAATCCCTCATCAGGAGCCACCCCGCCACCTTTGCTGAGATACGGCGACGCGCGGTGGCGCACATTATAGCAGAGGCAGAGGTCTCTGAGAAGAGAGGCAGCACTGTGCCGACGAAGCCGCGCGGAGGTCAGGGGAAGCAGCAGCAGCAGGTGCGGGTGTATGAGACCAGGGAGGAGAGGAAGGCGCAGGGAAGGCCTCGTCCATATGCACCCAGGAAGGACCAGCGTGCAAGGGAGAACAACACACCCCCTAGGTATGATTTCGTGATAGAGTTGGCAAAGCTGATCGCCATCCCTGCCGTGGCTGCGAGACTCCGAGTACCAGAGAAAACTGACATGGTACTTGGAAGGAGGAAGGACGAGTGGTGTGAGTTCCATCAGGCTTATGGACACACACTCCACACATGCCTGGCGTTGGGGCGTCAACTTGCTGAGTTGGTGAAGACAGGTTTCCTGACCGATTACCTGAGGGAGGCGCAAGGTGATCGCGCTTCGGGGTCCCAGGCAGGTGATCAGCAGCATGAAATCCCTGTGCTCGGGGAAATCAGGTGATAGAAGATGCCACACTAGGGGGGCTCCCAGTTAGCTCAGGTGGAAGCTGAGGCAGAGTCTTTAAGCTCGGCGATAGAAAGTTGTAAAGAGAAAGGCGAGGAGTCCAGTTCTCTAGTTGTTGACTTAGTATATCTGCCAGTCGATCCCAAGGCCTGGATGAACGAGGGTTACACTTCTGTGAACCTCGCCAGACCCCAGATAGTGTGGGATTTCTGCATGTTTGCAGGAGAAGGAGGGATTGGAGAAGCACTTGAAGTCATGAGCTTCCCGCACAAGTTCAAGGAAGTCCAGTCAGTTCGCTTTAACACACCTCGCGATGGTGTAACGAAGGGGAAGCAACGAGCTTATGGAGAGCTTGGGAGGCGCGAACAATTTTGAAGTTAAGGACAGCTTTTCATCATTGCTGAAAAAATGGTGTGCTCGCCAGGTCGGTCATCGCCAGGGCCCATACAGAGTAGTTGAGGCGCTGGAGAATGGAGCTTATCGGCTGGAGACCCTGGATGGAGCACCTATCCCATAGACATGGAACACTACACACTTAAGTTTCTACTTCAGTTAAGTTGTAAGGTAGATGTGTTCTTGCACTGTACACACACTCAATGTATATACTGTAAATAGTTGAGCAAATCAGGGGGCACTCTTTTCCATGGTGAGGGTTTTTAACGAGGCCACCCAATAAAAAAGATTTCAGTATGTCAAGTGTGCACATGTTTCCCAGTTCCAAGTTCTGCTTGCCCCAGATGCAAGTGATCGGTTGGAGCCTGCTCGCCCCAGGCGCGAGTATGGACCACTGGCCTATATTCTCCTCGCCCCAAGAGTGAGTGCAGGTGGCCAAAGTTTGGGAACTCGGGAGTTCTAGTAAAACCAAGAGAGGGAAAGGGAAGATTTCGAGAAACGTCCAATAGGAACCAGACCTAAAGGTCGATGACCTCGGGGCAAGCAAGAGGGGTCAACAAGAAAAACTCTCCTTCCTCGTAGCAAGACATCACCTTTGCGTTTAAGCACCAAGAAGCAGAGCTCGATCAGTCATCGGTGCACCCAAAGCAAGATCAGCCGTCGGTGCATGTCGGGAGTAAGTACTCGGTCGGTGCATTGGTCATCGGGGTCTTGCTAACACGTGTTAAGCTGGGACCCAGGTTCCCAGCGAGAGCGTTACGCATGCACCTCGCATGATTCCAGAAGAAGGTTGGTCATCGGGGTCTTGCTAACACGTGTTAAGCTGGGACCCAGGTTCCCAGCGAGAGCGTTACGCATGCACCTCGCATGATTCCAGAAGAAGGTTGGTCATCGGTGTTAGGAAAGATGGCTTTAAACTAGAGGGGGGGTGAATTGTTTAAAGAGGTTTTCGCAAACTTTTCCAAGCTAGAATGAATATCTTTCAGAAATCAAATGATTAAGCAATTCAGTTTGCCAAAACAGCAAGCAAAACAGCACTGCCAGGAAAACAATCGGTTGTTTCTTCGAAACAATCGGTTGTTTATACCAGCAAACAACAAATAAACTGAAATTAAAGAGTTAGGGATAGAGAGATTGTACACAGATGTTTTATACTGGTTCACTCCAACCCAGAGCTACATCCAGTCTTCTCAGAAACCCTGAGGAAATCCACTAAGCAATCAACACTAGATTACTTACACACAACCAAGAAAGTGACCTTGAACACCCTCAAGAAACACACTTTCCTTGGTCAGCACACCACACTAAGAAAGCTGATCTTGATCCCCTCAAGAACACACAGCTCTTCTTAGCAACAGCACAAACGAATGTTCACAGAATTACAAGGATTACACTTGTTACAGAAGCAATCTGAAATCAATACAAGAGAATCCTATCTCAGCACTTTGATCAACCAAAACTCTAAGCAATCTCCAACTCTTTGAAAAAACTTTCACAATTCACTTAGGTTCTCTTAAACTCAAATCTGTTTTTCTATATATATATAAAGAAGAAGTTTGTAATCAAATCTTAACAAACTCTTAATTGCTTTAGAAAGATTGGTCAAAGCATTTAATGACTGGAGCGTATGAATTAAAACCATTTAAAGCTCAGTCAAAGTCAAAACTGTTTTCTGTTATAAAAACATAACAAACAATCGATTGTTTCCTCGAATCAATCGGTTGTTTTGTTACTTAACCAATTTTCACATTTCAAAACAGTTTTCAAAACACCTAAGCTTAAACAATCGGTTGTTTCGATAAAACAATCGGTTGTTTTAACTCAGTTTGAAAAAACACTTTACTTTGTTTGAAAGTTGAGATGCTTGAGCTTTAGATTCAATCAAAGGTTGAGTTACACAACTCAAACTACCCAGATCCTAACTAAACCAGCATAGCAACAGCAAGCACAGCAAAAGCTTCATCATCCTTCAAAGGATTTGGATTCTTCAAAACCTTGAACACCACTTGGTTCAACAATCGGGGTCTTGCTAACACGTGTTAAGCTGGGACCCAGGCTCCCAGCGAGAGCGTTACGCATGCACCCCGCATGATTCCAAACCAGAAGAAGAGGAGTTGCCCACTCAAAGGGCGTGCGGTGATACCATGCAGGCAGGGATGCGCCTGGCGAGTGCGCTTAGACAGCCACACCTGGTGCTCCCCTGGGAGCATGCACCCACTCAGTGAAGAAAGTCCTCACCCTCGACTTTATATAGCGGGGTGCAGGCAGAGAAAGTCCTCTACCTCTGCTTTTTACAGCAAGGTTGAGGCGAGAGGAAGTCCTCACCCTCGACTTTGTACAGCGGGGTGCAGGCAGAGAAAGTCCTCACCCTCGACTTTATACAGCGGGGTGCAGGCAGAGAAAGTCCTCTACCTCTACTTTTTACAGCAAGGTTGAGGCGAGAGAAAGTCCTCTTCCTCCGCTTCTTACGACAAGGTTGAGGCAAAGGAACCAAGTCCTTATCCTCTGCTTCATACAGCAAGGTTAAGGCAACAGAAAAAGTCCTCACCTCGACTTTATACAGCGAGGCTGAGGCGAGATAAAAGGTCCTCACCTCGACTTTATACAGCGAGGCTGAGGCGAGATAAAAAGTCCTCACCCTCGACTTTGTACAGCGGGGTGCAGGCAGAGAAAGCCCTCTTCCTCTGCTTTTTACAGCAAGGTTGAGGCGAGAGAAAGTCCTCTTCCTCTGCTTCTTACAGCAAGGTTGAGGCAAGAGGACCAAGTCATTCTCCTCTTCTTCATACAGCAAGGTTAAGGCAATAGAAAAAGTCCTCACCCTCGACTTTATACAGCGGGGTGCAGGCAGAGAAAAGTCCTCTTCTCTGCTTTTTACAGCAAGGTTGAGGCGAGATAAAAGGTCCTCACCTCGACTTAGTACAGCGAGGCTGAGGCGAGAGGAGAAAAACCTCACCTCGACTTCTTACAGCGAGGCTGAGGCAAGAGGGGTCAATCAAGAAGCAGTCCTCTTCCCCAGAACACAAGCATCATCTTCAGAGGTCGGGTCCTTTATGCACTTAGCGCTGGAGTGGCACGGAAGTAATGCGAAGCCTGAAGCGCGATGACTGATCGGTGGTGCGCTAACATGCTAGTCGGTGGTCGGTAGCAAAGCTCTTAGTATGAAAGCTTGCCCAAACAAGCTCTTGGACGATCAGTCGAAGCATTTAGACGCCATCAGGTCAGTCATCCAACATGAACTTATGCATAAAAGATTTATATACAAGTTTGTAGCAGCAAGAGAAATTACACAAAAGGAGAAGTGGCAAGGGAAGAAGCTCAAGGAGGAGGAATGAGCCTGCCATCGGCCACTGAATGGTGGAGGCTAGGTTGGGTAGAGTCCGAGTCTGGCAGGACGCAGTGAACCTGCTGCAAGCCCATGGAACCCATCTATCAGAACCTCGGCACCAACAGCCATGGTCTCAGGTACATCAGCTTCGAGCTCCTTCTTCTCTTTGGCAACGAAGACCACTTAGTCTCTTCGCTGAGAACAAGTTCACAGCTCGAGACTGGGGGGCTTGTGATCCGGTCGGTCATCGGTAGTCGATGACGTCAGCAGCTGATGACGACGTGGGTCAGTCGCAGAGTGACGTGTGGCACGAGAAAGCAGATGAACCAGGGTGGAGATCGTTCGAGAACGGCGATCAGTGGTCAGCTACCGAGTGACCACCACCAGAAGATCGGTTCCTACTTGAGCGCTTGGAAGCAGAGCGCGAGAAGTGACGAAGCACCGATCAGTCATCGGTGCGTGCAGAGTGATCAGTCATCGGTGCATGCATTGTGATCAGTCATCGATGCATGCAGAGCGATCAGTCATCGGTGCATGCAGAGTGATCAGTCGTCGGGGGTTCCTTGTCAACACGTGTTAAACTGGGACCCAGGCTCCCAGCGAGAACGTTACTCAAGGACCTCGCCTGATTCCATAAGCAGAGCACGAGGACGTGAAGAAGCACATCGGACATCGGTGTGTGTTGAGGTGACATCGGCCGCGCGATGTGAACAACGCAATCGATGATCAGTAAAGCGCCCAGAGGCAGTGAATGGCCTTAGTCGCGAGACGACCACGCATGAAGATGAGAAGACGCAGTTAAGTGCAGAATCCTGCTGGGATGAGAACCCATCAAGGTTAGAGTCTCCCAGTGGGGTTGCATGTCTACCACGTGGATGGTGAAGGTGTTCCCAGAGAGTAGGTAGGGCAGATAGGCACAGAAGTCGAGGGGTGCAGAGGTACCCACGCGGCCTCCCCTGTCAGACTTAGCACTCAAGTGAAGAAGGCTGGCACGCAAGGTAGCCCTGGGGAGTGGAAACGACAGTGCAGAGTAATTAAGTGGCCCTAGAGGTAGCCAGTAGGGGCTACGCGGGTTTATATGAGGAAGAAGAACACCAAACTAGGTATGCAATCTTTACCTCAGAATACATAACACTAAACCTAGAGCACTCAGTTTTCGAATCGAAGAGGACTGAGGGCACACACACACGGTCTCACACAGAGAGATCTGAGAGAGACTTTTTGGTGTTCCCGTTGCCTGACTTGAGCGTCGGAGCTACAACGGCTGCTAGAGGCGCCGTCTGTGTGTTTTGCAGGCACCGTTCGGAGTCCCGTCGAAGGTTCCTGGAGCCTCCTTGCAAAACGCGCAGCAGTTAGAAAGCCAAACGAAGGAGTGACGAGGCATTCTCCCCACGCTCGAGTCCGCGGCGAGATCAAATATGAAAAGGATTTGGCGGGATGTTACATTAATGGTATCAGAGCAGTTCGTCCTTAGGATGACCTGAGGGCTGTGGATCCATTGTGTTTCTTCTGCTCATAAAATTTATTTGAGTTTTAAATAAAAAACTATAGTGAAAGGTTTTCAAATGTTTTCTGATTGAAATCTTGTTTGTGTTTTAGTAGATATAGGCTCTAAATGAAAAATTTTGGTATTAAGAGTGAAAGGATCTTGACAAAGTAGTGAGGGTGCACACTCATAACTGAATCGAGATGTTCTCAATCTTAATTCTAAAAGTTTGATGTTGAGCATATATCCACTTCTGGTGTGTTTTATCCCAATTATTAAGTGTGGTGATATTTGATTGGTAGTTTGTACCCATGACTGTTCAGTGTTATGCTTTCTATTTTGAGCATTATGATTCTGTTGATGAACTCAAATTCTTAATGACTTTGAGATGCTGACCTTTGTAAGGTCTAGATGTTACCTCCTGAATGAATTGATTTCTTATCGATCTCATTCTTGTAGTTGTAGGGAATATAGAAACCTATAGTTTCAAAATCTGAAAAGAAGAAAGATGGCATGTAGACCTCCTACCCCTCCCCAACCTTCTTTGGAAATGAGCCAGATTGCCAAGGCTATTGAGATGATGGCGAGTTCCATCCAGCAGCAGAATGCGGCGATGTCTCAGAATCACCAAGCTACAATGCAGCATTGAGAGACCGCCAGATCGGCTGCAACAGCTCCCAACGTCGGTCAGCCTCAGGAGCAGATGGGACTGACCAAGTTCCTCAGGCACAACCCACCTAAGTTCAGTGGGAATGCTACTCCTGACCAAGCAAATCAATGGGTCAAGGGTTTAGAGAAAATCTTTAGGGCGACCTCCTGCCCTGAAGATAAGAAGCTGGTATTCGCCATATATCTTCTGTCTGGAGAAGCTGAGTTCTGGTGGATGAGAACTCAGCAGATGATGGAGGCCCGAGAGGAAGTGTTGGATTGGGAGAGCTTCAGGGTGAGGTTCCTGGAGAAATACTTCCCAGACAGCGCAAGGTTTGCGAAGGAAGCTGAGTTCCTAAGGTTGGAGCAGGGGGATATGTCTGTGAACGCCTATGCTGCTCGATTTGAGTACCTCGCCCGATTCTATACCCAAGCTACCTCTGAGGCTTGGAGGTGCAGGAAATTTGAAGAAGGACTGAAGCATGAACTAAAGAGGACCATAGCACCTATGTGCATAAGAGAATTTCACACCTTGGTGGAGAAGGCGAAGATGGTGGAGACTCTAGAAAAGAGTGAGTCTCGGGTGATCAGGTCACGCCCAGGGGATTCTTCCAGTAGGAAGGCCAGGGTGCAGCAACAACAGAATAAGTCTTATGCGAGGCCTCCACAGCATAGGGCAAGAGCAGCACCGCCCCAGTCTCAGCAGCAACAACCCTGGAAACTTAAATGTTTCCATTGTGGTGGACCACACACAGCCAATGTGTGCCCCAAGAGAGATTCAGAGAGAAGATGTTTTGCCTGTAAGAAGACGGGACACGTTGCTAGAGATTGTCCTACCCAGAATAGGATGACTCAATCTGGTGGTTCCCAACAGATGAGGAATGAAGGCAGCAGACCTCAGGCAGCAGGGAGAGTGTTTGCCATGATAGGAGCAGAGGCGTCTCAGTCAGGTAACTTGGTGCAAGGTGCTTGTTTTATAGCTGATAGATGCGTTAGAGTTTTGTTTGATTCTAGAGCGACACACTCCTTTGTGTCAAGCCTGTGTGTAGCCGAGTTGGGCCTTCTAGTGAAGGAGTTACCGTTTGAACTGCTGGTCTCCACACCTACATCAGGACAGGTGTTGACCTCTACAGTTTGCTCTGAATGTCCAGTGATAGTAGAGGGACGCAGGTTCAAAGTAAACTTGATATGCCTACCTCTTCAGGAGCTGGATGTTATCCTAGGAATGGATTGGCTATCTGCCAATCACGTTCTCATAGATTGCGGTAGCCAGAAGGTGGTGTTCCCCGATCTCCAAGAGTCAGATGTGATATCTACTCAGTGTAACATCCCGCCAAATCCTTTTCATATTTATATAATAAAATAAAGGTAAACAAATATATTGAAGTGAACATAATTATATATATATGTAATGAAGTTTCTCCTCACAGGGAGTTTAATACATAATCGGTCAATTTCCAAAACTTAAACAAAATACAGCAAAAAGACAAACAGGCGATCTCCTATCAGAAAAAGGGCGATCTCCTATCAGACAACAGAAAAAGGGTGATCGCCTAACAGAAGCAGAAACAGGCGATCTCCTTCCGGCGACCACTCAATGAGGAGCTCTACTTCCTACAACATCATCTGCTCCCGTGTAAATTATACACGATCATCACAGGTTTAAGAAAAAGCCAAACACAACTCCAAAATCACAGGGTAAGCTAGATATTTGAAAGAGTTTAGATATGAACTTTAAAATCAAGATAAAACAAATTCAAGATACCCACGTAAAACCATCAACTAAACACATATTTCACAATTCCTCAAAGGTCGTTAAAATCACATAATTCATCAAGTGTCTATCAATTCAATGTTTCTCATTTCTCACGTCAGACTTCCACTGACTCATCACACAAGACACTTGACCCTACTTCCGGAAGACTCGTGCGTTGAACTTAGCATCCAGAGACCTGCACCTGTCATACTTCATTGCTGTAATGTTTCCACAGCCATGCGCATCAACACAATCTCGATCTCAATTTCATCACTCTCACAGTATGACAGGGTTAATCCATATAACAGGTCAAGTCAGTTATCTTTCAAACGACTTACCCATACATATGGACCTTGTAACATCCCGCCAAATTACTTTGAAAATAAATATAAAACGAAAATAAAGGTGACAAAAAGATTGAAGTGAGCAAAATCTTTATATAAAATAAATAAGTTCCTCCTCACAGGGAGTTTAATACAAATGACCACTTCTCCATTAAAACGTAAACGAAATACAATACAAAAAAAAACAGATAGGCGATCTCCTGGCAGAAAGGGCGATCTCCTATAAGAAGGGCGATCTCCTTTCATAAAGGCGATCTCCTATTATAAGGCAGCAAGAGGGGCGATCACCCAACAGAAAAGAAAACAGGCGATCTCCTTCCAGCGACAATTTTCTAAAGAGCTCTACTTCCTGCAACATCATCTGCTCCCGTGTAAATTATACACGATCATTACAGGTTTAAGAAAAGGCCACAACACAAAAGAAAACACAGGGTAAGCTAGACATTTAAAAAGAGTTAGATAGGAAACTTAAAAATCATAAAGATGAAACAAATCAAAATCACCCACGTAACAACTATCAGTTCCTCGTTCCCTTCATATGACCACCAAGAAATCATACAGTTCACAATATTTTCCAGAGTCATTCATTTTCACATAAAGCATCAAGTGTCTAACAAATTTCAATGTTCCTCATTCACACGTCAGACTTCTACTGACTCATCACACAAGACACTTGACACTACTTCCGGATTTACTCGTGCGTTGACTCAGGCCCAGAGATTTACACCTGTCATACCATACCCCTGTGAAATCCACACAGGGTCGCTGTGAATCCACACAGCTATGCGCATAAAATAATCTCAATACCATCACCATCCAAGCATGACAGGGTTAATCCACACAACAGGTTGAGCTCGTTCCCTTTTGAACAACTCACCCATACGTATGAACCTCCTTCGACTCTCCACAACTGAATAACTTCATCTACGTGATTCCATTATATCAGCAGAGTCAGGATATCTCCTTCTAGACAAGCCCCAGGTCAATACACATTACATACGATCTTACACGGTATTTTCTTTCCTGAAAATACTATGCTTTGATCTCACATTCACAGCATTCAAGACATTCATTCCACTCAAATAAATGATTCAATCACAGCAACAATCATTTCAAAGGTTCAGGTTTTCGAATATCACATTTAAGCCTCAAACAGTTTCAAAGCAACACCAAAAACAGAGAGTTTCGCAAACAGCGCCAAAACCGGCGATCTGTTTCAAAACGGGGTATTTCAAAGTCTGTATATAAAACCGGCGACCACGTCGCCCAACCACATAGAAACAGAGCATTCACGAAGATGAAAACGAAAACCGGCGACCACGTCGCCCTTACTTCAGAAACAGCTAATCTATGGCTTGTATTTAAGATGAAGTCTAGCTTCCCTTACCTGGACTTGCGCAAACACCTAGAGTTCCGAAACCCAACAGAGCTTGAAGAACGCCTTGGCTCTGTTTTTGCGTCTGGTTGAAGGACTTGCAGAGAACCGCCCAGGTGCTCTAATGGTGGCTGTCGCTCGTCGTACTCTCGTGTGAAGGTGCTAGGATCGCAGCGCGAAGGAGGCAACTGGAGGAGAAGGGAGGTAACTCACTCTTTCTCTCTTTGAAGGCTGCGACGTTTCTTGTTTCTCTCAGCAGTGGGTCTCTGCATCTTAAACCAACTCACCCATCAAAAGCAGCTGCCACACCCACTCTGCAGAGAAGTCTGAGAACCACTGCCCTGAACAGTACGACCACCGTTGTCTCTGGTGCATGCCAACCACTGCTCTGAACAGTACTGCCACTGTTGTCGCTTGTGCATGCCAGCCACTGCTCTGAACAGTACGACCGCGAGTGTCTCCTGCGCATGCCAACATTCTGATGTCACCACTCTGAATCATCCTTTTTGCCTACGTGGCGCGCGTACAGGACGTCTCATGCTGAGAGTCTGGGTCCCACTTTATCTGTGTGAGGCTCGCCATCGCGACAACTTTCCAACGCTGACTCATCCTGGCGAACGACCGATGACTCCTTCGCCCTGGAAGACGACCGATGTCTTCCTCTGGGAGACGACCGATGTCCTTCCTCTGGGAGACGACCGATGTCTTCCTCTGGGAGACGACCGATGTCTTCCCTGGCGACGTCCTCATAACTCTCGCGCCTTGGCCACGTCCACATGCCTCGCGCCCTGGCAATGCCCGCATGCCTCTCGTGCCCGCGCGATGCCCGCATGCCTCGCGCCCGCGCGATGCCTGCATACCTCGCGCCCTGGCGATCTCATACCCTTCTAAACTTAACTTTTCTTCCTTTTTATTTTAAGTAAAACATACACAGAATTCCTTTAAAATATAACCCCTTTTTATTCCAATACAATTTTCTGGGTCCTTACAATCTCCCCAACAAGAAAAATTTTCGTCCCCGAAAATTGAATTATAAGGAAAGAAGGTATGGATGGGCTTCTCTCGTGGTTTCTTTTATTTCCCATGTTAGATCATCCGATCTGCACGTTGTCCACTTTTAATACGTGACTAGGGTCTGCAAGGTACTTCCTTGGCTGTAATACGTGAAATACATTATGCAGGTTTGCTAAATGGGGAGGTGGGGCGATCTCAAGCCACTGGACCGATCCTCCTCAGGAGCTGATATGGCCCAACAAACTTAGGGGACAGCTTCTTTGATCTGATAGCTCGTCCTACACCCTTGGCTGGTGTCGCCCTCATAAAGACATGGTCCCCAGCAGCAACTCCAAAGGTCTTCTCCTCTGATCTGCATAGGACATCTGTCGACTTTGAGAAGCTTTCATTCTGCCTTGCATCAGTTTCACCTTCTCGGTTGTCTGTTGAACCAACTCTTACTACTCCAATACTTCATCAAATTCCATTCTCCATCCCTGCATATGGAGTGTGCTGCTCCATTAAGCGCCAACTCCAGTACTCACACTTTACTTCCAACCCTGAAGACTTGGTCGAGCAAGTCCAGAACTAAGCCCTTAACAGAACCAGGACTAGCCCCCTGCAGAGAAAAGTGAGCAAGATCCCTTCATCGGAAGGAAAGAGGACAGCATGACTACTGCTCATGTCCCCCAGCCAATCTAAACTAGGATCCGAAATATCCTTCCAAGAATCAACTTCCGCATCTTGATCAAAACCATCCATCGACTTCCCAACTGCTGATCTAATTCTCACGCTCCCTAAAGGAACACCTTTGGTTCACCACTATGCTACATAACTCTGCACTTTATGAAGACAAAGTTCTTGTTGCTGTTACTTTCTAAATCATCCTTATAACTTCTTTTGCCAACTCGGCTTCCTGTCCCCATCATTTCCTCCTTGTTCAATGTATACATTGGATGCATTGATTTGGGTTCAGGTGCCTATCTGAAAAGGTATACAAGAACGAACGCACCATATCTCTCAACCACAACCATGTAAGTAGTGGAGCCGATTGGAAGATTTCCTCTGCATCCAGAATTTCTTGCTTAAGGACAACTCTATTCCTCTTCTCCAAGATACAACAGACTGTTGCCACCCACATTCCCTTCCACACCTGATTCTACTTGGATGACATACGTATAAGATAAAAGTTCTCAAGGTGGGACCTCAAATCCTTATGTCGAACAAATAGAACACTTATCCACTTGAAGCACATAGACCAGCCACGTTGCTTTAAAGCTAAAGTTAGTGGCTCACGCATCCTCCTGGAATCTCACATCCCTTCTGCCTCCAACTTTCCAAACAATGACTTTTTGGAACTAACCATCATCTTCACCCTCCTCGCACATCTTACGTACATCTCTCCACCACCACAATTGATATTTCGAATGAGTTCGGCTTCTCCCAAGTTCCGAGGCATATTTGGATACAAGGATATCTTTCCATTTCCCTTTCTCATCACTCCTCATCCACCATTTCCATTTCGCCAGAAGAGCCAAGTTAAAATTTCTGGTATCTCTTAAATTCTCCATCTGCTGGTATGCAATTTCTGTCATTAACCTCAATGTTCCATCTTTACCCGTTCCAAAGCTTTTAGCCTGATCGGTACCTAGCAATTCCACAATACGTTTCAGACTAGGATCCACCATTTCCATACTCATCTTCCAAATCACGATCCACATAACAGCATCCATTCTGCGTGAAGCTTCATCTCTTCTCCCAGTAACTTCTCTACTTGGTATTTTTCAGCAAACTCCTCTGTCTAATTGAACTTTAGACATAAATGCAATATCTCCTCTTTCCTTTTAAGCTTGTGGTTAAGCTAGAGTCATCTCATGCTGTTTCATCGACATAAACATCTCCCAAGCTTCAAATAAAAGAAAGCTCATTCTTTCATTTTTGGAACTTAACCCCGGTACTTCCCATGGATACACATGCTTAAGTCCTTAAACCCTCAACATTCAGCTTATATACTCTCCGTAACTTATATGTAGCTGAAACTAAACCTTGGTACACTAAATCTAATGTACACTTCCTTCTTTAATTCCATCAACTCAGCTGGAGCCATTGCCACCGGTCCAGCTCCAGGCACCAAAACAATAGAGAGTTCCGCCTCTCTCTTAGGAGGTAATCCAGGTATTTCTTCTGGAAATACTCCCATGAATTCTTTCACCAAGGTATCTTGCTTACGTCCTCTTCATTCTTCACTCCCAACCGAGCTAGGATCATGAAGCACCTCGCTCCTTTCTCCCAACTCCGACTACCCATGCTGAGCAGATATCACATCTGACTCTTGGAGATCTGGAAACGCTAATTTCCTGCCTACCGCGACCTATGAGAATGTGATTGGCAGCTAGCCAATCCATTCCTAAGATAACATCCAGATCCTGAAGAGGTAGACAGATCAAGTTCACTTTGAATCTGCGTCCCTCTACTATCACTGGACATTCAGGGCAAACTGTAGAGGTCAACACCTGTCCTGACGCAGGTGTAGAGACCAACAGTTCGAAAGGTAACTCCTTCACTAGAAGGCCCAACTCGGCTACACACAAGCTTGACACAAAGGAGTGTGTCGCTCCAGAATCAACCAAAATTCTAACGCATCTACCAGCTATAGAGCAACACTCTGTACTAAGTTACCTGACTGAGATGCCTCTGCTCCTGACATGGCAAACACTCTCCCCGTTGCCTGAGGTCTGCCCCCTTCGTTCCTCATCTGCTGAGAGCCACTGGGTTGAGTCGCCCCATTCCTGCTTGGGCAATCTCTAGCAACGTGCCCCGTCCTTTGGCAGACAAAACACCTTCTCTCAAAAGCCTTCTTGGGGCACACCTTGGACGTGTGAGGTCCACCACAATGGAAACACTTGGGTTTCCAAGGTTGTGGCTGCTGAAACTGGGATGACGTTGCTTCCGCCCGACGTGGTGGAGGTCTCGTATAAGGCTTGCCTTGTGGGTACTGCACCTTAGCCTTCCCACTTGAAGGATTCCCTGGGTGTGACCTGATCACCCGAGAATCACCCTTTTCCAGGGTCTCAACCATCTTCGCCTTCTCTACCAAGGCGTGAAATTCCCTGATGCACATCGGGGCTATGGTCCTCTTCAGCCCATGCTTCAGTCCCTCTTCAAACTTCCTACACCTCCAAGCCTCAGAGGTCGCCTGGGTGTAGAATCGGGCGAGATACTCAAACCGAGCAGCATAGGCGTTCACAGACATATCCCCCTGCTCCAACTTTAGGAATTCAGCTTCCCTCGCAAACCTTGCGCTGTCTGGGAAGTATTTCTCCAGGAACTTCACCCTGAAGCTCTCCCAGTCCAACACATCCTCTCGGGCCTCCATCATCTGCTGAGCTCCCATCCACCAGAACTCAGCTTCCCCAGATAGCAAAAAGGTTGCGAACACCAATTTCTTCTCTTCAGGGCAGGAGGTCGCCCTGAAGATTTTCTCCAGCTCTCTGACCCACTGATCTGCCTGATCAGGGGTAGCATTCCCACTAAACTTGGGTGGGTTGTGCCTCATGAACTCAGTCAGTCCCATCTGCTCTTGAGGCTGACCGCCGTGGGAGTTTGTCTCAGCCGACCGAGCAGTTTCCCAGTGGTGCATTGTAGCTTGATGGTTCTGAGCCATCGCTGCATTCTGTTGCTGGATGGCAGTTGCCATCATCTCGATAGCCTTAGCAATCTGGCTCATCTCCGAAGAAGATTGGGGAGGGGTAGAAGGTCTACGTGCCATCTCTCTTCGTTTCAGATTTGAAACTATAAGATTCCTATATTCCCTACAACTACAAGAATGAGATCGATAAGAAATCAATTCATTCAAGGGGTAACAGCTAGACCTTACAAAGGTCAGCATCTCAAAATCATTAAGAAATTGAGCTCATCAACAGAATCATAATGCTTATAACATCAAGCATAACACCAGTACAACTACTGGTATGCAGTCATCATTCCAATCAACCATTTTCAATCAATTACAAAGACACTCAAGAGAATGAGATAGCTCACACCAGAATTCAATATATGCTAAACATCAAACCTTTGGAATTAAGATTGAGACTCATCTCGATCCAGTTATGAGTGTGCACCCTCACTACTTTATCAAGACCTTCTCATTCTTAATACTAAGATTTTCAGTTAGAACATATATTCACCAAAGCACACACAAAATTTCAATACAAAAACGTTTGAAAACCTTTCACTATAGTTGTTATTTTAAACTCAAATAACTTTCATGAGCAGAAGAAACACAATGGATCCACAGCCCTCAGGTCATCCTAAGGACGAACTGCTCTGATACCATTAATGTAACATCCCGCCAAATTACTTTGAAAATAAATATAAAACGAAAATAAAGGTGACAAAAAGATTGAAGTGAGCAAAATCTTTATATAAAATAAATAAGTTCCTCCTCACAGGGAGTTTAATACAAATGACCACTTCTCCATTAAAACGTAAACGAAATACAATACAAAAAAAAACAGATAGGCGATCTCCTGGCAGAAAGGGCGATCTCCTATAAGAAGGGCGATCTCCTTTCATAAAGGCGATCTCCTATTATAAGGCAGCAAGAGGGGCGATCACCCAACAGAAAAGAAAACAGGCGATCTCCTTCCAGCGACAATTTTCTAAAGAGCTCTACTTCCTGCAACATCATCTGCTCCCGTGTAAATTATACACGATCATTACAGGTTTAAGAAAAGGCCACAACACAAAAGAAAACACAGGGTAAGCTAGACATTTAAAAAGAGTTAGATAGGAAACTTAAAAATCATAAAGATGAAACAAATCAAAATCACCCACGTAACAACTATCAGTTCCTCGTTCCCTTCATATGACCACCAAGAAATCATACAGTTCACAATATTTTCCAGAGTCATTCATTTTCACATAAAGCATCAAGTGTCTAACAAATTTCAATGTTCCTCATTCACACGTCAGACTTCTACTGACTCATCACACAAGACACTTGACACTACTTCCGGATTTACTCGTGCGTTGACTCAGGCCCAGAGATTTACACCTGTCATACCATACCCCTGTGAAATCCACACAGGGTCGCTGTGAATCCACACAGCTATGCGCATAAAATAATCTCAATACCATCACCATCCAAGCATGACAGGGTTAATCCACACAACAGGTTGAGCTCGTTCCCTTTTGAACAACTCACCCATACGTATGAACCTCCTTCGACTCTCCACAACTGAATAACTTCATCTACGTGATTCCATTATATCAGCAGAGTCAGGATATCTCCTTCTAGACAAGCCCCAGGTCAATACACATTACATACGATCTTACACGGTATTTTCTTTCCTGAAAATACTATGCTTTGATCTCACATTCACAGCATTCAAGACATTCATTCCACTCAAATAAATGATTCAATCACAGCAACAATCATTTCAAAGGTTCAGGTTTTCGAATATCACATTTAAGCCTCAAACAGTTTCAAAGCAACACCAAAAACAGAGAGTTTCGCAAACAGCGCCAAAACCGGCGATCTGTTTCAAAACGGGGTATTTCAAAGTCTGTATATAAAACCGGCGACCACGTCGCCCAACCACATAGAAACAGAGCATTCACGAAGATGAAAACGAAAACCGGCGACCACGTCGCCCTTACTTCAGAAACAGCTAATCTATGGCTTGTATTTAAGATGAAGTCTAGCTTCCCTTACCTGGACTTGCGCAAACACCTAGAGTTCCGAAACCCAACAGAGCTTGAAGAACGCCTTGGCTCTGTTTTTGCGTCTGGTTGAAGGACTTGCAGAGAACCGCCCAGGTGCTCTAATGGTGGCTGTCGCTCGTCGTACTCTCGTGTGAAGGTGCTAGGATCGCAGCGCGAAGGAGGCAACTGGAGGAGAAGGGAGGTAACTCACTCTTTCTCTCTTTGAAGGCTGCGACGTTTCTTGTTTCTCTCAGCAGTGGGTCTCTGCATCTTAAACCAACTCACCCATCAAAAGCAGCTGCCACACCCACTCTGCAGAGAAGTCTGAGAACCACTGCCCTGAACAGTACGACCACCGTTGTCTCTGGTGCATGCCAACCACTGCTCTGAACAGTACTGCCACTGTTGTCGCTTGTGCATGCCAGCCACTGCTCTGAACAGTACGACCGCGAGTGTCTCCTGCGCATGCCAACATTCTGATGTCACCACTCTGAATCATCCTTTTTGCCTACGTGGCGCGCGTACAGGACGTCTCATGCTGAGAGTCTGGGTCCCACTTTATCTGTGTGAGGCTCGCCATCGCGACAACTTTCCAACGCTGACTCATCCTGGCGAACGACCGATGACTCCTTCGCCCTGGAAGACGACCGATGTCTTCCTCTGGGAGACGACCGATGTCCTTCCTCTGGGAGACGACCGATGTCTTCCTCTGGGAGACGACCGATGTCTTCCCTGGCGACGTCCTCATAACTCTCGCGCCTTGGCCACGTCCACATGCCTCGCGCCCTGGCAATGCCCGCATGCCTCTCGTGCCCGCGCGATGCCCGCATGCCTCGCGCCCGCGCGATGCCTGCATACCTCGCGCCCTGGCGATCTCATACCCTTCTAAACTTAACTTTTCTTCCTTTTTATTTTAAGTAAAACATACACAGAATTCCTTTAAAATATAACCCCTTTTTATTCCAATACAATTTTCTGGGTCCTTACAGACCTCCCTCGACTCTCACCAACTGAATGACTTCATCTATGTGACTCCATCATATCAGCAGAGTCAGGATCGTCTCATTCACAAGATACTCACTGATCAATACACCTCATAACTAAATCTCAACACGGTATTTCCTTTCCTGAAAATACTATGTCTTGATCCCACATTGACAACATTCAACACATCATATAACACTTAAATGAATGATTCCAATCACAACAACAATCATCCCCTGGTTCAGATTTTCGAATATCACATTTAAATCTCAAACAGTTTTCAAACAACACCAAAAACAGGGGAGTTCGAGAAACAACGCCAAAACCAGCGATCTCGTCCAAAAACAGGGGATTATACAATAACAGTTGAAAATCGGCGACCACGTCGCCCCATCATCTCAATCATCTAATATAAGGTTTTCGTTGGAAATAAGGCTAGCTTCCCTTACCTGGACTAGCGCAAAACTCCAAGAGCTCCGAAACCCAACGAAGCTTAACGATGCTTTCACTCTGTTTTAGTGTCCCGGTCTGGAGAACTTGCAGAGAACCTCCCAAGTGCTCCAAGGGCAGTCGTCGCTTGTCGCACTGGTGCTTGAGGATGCCTAAATCGCAGCGCGAAGGAGAGAAAAGAGAGGGATGAAGATGCACTCACTCTTTCACTCTTGAGCCACTGCAACGTTCTTTGCCTCCCCGCAGTGGGTTTTTGAATCCAAGCCTACTTGTCCACGCATGCTGCTGCCACCACCCCCTCTACAGGAAAGCCTGAGTGTACGTTTCACTGAACAGTACGGCCACGGTTGTCTCTTGCGCATGCCAACCACTTCCCTGAACAGTACGACCGCGAGTGTCTCTTGCGCATGCCAACTTTCTGATGTCACTATTCTGAACCACTCTTTTTGTCTACGTGGCGCGCGTGCAGGACGTTTCATGCTGGGAGTCGGGTCCCACTTTATCTGTGTGAAACTCGACATCGCACGATAATCTTCCACCGATGACCGCTCGCGCGATGACTATCCACCGATGTCTCATCCTGGCGGACGACCGATGTCTCTCCCTGGAAGACGACCGATGTCTCGCCCTGGCGATGACCGCATGCTTCGCGCCCGGCAATGCCCGCATGCCTCGCGTCCGGCGATGCTCGCATGCCTCGCGCCCTGGCGATGCCCGACGACATATCGCCACACCTTGCTGAAGGTTCTTCATCCCACTATGTTACGTCCAAGGTATCATCTCTACATGACTTGGTGACGTCGGTAGCTTCACATTTCCAAGAGTAGATCAGCACCACTCCTCGTGCGCCCATGCATGCAACACTAAGGACGATCTCTTATGCTCAAGCATAGAGCTTTGCATGCACAGCGTATCTAAGGCTTAACCCACACCTTGATACGCGTGGTTGTTGGAACCCACTCTGGTTGATCTAGTATCCTGACCACATACTGAGTGCACTTTCAGCGATCATGTGCACCAGGCGACTGGCGATCACCTGTAATCTAGGCGACAGGCGATCATGTACTAACCAGGCGATCTCATAGTCTTCTAAACTACACTTTCCTTCCTTTTTATTTTAAATAAAAACATACTTAGAATTCATTTAAAATATATTCCTTTTTATTCCAATTTAACTTTACAGGTCCTTACACTCAGCATGTGAGGTCGGAGTTGAAAGAAGGGGCGACGTGTTTTGTGATCCTAGCTAAAGGGGGAGTGAAGAATGAAGAAGAGATGGGCTGTATACATGTGGTTAAGGACTTCATGGATGTATTTCCAGAAGAAATACCTGGACTACCTCCTAAGAGAGAAGTGGAATTCTCTATTGATTTGGTACCTGGAGCTGGACCAGTGTCAATGGCGCCCTACAGAATGGCTCCAGCCGAGTTGGTAGAGTTAAAGAAACAAGTGGAAGAGTTGTTGGAGAAACGATTCATCAGACCCAGTGTATCTCCATGGGGGGCTCCAGTGCTTCTAGTTAAGAAAAAGGATGGAGGGTCTCGGCTGTGTATAGATTACAGGCAGTTGAACAAGTTGACCATCAAGAACAAGTATCCTCTCCCTAGAATTGATGATTTGATGGATCAATTACATGGGGCCTTGGTGTTCTCAAAGATTGATCTGAGATCGGGGTACCACCAAATTTTGGTAAAAGTTGAAGATGTTCAAAAGACAGCATTTAGGTCTCGTTATGGGCACTATGAATATGTGGTGATGCCGTTTGGAGTGACAAATGCTCCAGCTCTGTTCATGGACTACATGAATAGGATTTTTCGTCCTTTCTTGGATAAGTTTGTTGTAGTCTTTATAGACGACATACTTATTTATTCAAGGACTGAGGAAGAACATGAGCAACATCTGAGGACGGTGTTGGATGTAACATCCCGCCAAATTACGTTGGAATAAATATAAAATGAAAATAAAGGTGACAAATAGATTGAGGCGAACAAAATTTTATATAAATAAATAAGTTTCTCCTCACAGGGAGTTTAATACAAATTCGGTCACTTTTCCATGAAAACGTAAACAAAATACAATATAATAGAAAGACAGGCGATCTCCTGACAGAAAGGGCGATCTCCTATCAGAAAGGCGACCTCCTATCAGAAAGCAGCAAAAGGGTGATCGCCTATCAGGAATAGAAAACAGGCGATCTCCTCCCGTCGACCACTCACTGAGGAGCTCTACTTCCTGCAACATCATCTGCTCCCGTGTAAATTATACACGATCATCACAGGTTTAAGAAAAAGCCGAACACAACACCAAGAAAACACAGGGTAAGCTAGACATTTGAAAAAGAGTTTAGATATTATACTTTAAAATCAAGATGAAACAAATTAAAGACACCCACGTAAACTATCAACTAAACACATATTGCACGATTCCTCAAAGGTCATTAAAATCACAACATTTATCAAGTGTCTATCAATTCAAAGTTTCTCATTCTCACGTCAGACTTCCACTGACTCATCACACAAGACACTTGACACTACTTCCGGAAGACTCGTGCGTTGAACCTAGCATCCAGAGACATGCACCTGTCATACTTCATTGGCTGTAATGTTTCCACAACCATGCGCATCAACACAATCTCGATCTCAATTCATCACTCTCCCAGTATGACAGGGTTAATCCATAAGAAAGGCCGAGCTCGTTCTTTTTCACACGACTCACCCATTCATATGAACCTCCTTCGACTCTCACCAACTGAGTAACTTCCTCTATGTGATTCCATTATCTCAGCAGAGTCAGGATCGCCTCATTCACAGGATACTTACAGATCAATACACTTCATAACCAAATCTCAACACGGTATCTCCTTTCCTGAAAATACTATGTCTTGATCCCACATCCACAACATTCAAAACATCATACCACTCAAATGAATGATTCAAATCACAGCAACAGTCATTACAAAGGTTCAGATTTTCAAATATCACATGTATATCACATTTAAATCTCAAACAGCTTCAAACAACACCAAAAATAGGGAGATCGCAAACAACGCCAAAACTGGCGATCTGGTTCAAAAATAAGGTATTTCGAAGTCTGTATGTAAAACCGGCGACCACGTCGCCCAAGCACATAGAATAGAGCATTCACGAAGATGAAAACAAAACCGGCGACCACGTCGCCCTCACTTCAGAAACAGCTAATCTATGGCTTGTATTGAAAATGAAGGCTAGCTTCCCTTACCTGGACTTGCGCAAAACACCGAGAGCTCAAAACCCACCGAGCTTGAAGGATGCCTTAGCTCTGTTTTCAGTGCCTGGTTTGTAGAACTTGCAGAGAACCTCTTAGGTGCTCTAAGGGCAAACGTCGCTTGTCGCACTGATGCTTGAGGTGGCCTGAGTCTCAACGCAAAGGAGAGAAGAAGGGAGGGAGGAAGTTTGCACTCACTCTAACACTCTTGAGTCTGTAGTGCTCTTTGCCTTCCCGCAGTGGCTTTTGAATCCAAGCCTACCTGTCCACGTATGCTGCTGCTGCCACCCCTTCTGCAGGAAAGCCTGACAACCACTGCCCTGAACAGTACGACCACTGTTGTCTCTTGTGCATGCCAACCTCTGCCCTGAACAGTACGACCACTGTTGTCTCTTGTGCATGCCAACCACTGCCCTGAACAGTACGACCGCGAGTGTCTCTTGCGCATGCCAACATTCTGATGTCACTATTCTGAACCACCCTTTTTGTCTACGTGGCGCGCATGCAGGACGTTTCATGCTGGGAGCCTGGGTCCCACTTTATCTGTGTGAAGCTCGACATCGCGCGATAACCTTCCACCGATGACCGCTCGCGCGATGACTATCCACTGAGGTCTCATACTGGCAAACGACCGATGTCTCTCCCTGGAAGACGACCGATGTCTCTCCCTGGGAGACGACCGATGTCTATACCTGGCGATGCCCGCATGCCTCGCGCGCCCTGGTGACGTCCACATGCCTCGCGCCCTGGCGATGCCCGCATGCCTCTCGCGCCCTGGAGACGTCCACATGCCTCGCGCCCTGGCGATCATGTGTAGTAGACGACCGGCGATTAAGTACTAACTAGGCGATCTCATAGTCTTCTAAGCTACACTTTCCTTCCTTTTTATTTTAAATAAAGACATACTTAGAATTCATTTAAAATATAACTCTTTTTATTCCAATTCAAAAGTACAGGTCCTTACATTGGAGATCCTGAGGGAGAAGCAACTCTATGCCAAGTTCTCTAAGTGTGAGTTCTGGCTTAAGGAAGTTAACTTCTTAGGACATGTGATATCTGCTCGGGGGATCTCAGTGGATCCAGCCAAGGTGGAGGCAGTGCTTCAGTGGGAACGTCCTAAGACAGTCACAGAAATAAGGAGTTTTGTGGGTCTAGCAGGCTACTATCGGAGGTTCATTGAGGACTTTTCCAAGGTAGTGGCTCCTTTAACACAGTTGACCCGCAAGGATCAACCTTTTGCTTGGACCGACCGATGTGAGCAGAGCTTCATGGAACTAAAGGAAAGGTTGACTAGTGCTCCAGTGCTGGTGATCCCAGATGTAGGAAGACCTTTTGATGTCTACTGTGATGCTTCACATCAGGGTTTGGGATGTGTTTTGATGCAAGAGAAAAGAGTGGTTGCATATGCTTCAAGGCAACTCAAGGTTCATGAGAGAAACTATCCTACTCATGATTTGGAGTTGGCGGCTGTGGTGTTTGCCTTGAAGATTTGGAGGCACTATTTATATGGAGCTCGATTCCAGGTGTTCAGTGACCATAAAGCCTGAAATACCTGTTTGATCAGAAGGAACTAAACATGAGACAAAGAAGGTGGATGGAGTTTCTAAAGGACTATGATTTTCAACTCATGTATCATCCAGGGAAGGCCAATGTAGTGGCAGATGCTTTGAGTAGAAAATCAATACAAGTAGCCACCATGATGAAGGAAGAGCAGAAACTGATCGAGCAATTCAGAGACTTAAACCTTGGGGTAGAATTTCATGTAAATCACATTAGTTGTAGTAAGCTGGCTATAACTAATGACTTCCTTGGAGTGATAAAGGATAAGCAGTTGGAGGACCCTAGTCTGAAGCGTACTGTGGAGTCACTAGGGACCGACCAGGCTAAAGACTTTGTGATGGGCGATGATGGGATCTTGAGATTTAATGGCAGAATTTGCATACCTGCAAATGAAGAGTTGAAGAAGATGATCCTAGAGGAAGGTCACAAGAGTCGCCTTAGCCTACATCCAGGCATGAACAAGATGTACCATGACTTGAAGGAGTCATTTTGGTGGTCGGGCATGAAGAAAGACATCGCCCAGTATGTTACAACCTGCTTAACATGTCAGAAGGCGAAGATAGAGCATCAAAGACCTGGCGGGTTGTTACAGCAACTGGATATCCCTGAGTGGAAATGGGACAGCATTGCAATGGATTTTGTTACCCATTTACCTAGATCGGTAAGGGGCCATGACGCAATCGGGGTCATAGTAGATCGGCTGACGAAGAGTGCCCACTTCCTTCTAGTGAATTTGAAAATGCCCATGGCCAAGTTGGCACAGTTGTACATCAAAGAAATAGTGAGGTTGCATGGAGTGCCTTCCAGCTTTGTTTCTGATCTCGCCGCGGACTAGAGCGTGGGGAGAATGCCTCGTCACTCCTTCGTTTGGCTTTCTAACTGCTGCGCGTTCTGCGAGGAGGCTCCAGGAACCTTCGATAGGACTCCGAACGGTGCCTGCAAAACACACAGACCGCGCCTCTAGCGGTCGTTGTAGCTCCGACACTCAAGTCAGGCAACGGGAACACCAAAAAGTCTCTCTTGGATCTCTCTGTGTAAGACCCGTGTGTGTGTGTCCTCAGTCCTCTTTGATTCGAAGACTGAGTGCTCTTGGATTTGTGTTGTGTAATCTGAGGTAAAGATTGCATACCTGGTTTGGCGTTCTTCTTCCTCATATAAACCCGTGTAGCCCCTACAGGCTACCTCTAGGGCCACTTAATTACTCTGCACTGTCGTTTCCACTCCCCAGGGCTACCTTGCGTGCAAGCCTTCTTCACTTGAGTGCCAAGTTTGACAGGGGAGGCCGCGTGGGTATCTCTGCACTCCTCGACTTCTGTGCCTATCTGCCCTACCTATTCTCTGGGAACATCTTCACCACCCACGTGGCAGACATGCAACCCCACTGGGAGACTCTAACCTTGATGGGTTCTCGTCCCAGCAGGATTCTGCACTTAACTGCGTCTTCTCATCTTCATGCGTGGTCGTCTCGCGACTAAGGCCATTCACTGCCTCTGGGCGCTTTACTGATCATCGATTGCGTTGTTCACATCACGCGGCCGATGTCACCTCAACACACACCGATGACCGATGTGCTTCTTCACGTCCTCGTGCTCTGCTTATGGAATCAGGCGAGGTCCTTGAGTAACGTTCTCGCTGGGAGCCTGGGTCCCAGTTTAACACGTGTTGACAAGGAACCCCCGACGACTAATCACTCTGCATGCACCGATGACCGATTGTAACATCCCGCCAAATTTCTTTTCATAAATATAAAATGAATTAAAGGTAAAACAATAATATTTAAGTGAACATAATTATATATAAGTAATGAAGTTGCTCCTCACAGGGAGTTTAATACATAACTGGTCAAATTTTCTCAAAACTTAACAAAATACAGTCAAATACATCGAAACCGGCGGTCTCCATACATAAACCGGCGATCTCCTAACAGAAGCCCCAAAACAGGCGATCTGCTATCAGGGCAGAAAACAGGCGATCACCACAAAGAGATAGAAACAGGCGATCTCTTCCCCGGCGATCACTCACTAAGGAGCTCTACTTCCTGGAAGATCATCTGCTCCCGTGTAAATTATACACGATCATCACAGTTTTAAGAAAACAACCACAAAACCAAAGCACGCAGGGTAAGCTAGATATTTTAAAGAGAGTTTAAATATGAACATTAAAATCAAGATACCCACGTAAAACTATAGAGTTTCTCATTCCCTTCACCTGATCGCCAAGAAATCACATATTTCACAATATTTTCAAGAGTCATTCTATTTCACAAAATGCATCAAGTGTCTATCAATTCAATGTTCCTCATTTCTCACGTCAGACTACCACTGACTCAGCACACAAGACACTTGACACTACTTCCGGAAGACTCGTGCATTGACTAGACTCAGAGATCTGCACCTGTCATACTAAACTGCTGTAATGTTTCCACAGCTATGCGCATCAACACATTCTCGATCTCAAGTTCACCATTCTCACAGTATGACAGGGTTAATCCATATAACAGGCCGAGCTCGTTCTTTTCCACACGACTCACCCATACATATGAACCTCCTTCGACTCTCAACGCCTGAATAACTTCATCTATATGAATCCATTATCTCAGGAGAGTCAGGATAATCTCATTATAGACATCACCGATCAATGCACATCCTACACGATCTTACACGGTATTTTCTTTCCTGAAAATACTATGCCTTGATCCCACATCCACAACATTCAACGCATCGTATAACATTTAAATGAATGATTTCAATCACAGCAAAACTCACTCCAAGGTTCTTATTTTCGAATATCTCATTTAAATCTCAAACAGTTTCAAAGCAACACCAAAAACAGGGAGTTCGCAAACAACGCCAAAACCGGCGATCTGGTTCAAAAACAAGGTATTTCGAAGTCTGTATATAAAACCGGCAACCACGTCGCCCAAACACATAGAACAGAGCATTCACGAAGATGAAAACGAAATCGGCGACCACGTCGCCCTCACTTCAGAAACAGCTAATCTATGGCTTGTATTGAAAATGGAGGCTAGCTTCCCTTACCTGGACTTGCGCAAAACACCAGGAGCTCCGAAATCCAACGAAGCTTAAAGAATGCTTTGGCTCTGTTTTTGCGTCTGGTTTGAAGGACTTGCAGAGAACCTCCCAAGTGCTCTAATGGTGGCCGTCGCTCGTCGTACTCTTGTGTGAAGGTGCCAGAATCGCAGTGCGAAGGAGAGAATGGAGGAGAAGGGAGGTAAACTCACTCTTTCGCTCTTGAACAACTGCAACGTTCCCCCCTCTCAGAAGTGGGTTTTTGCATCTTAAACCAGCTTGTCCACAAAAGCAGCTGCCACCACCCACTCTGCAGAGAAGTCTGAGTGTACGTTTCTCTGAACAGTACGACCACGTTTGTCTCTTGCGCATGCCAACCACTTCCTGAACAGTACGACCGCGAGTGTCTCCTGCGCATGCCAACATTCTGATGTCACTATTCTGAATCATCCTTTTTGTCTATGTGGCGTATGTGCAGGACGTTCCATGCTGGGAGTCTGAGTCCCACCTTCTCTGTGTGCAACTCGACATCGCGCGATAACCTTTCGCTGATGGCCTCTCGCGCGAAGACTATCCACCGATGACCTCTCGCGCGAAGACTATCCACCGATGACCTCTCGCGCGAAGACAATCCACCGATGACCTCTCGCGCGAAGGCTATCCACCGATGACCTCTCGCGCGAAGACAATCCACCGATGACCTCTCGCGCGAAGGCAATCCACCGATGCCTCATCCTGGCGGACGACCGATGTCTCCCCCTGGAAGATGCCCGCATGCCTCGCGCCCTGATGATGCCCGCATGCATCGCGCCCTGGCGACGTTTGCATGCCTCGTGCCCTGGCGATGACGTGTAGTCTAGGCGACCGATGATTATGTACTAACAAGGAAATCTTATAATCTTCTAAACTACACTTTCCTTCCTTTTTTATTTTAAATAAAAACATACTTAGAATTCATTTAAAATATATCCTTTTATTCCAATTTAATTTTTCAGGTCCTTACACCGATCGCTCTGCATGCACCGATGACTGATCACAATGCATGCACCGATGTCTGATCGGTGCTTCGTCAATTCTCGCGCTCTGCTTCCAGGCGCTCAAGTAGGAACCGATCTTCTGGTGGTGGTCACTCGGTAGCTGACCACTCATCGCCGTTCTTGAACGATCTCCACCCTGGTTCATCTGCTTTCTCGTGCCACGCATCACTCTGCGACTGACCTACGTCGTCATCAGCTGCTGACGTCATCGACTACCGATGACCGACCGGATCAATTTCGGATAGAGATCCCAGGTTCACTTCACGGTTTTGGCAGACCTTACAAGATTGCTTTGGAACTAAGTTGAGAATGAGCTCGGCATATCATCCTCAAACAGATGGACAGTCAGAGAGAACGATCCAGTCCTTGGAAGATCTGTTGAGGACGTGTGTCTTGGATTAATTGGGAAGTTGGGATGAGGTGTTGCCGCTAGTGGAGTTTACTTATAATAACAGTTATCACGCCAGCATAGGGATGGCGCCATACGAAGCCTTGTATGGAAGGAAATGCAGAACTCCATTGTGCTGGTACCAGGAGGGCGAAACAGTATTGGTTGGACCAGAGTTGATTCAGCAGACGACCGAGAAGGCGCAACAGATAAAAGACAGAATGAGAGCATCTCAAAGTAGGCAGAAATCCTATGCAGATCAGAGGAGAAAACCTTTGGAGTTTGCTGCTGGAGACCATGTGTTCATGAGAGTGACACCAACCAAGGGTGTAGGACGGGCGATCAGATCAAAGAAGTTGTCCCCTAAGTTCGTGGGACCATATCAGATCTTAAGGAGGATTGGTCCAGTGGCTTATGAGATCGCCCTACCTCCCCATTTAGCGAATCTGCATAATGTCTTTCACGTATCACAGCTGAGGAAGTACATGGAAGACCCTAGTCATGTGCTGGAAGTGGACGATGTGCAGATCAAGGATAATTTGTCCTTTGAAGCGACACCAGTCAGGATTGACGATCGGCAAAGTAAACAGCTCAGAGGCAAGACCATCAACATGGTGAAAGTGGTGTGGGATGAGAGCTCGGGTGATTCAACTTGGGAGTTAGAAGAACCCATGAGAGAAGCCTATCCATACCTCTTTTCCTTGTAATTCAATTTTCGAGGACGAAAATTTTTCTTGTTGGGGAGAATGTAAGGACCTGTAAAATTAAATTGGAATAAAAGGAATATATTTTAAATGAATTCTAAGTATGTTTTTATTTAAAATAAAAAGGAAGGAAAGAGTAGCTTAGAAGACTATGAGATCGCCTGGTTAGTACATAATCGCCTGTCGCCTAGACTACACATGAACGCCAATCGCCTGTAGTGTACATGATCGCCAATCGCCTATGGTGCACATGATCGCCGAAAGTGCACTCAGTATGTGGTCAAGATACTGGATCAACCATAGTGGGTTCCAAAAACCACGCGTATCAAGGTGTGGGTTAAGCCTTAGATACGCTGTGCATGCGAAGCTCTATGCCTGAGCATAAGAAATCGTCCTTAGTGTTGCATGCATGGGCGCACGAGGAGTAGTGCTGATCTACTCTTGGAAATGTGAAGCTACCGACGTCACCAAGTCATGTGGAGATGATACCTTGGACGTAACATAGTGGGATGAAGAACCTTCAGCAAGGCGTGGCAATGTGTTGTCGGGCATCACCAGGGCGCGGGGCATGCGGGCATTGCCAGGGCGTGAGGCATGCGGGCATCGCCAGGGCGCGAGACATGCGGTCATCTTCCAGAGAGAGACATTGGTCGTCTTCCAGGGAGAGACATCGGTCGTCTGCCAGGATGCGACATCGGTGGATAGTCATCGCGTGAGCGGTCATCGGTGGAAGGTTATCGTGCGATGTCGTGTTTCACACAGATAAGGTGGGACCCAGGCTCCCAGCATGAACGTTCTGCATGCGCGACACGTAGACATTAGGAGTGCTTCAGAACAGTTGACGCCAGAGAGTTGGTAAGGCAGGTAACCCAAAGTTGGTACGCGCAGAGACATCACGTGACAGTTCTGTCAGAGGAAACGTGCACGCAAGCTTCCCACTGAGTGGGTAATGGCAGCTGAATGGCGGGTCTACGTTTCTTAGTCTCAGAACACACCTCCTCTTTAGTTGGAGTTCGAACGCTGTTGGAGTAGCGAGAGATAGAGTGAGTTTAGTCTTCATCCTTTCTCCTTCCTCTCTTTCACTCTGCGATTCAGACTTTCTCACGTCCCAGCTTGGCTACCAGCGACTGCCACAGAGCACCTGGGAGGTTCTCTGCAAGTTCTCCAAACCGGACGCTAAAACAGAGTTAAGGCATCCTTGAATCTCGTTGGGTTGGAGCTCTTAGAGAAGTTTACGCTAGTCCAGGTAAGGGAAGCTAGCCTTATTTCCAACGAAAACCTTAAGTTAGATGATTTTGATGATGGGGCGACGTGGTCGCCGGTTTTCAACTGTTATTGCATACTCCCCTGTTTTTGGATGTGATCGCCGGTTTTAATGTTGTTTTCGAACTCCCCTGTTTTAGTGTCGCTTTGAACTTGTTGAGATTGAAATGAAAAATGTATATGCTATTCGAAAACCTGAACGGTGGTATGCTTGTTTTTGTGAGTGGGGTTGTTTAAGAAAAGATTCAAAGTATTCTATGATGGAATTGTTCTTTATGTGTGGTATGATGTATGGAATATGGTGAATGTGGGATCAAGGCATAGTATTTTCAGGAAAGAAAATACCGTGTAAGATCGTGTAGAGTGTGCATTGACCGGTGATTCGTTTATTATGAGATATCCTGACTCTCCTGATATAATGGAATCATATAGATGAAGTTATTCAGGCGTTGAGAGTCGAAGGAGGTTCATATGTATGGGTGAGTTGTTTGAAAGAGAACGAGCTTGACCCGTTGTATGGATTAACCCTGTCATGCTAGGATAGTGATGATATTGAGATTCATTTATACGCTTGTGAATGTGTGTGATTTCACAGCGACCCTGTGAATGTGTGTGATTTCACAGTGGTGCAGTATGACAGGTGCAGATCTCTGAGTCTAGTCAATGCACGTGTCTTCCGGAAGTAGTGTCAAGTGTCTGTGTGTGATGAGTCAGTGGAAGTCTGACGTGAGAAATGAGAAACATTAAAATTGATAGACACTTGATGGAATTATGTGAATTGAACAACTCTTCAGGAAATTGTGAAATATGTGATTACTTGATGGTCATGTGAAGGGAATGAGAAAGTTGAATTGATGGTTTTTACGTGGGTGTCTTAAATTTGTTTTATCTTGATTTTAAAGTTTCATATCTAAATTCTCTTTAAAATATCTAGCTTACCCTGCGTTTTTATTTTGTGGATGTTTTCTTAAACCTGTGATGATCGTGTATAATTTACACGGGAGCAGATGATGTTGCAGGAAGTAGAGCTCCTCAGTGAGTGGTCGCCGAAAGGAGATTGCCTGTTTCTGTTTCTGTTAGGCGATCACCTGTTTTCTGTTAGGAGATCGCCTGTTTTTCTATTTTGCTGTATTTTGTTAAGTTTGGAAAACTGACTGGATATGTATTAAACTCCCTATGAGGAGAAATTTCATTATATATATATATATATGTTCACTTCGATATTATTTTTTTACCTTTATTTCATTATATAAATATGAAAAGGATTTGGCGGGATGTTACACCAAAGAAGAGGCCGTGATGGTACACACGTTTGGGAAGGGGATCTTACCAGGAACTTTCAGTGATTCCCGGATCAGGTGTCAGCCTAAGACTTTCAATAAGATCCGTCGTCGAGTTGTGGCCCATATCAACATATGATGTGAGTTGATTTTAGGTTCATTATATTTGTGACACTTTCTTAGAATTAGGATCAAGATTCTTAGCAATTTAGAGTGAGTCACCTAAGGAAAATCCCCACTGGACATTAACTTAACAAGTGTTAAGTAGATGTGAAGGTTCATTTCCAAAGGTCCAAGGTTAAAACACAATTAATGGTGATGAATGAATGAAGAACAAGGTGCTGAACTCAGAAAAAGAATAGGTGCAGAATTTAAACACAAAAAACAGAATGGAAACACAAATTGAAACAAAAGAACCGATTGAAATTCAAGAACAAGACATAGAATCAAAACTATCGATTGAAATGACTATGGAAGATGAAAGAAGATGAAACTTATGTGGTTGTAGCCATGGATTGGGAATGGACACGCCACTTGGAGGTGATGATCCAAGATAAGTGAAGATTTGCCGCCACTTGAGAGCTGTAAGTACCTGTAAAATTAAATTGGAATAAAAAGGGATATATTTTAAATGAATTCTAAGTATGTTTTTATTTAAAATAAAAAGGAAGGAAAGTGTAGTTTAGAAGACTATGAGATCGCCTGGTTAGTACATGATCGCCTGTCGCCTAAGTTGCACGTGATCGCCAGTCGCCTATGGTGCACATGATCGCTGAAAGTGCACTCAGTATGTGGTCAGGATACTGGATCAACCAGAGTGGGTTCCACAAAACCACACGTATCAAGGTGTGGGTTAAGCCTTAGATACGCTGTGCATGCAAAGCTCTATGCTTGAGCATAAGAAATCGTCCTTAGTGTTGCATGCATGGGCGCACGAGGAGTAGTGCTGATCTACTCTTGGAAATGTGAAGCTACCGACGTCACCAAGTCATGTGGAGATGATACCTTGGACGTAACATAGTGGGATGAAGAACCTTCAGCAAGGCGTGGCGATGTGTCGTCGGGCATCGCCAGGCGCGAGGCATGCGGACATCGCCGGACGCGAGGCATGCGGGCATCGCCAGGGCGCGAGCCATGCGGGCATCGCCGGGCGCGAGGCATGCGGGCATCGCCAGGCGCGAGGCATGCGGGCATCGCCAGGGCGCGAGACTTGCGGGCATCGCCAGGGCGCGAGGCATACGGTCATTGCCAGGGCGAGACATCGGTCATCTCCCAGGGAGAGACATCGGTCGTCCGCCAGGATGAGGCATCGGTGGTGAGTCATCGCGCGAGCGGTCATCGGTGGAAGGTTATCGCGCGATGTCGAGTTTCACACAGATAAAGTGGGACCCGGGCTCTCAGCATCAGACGTACTGCACGCGCGACACGTAGACAAAAAGGGTGGTTCAGAATAGTGACCTCAGAGTGTTAGCCTGCGCAGAGGCACGCGTAGTCGTACTGTTCAGGGAAGCGTACACGCAAACTTCCCTGTAGAGTGGGTGGTGGCAGCGGCTTTTGTGGACAAGTTGGTTTAAGATTCAAAAACCCACTTCTGAGAGGCCATGGACGTTGCAGTGGTTCAAGAGTGAGTTTACCTTCATTCTTCTCCTTTTCTCTCTTTCGCGCTGCGATTCAGGCATCCTCAAGCACCAGTGCGACCAGCGACGACTGCCCTTGGAGCACCTGGGAGGTTCTCTGCAAGTTCTACAAACCAGACGCTAAAACAGAGCTAAGGCATCCTTTAAGCTCGGTGGGTTTTGGAGCTCTTGGTGTTTTGTGCAAGTCCAGGTAAGCGAAGCTAGCCTTATTTCCAACGAAAACCTTATATTAGATGATTGAGATGATGGGGCGACGTGGTCGCCGGTTTTTCAACTGTTATTGCATAATCCCCTATTTTTGGATAAGATCGCCGGTTTTGGCGTTGTTTTTCGAACTCCCCTATTTTTCTGTTGTTTGAAACTGTTTGAGATTTAAATGTGATATTCGAAAATCTGAACTATGGAATGATTGATGTTGTGATTGGAATCATTCATTTAAGTGTTATATGATGTGTTGAATGTTGTGAATGTGGGATCAAGGCATAGTATTTTCAGGAAAGAAAATACCGTGTAAGATCGTGTAGGATGTGCATTGATCGGTGATTTCTATATTGAGATATCCTGACTCTCCTGAGATAATGAATTCATATAGATGAAGTTATTCAGGCGTTGAGAGTCGATGGAGGTTCATGTAAGGACCTGTAAAATTAAATTGGAATAAAAAGTAATATATTTTAAATGAATTCTAAGTATGTTTTTATTTAAAATAAAAAGGAAGGAAAGTGTAGTTTAGAAGACTATGAGATCGCCTAGTTAGTACATGATCGCCTGTCGCCTAGATTACACGTGATCGCCAGTCGCCTGGTGCACATGATCGCCGAAAGTGCACTCAGTATGTGGTCAGGATACTAGATCAACCAGAGTGGGTTCCAACAACCACGCGTATCAAGGTGTGGGTTAAGCCTTAGATATGCTGTGCATGCGAAGCTCTATGCTTGAGCAAAAGAGATCGTCCTTAGTGTTGCATGCATGGGCGCACGAGGAATGGTGCTGATCTACTCTTGGAAATGTGAAGCTACCGACGTCACCAAGTCATGTAGAGATGATACCTTGGACGTAACATAGTGGGATGAAGAACCTTCAACAAGGCGTGGCGATATGTCGTCGGGCATCGCCAGGGCGCGAGGCATGCGGGCATCGCCGGACGCGAGGCATGCGGGCATCGCCGGACGCGAGGCATGCGGGCATCACCGGGCGCGAAGCATGCGGTCATCGCCAGGGCGAGACATCGGTCGTCTTCCAGGGAGAGACATCGGTCGTCCGCCAGAATGAGACATCGGTGGATAGTCATCGCGCGAGCGGTCATCGGTGGAAGATTATCGCGCGATGTCGAGTTTCACACAGATAAAGTGGGACCCAGACTCCCAGCATGAAACGTCCTGAACGCGCGCCACGTAGACAAAAAGAGTGGTTCAGAATAGTGACATCAGAAAGTTGGCATGCGCAAGAGACACTCGCGGTCGTACTGTTTAGGGAAGTGGTTGGCATGCGTAAGAGACAACCGTGGCCGTACTGTTCAGTGAAACGTACACTCAGGCTTTCTTGCAGAGGGGGTGGTGGCAGCAGCATGCGTGGACAAGTAGGCTTGGATTCAAAATGCAGTGGCTCAAGAGTGAAAGAGTGAGTGCATCTTCATCCCTCTCTTTTCTCTCCTTCGCGCTGCGATTCAGGCATCCTCAAGCACCAGTGCGACAAGCGACGACTGCCCTTGGAGCACTTGGGAGGTTCTCTGCAAGTTCTCCAGACCGGGACACTAAAACAGAGTGAAAGCATCTTTAAGCTTCGTTGGGTTTCGGAGCTCTTGGAGTTTTGCGCTAGTCCAGGTAAGGGAAGCTAGCCTTATTTCCAACGAAAACCTTATATTAGATGATTGAGATGATGGGGCGACGTGGTCGCCGATTTTCAACTGTTATTGTATAATCCCCTGTTTTTGGACGAGATCGCTGGTTTTGGCGTTGTTTCTCGAACTCCCCTGTTTTTGGTGTTGTTTGAAAACTGTTTGAGATTTAAATGTGATATTCGAAAATCTGAACCAGGGGATGATTGTTGTTGTGATTGGAATCATTCATTTGAGTGTTATATGATGTGTTGAATGTTGTGAATGTGGGATCAAGACATAGTATTTTCAGGAAAGGAAATATCGTGTTGAGATTTAGTTATGAGGTGTATTGATCAGTGAGTATCCTGTGAATGAGACGATCCTGACTCTGCTGATATGATGGAGTCACATAGATGAAGTCATTCAGTTGGTGAGAGTCGAGGGAGGTCCATATGTATGGTAAAGTCGTTTGAAAGATAACTGACTTGACCTGTTATATGGATTAACCCTGTCATACTGTGAGAGTGATGAAATTGAGATCGAGATTGTGTTGATGCGCATGGCTGTGGAAACATTACAGCAATGAAGTATGACAGGTGCAGGTCTCTGGATGCTAAGTTCAACGCACGAGTCTTCCGGAAGTAGGGTCAAGTGTCTTGTGTGATGAGTCAGTGGAAGTCTGACGTGAGAAATGAGAAACATTGAATTGATAGACACTTGATGAATTATGTGATTTTAACGACCTTTGAGGAATTGTGAAATATGTGTTTAGTTGATGGTTTTACGTGGGTATCCTGAATTTGTTTTATCTTGATTCTAAAGTTCATATCTAAACTCTCTTTCAAATATCTAGCTTACCCTGTGATTTTGGTGTTGTGTTTGGCTTTTTCTTAAACCTGTGATGATCGTGTATAATTTACACGGGAGCAGATGATGTTGCAGGAAGTAGAGCTCCTCATTGAGTGGTCGCTGGAAGGAGATCGCCTGTTTCTGCTTCTGTTAGGCGATCACCCTTTTTCTGTTGTCTGATAGGAGATCGCCCTTTTTCTGATAGGAGATCGCCTGTTTGTCTTTTTGCTGTATTTTGTTTAAGTTTTGGAAATTGACCGATTAAGTATTAAACTCCCTGTGAGGAGAAACTTCATTACATATATATATAATTATGTTCACTTCAATATATTTGTTTATGTAACATCCCGCCAATTTCATTGCATAATTATAAAATGAAGTAGAGATAAAATAATAATGTTGAAGTGAACATAATTATATATATATATGTAATGAAGTTTTCTCCTCGTAGGGAGTTTAATACATAATCTGCCGGTTTCCAAAAACGTAAACTAAATACAACAAAATACATAAAAACAGGCGATTTCCCAACAGGATAGGCGATCTCCCATCAGGAAAGGGCGATCTCCCATCAGGAAAGGGCGATCTCCTATCAGAAAAGGGCGATCTCCTATCAGACAACATAAAAAGGGTGATCGCCTAACAGAAATATATATGGGCGATCTCCTCCCGGCGACCACTCACTGAGGAGCTCTACCACCTGCAACCTCGTCTGCTCCCATGCAAAATACACGATCATCACAGTTTAAGAGAAAACAACCACAGAGCAATACAAAAGAAAGGGGTAAGCTAGATGTTTTAAAAGCTTTTAAATCCATAGTAAACATAAAACTTCACACCATTCATGATCCATATCAATTACAACCATCAACATTTCCATATTCCACATACTCGTCAAGTGTCAATTTGCTACTTTCAGTATTCAAGATTCACACGTCAGACTTTCCACTAACTCACAATGCATAGACACATGACACTACTTCCGGATTGACTCGTGCGTTGACTCAGGCTCAGAGATCTGCACCTGTCATACCATACCACTGTGAAATCCACACAGGGTCGCTGTGAAATCCACACAGCCATGCGCATATATAATCTCAATGTCATTAACTCTCCCGGTATGACAGGGTTAATTCATATAACAGGCCGAGCTCGTTCTTTTTCACACGACTCACCCATTCATATGAACCTCCTCCGACTCTCCGCAACTGAATAACTTCATCTACGTGATTCCATTATATCAGCAGAGTCAGGATATCTCCTTCTAGACAAGCCCCTAGTCAATACACCTACACACGATCTTACACGGTATTTCCTTTCCTAAAAATACTATGCCTTGATCCCACATTCACAACATTCAAAACATCATACCACTGAAATGAATGATTCAAATCACAGCAACAATCATTTCAAAGGTTCAGACTTTCGAGTATTACATGCATTCCACCTTTAAATCTCAAACAGTTTCAAAGCAACACCAAAAACAGGGAGTTCGCAAACAACGCCAAAACCGGCGATCTGGTTCAAAAACAAGATATTTCGAAGTCCGTATTTAAAACCGGCGACCACGTCGCCCAAACACATAGAACAGAGCATTCACGAAGATGAAAACGAAACCGGCGACCACGTCGCCCTCACTTCAGAAACAGCTAATCTATGGCTTGTATTGAAAATGAAGGCTAGCTTCCCTTACCTGGACTTGCGCAAAACACCAAGAACTCCAAAACCCAACGAAGCTTAAAAGATGCTTTCACTCTGTTTTTGCGTCTGGTTTGTAGGACTTGCAGAGAACTTCCCAGGTGCTCTAATGGTAGCCGTCGCTCGTCGTACTTTTGGGTGAAGGTGCCTGAATCACAGTGCGAAGGAGAGAAAAGGAGAAGAAGGGAGGCAAACACACTCTTTCGCTCTTGAACCACTGCAACGTTCCTTTCTCTCAGAAGTGGGTTTTTTGCATCTTAAACTAACTTGTCCACAAAAGCCGCTGCCACCACCCACTCTGCAGGGAAGTTTGCGTGTACGCTGCACTGAACAGTACGACTAAGCGTGCCTCTGCGCAGGCTAACACTCTGAGGTCACTATTCTGAACCACCCTTTTTGTCTACGTGGCGCGCGTGCAGGACGTTTCATGCTGGGAGTCTGGGTCCCACCTTCTCTGTGTGCAACTCGACATCGCGCGATAACCTTTCACCGATGACCACTGGCGCGAAGGTTATCCACCGATGACCACTCGTGCGAAGACTATCCACCGATGACCTCTTGCGCGAAGGCTATCCACCGATGACCTCTCGCGCGAAGACTATCCACCGATGACCTCTCGCCCTGGCGATGCCTGCATGCCTCGTGTAACATCCCGCCAAAATACTATTCCTGTTTATATAATGAAAATAAAGGTAACAAATAGATTGAAGTGAACAAAATATTATATATATGAAATGTAGTTTCTCCTCACAGGGAGTTTAATACAAATTCGGTCAAATTTTCCAGAAACATAAACAAAATACAGTAAAAAAAACAAAGCAGGCGATCTCCTATTGGAAGAGACCGATCTCCTATCGGAAGAGGCCGATCTCCTATCAGAGGACCCAAAACAGCCGATCTGCTACCAGAACAGAAATTAGGCGATCTCCTTCCGGCGACCACTCACTAAGGAGCTCTACTTCCTGGAAAATCATCTGCTCCCGTGTAAAATACACGATCATCACAGTTTTAAGAGAAAACAGCCAGAGAACAATACAAAGGGTAAGCTAGATATTTTTAAACTTTAAATTTTAAACTGGACAACCAACGTAGATCAGCCTTTTTAAACATTCACAAGAGTCCATCACTTTCTCATTCATATCACACAGCCATCAAGAAATCACATGTTTCACAATATTTTCAAGAGTCGTTCTATTCACATAATGCACCAAGTGTCTATCAATTCAATGTTTCTCATTTCTCACGTCAGACTTCCACTGACTCATCACACAAGACACTTGACACTACTTCCGGAAGACTCATGCATTGACTAGACTCATAGATTCCCACCTGTCATACTGCCCACTGTGAAATCACACACATTCACAGGGTCGCCGTGAAATCACACACATTCACAAGCGTATAAATGAATCTCAATATCATCATTATCCTAGCATGACAGGGTTAATCCACACAACAGGTCGAGCTCGTTCTCTTTCAAACAACTCACCCATACGTATGAACCTCCTTCGACTCTCAACGCCCGAATAACTTCATCTATATGATTCCATTATATCAGGAGAGTCAGGATATCATAACGAATCACCGGTCAATGCACATCCTACACGATCTTACACGGTATTTTCTTTCCTGAAAATACTATGCCTTGATCTCACATTCACAACATTCAACACATCATGCCACACTTAAATGAATGATTTCAATCACAGCAAAACTCACTCCAAGGTTCATGTTTTCAAATATCACATTTACATCTCAAACAGTTTCAAAACAACACCAAAAACAGGGGAGTTCGTAAAACAGCGCCAAAACCGGCGATCTGGTTCAAAAACAAGGTATTTCGAAGTCTGTATATAAAACCGGCGACCACGTCGCCTAAACACATAGAACAGAGCATTCACAAAGATGAAAACGAAACCGGCGACCACGTCGCCCTCACTTCAGAAACAGCTAATCTATGGCTTGTATTGAAAATGAAGGCTAGCTTCCCTTACCTGGACTTGCGCAAACACCAAGATCTCCAAAAATCCACCGAGCTTAAAGGATGCCTTAGCTCTGTTTTCAGCGCCTGGTTCGTAGAACTTGCAGAGAACCTCTTAGGTACTTTAAGGGCAAACGTCGCTTGTCGCACTGATTGCTTGAGGTTGCCTGAGTCACAACGCAAAGGAGAGAAGAAGGGAGGGAGGAAGTTTGCACTCACTCTTACCCTCTTGAGTCTGTAACGCTCTTTGCCTTCCCGCAGTGGCTTTTGAATCCCAGCTTACCTGCCCACGTATGCTGCTGCTGCCACCCCTTCTGCAGAAAAGCCTGAGAACCACTGCCCTGAACAGTACGACCACTGTTGTCGCTTGTGCATGCCAACCACTGCTCTGAACAGTACGACCACTGTTGTCGCTTGTGCATGCCAACCACTGCTCTGAACAGTACGACCACTGTTGTCTCCTGCGCATGCCAACATTCTGATGTCACCACTCTGAACCACCCCTTTTTGTCTACGTGGCGCGGGTGCAGGACGTTTCATGCTGGGAGTCTGGGTCCCACTTTATCTGTGTGAAGCTCGTCATCGCGCGACAACTTTCCACCGCTGACTCATCCTGGCGAACGACCGATGTCTCCCTCGCCCTGGAAGACGACCGATGTCTCCCTCTAGGAGACGACCGATGTATATCCCTGGCGACGCTCTCATGCCTCGCGCCCTGGCAATGCCCGCATGCCTCTTGCGCCCTGGCAAAGCCCGCATGCCTCGCGCCCTGGCGATGCCCGCATGCCTCTCGCGCCCTGGCAATGCCCGCATGCCTCTCGCGCCCTGGCAATGCCCGCATGCCTCTCGCCCGCGCGATGCCCGCATGCCTCTCGCGCCCTGGCAATGCCCACATGCCTCGCGCCCGCGCGATGCCTGCATGCCTCGCGCCCTGGCGCTCATGTGTAGCAGGCGACCGGCGATCATGTACTACTAGGCGATCTCATAGTCTTCCAAACTACACTTTCCTTCCTTTTTATTTTAAATAAAAACATACTTAGAATTCATTTAAAATATATCTCTTTTTATTCCAATTCAATTTTACAGGTCCTTACACCTCGCGCCCTGGCGATCACGTGTAGTCCAGGCGACCGGCGATTTTGTACTAACAAGGAAATCTTATAGTCTTCTAAGCTACACTTTCTTTCCTTTTTATTTTAAATAAAAACATACTTAGAATTCATTTAAAATATACCCTTTTATTCCAATTTAATTTTACAGGTCCTTACAGTTTACCTTTATTTTATTATATAAATATGAAAAGGATTTGGCGGGATGTTACAGTTCACACGTATGGGTAAGTGTTTGAAAGATAACTACTTGACCTGTTGTGTGGATTCACCTTGTCATACTGTGAGAGTGATGAAATTGAGATCGAGATTGTGTTGATGCGCATAGCTGTGGAAACTTTACAGTAGTTTAGTATGACAGGTGCAGATCTCTGAGTCTAGTCAATGCACGAGTCTTCCGGAAGTAGTGTCAAGTGTCTTGTGTGATGAGTCAGTGGAAGTCTGACGTGAGAAATGAGGAACATTGAAATTGATAGACACTTGATGCGTTATGTGAATAGAACGACTCTTGAGGAAATTGTGAAATGTGTGTTTACTTGATGGTCACGTGAAGGGAATGAGAAAAATTGATAGTTTTTACGTGGGTGTCTTTAATTTGTTTCATCTTGATTTTAAAGTTTCATATCTAAACTCTTTTTCAAATGTCTAGCTTACCCTGTGATTTTTGGTGTTGTGTTTGGCTTTTTCTTAAACCTGTGATGATCGTGTATAATTTACACAGGAGCAGATGATGTTGCAGGAAGTAGAGCTCCTCAGTGAGTGGTCGCCGGAAGGAGATCGCCTGTTCCTATTTCTGTTAGGCGATCACCCTTTTTCTGTTTTCTGATAGGAGATCGCTGTTCTCTGATAGGAGATCGCATTTTGCTGTTAGAAGATCGCCTGTCTTTCTATTTTACTGTAATTTTGTTTACGCTTTTGGAAAATTGACCGATTATGTATTAAACTCCCTGTGAGGAGAAACTTCATTATATATATATATATAATTATGTTCACTTCAATATATTTGTTTACCTTTATTTTTATTATATAAATATGAAAAGTATTTGGCGGGATGTTACAAGAGCTCCCAAAACTCACAAGATGAGACTAGAAAAGAGAAAGCAATTCTCACACTCACACAAATTTGTGTATAGTAACTTTACTCTAAATTCAATCTTACATCATGTGGTATCAGAGCTATGGTGATGTTTTGTTCTTGTTGAGTTGAATTGACATTTTCTATTCAAGCAATTTCCATTTTCCAGCACTTTATTCTTGTGCAGAATTTTTTTTTAGGTTCCTTGTTGTGTTAGCTATTCTGTTTTTTCTTTAATTTGAGTCTTTCCTTGCTGTTTTAATTGGTGCAAATTAATTGTGTTTGAGTCATTTTGCTTTTTGAATCCATACAAGTTTTGTCAAGTCATTTCTATTCATCTTCTAAAAATACCCATTTGTGTTTTCTTGTAGTTTTTCCATTTTTAATCGGTTCAATCTTTTCCATGAGTTGTTTCCTTTCATTTGCTGCCATTGTTCTGCACTTTGTTGGTTTATTTCCTTGTTTTCTTGCTGTTTTAATTTCGTCCAAACCATGGGTTTCCATATACATGTGTTGTTCTTGTTTTCCATCCATGGGTTTTTGTTCTTTGATGAGTTTCTTTGTGATTTTCTAATTCCTATTGAATTTCAATCAGTATTTTCACTTGTTCTTGGTGTTCTTATGTTGTTCTTGTGTTTCCTTTGAATTTTGGTACTGTTCTTGAATTACCCATTCATATTCCATTGTTATCTTACACTACAAGTTACCTATTCATGTGTTTTTAGTATGAACCTTTGTTTTCTTGAGTAGAAACTCTATTAATTGCTCTTTAGAATTTTGATCCTAATTCTTGAAAGTGTAATGAATACAATGAAACCTATATCAACTCAACCCAAACCAAGAAAGTTTCATAAGAGACTCACATCATCACCCAATAAAAGAACAAATTAAGAAAGACATGTTTATATTGAGCAATAAGTGAACCTCTCCCTTACCTATATATGGCAAGGCCAAGAATAGTATGGTTCCATAGTGAAAGTCCTCCTCCTCGTCTTTATACAGCAAGGTCGAGGCAAGTGAAAGTCCTCTTCCTTGTCTTTGTACAAAAGGGTTGAGGCTATTAAGAGGTCTTCCTTGACTTATCAGCCAAGGTCGACACAAGTGAAAGTCCTCTTCCTTGTCTTTGTACAGCAAGGTTAAGGCTAGTAAGAGTTCTTCTTTGACAAGGTCGACACCAGTGAAAGTCCTCTTCCTTGTCTTTGTACAACAAAGTTAAGGCCAGTAAGAGGTCATCCTTGACATGTCAGCCAAGGTCGACACTAGTAAAAGTCCTCACCCTTGTCTTTGTATAGCAAGGTCGGGGTCAGTAAGAGGTCCTCCTTGACTCATCAATCAAGGTCGATACCAATGAAGTTTCTTTCCACAACTTATACACCAAGGAAGAGGCCAGGGCACGAGATTGAGGGAACAAGTTAAACAGGTATCCCGATGTTTGGGCGAAAGTGGTCATTGGGTACTTTTGAGTTGACAAGATTGCCTCAGAAACAGATACAAAGACGAAAAAGAAGAGTATCTGTAACGCCCCTCAAATCTTATTCATATTTATATCATAAAATAAACAGAAAACAATGATATCAAAAATTAGCATATGTATATATAAATAAATACATCTATCAATACATTGTATTTCAAAATAATATCCCTTCTCTAGGGAATTTTAATACATAACCGTCAAGTGTTTCAAAATAAAACAAAACACAGCATAAGAACAGGCAATCTCCTTGTCCATCCACTCACTGAGGAGCTCCACTGCCTACAACATCATCTGCTCCCGTGTAAATTTCACACGATCATCACAGTTTTAAGAAAACAACCACAAAATAAAACACAGGGGTAAGCTAGACATTTTTAAAAACTTTAAATATGAAACTTTAAAATCAACATAATCAGCTTTTAAACGCCCACATAAATCCATCACTTTCTCATTCATTTCACATAACCATCAAGTGTCTATCATATTCAATTTTCAATATTCATCTTTCTCACGTCAGACTTCCACTAACCCATCACACATAGACACTTGACACTACTTCCGGAAGACTCGTGCGTTGACTCAGACTCAGAGATCTGCACCTGTCATACTACACCACTGTTAATCCCCACAGGGTCGCTGTGAATCCACACAGCCATGCGCATAAATAAATCTCAATATCATCACTCTCCCAGTATGACAGGGTTAATCCATACAACAGGTCAAGTTAGTTATCTTTCAAACAACTTACCCATACATATGAACCTCCTTCGACTCTCAACGCCTGAATAACTTCATCTATATGATTCCATTATATCAGGAGAGTCAGGATATCTCCTTCTAGATGAGTCCCTAGTCAATGCACATTACACACGATCTTACACGGTATTTTCTTTCCTGAAAATACTATGCCTTCATCCCACATTCACAACATTCAATGCATCATACAACACGTAAATGGACGGTTCCAATTCACAGCAACAATCAAAACCAAGTTCAGAATTTCGAATATCATATGCATTTCACCTTTCAATCTCAAACAATTTCAAGTTGTCACTAAAACAGAGGATTTTCGAAATTTGCATTAAAACCGGCGATCACGTCGCCCCACACATAAAAACAGAGCATCGTGCAAGAAAGTTTGAAACCGGCGACCACGTCGCCCCAACTTCAGAATCTTCTAGCCTAAGGTTTTTATTGAACGAATGCTAGCTTCCCTTACCTGGACTTGCGTAAAATCTCACTAAGAGCTCCAAACCCACCGAGAACTCAAGGATGCCTTAACCTGCACCATAGAGTCCCGATCACAAAACTAACGAGATTACTCATTTTCTGCGTTAACAGAGACGATTTCTGAAGTTAAAAGAGTTGTATGCACAACCTATGCAAAGACGACCCTCTTAAATTCAGACTCGACTCAAAGAACAGAGCAAAACGACTTACTCTGTTTTAGGGCTTTGAGCAGAAAACTTGCAGAGTAACTTCCCAGGAGGACAATGGCAGTCGCCGATCGTAGCACTGGTACGTGAGGATAGCCGCGTCTTCGAGTGGAGGAGAAAGGAGAAAGGGGAACTAAATGAGCTGATTCCCTCAGCTCTTAAGGTCGAACGGCTCTTTAGCCTTCACTGCCATTACCCACTCTCTGAGCAACCTTGCGTGCACACTTCCTTAAACAGTATGACCACGTGGGTTTCTGCGCATACCAACTCTCTGATGCTAACTATTCTGAAACACCCTTTTTGTCTACGTGTCGCACATGCAGAACGTTCATGCTGGGAGCCTGGGTCCCACCTTATCTGTGTGAAACACGATATCACGCGATAACTATCCACCGATGACTGCTCGTGCGATGACCATGCCTCTCATACCGGCGATGACCGATGCCTCTCATACTGGCGATGACTGATTCCTCTTCCTGACGGACGACTGATTCCTAACCCTGGCAGACTACCGATGTCTCACCCTGGCAGACAACCGATGTCTCACCCTGGCAGACCATCGATGTCTCACCCTGGCAGACAACCGATGTGTCACCTTGGCAGACAATCGATGTCTCACCCTGGCAGACAACCGATGTCTCACCTTGGCAGACAACCGATGTGTCACCCTGGCAGACAACTGATGTGTCACCCGGCAGACAACCGATGTGTCACCCTGACAGATAACCGATGTCTCACCCTGGCAGACAACCGATGTCTCCCCCTGGCAGACAACCGATGTGTCTCCCATCCTGGTTGATGACCGATGTTCCTCTCATCCTGTTGGCGATCTCTTATCGCCCTTGTGGGTGACGAGGACACATCGCCTCACTCTGGTCACCGATGTCACATCGTCACACCCAGCTGAGGGCTCGTCCTCCCATTCCTCTAAGTCTGTGGTATCAGGGCTCACACTACTCATGGTGGCAGATGTGCCACTTATCTCCTATATCACCCATCTTCTGTATTTAGACCACATACTAAGTTCTTACCAAGTCTTCTCGAATATTCGGCGATGTGCTCTTTTCGGCGATCATGTACACTATAGGCGATTGGCGGTTTCATACGGGGGAAGTCGGAGGCCGCCGCCTTCTTCAAAAATGGCGATCTCCTTGACTTCTAAGCTACACCTTCCTTTCTCTTACCCTTCTGGCTTCACGTGCCTCCCCACCTCAAGCACGCCCACATGATAACCTCACGATAAAGTCATCGCACCTGACTACTTGGTTAGCACAATGGTCAACCGACCGCCCTCTACCAGCTGACCCCAGACCTTAGGCGACGTCCGAGGTCTGACCACTATGAGATTTTCTATTTTTATGTCCTTTTTATTTTAAATAATAACATACTCAGAAATTATTTAGAATTTATCACTTCTATTCCAAATAAATTTATAGGTCCTTACAGTATCAACAGGACATCGCAGGTTCATGAGGTCATCAGATGGGGGCCACGCAAGTTTGTTAAGGGAAAAGAGCCACACAGATACAGTTCAAAAGAAAACAAAGACAATGTTGAAAGAGGAAGCATTACAGGATCATATTCAGCTATACACAGAAACATCAAGATATCAAGAGAAGGTTAAAGCGTTGAAGAATAAATTCATTAAGATAAACTATACAGATAATTACAAAGTGCATGTTAGAATTCAAAAAACTTTACAAGAGAAGAAAATCAAGAGTCAGAAGGGGCCTCCACCAACTGGCCATCCAATATGACCTTTGTTAGACCGGTCTAGGAAAGATCCACCCCAAGATGCACGCAGGCAACCTGGGCGATGGAATCCCCAAAACCAGCACCATAGGCTTCAGCTGCCTCACTAGTGAGATCGTCCTTGGTCTGCTGGTGGAGCTCCTCCCTACGGACCATCTCCATCTTCATCTCAGCTTTGGCTTGGGCCATTTCTGATGGCCTTCACATGTTGAGCTCTCCTTGGATGTTGAAGATGGTGCGGAAGCAATGGTTGAAATGAGCAAGACCCTCCTAGGAGTGATGGTGATCTTGAAGGTGCATGAAGTGTATGAGAGTAGGGAGGTTCGGCCAACCCTTGGTGAGGTGAAGGAAAATGAAGATCAATTCCTAGAAGCTAGGAGAGAGCAAAGCTGGGCACAAATTTGGCAACATAACTTTACTCATATTAATCTTGAAAATACAAGGTGTAGGCTACCCTTTTTTATAAGCTAAAGGGTGACCACCAAGCTTAACCTAATTCTAATGAAATGTGCCACAAATGTAATGTAATTTTGGTCACATGGAACACACACACTCACACATGGTCGGCCCTAGGTGCTAGAATGTTCCAACGTGAGCACCAAGCTAGGGTACATCAAAAAGTGAGCAAGTTTTGCTTTCTACACTACACTAATCTACTAAGCTACCCCTAATGGGCCTCCAAGTAGCATGTACAAGGTCTTCTCCCTCCCATCCGTGGCTTGACTTGTTTGGGAGTGAATGTGCTTGGCCATGGACCTTGTGAGAGGTCTTAGACGGTCTAGGCTCCCTCCTAGACGCTCCTCATGTAGCTCCCCCTTGTCTTATGCTAGACGCTTTCCATGTGATTCTAGACAGTCTAGTCTTGGCCCTTGGCTTTCATGGTGGGGTGAGCTTGGCCTCTCTCCATCAATTTCCTCCTTGAGTTGGCCCATCTCCTCCCTCAGCTTGGCCAGCTCTACATCCCGCTGGGCCAAGTCTTCGCTCCGTCTGGCCAACTCTTCAACAACCTAGGCCATGGCCTCATCCTTGCCACCCAACTCCGTCTTTAGATCCTCCACGGCGAGACGGAGGTCGTTGTTCATAGCATATAATCGAAGGGCCTCTTGGGATTTCCCAAACAAGAGGTCCTTGGTCTCTTTATCGGCCTTACAAAGCTCAGCCACCTCCAAGGTGAGCCTAGTTAGGCGACGCTCCGCCCCAGCAGCAGCAAGGACCTTTCGCTCAGCCTCTTCCCCCCCCCCCCCCCCCCCCCCCCCCCCCCCCCCCCCCGCATTTTGGTAAGGAGAAGGTTAGATCCAGCAAGAGCTTTCCCAAAGTCCTTGGCCACTTGTTCTGTTAGAGAGCCCACCTCCAAGCTTTCCAGGTCCTTTTGTGTTTGGGTGGACTTAAGCACCCTTTGGAGGAAGGGAGAGAAGGCAGTAGGAGGACCCCACGCTTCGCCCTCAGGGGCACTCTCCCCCCGGCCTTCTTGCTCTTTAGCATTAGGGGGAGAGGAGGCGCTAGGTGGGCACTCCCTAAAGGAGGGGGTCTCACCATCCTCTGAATCTGAGGCAACCGAGATAGTAGTTTCATCTTTGTGTTTCCTCTTTAAGACTAGGTCAGATTGGGTGCCCTCATCATCAGAAGGGGTGGCTTCAGCGACTACAGCCACACCTTGGGACCGAGTTATGTGAGAATGACCAGGAGCAGGCGAAAGGGAGGGAGCAATAGCAGAGGGGCCAGTAGCAGCGGAAGGGTCTGATTGAGCAGCAGTGGAGGGGCCAGCACCACCCTTCTTTGCAGCTAGGGCAGCCAAGCACCTCCTTTTATCAGCACCAATCACCATGCCTACAACAAAACAAAACCTCGTGAGTAAGTATGTTAGAGACGCAATCAGCAATAGGTAACATGTACGGAATAAGCAAAACACAGGCATATGCAGAACAAGAAATGATAATCAAAGTAAGAAGACAAGTACCGATGTAGCCCTTCAAGGTTTTAGGGTTGTACTCGTTCTTAATCAAGTCAGCGGAACTGAATATTGATTGGAGGCCAGAGAGGAACTCGCACACCTTTCGATCCTTCGAGTGCAAGTTCTTGAGGCTCCTGGGCTTCGCCAGTATGGGTTTCTCGACCCAATACAGGGGGAATGTAACATCCCGCCAAAATACTATACAAATGTATATAATGAAAATAAAGGTAACAAATAGATTCTATGAACAAAATATTATATATATATATGAAATGTAGTTTCTCCTCACAGGGAGTTTAATACAAATTCGGTCAAATTTTTCCAGAAACATAAACAAAATACAGTAAAAAAAACGAAGCAGGCGATCTCCTATCGGAAGAGACCGATCTCCTATCGGACGAGGCCGATCGCCCATCGGGGGACCCAAAAAAAACAGCCGATCTCCTTTCCGGCGACCACTTCACTAAGGAGCTCTACTTCCTGGAAGATCATCTGCTCCCGTGTAAGTTATACACGATCATCACAGTTTTAAGAGAACAACCACAGAACCAAAACACGCAGGGTAAGCTAGATATTTTAAAGAGAGTTTAAATAAGCACATTAAAATCAGAGTAAGCAATTTTCAAGATATTCACGTAAAGCTATAGATTTTCTCAATGCCCTTCACCTGATCACCCAGAAATCACATATTTCACAGTATTTTCCAGAGTCATTCTATTTCACAAAAATGCATCAAGTGTCTATGAATTTCAAGTTCCTCATTTCACATGTCAGCCCACCACTGACCCAGCACACAAGACACTTGACCTACTTCCGGAAGACTCGTGCATTGACTAGACTCAGAGATTCTGCACCTGTCATACAAGCTGTAATGTTTACCAGCTATGCGCATCAACACAATCTCAATCTCAAGTTCACCATTCTCACAGTATGACAGGGTTAATCCATATGACAGGCCGAGCTCGTTCTGTTTCACACGACTCACCCATACATATGAACCTCCTTCGACTCTCAACGCCTGAATAACCTCATCTATATGAATCCATTATCTCAGGAGAGTCAGGATAATCCCATTATAGACATCACCGATCAATGCACATCCTACACGATCTTACACGGTATTTTCTTTCCTGAAAATACTATGCCTCGATCCACATTCACCACATCCAACACATCACATAACACTTAAAAGAATGATTTCAATCACAGCAAAACTCAATCCAAGGTTCTTATTTTCGAATATCTCATTTAAATCTCAACAGTTTCAAAGCAACACCAAGAACAGGGAGTTTTCGCAAACAACGCCAAAACCGGCGATCTGGTTCAAAAACAGAGTATTTCGAAGACTGTATATAAAACCGGCGACCACGTCGCCCAAGCACACGAACAGAGCATTTTACGCAGATGAAAACAAAAATGGCGACCACGTCGCCCTCACTTCAGAGATAGCTACACTATGGCTTGTATGGAAAAAGAGGTCTAGCTTCCCTTACCTGGACTTGCGCAAACACCAGGAGCTCCGAAACCCAACGAAGCTTGAACCTCTTAGGTGCTCTAAGGGCAACGTCGCGTGTCGCACTGATGCTGGAGGTTGCCTGAGTCTCAACGCAAGGAAGGGAAGAAGGGAGGGAGGAAGTTTGCACTCACTCTAACACTCTTGAGTCTGTAACACTCTTTGCCTTCCCGCAGTGGCTTTTGAATCCCAGCTTACCTGTCCATGTTTGCTGCTGCTGCCACCCCTTCTGCAGGAAAGTCTGAGAACCACTGCCCTGAACAGTACGACCACTGCTGTCGTTTATGCATGCCAACCACTGCTCTGAACAGTACGACCACTGTTGTCGTTTGTGCATGCCAACCACTGCTCTGAACAGTACGACCGCGAGTGTCTCTTGCGCATGCCAACATTCTGATGTCACCACTCTGAATCATCCTTTTTGTCTACGTGGCGCGCGTGCAGGACGTTTCATGCTGAGAGTCTGGGTCCCACTTTATCTGTGTGAGGCTCGCCATCGCGACAACTTTCCAACGCTGACTCATCCTGGCGAACGACCGATGTCTCCTTCGCCCTAGAAGACGACCGATGTCTTCATCTGGGAGACGACCGATGTCTTCCCTGGCGACGCCCTCATAACTCTCGCGCCTTGGCCACGTCCACATGCCTCGCGCCCTGGCAATGCCCGCATGCCTCGCGCCCGCGCGATGCCTGCATGCCTCTCGGGCCCGCGCGTTGCCTGCATGCCTCTCGCGCCCGCGCGATGCCTGCATGCCTCTCGCGCCCGCGCGATGCCTGCATGCTTCTCGCGTCCGCGCGATGCCTGCATGCCTCTCGCGCCCGCGCGATGTCCACCTGGCGCTCATGTGTAGCAGGCGACCGGCGATCTCATAGCCTTCTATACTTAACTTTTTCCTCCCTTTCTATTCTAAATAAAACATACATAGAATTCTTTTAAAATATATCTCTTTTTATTCCAATTCAATTTTACAGGTCCTTACATTCTCCCTAACAAGAAAAATTTTCGTCCTCGAAAATTGAATTACAAGGAAAAGAGGTATGGATAGGCTTCTCTCATGGTTGCTTCTAACTCCCAAGTTGAGTCACCCGATCGCTCATCCCACACCACTTTCACCATGTTAATGGTCTTGCCTCTGAGCTGTTTACTTTGACGATCTTCAATCCTGACTGGTTTCGCTTCAAAGGACAAGTCATCCCTGATCTGCACGTTGTCCACTTCCAGCACATGACTAGGGTCTGCCATGTACTTCCTCAGCTGTGAAACGTGAAAGACGTTGTGTAGATTCGCTAAATGGGGAGGCAGGGCGATCTCATAAGCTACTGGGCCAATCCTTCTTAAGATCTGATATGGTCCCACGAACTTAGGGGACAACTTCTTTGACCTGATCGCTCTTCCTACACCCTTGGTTGGTGTCACTTTCATGAACACGTGGTCTCCAGCAGCAAACTCCAAAGGCTTCCTCCTCTGGTCTGCATATGACTTCTGCCTACTTTGAGAAGCCTTCATTCTGCTTTGTATTTGCTGCACCTTCTCGGTCGTCTGCTGAATCAACTCTGGCCCAACCAAGACTGCTTCGCCCTCCTGGTACCAACATAAGGGAGTCCTACATTTCCTCCCATACAGGGCTTCATATGGTGCTATCCCTATGCTGGCGTGATAACTGTTATTATATGTAAACTCCACCAGTGGCAACACCTCGTCCCAATTCCCCAATTGATCCAAGACACACGTCCTCAGCAGGTCTTCCAAGGACTGGATCGTTCTCTCTGACTGACCATCTGTTTGGGGATGATATGCAGAGCTCATCCTCAACTTAGTTCCCAAGCACTCTTGCAAGGTCTGCCAAAACCGTGAAGTGAACCTGGGATCTCTATCTGAAACGATGCTGGAAGGCACTCCGTGCAGCCTCACTATTTCCTGGATGTACAACTGTGCCAACTTGGCCATGGGCATCCTCATATTCACTGGGAGAAAATGAGCACTCTTCGTCAGCCGATCAGTGATGACCCATACTGCATCATGGCCCTTTACCGATCTGGGTAAATGGGTGACGAAATCCATGGCAATGCTGTCCCATTTCCACTCAGGGATATCCAATGGTTGTAACAACCCGCCGGGCCTTTGATGTTCTACCTTTGCCTTCTGACACGTCAAACAGGTAGCGACATACTGGGCGATGTCTCTCTTCATGCCTGACCACCAAAATGACTCCTTCAAGTCATGGTACATCTTGGTCATGCCTGGATGGAGGTTAAGGCGACTCTTATGACCTTCATCTAGGATCATCTTCTTCAATTCTCCATCTGTAGGGATGCAAATCCTACCATTAAATCTCAAGATCCCATCATCGCCCATCACAAAGTCTCTAGCCTGGTCGGTCCCTAGTGACTCCACAGTACGCTTTAGACTAGGGTCCTCCAACTGCTTATCCCTTAACACCCCAAGGAAGTCATTAGTTATAGCCAGCTTACTACAACTAATGTGATTCACGTGGAACTCTACCCCAAGGTTTAAATCTCTGAATTGCTCGATCAGTTTCTGCTCTTCCATCATCATGGTGGCTACTTGTACTGATTTTCTACTCAAGGCATCTGCCACTACATTGGCCTTCCCTGGATGATACATGAGTTGAAAATCGTAGTCCTTAAGAAACTCCATCCACCTTCTTTGTCTCATGTTTAGTTCCTTCTGATCGAACAGATATTTCAGGCTCTTATGGTCACTGAACACCTGGAACCGAGCTCCATATAAATAGTGCCTCCAGATCTTCAAGGCAAATACCACAGCCGCCAACTCCAAATCATGCGTGGGGTAGTTCCTCTCATGAACCTTGAGTTGCCTTGAAGCATATGCAACCACTCTTTTCTCTTGCATCAAAACACATCCCAAGCCCTGATGTGAAGCGTCACAGAAGACATCAAAAGGTCTTCCTACTTCGGGGATCACCAGCACTGGAGCACTAGTCAACCTCTCCTTTAATTCCATGAAGCTCTGCTCACATCGGTCGGTCCAAGCAAAAGGTTGATCCTTGCGGGTCAGCTGTGTTAAGGGAGCCACTACCTTGGAAAAGTCCTCAATAAACCTCCGATAGTAGCCCGCCAACCCCACAAAGCTCCTTATCTCGGTGACTGTTCTTGGACGTTCCCACTGCAGCACTGCCTCTACTTTGGCTGGATCCACCGAGATCCCCTGGGCAGATATCACATGTCCTAAGAAGTTGACTTCCCTCAGCCAGAACTCACACTTCGAGAACTTGGCATAGAGCTGCTTCTCCCTCAGTATCTCCAATACTGTCCTCAGGTGTTCTTCATGCTCTTCCTCGGTCCTTGAGTAAATGAGTATGTCGTCTATGAAGACCACCACAAACTTATCCAAGAAAGGGCGAAAAATCCTATTCATGTAGTCCATGAACAGGGCTGGAGCATTTGTGACCCCAAACGGCATCACCACATACTCATAATGCCCATACCGAGACCTAAAAGCTGTCTTTTGCACATCATCAGCTTTAACCAAAATTTGGTGGTACCCCGATCTCAGGTCAATCTTGGAGAACACCGAGGCTCCATGTATTTGATCCATCAAATCATCAATCCTAGGCAGGGGGTACTTGTTCTTGATGGTCAACTTGTTCAACTGCCTGTAATCTATACACAGCCGAGACCCTCCATCCTTCTTCTTGACTAGGAGCACTGGAGCTCCCCATGGAGATACACTGGGTCTGATGAATTGCTTCTCCAGCAACTCTTCCACTTGCTTCTTCAACTCTACTAACTCGGCTGGTGCCATCCTGTAAGGTGCCATTGACACTGGTCCAGCTCCAGGTACCAAGTCAATAGAGAATTCCACTTCTCTCTTAGGGGGTAACCCAGGTACTTCTTCTGGGAATACATCCGTGAAATCTTTCACCACGGGTATTCTGCTTACGTCCCCTTTATTCTCCACCTCCGACCGAGCGAGTATCACGAAGCACCTCGCCCCTTCTTCCAACTCTGACTGCCCTTGCTGAGCAGAAATTACATCTGATCCTTGGAGGTCTGGAAACGCAATCCTCTGACTACCGCAGTCAATGAGAACGTGATTGGCGGCTAACCAATCCATTCCCAGGATCACATCTAGGTCCTGAAGAGGTAGGCAGATCAAGTTCACCTTGAATCTGCGTCCCTCTACAATCACTGGACATTCGGGGCACACTGTAGAGGTCGACACCTGTCCTGATGCAGGTGTAGAGACCAACAGTTCGAAGGGCAACTCCTTCACTAGAAGGCCCAACTCGGCTACACACAGGCTTGACACAAAGGAGTGTGTCGCTCCAGAATCAAACAAAGCTTTTACACCCCTACCAGCTATAAAACATATACCCTGCACGAGGTTACCTGACTGAGATGCTTCTGCTCTAGACATGGCAAACACTCTCCCTGTCGCCTGAGGTCTGCTGCCTTCGTTTCTCATCTGCTGGGAGCCACTGGGTTGGGTCGCCCCATTCCTGCTAGGGCATTCTCTAGCAATGTGCCCTGTCTTTTGGCAGGTAAAACACCTTCTCTCTGAGGGCTGCTTGGGGCACACGTTGGGCGTGTGTGGTCCACCACAATGGAAACACTTGGGTTTCCAAGGTTGCCGCTGCTGAAACTGGGATGACGTTGTTCCCACCCGATGTGGTGGAGGCCTCGTATAGGGCTTGCTTTGTAAGTGCTGTGCCTTAGCTTTCCCACTGGAAGAACCTCCTGGGTGTGACCTGATCACCCGAGAATCACCCTTCTCCAGGGTCTCCACCATCTTCGCCTTTTCTACTAAGGCGTGAAATTCCCTGATGCACATCGGGGCTATGGTCTTCTTCAGCCCATGCTTCAGTCCCTCTTCAAACTTCCTACACCTCCAGGCCTCAGAGGTCGCCTGGGTATAGAACCGGGCGAGGTACTCAAAACGAGCAGCATAGGCGTTCACTGACATATCCCCCTGCTCCAGCTTCAGGAACTCAGCTTCCCTCGCAAACTTGGCGCTGTCAGGGAAGTATTTCTCCAAGAACTTCACCCTGAAGCTCTCCCAATCCAAAACATCCCCTCGGGCATCCATCATCTGCTGAGCTCCCATCCACCAGAACTCAGCTTCTCCTGATAGTAGATAAGTGGCGAACAGCAATTTCTTCTCTTCAGGGCAGGAGGTCGCCCTAAAGATTTTCTCCAGCTCTCTGACCCACTGATCTGCCTGATCAGGGGTAGCATTCCCACTAAACTTGGGTGGGTTGTGTCTCATGAACTCGGTCAGTCCCATCTGTTCTTGAGGCTGACCGCCGTGGGAGTTGGTCTCAGCCGACCGAGCAGTTTCCCAGTGGTGCATTGTAGCTTGATGGTTCTGAGCCATCGCTACATTCTGCTGCTGGATGGCAGTTGCCATCATCTCGATAGCCTTAGCAATCTGGCTCATCTCCGAAGAAGATTGGGGGGGGGGTAGAAGGTCTACGTGCCATCTCTCTTTGTTTCAGAGTTGAAACTACAGGTTTCTATATTCCCTACAACTACAAGAATGAGATCGATAAGAAATCAATTCATTCAAGAGGTAACATATAGACCTTACAAAGGTCAGCATCTCAAAATCATTAAGAATTTGAGCTCAACAACAGAATCATAATGCTTATAACATCAAGCATAACACCAGAACAACTACTGGTATGCAGTCATCAATCCAATCAACCATTTTCAATCCATTACAAGGACACTCAAGAAAATGAAATAGCTCACACCAGAATTCAATATATGCTAAACATCAAACCTTTGGAATTAAGGTTGAGACTCATCCCGATCCAGTTATGAGTGTGCACCCTCACTACTTTATCAGGACCTTCTCATTCTTAATACTAAGATTTTCAATTAGAACATATATTCACCAAAGCACACACAAAATTTCAATACAAAAACGTTTGAAAACCTTTCACTATAGTTATTATTTTAAACTCAAATAACTTTCATGAGCAGAAGAAACACAATGGATCCACAGCCCTCAGGTCATCCTAAGGACGAATTGCTCTGATACCATTAATGTAACATCCCGCCAAAATACTATACAAATGTATATAATGAAAATAAAGGTAACAAATAGATTCTATGAACAAAATATTATATATATATGAAATGTAGTTTCTCCTCACAGGGAGTTTAATACAAATTCGGTCAAATTTTTCCAGAAACATAAACAAAATACAGTAAAAAAAACGAAGCAGGCGATCTCCTATCGGAAGAGACCGATCTCCTATCGGACGAGGCCGATCGCCCATCGGGGGACCCAAAAAAAACAGCCGATCTCCTTTCCGGCGACCACTTCACTAAGGAGCTCTACTTCCTGGAAGATCATCTGCTCCCGTGTAAGTTATACACGATCATCACAGTTTTAAGAGAACAACCACAGAACCAAAACACGCAGGGTAAGCTAGATATTTTAAAGAGAGTTTAAATAAGCACATTAAAATCAGAGTAAGCAATTTTCAAGATATTCACGTAAAGCTATAGATTTTCTCAATGCCCTTCACCTGATCACCCAGAAATCACATATTTCACAGTATTTTCCAGAGTCATTCTATTTCACAAAACTGCATCAAGTGTCTATGAATTTCAAGTTCCTCATTTCACATGTCAGCCCACCACTGACCCAGCACACAAGACACTTGACCTACTTCCGGAAGACTCGTGCATTGACTAGACTCAGAGATTCTGCACCTGTCATACAAGCTGTAATGTTTACCAGCTATGCGCATCAACACAATCTCAATCTCAAGTTCACCATTCTCACAGTATGACAGGGTTAATCCATATGACAGGCCGAGCTCGTTCTGTTTCACACGACTCACCCATACATATGAACCTCCTTCGACTCTCAACGCCTGAATAACCTCATCTATATGAATCCATTATCTCAGGAGAGTCAGGATAATCCCATTATAGACATCACCGATCAATGCACATCCTACACGATCTTACACGGTATTTTCTTTCCTGAAAATACTATGCCTCGATCCACATTCACCACATCCAACACATCACATAACACTTAAAAGAATGATTTCAATCACAGCAAAACTCAATCCAAGGTTCTTATTTTCGAATATCTCATTTAAATCTCAACAGTTTCAAAGCAACACCAAGAACAGGGAGTTTTCGCAAACAACGCCAAAACCGGCGATCTGGTTCAAAAACAGAGTATTTCGAAGACTGTATATAAAACCGGCGACCACGTCGCCCAAGCACACGAACAGAGCATTTTACGCAGATGAAAACAAAAATGGCGACCACGTCGCCCTCACTTCAGAGATAGCTACACTATGGCTTGTATGGAAAAAGAGGTCTAGCTTCCCTTACCTGGACTTGCGCAAACACCAGGAGCTCCGAAACCCAACGAAGCTTGAACCTCTTAGGTGCTCTAAGGGCAACGTCGCGTGTCGCACTGATGCTGGAGGTTGCCTGAGTCTCAACGCAAGGAAGGGAAGAAGGGAGGGAGGAAGTTTGCACTCACTCTAACACTCTTGAGTCTGTAACACTCTTTGCCTTCCCGCAGTGGCTTTTGAATCCCAGCTTACCTGTCCACGTTTGCTGCTGCTGCCACCCCTTCTGCAGGAAAGTCTGAGAACCACTGCCCTGAACAGTACGACCACTGCTGTCGTTTATGCATGCCAACCACTGCTCTGAACAGTACGACCACTGTTGTCGTTTGTGCATGCCAACCACTGCTCTGAACAGTACGACCGCGAGTGTCTCTTGCGCATGCCAACATTCTGATGTCACCACTCTGAATCATCCTTTTTGTCTACGTGGCGCGCGTGCAGGACGTTTCATGCTGAGAGTCTGGGTCCCACTTTATCTGTGTGAGGCTCGCCATCGCGACAACTTTCCAACGCTGACTCATCCTGGCGAACGACCGATGTCTCCTTCGCCCTAGAAGACGACCGATGTCTTCATCTGGGAGACGACCGATGTCTTCCCTGGCGACGCCCTCATAACTCTCGCGCCTTGGCCACGTCCACATGCCTCGCGCCCTGGCAATGCCCGCATGCCTCGCGCCCGCGCGATGCCTGCATGCCTCTCGGGCCCGCGCGTTGCCTGCATGCCTCTCGCGCCCGCGCGATGCCTGCATGCCTCTCGCGCCCGCGCGATGCCTGCATGCTTCTCGCGTCCGCGCGATGCCTGCATGCCTCTCGCGCCCGCGCGATGTCCACCTGGCGCTCATGTGTAGCAGGCGACCGGCGATCTCATAGCCTTCTATACTTAACTTTTTCCTCCCTTTCTATTCTAAATAAAACATACATAGAATTCTTTTAAAATATATCTCTTTTTATTCCAATTCAATTTTACAGGTCCTTACATTCTCCCTAACAAGAAAAATTTTCGTCCTCGAAAATTGAATTACAAGGAAAAGAGGTATGGATAGGCTTCTCTCATGGTTGCTTCTAACTCCCAAGTTGAGTCACCCGATCGCTCATCCCACACCACTTTCACCATGTTAATGGTCTTGCCTCTGAGCTGTTTACTTTGACGATCTTCAATCCTGACTGGTTTCGCTTCAAAGGACAAGTCATCCCTGATCTGCACGTTGTCCACTTCCAGCACATGACTAGGGTCTGCCATGTACTTCCTCAGCTGTGAAACGTGAAAGACGTTGTGTAGATTCGCTAAATGGGGAGGCAGGGCGATCTCATAAGCTACTGGGCCAATCCTTCTTAAGATCTGATATGGTCCCACGAACTTAGGGGACAACTTCTTTGACCTGATCGCTCTTCCTACACCCTTGGTTGGTGTCACTTTCATGAACACGTGGTCTCCAGCAGCAAACTCCAAAGGCTTCCTCCTCTGGTCTGCATATGACTTCTGCCTACTTTGAGAAGCCTTCATTCTGCTTTGTATTTGCTGCACCTTCTCGGTCGTCTGCTGAATCAACTCTGGCCCAACCAAGACTGCTTCGCCCTCCTGGTACCAACATAAGGGAGTCCTACATTTCCTCCCATACAGGGCTTCATATGGTGCTATCCCTATGCTGGCGTGATAACTGTTATTATATGTAAACTCCACCAGTGGCAACACCTCGTCCCAATTCCCCAATTGATCCAAGACACACGTCCTCAGCAGGTCTTCCAAGGACTGGATCGTTCTCTCTGACTGACCATCTGTTTGGGGATGATATGCAGAGCTCATCCTCAACTTAGTTCCCAAGCACTCTTGCAAGGTCTGCCAAAACCGTGAAGTGAACCTGGGATCTCTATCTGAAACGATGCTGGAAGGCACTCCGTGCAGCCTCACTATTTCCTGGATGTACAACTGTGCCAACTTGGCCATGGGCATCCTCATATTCACTGGGAGAAAATGAGCACTCTTCGTCAGCCGATCAGTGATGACCCATACTGCATCATGGCCCTTTACCGATCTGGGTAAATGGGTGACGAAATCCATGGCAATGCTGTCCCATTTCCACTCAGGGATATCCAATGGTTGTAACAACCCGCCGGGCCTTTGATGTTCTACCTTTGCCTTCTGACACGTCAAACAGGTAGCGACATACTGGGCGATGTCTCTCTTCATGCCTGACCACCAAAATGACTCCTTCAAGTCATGGTACATCTTGGTCATGCCTGGATGGAGGTTAAGGCGACTCTTATGACCTTCATCTAGGATCATCTTCTTCAATTCTCCATCTGTAGGGATGCAAATCCTACCATTAAATCTCAAGATCCCATCATCGCCCATCACAAAGTCTCTAGCCTGGTCGGTCCCTAGTGACTCCACAGTACGCTTTAGACTAGGGTCCTCCAACTGCTTATCCCTTAACACCCCAAGGAAGTCATTAGTTATAGCCAGCTTACTACAACTAATGTGATTCACGTGGAACTCTACCCCAAGGTTTAAATCTCTGAATTGCTCGATCAGTTTCTGCTCTTCCATCATCATGGTGGCTACTTGTACTGATTTTCTACTCAAGGCATCTGCCACTACATTGGCCTTCCCTGGATGATACATGAGTTGAAAATCGTAGTCCTTAAGAAACTCCATCCACCTTCTTTGTCTCATGTTTAGTTCCTTCTGATCGAACAGATATTTCAGGCTCTTATGGTCACTGAACACCTGGAACCGAGCTCCATATAAATAGTGCCTCCAGATCTTCAAGGCAAATACCACAGCCGCCAACTCCAAATCATGCGTGGGGTAGTTCCTCTCATGAACCTTGAGTTGCCTTGAAGCATATGCAACCACTCTTTTCTCTTGCATCAAAACACATCCCAAGCCCTGATGTGAAGCGTCACAGAAGACATCAAAAGGTCTTCCTACTTCGGGGATCACCAGCACTGGAGCACTAGTCAACCTCTCCTTTAATTCCATGAAGCTCTGCTCACATCGGTCGGTCCAAGCAAAAGGTTGATCCTTGCGGGTCAGCTGTGTTAAGGGAGCCACTACCTTGGAAAAGTCCTCAATAAACCTCCGATAGTAGCCCGCCAACCCCACAAAGCTCCTTATCTCGGTGACTGTTCTTGGACGTTCCCACTGCAGCACTGCCTCTACTTTGGCTGGATCCACCGAGATCCCCTGGGCAGATATCACATGTCCTAAGAAGTTGACTTCCCTCAGCCAGAACTCACACTTCGAGAACTTGGCATAGAGCTGCTTCTCCCTCAGTATCTCCAATACTGTCCTCAGGTGTTCTTCATGCTCTTCCTCGGTCCTTGAGTAAATGAGTATGTCGTCTATGAAGACCACCACAAACTTATCCAAGAAAGGGCGAAAAATCCTATTCATGTAGTCCATGAACAGGGCTGGAGCATTTGTGACCCCAAACGGCATCACCACATACTCATAATGCCCATACCGAGACCTAAAAGCTGTCTTTTGCACATCATCAGCTTTAACCAAAATTTGGTGGTACCCCGATCTCAGGTCAATCTTGGAGAACACCGAGGCTCCATGTATTTGATCCATCAAATCATCAATCCTAGGCAGGGGGTACTTGTTCTTGATGGTCAACTTGTTCAACTGCCTGTAATCTATACACAGCCGAGACCCTCCATCCTTCTTCTTGACTAGGAGCACTGGAGCTCCCCATGGAGATACACTGGGTCTGATGAATTGCTTCTCCAGCAACTCTTCCACTTGCTTCTTCAACTCTACTAACTCGGCTGGTGCCATCCTGTAAGGTGCCATTGACACTGGTCCAGCTCCAGGTACCAAGTCAATAGAGAATTCCACTTCTCTCTTAGGGGGTAACCCAGGTACTTCTTCTGGGAATACATCCGTGAAATCTTTCACCACGGGTATTCTGCTTACGTCCCCTTTATTCTCCACCTCCGACCGAGCGAGTATCACGAAGCACCTCGCCCCTTCTTCCAACTCTGACTGCCCTTGCTGAGCAGAAATTACATCTGATCCTTGGAGGTCTGGAAACGCAATCCTCTGACTACCGCAGTCAATGAGAACGTGATTGGCGGCTAACCAATCCATTCCCAGGATCACATCTAGGTCCTGAAGAGGTAGGCAGATCAAGTTCACCTTGAATCTGCGTCCCTCTACAATCACTGGACATTCGGGGCACACTGTAGAGGTCGACACCTGTCCTGATGCAGGTGTAGAGACCAACAGTTCGAAGGGCAACTCCTTCACTAGAAGGCCCAACTCGGCTACACACAGGCTTGACACAAAGGAGTGTGTCGCTCCAGAATCAAACAAAGCTTTTACACCCCTACCAGCTATAAAACATATACCCTGCACGAGGTTACCTGACTGAGATGCTTCTGCTCCAGACATGGCAAACACTCTCCCTGTCGCCTGAGGTCTGCTGCCTTCGTTTCTCATCTGCTGGGAGCCACTGGGTTGGGTCGCCCCATTCCTGCTAGGGCATTCTCTAGCAATGTGCCCTGTCTTTTGGCAGGTAAAACACCTTCTCTCTGAGGGCTGCTTGGGGCACACGTTGGGCGTGTGTGGTCCACCACAATGGAAACACTTGGGTTTCCAAGGTTGCCGCTGCTGAAACTGGGATGACGTTGTTCCCACCCGATGTGGTGGAGGCCTCGTATAGGGCTTGCTTTGTAAGTGCTGTGCCTTAGCTTTCCCACTGGAAGAACCTCCTGGGTGTGACCTGATCACCCGAGAATCACCCTTCTCCAGGGTCTCCACCATCTTCGCCTTTTCTACTAAGGCGTGAAATTCCCTGATGCACATCGGGGCTATGGTCTTCTTCAGCCCATGCTTCAGTCCCTCTTCAAACTTCCTACACCTCCAGGCCTCAGAGGTCGCCTGGGTATAGAACCGGGCGAGGTACTCAAAACGAGCAGCATAGGCGTTCACTGACATATCCCCCTGCTCCAGCTTCAGGAACTCAGCTTCCCTCGCAAACTTGGCACTGTCAGGGAAGTATTTCTCCAAGAACTTCACCCTGAAGCTCTCCCAATCCAAAACATCCCCTCGGGCATCCATCATCTGCTGAGCTCCCATCCACCAGAACTCAGCTTCTCCTGATAGCAGATAAGTGGCGAACAGCAATTTCTTCTCTTCAGGGCAGGAGGTCGCCCTAAAGATTTTCTCCAGCTCTCTGACCCACTGATCTGCCTGATCAGGGGTAGCATTCCCACTAAACTTGGGTGGGTTGTGTCTCATGAACTCGGTCAGTCCCATCTGTTCTTGAGGCTGACCGCCGTGGGAGTTGGTCTCAGCCGACCGAGCAGTTTCCCAGTGGTGCATTGTAGCTTGATGGTTCTGAGCCATCGCTGCATTCTGCTGCTGGATGGCAGTTGCCATCATCTCGATAGCCTTAGCAATCTGGCTCATCTCCGAAGAAGATTGGGGGGGGGGGTAGAAGGTCTACGTGCCATCTCTCTTTGTTTCAGAGTTGAAACTACAGGTTTCTATATTCCCTACAACTACAAGAATGAGATCGATAAGAAATCAATTCATTCAGGAGGTAACATATAGACCTTACAAAGGTCAGCATCTCAAAATCATTAAGAATTTGAGCTCAACAACAGAATCATAATGCTTATAACATCAAGCATAACACCAGAACAACTACTGGTATGCAGTCATCAATCCAATCAACCATTTTCAATCCATTACAAGGACACTCAAGAAAATGAAATAGCTCACACCAGAATTCAATATATGCTAAACATCAAACCTTTGGAATTAAGGTTGAGACTCATCCCGATCCAGTTATGAGTGTGCACCCTCACTACTTTATCAGGACCTTCTCATTCTTAATACTAAGATTTTCAATTAGAACATATATTCACCAAAGCACACACAAAATTTCAATACAAAAACGTTTGAAAACCTTTCACTATAGTTATTATTTTAAACTCAAATAACTTTCATGAGCAGAAGAAACACAATGGATCCACAGCCCTCAGGTCATCCTAAGGACGAATTGCTCTGATACCATTAATGTAACATCCCGCCAAAATACTATACAAATGTATATAATGAAAATAAAGGTAACAAATAGATTCTATGAACAAAATATTATATATATATATGAAATGTAGTTTCTCCTCACAGGGAGTTTAATACAAATTCGGTCAAATTTTTCCAGAAACATAAACAAAATACAGTAAAAAAAACGAAGCAGGCGATCTCCTATCGGAAGAGACCGATCTCCTATCGGACGAGGCCGATCGCCCATCGGGGGACCCAAAAAAAACAGCCGATCTCCTTTCCGGCGACCACTTCACTAAGGAGCTCTACTTCCTGGAAGATCATCTGCTCCCGTGTAAGTTATACACGATCATCACAGTTTTAAGAGAACAACCACAGAACCAAAACACGCAGGGTAAGCTAGATATTTTAAAGAGAGTTTAAATAAGCACATTAAAATCAGAGTAAGCAATTTTCAAGATATTCACGTAAAGCTATAGATTTTCTCAATGCCCTTCACCTGATCACCCAGAAATCACATATTTCACAGTATTTTCCAGAGTCATTCTATTTCACAAAACTGCATCAAGTGTCTATGAATTTCAAGTTCCTCATTTCACATGTCAGCCCACCACTGACCCAGCACACAAGACACTTGACCTACTTCCGGAAGACTCGTGCATTGACTAGACTCAGAGATTCTGCACCTGTCATACAAGCTGTAATGTTTACCAGCTATGCGCATCAACACAATCTCAATCTCAAGTTCACCATTCTCACAGTATGACAGGGTTAATCCATATGACAGGCCGAGCTCGTTCTATTTCACACGACTCACCCATACATATGAACCTCCTTCGACTCTCAACGCCTGAATAACCTCATCTATATGAATCCATTATCTCAGGAGAGTCAGGATAATCCCATTATAGACATCACCGATCAATGCACATCCTACACGATCTTACACGGTATTTTCTTTCCTGAAAATACTATGCCTCGATCCACATTCACCACATCCAACACATCACATAACACTTAAAAGAATGATTTCAATCACAGCAAAACTCAATCCAAGGTTCTTATTTTCGAATATCTCATTTAAATCTCAACAGTTTCAAAGCAACACCAAGAACAGGGAGTTTTCGCAAACAACGCCAAAACCGGCGATCTGGTTCAAAAACAGAGTATTTCGAAGACTGTATATAAAACCGGCGACCACGTCGCCCAAGCACACGAACAGAGCATTTTACGCAGATGAAAACAAAAATGGCGACCACGTCGCCCTCACTTCAGAGATAGCTACACTATGGCTTGTATGGAAAAAGAGGTCTAGCTTCCCTTACCTGGACTTGCGCAAACACCAGGAGCTCCGAAACCCAACGAAGCTTGAACCTCTTAGGTGCTCTAAGGGCAACGTCGCGTGTCGCACTGATGCTGGAGGTTGCCTGAGTCTCAACGCAAGGAAGGGAAGAAGGGAGGGAGGAAGTTTGCACTCACTCTAACACTCTTGAGTCTGTAACACTCTTTGCCTTCCCGCAGTGGCTTTTGAATCCCAGCTTACCTGTCCACGTTTGCTGCTGCTGCCACCCCTTCTGCAGGAAAGTCTGAGAACCACTGCCCTGAACAGTACGACCACTGCTGTCGTTTATGCATGCCAACCACTGCTCTGAACAGTACGACCACTGTTGTCGTTTGTGCATGCCAACCACTGCTCTGAACAGTACGACCGCGAGTGTCTCTTGCGCATGCCAACATTCTGATGTCACCACTCTGAATCATCCTTTTTGTCTACGTGGCGCGCGTGCAGGACGTTTCATGCTGAGAGTCTGGGTCCCACTTTATCTGTGTGAGGCTCGCCATCGCGACAACTTTCCAACGCTGACTCATCCTGGCGAACGACCGATGTCTCCTTCGCCCTAGAAGACGACCGATGTCTTCATCTGGGAGACGACCGATGTCTTCCCTGGCGACGCCCTCATAACTCTCGCGCCTTGGCCACGTCCACATGCCTCGCGCCCTGGCAATGCCCGCATGCCTCGCGCCCGCGCGATGCCTGCATGCCTCTCGGGCCCGCGCGTTGCCTGCATGCCTCTCGCGCCCGCGCGATGCCTGCATGCCTCTCGCGCCCGCGCGATGCCTGCATGCTTCTCGCGTCCGCGCGATGCCTGCATGCCTCTCGCGCCCGCGCGATGTCCACCTGGCGCTCATGTGTAGCAGGCGACCGGCGATCTCATAGCCTTCTATACTTAACTTTTTCCTCCCTTTCTATTCTAAATAAAACATACATAGAATTCTTTTAAAATATATCTCTTTTTATTCCAATTCAATTTTACAGGTCCTTACAGGGAACCCGTCCAGGAGGGTAGGGTCACGCTCGTTGCTGGGAATTTTGAAGAACTTCCTTTTGAAGCCCTTGTATGATTGCTGGAAGAGAGTCAGTAGTGCTCTTCCAGCAACCCCATTGAGGCTTACCCATAGGTTCTTCCCTATACTCTTAGCCTCGAAGAAGTAGAGGAAGGCGTCCACGGAAGGTAGATGACCAAAGTAGTCGCACAGGATGGCGAAGGCCATGAAGAAGACCCAGCCATTGGGATGAAACTGAGCGAGGGCGATGTTCATCTCCATCAAGAGCGGCCGCTCAAAACTGATAAAGGGAAGGCGAAGGAGGACCTTCCTGAAGATCGTGGAGTAGATAAAGCAGAATGGACCCTCCTGACCAGATGCCTTGTCACAGCAAACGGGCTCACCTACCCTACAGGGGGTTACCCACACGAACTTGTCGTGTTCTTTCGCAAAGAGGCAGGATAGGAGGCAGGTCTTGCTCTTTCTATAGTCCACTATGCTTTTGGAGGTAGTAAACTCAGAGACTTTCTTCAAGAGTCCATTGGAAGCCCAGGGATACAGTGTTTGGTAATAAGCAGAAGGAAAAGCTAGGGTTGTTGGTGAAGCTGGGGGTTGGGGTGAGTTCGATTCATCCATGGGCTGGGGTGAGTTGGACTGATCCATCATGTGAAGAAATGGCTAAAAAAAGGAAAAGAAAAGAAAGGCGAGGCTCAGAAAGAAAAGTACGCGTGCGCTTCAGAGAGTGCAGCGAAATAGAAAAATAAGAGGGTGACGAGACGTAAAATGCGAGAATCATAAACAGTCCCAGGCAGTTATAGCAGATTAAAAAGCGTTGCAATAGCATAAGCGAAGATAGAAATTGTGAAAAGAACATACCTTTAAGTGATTCTGAGTAGAGATGACGAGGTATCAAGAAAGGAAGTAGAGCGCTTAAGAAGTAGAGATGTTTGAAAGATGAACAAGAGAGGGAATGAAACAGTGAAGGGCGTATGGGGCAAAGGGTTTAATGTATAGGGGAAGCACGAAGCAGCAACGCTTCCCAGCCATTGAAATTGCCACGTGTACATTCCAGAAAAAGTGTGGTGGGATGTCACCTCGAGGTACTGTGCACATCAAATCACTCAGAGCCACCTTAGTGCCATGTAGGTCGCCAAGGCGAGCAGTTAGGCTTTTCACTGAAACAAGCTTCAGCTCGAGCCTGGGGGGCTTGTGTAGTGGCCTGACCTCGAACATCGGCAGTATACGTCAACGGTATATAGTAGAGGTCGGCATAGTCGGACCCACAAAGGGGTCCCCAGAAATTACATGTGTTAAGTATTATGTTAGTGAAAGCCCGATTCACAGATATACCTTGCATGCAAAACGTGTATAAGACATTTGGGTTTGACACAAGTACATTACCCCTAGGGGTGCCAATGCCCAAGAGCGCTAGGGTTTTCAGAGAAAGTTGCATGCAAGGCACGTGAGAAATTAGGGGACTTACAAGAACAGGTTGGTCTCGCGATGCTGGTACACACATTGTAACCCTAGCGGCCATACCTTTACATACGCACTCCAGAAAAAGAATATTGCCATGAGTGTTGCACTCTAAGAAAGGAATGTTGCCATGGGAGTTGCACTAAGATTGTGCGATAGTATCCCGAAAAGGTAACCTTAAATTCGCTAGAGGCAAGGCTTTGGCAAGAGAATGTCAGCGGCAGGTTAACCTAGAAACAATTATATAAGGGGGTAAGACCCAAGGTAAAGGCACACTGTCTTCTACGCAAGACATTGTTCTTACACACACATTATAAGCTTAAGCACTTTTGCTTGTTTGATGTTTCTTGCCCTGTATTGACTTGAGCGTCAGAGTGCAGTTACAGGTAGGGCCCCCCTCTGTCTCAACAGAGCCATCCTTTGGAAAGCACAGTGCGAAGATAGGAGGAGCCACCATCTGCCTTAGAGTCAACGACGGCTGAGTCAACCAGTGAGAAGAAAATCTCTATTAAACATATCAAAACACATGAAATTGTTTTTCAAATATATCATAAGATTTTTCCATTAACTGATTAAGAAGTAGACAGGTTGAAAACATTTAATTAAATATACTTTGTCTTCAATATTTACATGAATTTTTATTTTTGAACTAATATACATGTATATATAACATTAATTTTCTTGTAGTTTTTCAAGTTCTAAAACCTTAGATTGTAAATAAATCTCTTTTAAACATATCAAAACACTATTCTAACACATGGAATTGTGGAAAAGAGATATCATAAGTGTTTTCAATTAATTGAATATATAAAATAACAATTTGAAAAGATTGAATTAAGTAGTATATAGTTAAGATACTTTGAAACTATTATTATACATATATACACAACATTAATTTTCTTATATTTTTCCAAGTTTTAAACCTTAGATTGTGAATGAAGACGGGAATGAAGACGTGTGCCTTGTTAGTGAGTTGAACGACGAGTCTACTAATGGGGAGAAGGGAAAGGGGACTCGTAGGTGTAGTTATAGTTGGATGCACTTGGATAGCATGTAGCATGAAAGGACACAACCGTTGACAATGAGTGTACCTATGGTGGTAGTGAAAGAAAGAGAACGGAAAAGGATATGCATAAGCAGGAAGAAGAAGAAGAATAAGAAGAAAGGCAAAGAACGAAAACTCCACAAAAACACGTAATTTTAATTTGGGAAGAAAAAGGTTATTATATTGGTTTCAAATAGAAATAACAATAAATACTTTTTGTCTCGGTCAAAAAATTAACTGACATAATAAAGGTTTATTATGTCACTTTTAAACAGAACTGATATAGTAAATCTTACCATATTTACTATTTTTCCACTGTTTAATTTATTATGACAGGCGGTTTATACTCATCATAATAAGTCGTCATTGAATCTTATTTTTGCACTAGTGAAGTGACCTAATATGCTTTGGTGAGTTGTGGAGCTGAAAATTTTTGGTCAAGCTACATTACTAAAGAGGTAAAAATAAAATATCTTAGGTTGAATGTTCTAAAGAGGAAAAGCAAGGAGCAGCAACCTCACAAAACATTACAAAAATACACAAAGGGAACTACAAGTGGTGGAATGCATAGAATAGGCATATTTCTAGTGCATAAAAAAAATGTTGATCTAATTTTTCATTGTATTTCTTTGAGTTGTAATTTGCAAAACTTTGATTACTTAGTGGATTAAATTTGTTTTAATTCGATGAGTGTGTCTTCTAGGTTCAAAGTGCCAAGAAGCCTTACCTAGGAAATCGCCTAGTTTAAAGCTTTCTAGTTAGCAATTTCTTTCAATTGTTTTTATTGCTTTGCATATTTTTCTTGCATAAAAATTTTGTTTTCATTTTTTATTGTGTTCTAAGTAAATTTCTTAGAGAAAGATTTGTGAAAGTGTTGTGTTATTCTAACTCTTATCCTAAGAAACAGTACTAAAAGGAAAGGGAGGATATTTTTTCAAAAGATAAATCTAAAGAAACTCCCAAGAGCTTAGGAAAGGATGTGTCTACCCCACCAACTTGCAGTAGAGACATACAATGTTTTAAATGTCTTGGTAGAGGCCAGATAGCATCCCAATGCCTAAATAGGAGAACCATGATCTTAAGAGGGAGGGATGAATATAGTAGCCAAGATGATGAGTCTAGCAAGGAAGAGGAAAAAGATAAAAAGTGAGGGAGCATATCCATGTGAGGAGAAATTATTGATGATTAGAAGAACTCTCAACAATCAACCTAGCATGAAACATGAAACACAAAGACAGAACATCTTTCACACAAGATGTAAAGTTTTGGTTTGTTCTCTCATTGTGCATAGTGGATCTTGTTGCAATTGTTGTAGCACTAGGTTGGTTGAAAAGCTTGATCTACAAGTTAAACCCCACCCAAAATATTTTAAACTTCAATGGCTTAATGAAGATGGGGAGTTAACTGTAGATAAGTGGGTAAAATTCAATCTTTCTGTTTGGAATTACAAAGATGAAATTTTATGTCATGTAGTACCCATGGAAACTTGCCACATCTTATTGGGAAGACCATGGCCATTTGACAAGAAAACTACCCATGAAGGTCTTACCAAAGAGATAACTTTAACCCACAGGGATAAAAAGTTTGTACTTTATCCTTTAACACCATTACAAGTGGTAAAGGACCAAGTACAAATGAAACAAAAAAGATAAAATGAAAAGAAAAAAAAATCGAAAATAAAGTGAAAGTCCTTAGGGACAATGCTAAGGCGCGGGAGAAGAGTGTTCCTTCCCACAAGGTCATTTAGATAGAACAAAAATTTGAAAAAAAGGAAGTTAAGAAAATACTTCTATCTGAACAACCTCGGGCCTTTTTCTGTGTAAAGGAGCACTTACATGCACTGCCACACTTTCTAAAGTTAGTGAGCTACCTCCTAAAGTCAAAAATCTTATAAAATAATTTGGTGATGTATTCCATAAGGAAGGACACATTGGACTTCCACCTTTTAGGGGTATAGAACACCAAATAGATTTAGTTCCAGGAGCTAGTCTACCAAATAGACCAGCTTACAGAACTAATCCTAAATAGGCTAAGGAGATAGAATCACAAGTTCAAGAATTAATGGAGAAGGGCTAGGTTCAAAAGAGTCCAAGTCCTTGTGTTGTACCTATTTTGTTGGTGCCCAAGAAAGATGCAAGTCGAGAATGTGCTGTGATTGTAGAGTCATCAACAACATCACCATCAAATATAGGCATCCAATTCCTAAAATTGATGATATGCTTGATGAATTGCATGAGGCACTATATTTTCCAAGATTGATCTTAAAAGCGGATATCACCAAATAAGAATCAAAGAGGGTGATAAGTGGAAAACTGCTTTTAAGACCAAGTTTGGACTATATGAGTGGTTAATGATGCCTTTTGGGATCATTAATGCACCTAGCACTTTCATGAGGCTTATGAATCATGTTCTTAGGGATTGCATAGGAAAATTTGTAGTAGTTTATTTTGATGATAAATTAGTATATAGTCAAAGTCTAAAGTCCCACCTAAGTCACCTTAGAGAGGTTCTGTTAGTTCTTAGGAATAATAATTTGTTTGCTAATGTAGATAAATAAACTTTTTTATCTAGATAGTGTAGTTTTTTTAGGTTTTATAGTCAACAAAAATGGGGTTCATGTTGACCCCAAAAAAATCAAAGTCATCCAAAAATGGCCAGCACCACAAAATGTAGGAGATGTTAGGAGCTTCCATGGCATAGCAAGTTTTTATAAAAGATTTGTTCCTAACTTCTCAAGTCTAGCTTCACCACTCAATGAGTTAGTGAAGAAAGACACTCCATTTTGTTGGACTAAGAAGCATGAGCAAGCCTTTCAAAGGTTAAAAGTTCAACTAACTAATGCACCCCTTCTAACTTTACCAAACTTTTCCAAAATTTTTGAGCTAGAATGTTATGCATCAGGAATAGGAATAGGTGTTGTGTTATTGTAGGGTGGGCACTCAATTGCATACTTTAGTGAAAAACTTCACGGTGCAGCCCTCAATTACCCCACCTATGACAAAGAGCTCTATGCACTTGTGAGGGCCTTGCAAACTTGGAAACACTATCTAGTATTAAAAGAATTTGTCATATATAGTGATCATGAGTCTTTGAAATATTTGAACGGTCAACACAAGTTGAACAAAAGACATGTAAAGTGGATGGAATTTCTTGAGAAATTTCCATATGTTATCAAATACAAGAAGAGACGTACAAACACTATGACAGGTGCTCTATCTAGGAGACAAGCCCTCTTTTCTAAACTTGGGGCCCAAATTCTTGGATTTGAAAACATACATGAACTTTATAAAGAAGATCAGGATTTTGCACCCACTTTTTCTTAGTACCAACATAGAGCACAAGGAGGTTTTTATGTTTTTGAGGGGCACCTATTTAAAGAAGGAAAACTTTGTATACCTCAAGGAACACATAGAAAACTCCTTGTAAAAGAATCACATGACTCATGGGCTGTTTTGGAGTTGATAAAACTCTTGAGCTTTTAAAAGGAAAATTCTTTTGGCCACACATGAGGAAAGAAGTCCAAAGACATTGTCATAGATGTATCTCATGTTTAAAAGCTAAGTCTAAGACAATGGCTCATGGACTTTACACTCCTTTACCTTTTGCTAGTGCTTCTTGAGAAGATATAAGCATGGATTTCATATTAGGACTTCCTAGGACACAAAGAGGTTTTGATTCCATCTTTGAGGTAGTGGATAGGTTTAGCAATATGGCTCATTTTATACCCTGTCATAAAGTGGATGATGCTAATAACATCTCTAGACTCTTCTTTAGAGAAGTGGTAAGACTCCATAGTTTTGGATAAAGATCCTAAATTTGTGGGCCATTTCTAGATAACTCTCTGAGAAAGGCTAGGAACTAAGTTGAACTTTTCAACTTCTTGCCATCCTCAAACGGATGGACAAATAAAAGTTATGAATAGATCTCTCTCAACTATGCTTAGGTCAATCATGAAGGGAAACCACAAATCTTGGGATGAGTACCTTCCTCATATTGAGTTTGCATATAATAGAGTAGTTCATAAGACTAGTAATATTTCTCCATTTGAGGTTGTATATGGATTTAATCCTCTTACTCCTTTGGATTTGTTACCTCTGTCTAATCCATAAGAATTTATACATAAGGAAGCAGTAACAAAAGCTGAACTTGTAAAGAAATTACATGAGAGGATTAAAAACCAAATACAAAAAGAAATAGAGAAATATGTAAAACATAACAATAAGGGGAAGAGAAAGATGATTTTTGAAGAAGGAGACTGGGTTTGGCTTCATCTTAGAAAAGATAAATACCCTAATCAGAGGAAGTCTAATCTTAGTGATGTGAGTTGATTTTAGATTTGTCTATTTTAGAGGTGACACTTTACTTATGATTGAGATTTTAGCGACAAATATGGTGAGAACCCAAAGAAAATCCCCACTGGACATGAACTTAACCAATTGGTTAAGTAAGTGTGAAGGTTAACCTTCCAGAGGGCAAAAGGAAAACACAAGTATATGGTGAGTATGATGAAGGTGTGGAAATTAAACGAGCATGGAAGGAAATATAAACACATGATGGAAACCAAATTGGAAATGGAGGAAAAAAAATAACATAAAATAAGGATAAAGTGGCGTAATGGAAAATGAAGGAAAAGGATTGAAGAAGAAAGCATATGGTGTGAATTGAGAATGGGACACGCCACTTGGAGTATGGTTTCCTCCAAGATAAGTGTAAAGGGTCGCCACTTGAGAGCTCTCAACTCACTCAAGATAAGACCTAATGCTAAGAGGACACAAGCCTCACACACCTCACATAATTTGTGCAGAGTAACTTTACTATTCAAAATCAACATGAAAATACATGGAGTATGGCACCCTATTTATAGGAATGGGTGCCTTGGAAGACAAGAAGAGGGAGGGGTAAAAGGGTCATGGAGGAGGGGCAGCCTAGGTCATTGACTAAGTCAATGTTGTCCCTTAGTCCTAGCTTCTAGAAGCTAGGGCTACATTCTACCCTAAAAGGCCTAGGCACAAGCTAAAATGATAAATACACCCCCCTATTATACTAAATGGACTATACTCTACTGAAATTAAAAATAAAGAAACTAGTTTATGCTCAGCTCCCATGGCTTGGGCTCTACTCCTTGCGATCCTCTGAGGAATCATGGGTTCTGAAGCACCGGCTAGTGGTGGGTCTTGACCTAGCCCTAAATCCTGGGTCATGCTTCTAGTTATCCTTCTAGAAAGCTGGGCTTGGTCAGTGGGTGCACTCTCTTCTAGGTCCTCATCACTTAGGCCTTGATGGAAAAGGCCTAAGCTCAGGCCCAACAACTAGGTCCATGGCAAAGAGGATTCAAGAAAAGTGGGACTCTGCTACTGATGGCAGAGAAACTTTTCTCTACATATTCAAAGACCCCTCAGAGGACCACAAGGAGTAAAGCCCAAGCCATGGGAGCTGAGCATAAATTAATTTTAGTTTATTTGTAATTTCAGTAGAGTAGGGTTCATTTAGCACAATAGGGGGGTGTATTTAACAATTTATCTTGTACCTAGGCCTTTTAAGGTAGGAATGTAGCCCTACCTTCTAGAAGCATGCTAAGGGGCTGCATTGACCTTTAGTCAACACCCTATTAGCCCCTTCTTTTATGTATTCCCCATCCTACCCTTGCTCCTTACTCTCCAAGGCACCATCTCCTATAAATAGGGTGCTTTGGCTCATGTTTTGTTTTTTAAGATCAATTTTAATGAGTAAATGCTGTCAAATTTTTGCTAGCTTCTACTCTTTGTCTAGTCTCTCTAGGTTAGACACTTTGATCTTCATCTTCACCTTCCTCCAAGTGATTTGGCCTAACCTATCACTCTCCATACCTTTCATGCACCTACAAGGAACCCATAGCTCTATATGAGCCATCCTTGATCCATCACCTCCATTGCTTCCGCCACCTTTTCACCTCATTTCCTCAAAGAAGAACATTGATCATGAAGAACAACCCATCAGTCCCCGTGGAGATGGTCCTTTCCAAGTCCTCAAGAAAATCAATAATAATGCATATCAATTAGACCTTCCTGAGGAATATGGAGTACATGCTACTTTCAATGTTATGGATCTAACACCTTTTGCAGGTAGTGAAGATGAAGAGGCAGAGGTAGAGGCATGTAATTTGAGGATAAATCCTCTTCAAGAGGGAGGGGATGATGGAAGAAGGCCAATCTCTGGACCAACCACTAGGTCAATGGCAAGGAAGATTCAAGAAGACTGGGACTCTGCTACTGATGGCAAAGACACTCTTTTATACATGTTCAAAAAAGCCATAACCTAGTGTAGTTTCTTTAGAGTAGTATTTATTTTTCTTGCAAAAGTAGAGTAGGAAAAATAGTTCTAAATTTTCATAATTGTAATTAGGGTTGAATTAGGCATTTAAAAACCAACCTAGATTAAATTAGGGTTTCATTAAGACCCCTAATTTCACCTAGGTCGATCATTTAACCTAAAAAGAGTCACTTGAAGCACACCTTGGTCATGCTTTCAATGTGACTCCAAATAGGCGCTGTACCGACCATTCCTCAGGCACCGAGGACAGATAGTAAAGGATGAACCACGTCAGCTGGGTCCCACAGCACGGGCCAAAGCCACGTGGAATGGACCTCGCAGGTGGTATTGATTAAAGGGTGATTAGTCATCAGCATGTTCCCACAGAGAAGGGTGATTAGTCATCAGCATGTTCCCATAGAGAAGGGTGATTAGTCATCAGCAACGCTTCACACAGAGAAGGGTGATTAGTCATCAGCATGTTCCCACAGAGAAGGGTGATTAGTCATTGCTGTGATGATCACCAGAAGGGACTGATGTGTCCTCATCACTCCGCAGGGTGATCAGTCCTCGGCAACAAAGTGTGACGAGGTGACATCGGTCTTGGGTGATTTGAATAGCGTAACCAGAACAGCTGAGATTAGTTCCCAAAGTGGGCCAATGACTAGTTAAATACCCAGAGGTAGGGAGAGGCCTGAATCACGAAGAGCCTATGCGGGTAGCAGGAAGAGCACAGTTAGGTGCAGAGTCCTGAGGGGACGAGTACTCACTAGAACTAGGGTTTTCCCGATGAAGGCTACATGCATGACACATGAACAGTGAAGGCACTCCCAGAACAGGTGGCCCTAGAGACTAGGTGCACGAGGAGGCACCCAAGTGGTCACCCTATTAGAGTTTGCACTCCAGAGAAGGAAACCTTATGTGCTAGATTACCCTAAGGTTGGGTGATAGCAGTGCAAGGGTATTCCAGTAAACCCTAATTAGGGCTAGCGGCGCAGTAAACCCTAGACTATATAAGGGACAGTAAAATACTTCACAAAGGTACGCAGTTTCTAGACCTAAACACAGAGAGACTCAATACACTTGGTGTTTTTTGCCCCATCTTGACTTGAGCGTTGGAGTGCAAACGGCCTCTAGGGCGCCCCTTTCTCTTTTGCAGGTGCAGATTGTTTCGCAAGAATCAAGCACATATCAACGTGAGGAAGGAGGCGTGTGAGTGTCGTGGAGTCAACTGACAGGCGAGTCAACCGGCAAGAGCATTTGGCGCCCACCGTGGGGCCGAAATAAAACAAGGTCCTATACACGAGAGTGAGAGCAGAAAACTACGGAGATGAGGAATACAAGAAAAGGGTCCGTTCCACCGAATGGAGGCGAAGACGTTACCATGCAACAACTTATGGAAACGATGCGCGCCCTCCAGGAGACAGTGGCGGAGTCTAGAGCGCATCAGGCGCGTATGCAGGAGGACCTGGCTGCCTCACAGGCCAGGAATGAGGAGTTGCACAGAGCGAACGAGGAGCTGCGCTTGAATCTGCAACACATGCAACAAGCTGGAGACCGTGAGGGAGATGATCGGGCTCTACTAACGCCCCCAATGGCCTTTCCCATGCCTTTCACCCAAGCGATTATGGACACGGTGGTCCCAGCCACCTTTGTAGGGCCTAAGATCGTGTTCACCGGGAAAGAAGACCCTGAAACACATCTCACTGCTTTCCATACGCAGATGATGCTGTCAGGAGGGTCTGACGTAGTGCACTGCAAGCTCTTTATGGCCACATTGACAGGAACGGCGCTAGAATGGTTTGAGTTTGCCCGAGGGACATATCACGTCCTTCGCGCAATTCTCCATGCTGTTCAGGGAGCAGTATCTCGTCAACAGGGCCCCTCCACCAGTGTCTTATGACCTTTTCGATGTAAGGCAGCACCAGAGGGAGTCCCTTAGAGATTACCTCAACAGGTTTGGGGTGATGGTGGTGAGGTTGCACACCAAGGATGAAGATATGGTGGTGCACGCCTTTAGGAAAGGCGTATTGCCAGGGCCTTTCAGCGAGTCCTTGATCCGCATGTTAGGAAAGATGGCTTTAAACTAGAGGGGGGGTGAATTGTTTAAAGAGGTTTTCGCAAACTTTTCCAAGCTAGAATGAATATCTTTCAGAAATCAAATGATTAAGCAATTTAGTTTGCTAAAACAGCAAGCACAACAGCACTGCCAGGAAAACAATCGGTTGTTTCTTCGAAACAATCGGTTGTTTATACCAGCAAACAACAAACAAACTGAAATTAAAGAGTTAGGGATAGAGAGATTGTACACAGATGTTTATACTGGTTCACTCCAACCCAGAGCTACATCCAGTCTTCTCAGAAACCCTGAGGAAATCCACTAAGCAATAAACACTAGATTACTTACACACAACCAAGAAAGTGACCTTGAACACCCTCAAGAAACACACTTTCCTTGGTCAGCACACCACACTAAGAAAGCTGATCTTGATCCCCTCAAGAACACACAACTCTTCTTAGCAATAGCACAAACGAATGTTCACAGAATTACAAGGATTACACTTGTTACAGAAGCAATCTGAAATCAGTACAAGAGAATCCTATCTCAGCACTTTGATCAACCAAAACTCTAAGCAATCTCCAACTCTTAGAAAAACTTTCTCAATTCACTTAGATTCTTAAAACTCAAATCTGTTTTTCTGTATATATTCAAAGAAGATGTTTGTAATCAAATCTTAACAAACTCTTAATTGCTTTAGAAAGATTGGTCAAAGCATTTAATGACTGGAGCGTATGAATTAAAAGCATTTAAAGCTCAGTCAAAGTCAAAACTGTTTTCTGTTATAAAAACATAACAAACAATCGATTGTTTCCTCGAATCAATCGGTTGTTTTGTTACTTAACCAATTTTCACACTTCAAAACAGTTTTCAAAACACCTAAGCTTAAACAATCGGTTGTTTCGATAAACCAATCGGTTGTTTTAACTTAGTTTGAAAAAAAAACACTTTACTTTGTTTGAAAGTTGAGATGCTTGAGCTTTAGATTCAATCAAAGGTTGAGTTACACAACTCAAACTACCCAGATCCTAACTAAACCAGCACAGCAACAGCAAGCACAGCAAAAGCTTCATCATCCTTCAAAGGATTTGGATTCTTCAAAACCTTGAACACCACTTGGTTCAACAATCTCCCCCTATTTGATGAAGACAAATCCCTGGTGCTTGTGTTGTACTGATTAATTCTGAAGCAGTTCCTGCAAAGAAAACATTTGTACCATCCAAAGCTTCTTACAGCAGCCAGTTAGATTATACCTTTTTTAACATAAAATTCAATCGGTTGTTTACACGAAACAATCGATTGTTTCTATCAGCAGCAGCAGAAAAACACTTTTATACTCAGAGATTTAAACATTTTTATGCCAATAAGATACAGATATACAAGTACCAATAAATCTCCCCCTATTTGTCTTCACAAATAAATTTTAACATGTACCAAACACAGATTTTAAGAGAGATTATTTAGATCAAGAATACCTAACTCATTTCTTAAGAAGAAAAACCTCTCTTTTGGCAAAGGCTTTGTGAAGATGTCAGCTAGCTGCAGTTTGGTCTCCACAAACTTTACTTCACAGTTCCCATTTTGCACATGATCTCTGATGAAATGATGTCTTATTTCAATATGTTTGGTCCTTGAGTGCTGGATTTGATTTTTGGTAAGATTGATTGCACTTGTGTTATCACACATCAAAGGAACTTTGCTGATTTGTACACCAAAATCTGCAAGTTGTTGTTTGAGCCATAGGATCTGTGCACAGCAGCTACCAGCAGCTATATATTCTGCCTCAGCAGTAGAGAGAGCAACACATGCTTGTTTCTTGCTATGCCATGAGATAAGGCTAGAGCCAAGAAGGTGACAAGTGCCACTTGTGCTTTTTCTATCTAGCTTGCAACCTGCGAAATCAGAATCTGAATAACCAATTAAATGTATCGGAGAATGAGAGGGATACCATAATCCTACAGATGATGTTCCTTTGAGATATTTCATAATTCTCTTTGCAGCTTTGAAGTGTGACTCTTTAGGATTTGCTTGAAATCTTGCACATAGACACACCGCAAACATGATGTCCGGTCTACTTGCTATTAGATAAAGCAATGATCCAATCAATCCTCTGAATTTTGTTTGATCTATACTCTTTCCAGCAGAATCTGCATCCATGTAGCAGCTTGATGGCATTGGAGTGCTTGCCTCTTTGCAATTCTCCATTTCAAACTTTTTGAGAATCTCCTTGCAATACTTTGATTGACTTAAGAAGATCCCATCCTTTGTTTGTTTAACCTGCAATCCAAGAAAGAAAGATAGTTCTCCCATCATAGACATTTCACACTCACCTTTCATAGCAGCCACAAATTCTTCACACAACCTATCTTGTGTAGCACCAAAGATGATGTCATCAACATATATTTGCACAAGAATTATTTCTGCATGTGACTTCTTGATAAAGAGAGTCTTTTCTATCATTCCTCTTTCATAGCCAAGAGATAACAGAAAGTTGCTAAGCCTCTCATACCACTGCCTTGGAGCTTGTTTCAGACCATACAAAGCTTTCTTCAACTTGAAGACATGGTTGGGATACTTGTGGTCTTCAAAACCCGGTGGTTGATCTACATAGATTTCCTCATTGATGTAGCCATTCAAGAAGGCACTTTTTACATCCATTTGGAAGAGTTTAAAACCACTCATACATGCAAAAGCCAGCAGCAGCCTCACAGCCTCCAATCTAGCCACAGGAGCAAAGGTTTCACCATAGTCTAAGCCCTCTTCTTGATTGTAGCCCTTGGCAACTAGCCTTGCTTTATTTCTTGTGCTCACTCCTTCCTCATCTAGCTTGTTCCTGAAAACCCATTTTGCACCAATAATATTCATTTCATTAGTTCTAGGAACAAGAAACCATACCTCATTTCTTTCGAATTGAATTAGCTCTTCTTGCATAGCTTCAACCCACTTCTCAACCTTGAGAGCTTCTTCAATTGACTTTGGTTCAATTTGAGAGACAAAAGCTGTGTGTCTGCAGAAGTTTGAGATGGAGCTACATGTGGAGACACCTTCCTTTATCTGCCCTATGATGTTATCCACTGACAGATCTCTAGGAATTCTCCACTCTTTGGGCAGCTCACTCTGTTGCAGAATTTCAATCGGTTGTTTCTGCGAATCAACCGGTTGTTTTTCTGTACAGATTTCCAGCTTCTCCAAACTGATGCTCTGTTCGTCTTCCTCGGCACTGATCTTTCGGTTCTCACTGATTCTGTGATCTACCTCATCAAAGACTACATGAACTGATTCTTCTACAGTCATTAACCTTTTGTTGTAGACTCTATAAGCATGGCTTGTGAGGGAATAACCAATGAAAATGCCAAGGTCAGCTTTCTCATCAAATTTTCCCAAGCTTTCCTTGCCATTGTTGAGAACAAAACAGTTACAGCCAAAGACTTTGAGGTGACTGATGTTAGGCTTTCTTCCATTGAAAAGTTCATATGGAGTTTTCTTCAAAATGGGCCTTATAAGCACCCTATTCATCACATAACAGGAGGTACTCACTGCATCTGCCCAAAAATACTTAGGAAGTAAAGATTCACTAAGCATTGTCCTTGCAAGCTCTTCAAGAGACCTGTTCTTCCTCTCTACAACTCCATTTTGCTGTGGTGTTCTTGGAGCAGAGAAATTGTGTAGAATTCCCAACTTCTCACAGAACTTGACAAACTTCTCATTTTGGAATTCTCCTCCATGGTCACTCCTTATTGAGCCTATGTTACTGCCCTTTGTGTATTGAAGTCTTCTTGCTAGCTTTTTGAATGCAGCAAGGGCATCACTCTTTGACTCCAAGAACAAGGTCCAAGTGTACCTAGAGAAATCATCAACAATAACAAGAGCATAATAATTTCCACCAAGACTCATAGTTCTAGAGGGTCCAAAGAGATCCATGTGAAGGAGTTCAAGAGGTCTCAATGAAGAGACAACATTTTTGGTTTTAAAAGAACTTTTCACTTGTTTCCCTTTTTGGCAAGCTTCACAAATGTGATCCCTCTCAAACTTGAGTTTTGGTAGCCCGATCACAAGATCTTTTGATATAAGCTTGTTCAAATGATTCATGTGAATATGAGCAATTCTTCTATGCCAAAGCCAAGATTCATCTTGCTTGGATAGAAGACATCCAATTGAACATGGTGAAGAGATATCTAGAAGATACACATTATTAACTCTCTTACCTACCAACATTACCTCTTTAGTGTTGGGTAGACAGATTTCACATGTGTTTGCCTTGAACATCACTTGATACCCCTTGTCACACAGTTGGCTAATACTCAGCAGATTATGCTTTAGGCCTTCAACAAAGAGCACATCATGAATCACCAAGATGCTCTCATCTCCTATGGATCCTCTTCCAAGTATTCTTCCTTTGTTGTTATCTCCATAGGTGACATGACCCTCTTGCTTGAAGGATATTCTCAGGAACTTTGATTTGTCCCCTGTCATATGCTTGGAGCATCCACTGTCCAAGTACCAAAGCTGCTTTCTCTCCTCCAAGATTTCCTACAAAGAAAATTCTCAAGTACATAGGTTTGGTCCCCTTATGAATGAGGGTCCATCTGGTGTATACTCATCAACACAAGCTTTATTTTTCTTGGGAATCCACTTCATAAGCCCTTTAGGAACAGCATGTTTTCTGATTTTACAGAATCGCACAGAATGACCTCTTTTCATGCAATAGAAGCATGTAACAATCGATTGTTTCGATGGTCCAATCGATTGTTTTTCTGGCCTTTTTGACAAAGTTTTTGAAAATCTATCTTGCTGGTTTTGTGGATTAAAACCCAATCCTGATTTTCCAAAAACACACTTTTGAGAAGCTAGCACACTTTCAAAGTTGGATTGGCCTTTAGAAAGCTTATCCACTGTTTTAACAAGATAGTGGACCTTCTTTTCAAGATTTTCGCAATTTTCACAAACTAGAGTGTCACACTTGCAAGAAGAGTTTTTGTAAATGATTTCCAGATTTTCAAAATCCATTTTTGAATTTTCTAAATCCTCCTCCAGTGCTTTTACCCTGTTTTCAAGCCAGCTATTCTTTTCTTTCAATCGATTGTTTAAGAGAGCCAATCGGTTTGCTTTTTCATGTGTTTCTTGAAAGGCTTGAAGCAATTGACCATAATTTTCAGAGTTTGAAGAGTTTGATGAACTTACACTACATGAGTCATCCTCCCTTCTGGCCATTAAGCAAAGATTGAGGCTTTTCTTATTTTGTCTTCTCTTTCTTCTTGCTTGACTCTTTGTCATTGCTTCCTTTGGTTCATGAGCAGCCTTGAGAGTCTCCCACATTTCCTTAGCAGTTTTGCACTTTGATATCCTGAAAAATTCATTAGTATCTAGTGTAGAAGCTATAATGTTTTGAGCAGACCTATCAAGCTGAGCCATCTTACATTCATCATCTGTCCATTTGGACAAAGGTTTTATAGTAAAGGAATTATTCTTTTTGAAATTTGGAATGTAAGGACCATTCTCAATTGAGTCCCAAATTCTTTGATCAGTTGATTCAATAAAGATTTTCATTCTTGCTTCCCAAAACTTATAATTCAATCCACAGAATAAAGGTGGTTTGTAGATTGAAGCACCTTCCTCAAAAGATAGTTTTCCAGCCATAAAAAAAGATTTTAGATCAACTTGAATAACTTTCAAGAACCAAGCTCTTGATGCCAATTGTTAGGAAAGATGGCTTTAAACTAGAGGGGGGGTGAATTATTTAAAGAGGTTTTCACAAACTTTTCCAAGCTAGAATGAATATCTTTCAGAAATCAAATGATTAAGCAATTCAGTTTGCCAAAACAGCAAGCAAAACAGCACTGCCAGGAAAACAATCGGTTGTTTCTTCGAAACAATCGGTTGTTTATACCAGCAAACAACAAACAAACTGAAATTAAAGAGTTAGGGATAGAGAGATTGTACACAGATGTTTATACTGGTTCACTCCAACCCAGAGCTACATCCAGTCTTCTCAGAAACCCTGAGGAAATCCACTAAGCAATCAACATTAGATTACTTACACACAACCAAGAAAGTGACCTTGAACACCCTCAAGAAACACACTTTCCTTGGTCAGCACACCACACTAAGAAAGCTGATTTTGATCCCCTCAAGAACACACAGCTCTTCTTAGCAACAGCACAAACGAATGTTCACAGAATTACAAGGATTACACTTGTTACAGAAGCAATCTGAAATCAGTACAAGAGAATCCTATCTCAGCACTTTGATCAACCAAAACTCTAAGCAATCTCCAACTCTTAGAAAAACTTTCTCAATTCACTTAGATTCTTAAAACTCAAATCTATTTTTCTGTATATATTCAAAGAAGATGTTTGTAATCAAATCTTAACAAACTCTTAATTGCTTTAGAAAGATTGGTCAAAGCATTTAATGACTGGAGCGTATGAATTAAAAGCATTTAAAGCTCAGTCAAAGTCAAAACTGTTTTCTGTTATAAAAACATAACAAACAATCGATTGTTTCCTGGAATCAATCGGTTGTTTTGTTACTTAACCAATTTTCACACTTCAAAACAGTTTTCAAAACACCTAAGCTTAAACAATCGGTTGTTTCGATAAACCAATCGGTTGTTTTAACTTAGTTTGAAAAAAAAAAACACTTTACTTTGTTTGAAAGTTGAGATGCTTGAGCTTTAGATTCAATCAAAGGTTGAGTTACACAACTCAAACTACCCAGATCCTAACTAAACCAGCACAGCAATAGCAAGCACAGCAAAAGCTTCATCATCCTTCAAAGGATTTGGATTCTTCAAAACCTTGAACACCACTTGGTTCAACACCGCAGTCGCCCCAAGACCTTCGGCGACATAAAACGACGTGTTGTGGCTCACATTGTCGCTGAGGGAGAGCTCAATGAGAAGCGAGAAAGCGCAGTCTCATCAAGGCCCTGTGTGCCTAGTCGACCTCAACCCCTGCGGGTGCATGAGGCGACCATAGAGAAGAAGGCTCAAGGAAAACAGAAGCCCTATGAGCCCCGAAAGCCCCAAACTAGGGCACGCGCCAAGGATGACGTGCCCCCTAGGCATGAATTCCTGGTGGAGCTGAAGGAACTGATCACCATTCCTAATGTGGCGGAAAGGTTGAAGATGCCCCCAAAGAGTGATAGGAGGTTGGGGCCAAACAAGAACGCCTGGTGCGAGTTTCATCAGGCCTTTGGTCACCCCATTCGCAATTGTCTGGCCTTGGGCCACCAATTGGACGAGTTGGTAAAGAGTGGGTTCTTGAGTGACTACCTGAAGGAGGCACAAGGGGGCGAGGCGGTAGTGGTACCGAGGGTTGATCAGGGGCACGAAGTGCCCATACATGGTGAGATCCACACTATATCAGGTGGGTTCTCAAGAGGAGGGTGCACTTCATCGCAACGCAAAAAGTATGCACGTTCGGTGATGGCAGTGGAGACATGCGAGGAAGATCACTTCCCAGACATCGACCTCATCTTCATGAAGGCTGATCGCCGAGATGTTATCCCCCACGATGACGATCCGGTGGTAATTTCAGTTGTCACTGCGGGACGCAGGGTGCACCGAGTGCTAGTAGATCAAGGAAGTTCGGCCGATGTGATGTTCTGGTCGACATTCAACAAGTTGCAGTTGTCTCCTGATCAGCTGCGACCCTACGTTGGCTGCTTGTATGGGTTCGCAGGAGACCAAGTGGAAGTGTGGGGATACATCGAGTTGAGGACCACTTTCACTGATGGAGTGGCCTTCCGCACAGAGAACATCAGGTACCTTGTGGTAAACGCCCCGTCTACCTACAACATGCTGCTGGGTAGACCAGCCTTAAACAGGTTAGGGGCAGTGGTGTCCACAAGGCATATGAAAATGAAGTTGCCTTCGATGGAGGGGATGGTGATAACCATTAAATCAGACCAAAAAGAGGCTAAAAGGTGCTATGAGAATAGCCTCAAGACGAAAAGGGGAGTTTGCATGGTGACCACCTTACCACCAGGTAGGGGTGGCGATGAAGCTGATATGCCCCGAGGTGATGTCGGGGTTACACGAGCAGAGGTCGCCCGGGCGAGGCGACCTGAATCGGCAGAGGAGGTGGTGGAGAAGGAGATCGGAGGCAGGATGTTCAAGTTGGGTAAGTCCCTGCCTCAGGAGACCCAAGACCAAGTAGCAGGGGTCATAGAAAAGCACTTGGACGCTTTCGCTTGGTCCCCCTCAGACATGCCATGTATTGACCCTGACTTCCTATGTCATCGCCTGGCACTGAATCCCCAAGTCAGACCAGTCCGCCAGAGGAGAAGGAAGTTCAATGACGAACGAAGACAGATCGTCAGGGAGGAGACACAAAAATTGCTCAAAGCAGGCCACATACGGGAAATCCAGTATCCTGAGTGGCTTGCGAATGTCGTTTTGATAAAGAAGGCCAATGGGAAGTGGAGGATGTGCGTAGACTTCACAGATCTCCACAAGGCTTGTCCGAAGGACTCCTACCCTCTCCCTAACATAGATGCGTTGGTAGACAGTGTGATGGAGATCAAGCTCAAGAGGACATGGAGGCCAATCATCACGAAGAAGAAGAGGTTGAGGACGTTCATGGAGATCAAAGTCAACCTCAAAGGCTCACAAGAAGCATGTTCAAAGCTTTAGGAGCAAGGGGACGTTTATTTTCCCTTTTTGTAATTTCTTTGTGTGAGGGTGCTTAGAGGAAAACATGAGAAACCTCTTATGTTAAAGCATCTTTAGGTCTTTAGTTAGGAGCATTAAGAGGGGGGTGCGTTAGTAGATAGGTGTAGGAGTTAAAATAGGAGGTGCCAAAGTGAGAAAAGAAGTCACACCTTCCTCATGACTTGTTTTGGCGCCATTTTCATTTGAATTTGGGGGGGAATTTTTGAATTCATTTAGCTTGCATTTCAGCACCTTCACATTATAAATTAAGGTGTTGTCCTTGTATTTTTCAGATCTGAATTTTGAATTAGAGAAATTATACTCAATTTTGGAGTGAGCATTGGAGAGCTTTGCATCTTCTTCACTAGTCTTATCTTGAAGGTTCAATGGTTACCTCAAGTGGCGGCTTGCACACTCATCTAGGAGCCTTCATCCTCTTAGTGGCGTGATCATCCAACCATTCCTCCATCTTCATGAGCATTTTCTTCTCCTTTCTTCCTTCTTTTTAAATTTTCATGTCTTAGCTTGTGTTCTTGTGTGATTGTTTGGTTGATTTGTGTTTCCAGCAGCTTGTTCTTCTTTTCCAGCACTTATATTCAGTTTCCTTGCCTTTAATTTCATCTTTGTTCGGTTCAATTTGACAATAATTGGAACTTCCATATGAGTTTGTGTTTTGGCATTAGTTTTGGTGAGTTCTTGACTTAGAACATTGATCCAATTCTAAGAAAAAGTGCCTCTCTAATGACCAACTCAAGATGTTTCCTAAGAATGTCAAGAACCTTTCATCTTATGTTCTTGAATTCACATCATGTGGTATCTAGAGTTTAGGTGTGTTCTTGTTTAATTTTTGAGTTGTGTTGCACTTTAATTCAAGAGCTCTATATTCTTGTGTTTACATTTCTGTTTTTAGGCTTATTTTGAGTTTTATTGCTGTTTTCTTATTTGTGCCTATCATATGTTTGAGTATTTTCCTTTTTTGAATCTATAATAGTTTTGTCATTGTCTTGTTTTTCCATAATATGTCATCACTTCTTGTAGTACTTTTATTGCAATTTTTTGTTTCTTGCTTTGGTTTACATTCTGTTTTTTGAGTTTATTGCTTGATCCTTTGTGCATTTTCTATTTTAGATTGAGTTCATACTTGTATTTTAGACCTATACAAGTTCTATAACACAATTTCCATTATGTCTTTGCTAGTTCATAATTCTGTTTTTCATTCCTCTTAGGATTCCTCTGTTTCTGAAAACAAGTGCTTACTGTTTTTGCTTATTTCAATTGATTTACTCACTGGAAATTTCTGAAATTCTGGATTTGTGATCTTCAAAGTGTTAGAAAAGAATAGAAAAAAGAAGTACAAAAAAATTCAACGTACACTAAAAATGATAAATAAAATACAAAAAGTGTACATTCCTGCCGAAAAAAATACGGTAATCTGACAGTGATTTTGAAAATTTTATCTCATTTTATTGGCTTGCTGTTTTTACATAATTCCAGTGCCATTTTTGATTTAACATCTTGCAGTTTGTGTGGTTAAAATTTCATAGTCCAGTTCGCTCTATATCATTCCAGATAAATCAGTGAATATCAAGCACAGTTTGCATAAAAAAAAAAGATTTCCAGTAGCTAATTTTTTTTGTTTTCTTCATCTACTCTAGTGCTTTTCTTTAAGTATTCTTTTGTGTGCCTACTTTCTCTTTGAGTTCCTTATTTTTCTTGCTTGTCTAATTGTTCATTACCCTTTGAGTTTGTCTACATCTAGTATTCCTTTTGAAATTGCCTTTTCTTGCTTATACCTTTTCTTGTTTGTCTTTATTGTTTCTTTGGTTTTGTGGTGTTGGCTTTGAGATTGGTGTGCCTTGCTTTGACATATTTCATTTGAGGTTTCCAAGATCTCAAGATCAGATTGGTGCAAGGACTTTATTTCTTTGAGAGTGATATATTTTCTGCCTCAATTCACTTCGGCAGTTTCATTGCCAAGCTCACTGTTTTGCCAATTTTAATTCTTGACTTGATTGTTGTTTTGTGTCTTTGCTGTTTTTGTTCTTTTTAATTACAAATGGCAGGATTTTCAAGTGATGCATCCTACAAGCAGAATTCTCCTTCCAAAGCTTCAATCCTTGGTGAATTACAGGAAGCACAAAGAACCATTAGATGCTTGGAAGAAAAATTACAAGAGATGGAGTTGCAACATGTTAGGCCATCTCCCTCTATTCATAATGGACATCATTCACAAAGACATTCCACAAGAGCTTCCTCAAATGACATAGGCCATGAAGAGGACCATAGGAGAAGAAGGACTTCACCCCAATTTCATGGCCAAAGACATCACAATCAAGGGGAGAGACCTCACCATGGCAATGGATACTATCAAGATGCAAAGTCAAGGCTTCCTTCGGTCAAGCTTCCTAATTTTAGTGGCTCTAGTGATCCAAATGTATATTTAGATTGGGAAGCCAAGTGTGAACAAATATTTGAGATCCATGAGATCCAAGAAGAGCACAAACTTAAGCTAGCTACCTTAGAATTTAGTGATTATGCCATGAAATGGTGGCATGGAGTTGTAAAGGACATTATATATCACAAGGGTCCTCCCGTGGACTCTTGGAACTCTTTAAGATATCAAATGCGCGCTAGGTTTGTGCCTCCACATTTTAGGAAAGATCTTATGTTGAAACTCCAACGGTTTCAACAAGGCACGCTAAATGTGGATGAATATTTCAAGGAGCTTGAAACGCTTGTGCTTAAAATTGAATTAGAAGAAAGTGAGGAAGCCATGATTGCTAGGTTTGTTAGTGGACTTAGGAAGGATATCCAAGACATTGTGGAATTGCAAGAGTACTCATCATTGGGATCTTTAGTTCACTTAGCAATGAAGGTTGAAGCCCAACTTGCTAAGAAAAAATCTTTTAAAAACTCTTCCAATGATGGCTACTATAACAAGTCTTGGAGAAATAACAAATCTTTTTCAAAATTTCCTTCCCAAGATTCCTCTTTCAAACCCAAGGAATCTAAGCCATCTACTTCTAGGCCTAAGTCACCAATCAAAACGTCTAGTAAGAAATGCTTTAAGTGTTTGGGTTATGGTCATATTGCTTCAAATTGTCCTTCTAAAAGGAACATGTACATGCATGATGGCATTATTATGAGTGAGCATGATTCGGATACACCTAGGCATTCTTCACATTCAAGTGCATCTAGTGGGAATGAGAGTGAGAGTCCATTAGAAGGAGACTTGTTGGTTGTGAGAAGACTTCTTGGTCAAGTTTCACAACCCTTTGATGAAAGTCAAAGGGCAAATATTTTTCATACAAGATGGCTTATTCAAAACAACATATGCTCCTTGATAGTGGATGGGGGTAGTTGTGCAAACGTAGCTAGTACAAGAGTTGTAGATAAGCTTGGCTTGCCTACCATCTCTCATAGCCAACCCTATAAGTTGCAATGGCTTAGTGAAGTAGGGGAAATAGTTGTGAATAGGCAAGTCCTCATCCATTTCTCTATTGGAAAATACAAAGATGAGGTCTTGTGTGATGTTGTGCCCATGGAAGCCACACATGTGCTTTTGGGAAGGCCTTGGCAATTTGATCAAAAAATTTTACATGATGGTTTTTCCAACAAAATTTCTTTTGATTTCCATGGTCACAAGATTACTCTAAAATCTCTCTCTCCTAGAGAAGTCCATGAGGACCAAATCTTAATGAAGAAAAAGAGGGAGAGTGAAAAAGAGGGAAAAGATAAAAAAGATAAAAAGGATAAGAGTTCCAAGCCTACACTCCTTGTGTCTAGGCATGAGCTTCATAGGGAATTAGTGGCACACCATCCTCTTTTCTTAGCCATTCCTAGAACTCTTAAGATAGAACCACTTGTTGATAGTCCTCATAGTTTGGAAAAGTTGGTAGAAGAGTTTCAAGATGTGTTTCAAGATCCTCCAAAAGGACTTCCACCTTTGCGAGGGATTGAGCACCAAATTGATTTGATACTGGGCTCTTCTTTACCAAATCGTCCAGCCTATAGGACCAATCCAAGTGAAACCATGGAAATTCACCAACAAGTAGAAGCCTTAATAGAGAAAGGGTGGGTCCAAGATAGTATGAGCCCGTGTGCTATGCCTGTCATCCTAGTGCCTAAGAAAGATGGATCATGGAGGATGTGTTCGGATTGTAGGGCCATAAACAACATAACAATTAAGTATAGGCATCCCATACCTAGGCTTGATGACTTGTTGGATGAGTTGCATGGTTCTAAAATATTTTCAAAGATTGATCTTAAAAGCGGCTACAATCAAATCCGTATCAAACCGGGTGATGAATGGAAGATGGCTTTTAAGACCAACTTTGGTCTCTATGAGTGGTTGGTTATGCCTTTTGGCTTGACCAATTCACCAAGTACTTTCTTGCGCCTCATGCATCATGTGTTGAGACCTTTCATTGGTAAGTTTGTTGTTGTTCATTTTGATGATATTCTCATTTATAGCTTATCTTTGAATGAACATAGGTTGCATGTTAGGAAAGTTTTGGAAACCCTTAGGAAGGAACATTTGTATGCTAACCTTGCTAAATGTATGTTTGCTCTTGATCATATAGAATTCCTAGGATTTGTTGTGAGTTGTAAGGGGGTCCATGTGGACCAAGCTAAGGTGGTCGCCATTCAAAATTGGCCTACACCTTCAAACATCAATGAAGTCCGAAGTTTCCATGGACTTGCGTCTTTCTATAGACGCTTTGTACCTAACTTTGGTACAATTGCCGCACCACTCAATGACATAGTGAAAAAGGATGTGGTCTTTCAATGGGGAGAAGCACAACAAAAAGCTTTTGAGATTTTAAAAGAAGTCACACCTTCCTCATGACTTGTTTTGGCGCCATTTTCATTTGAATTTGGGGGGGAATTTTTGAATTCATTTAGCTTGCATTTCAGCACCTTCACATTATAAATTAAGGTGCTGTCCTTGTATTTTTCAGATCTGAATTTTGAATTAGAGAAATTATACTCAATTTTGGAGTGAGCATTGGAGAGCTTTGCATCTTCTTCACTAGTCTTATCTTGAAGGTTCAATGGTTACCTCAAGTGGCGGCTTGCACACTCATCTAGGAGCCTTCATCCTCTTAGTGGCGTGATCATCCAACCATTCCTCCATCTTCATGAGCATTTTCTTCTCCTTTCTTCCTTCTTTTTTAATTTGCATGTCTTAGCTTGTGTTCTTATGTGATTGTTTGGTTGATTTGTGTTTCCAGCAGCTTGTTCTTCTTTTCCAGCACTTATATTCAATTTCCTTGCCTTTAATTTCATCTTTGTTCGGTTCAATTTGACAATAATTGGAACTTCCAAATGAGTTTGTGTTTTGGCATTAGTTTTGGTGAGTTCTTGACTTAGAACATTGATCCAATCCTAAGAAAAAGTGCCTCTCTAATGACCAACTCAAGATGTTTCCTAAGAATGTCAAGAACCTTTCATCTTATGCTCTTGAATTCACATCACAGTGCCTCGGGGTGCAAGTTACTCAGCTTCTTGGACGCCTTCTCTGGGTATAATCAGATCAAGATGCACCCGATGGACGAGAGCAAGACTGCGTTCATGACATAGCTGTCTTGCTACTGCTACACGGTCATGCCATTTGGGCTGAAGAACGCGGGTGCCACCTATCAGAGGTTGATGGACAAAGTCCTTGCGCCTATGCTGGGACGCAATGTGCAAGCCTATGTAGATGACATGGTGGTGACGTCCCAGGCACGAGATCAGCATGTCGATGACTTGGAGGAGCTATTTAATACGATAGCTAAGTATAGGCTGAAGTTGAATCCAGAGAAATGCGTCTTTGGGGTAGAAGCAGGCAAGTTCCTTGGTTTTCTACTTACGGAAAGAGGGATCGAGGCCAACCCAGACAAGTGTGCAGCGATCATAGCCATGAAGAGCCCGACATCGGTCAAAGAAGTGCAACAGTTGACAGGTCGGATGGCTGCCATTTCCAGGTTCGTGTCAGCTAGGGGAGACAAGGGCCACCCTTATTTCCAATGCTTAAGGAGAAATAGTAGATTTTCCTGGATTACAGAATGTGAGCAGGCTTTCCTCAAGCTCAAAGAGTATCTAGCCAGCCCGCCAGTCTTGTGCAAGCCTCAGGTTGGCACACCCCTGCGGCTGTACTTTGCAGTCACACAGAGGGCGGTGAGTTCTGTCTTGGTTCAGGAGCAGGAACAAAGCCAGAAGCCCATTTATTTTGTCAGCAAAGTTTTGCAGGGGCCGGAGGCGAGATACCAAGCCATAGAAAAGGCGGCCTTAGCAGTGGTGTTCTCAGCCAGGAGACTTCGTCATTATTTTCAGAGCTTCACAGTGGTGGTGATGACAGATCTACCAATATGCAAGGTCCTGTAGAAGCCAGACGTGGCGGGGAGAATGGTGCGTTGGGTAGTCGAGTTGTCAGAATTCGACATCCAGTATGAACCCAGGGGCCCGATCAAAGGACAGGTCTACGCTGATTTTATGGCCGAGATGTCCTCGACTGAGACCCAACAGGAAGAACCCAGCTTCAAGTGGGTATTGTCGGTAGATGGGTCCTCGAATCAGCAAGGTAGTGGAGCGGGGGTGATCCTTGAAGGACCCAAGGGGTTATTGATAGAGCAGGCCCTGCGGTTCGCCTTCAAAGCCAGCAATAACCAGGCAGAGTATGAAGCTTTGATTGCTGGGATGCTGTTGGCTAAGGAGATGGGAGTGCAGAGCCTTATGGCGAAGAGTGACTCAGTGTTGGGCACTGGTCAAGTGGCAGGAGAGTACCAGGCCAAAGACCCTCAGATGGCCTCCTACTTGGAGTATGTCCAACAGTTGAAGAGTTCGTTTAAACATTCGAACTAGTGCATGTGCCCAGGGAGCAGAATGCCAGAGCTGACTTGTTGGCCAAACTCGCCAGCTTAGGCAAGGGGAGCAGGCAGAGGACAATCATCTAGGAGACCCTAAGGGCGCCTCGTACTTATACAGCTGACAACTTGGTGGGAGTCCATCAGATCAGCCAGTCAGATGGTGAGAAGAGGAGCCATCGGTCGTTGACCCAAGAAACACTAAAGAAGCCACGGGTCAACGCGTGCACGCCACTAGAAGAGGGTTCATTGCAGGTATGAAAAGACATGGATGACGCCCTATAAGCGGTACATAGCTGATGGGATGCTCCCAGTAGAGCCGACAGAAGCAAGGAGGATAAAGAAGAACTCGGCCAAGTACACTCTCATTGATGGCGAGTTATACAGACATGGGTTTACCCACCCCATCTTAGTGTGCGTACATGGCGAGCAGTGTGTGAGAATAATGGCAGAGCTCCATGAAGGCATATGTGGTAGTCACATCGGAGGTCGAGCTTTGGCCTCTAAGGCCATTCGAGCAGGGTACTACTGGCCGATAATGAGGGAAGATTGCACTAGGTATGCGCAACAGTGCAAGCAGTGCCAATTACATGCTGATTGGCCTAAGGCGCCACCAAAGGAGTTCAGGTCGATATACAGCCCTTGGCCATTTCACACCTGGGGAATCGACATCCTGGGGCCTTTCCCTTTGGCAGTACGGTAGATGAAGTACCTCGTGGTCGCCATAGAATATTTCACAAAGTGGATCGAGGCTGAGCCAGTAGCACAGATCACAGCACAGAAGATCCAACACTTCGTGTGGAAGAATATAGTATGCCGCTTCGGGGTGCCCAAACGTTTGGTGTCTAACAATGGCACGCAGTTCGCAAGCCAACAATTGGGGAAACTATGTACAGAGTTGGGGATCAAGCAGGTGTTGGCGTCGGTCGAGCACCCACAGACCAATGGGCAGGTCGAGTCGGCCAACCAAGTCCTGCTCAGAGGACTAAAGAGAAGGTTGGAGAAAGCAAAGGGAAGGTGGGCTGAGGAGGTTCCCAGAATAGTATGGGCTTACCATACTACTCCCCAGTCCACTACCAAGGAGACTCCCTTTAGTTTGGTGTATGGTTCAGATGCCATGATCCCTGTGGAGATCCAGGAGAACTCGCCACGTTTCCAGAACTTCGTGGCTAAGGAGTCCAATGAAGAAAGGAAGGTGAATCTCGATCTCTTGGATGAAGTTAGGGAAGAGGCAGGAATCAAGGTCGAGGCGTTGAAGAGGAAAGTCGAGCTCAAACACAGTTCTAAGTTGAGAGCTCGGCAGTTCCAGGTGGCTGACCTCGTTATGCGCAAGGCGTCTCCCTACCAGATAGATAACAAGCTATCGCCTAAGTGGACTGGTCCTTTCAGAGTGACAGAGGCCCTAGGGAATGGGGCATATAGGCTTGAGACTTTAGAAGGTGGTCCGATTCCTCGAACATGGAATGCGACTCACCTGAAGTTTTTTTTCAGTTAAAGCCATGTAATGTTGTACACAATGCAGGGGACACTCTTTTTTCCCTTTTTAAGGGTTTTTAATGAGGTCACCCAATAAAATGTTCAGTTAAAGATATATCTTAATGTGTTTGTACAATGCAATTAGAACCTGTCACTTGGGGTTAGAGGTCTCGTAAGCGGAGAGGTAGGTTCGTAGAGAACACCTCCCCTTCGAGTGAGAACTTCCAATGTGAAAGAAGGGTTCACCCAGTGAAATCCTCCTTCGCCTATGAGCGATGTGAGGTCAGTTAGAACCTGTCACTTAGGGTTAGAGGTCTCGTAAGCAGAGAGGTAGGTTCGTAGAGAACACCTCCCCTTCGAGTGAGAACTTCCAATGTGAAAGAAGGGTTTGCCCAGTGAAATCCTCCTTCACCTATGAGCGATGTGAGGTCAGTTAGAACCTGTCACTTGGGGTTAGAGGTCTCGTAAGCGGAGAGGTAGGTTCGTAGAGAACACCTCCCCTTCGAGTGAGAACTTCCAACGTGAAAGAAGGGTTCGCCCAATTAAACCCTCCCTCGCCTATGAGCGATGTGAGGTCAGTTAGAACCTGTCACTTGGGGTTAGAGGTCTCGTAAGCGGAGAGGTAGGTTCGTAGAGAACACCTCCCCTTCGAGTGAGAACTTCCAACGTGAAAGAAGGGTTCGCCTAGTTAAACCCTCCCTCGCCTATGTGCGATGTGAGGTCAGTCAGAACCTATCAGTTGGGGTTAGAGGTCTCGTGAGTGGGAAGGAAGGTTCGCAAGGGACACCTCCCCTCCGAGTGAGAACTCCCAACTTGAAGGAAGGGTTCACTAGTGAAATCAGCAGGAAATGCTCTCTCGCCGGGACTCATCACCTAAGGGCGAAAAGTGATACTGCAAGGTTTGTTAGCTTATCAAATGCTTCCCTAGAATCCTCAGAAGGCTAGGTGATGTGGGCGATGACGAGGTGGTACGTTATTTGTGGTCTGAACTTACGCTAAGTAGTGAGTTCCACAAAGCATGAAGCATGTCAAACAATTAAACAGTAGCAGGAATACAAAGGCAAGCGAAGTGTGTAACATCCCGCCAAAATACTATTCATATTTAAAAAATAAAAGTAACAAATAGATTGAAGTGAACAAAATTTTATATATGTAAATAAAGTTTCTCCTCACAGGGAGTTTAATACAAATACGATCACTTTTCCATTAAAACGTAAACAAAATACAATACAATAGAAAGATAGGCGATCTCCTGACAGAAGGGCGATCTCCTATTAGAAGGGCGATCTCCTATCATAAAGGCGATCTCCTATCAGAAAGCAGCAAAAGGGGTGATCGCCCAACAGATATAGAAAACAGGCGATCTCCTTCCAGCGACAATTCACTAAGGAGCTCTACTTCCTGCAACATCATCTGCTCCCGTGTAAATTATACACGATCATTACAGGTTTAAGAAAAGGCCAAACACAACACAAAAGAAACACAGGGTAAGCTAGACATTTAAAAAGAGTTAGATATGAACTTTAAAATCAAGGTAAAACAAATTCAAGATACCCACATAAACCATCAATTAAACACATATTGCACGATTCCTCGAAGGTCATTAAAATCACAACATATATCAAGTGTCTATCAATTCAAAGTTTCTCATTTCTCACGTCAGACTTCACTGACTCATCACACAAGACACTTGACACCACTTCCGGAAGACTCGTGCGTTGAACCTAGCATCCAGAGACATGCACCTGTCATACTTCATTGGCTGGAATGTTTCCACAGCCATGCGCATCAATACAATCACGATCTCAATCCATCACTCTCACAGTATGACAGGGTTAATCCATAAGACAGGCCGAGCTCGTTCTTTTTCACACGACTCACCCATTCATATGAACCTCCTTCGACTCTCACCAACTGAGTAACTTCCTCTATATGATTCCATTACCTCAGCAGAGTCAGGATCGCCTCATTCACAGGATACTCATAGATCAATACACTTCACAACCAAATCTCAACACGGTATTTCCTTTCCTGAAAATACTATGTCTTGATCCACATTCACGACATTCCACACATCATACCACTCAAAAGAATGATTCCAACCACAGCAACAGTCATTTCAAAGGTTCAGATTTTCGAATATCACATGTATTTCACATTTAAATCTCAAATAGCTTCAAACAATACCAAAAACAGGGGAGTTCGAAATCCGTATTTAAAACCGGCGACCACGTCGCCCAACCACATAGAACAGAGCATTGCGAAAAGAAACAGGAAACTGGCGACCACGTCGCCCTTACTTCAGAAACAGCTAATCTATGGCTTGTATTGAAAATGAAGGCTAGCTTCCCTTACCTGGACTTGCGCAAAACACCGAGAGCTCAAAACCCACCGAGCTTGAAGGATGCCTTAGCTCTGTTTTCAGTGCCTGGTTTGTAGAACTTGCAGAGAACTTCTTAGGTGCTCTAAGGGCAAACGTCGCTTGTCGCACTGATGCTTGAGGTGGCCTAAGTCATAACGCAAAGGAGAGAAGAAGGGAGGGAGGAAGTTTGCACTCACTCTAACACTCTTGAGTCTGTAACGCTCTTTGCCTTCCCGCAGTGGCTTTTGAATCCAAGCCTACCTGTCCACGTATGCTGCTGCTGCCACCCCTTCTGCAGAAAAGCCTGACAACCACTGCCCTGAACAGTACGACCATTGTAACATCCCGCCAAAATAATACATACATCCATGTATAATTGAAATTAAGTGTAACCAAATAATATTGAAGAGTGCAAAATAATATGTATTTATATATATCAGAAATGAAGTTGCTCCTCTTAGGGAGTTTAATACATAAACGAAATCAAATGTTTTTCGAAATTTAAAGAAAACAATCAAATACAGCAAGACCGGCGGTCTCCATACATAAAACCAGCGATCACCAGAAGTCCCCAAAAATAGGCGACTTGCTACTCATACATAAAATCGGCGATCTCATAACAGACGACCTCAAAACAGGCGATCTGATAGTAGGGCAAAATCCGGCGATCGCCTCCGAGAGGTGGAAATGGGCGATCTCAGCCCTCGGCGACCACCCATTAGGGAGCTCTTCTTCCTGGAAGATCATCTGCTCCCGTGTAACAATTACACGATCATCACAGTTTTGAGAAAACAACCACAATAACAGATAAAAGGGTAAGCTAGCCATTTTAAAGAGAGTTTAGAATAAGGCATTAAATCATGAACATAATAGAGCAAGGTAAAACATTTTTCAAATCTCTATGTAAAACGTAGAGCTACTCATCTCATTCACCTGATCGCCCAAAATCACACTTCGCAACATTCACCCATAGTCATTCCATTTCACAATACAGCATCAAGTGTCTATCAATATTCAAGTTTCTCATTTCACCATTTCACATGTCAGACTTTCCACTGACTCACAAAGCATAGACACATGACACTACTTCCGGATTGACTCATGCATTGATTAGACTCGGAGATTTGCACCTGTCACACTGCCCACTGTGGAATCACACACATCCACAGGGTCGCCGTGAAATCTTACACATTCACAAGCGTACGATGAATCTCAACACATCACCATACAGCATGACAAGGTTAATCCACAAGACAGGTGGAGCTCGTTCTTTTTCACACGAGGCGCCCATCATGGACAGGTGGAGCTCGTTCTGTTTCACACGAGGCGCCCATCCTGGATAGGTGGAGCTCGTTCTGTTTCACACGAGGCGCCCATCACATGGACCTCCTTCGACTCTCACCAACTGAGTAACTTCCTCTATGTGATTCCATTATCAGCAGAGTCAGGATATCTCGTTAGGAATCACCGATCAATGCACATCTACATGATCTTACACGGTATTTCCTTTCCTGAAAATACTATGCCTCGATCCCACATTCACAACATTCAACATATCATGCCACACTTCAAAGAATGATTTCAATCACAGCACTATCCATTTCAAAGGATTTATATTTTCGAATATCTCATTCAAACAGTTCTCAAAACAATCATCAAACACAGGGAGTTCGCAAACAACGCCAAAACCGGCGATTTGGTTCAAAACAGGGTATTTTCGAAGTCTGTATTTAAAACCGGCGACCACGTCGCCAAACACATAAAACAGAGCATTCACGAAGATGAAACGAAAACCGGCGACCACGTCGCCCAATCACATAGAACAGAGCATTTACGAAAGAGAAAATGAAACCGGCGACCACGTCGCCCTCACTTCAGAAGTAGCAAATCCATGACTTTTATTGAAAATGAAGGTAGCTTCCCTTACCTGGACTTGCGCAAACACTTAGAGTTCCGAAACCCAACAAAGCTTGAAGAACGCCTTGGCTCTGTTTTTGCGTCTGGTTGAAGGACTTGCAGAGGACTGCCCAGGTGCTCTAATGGTGGCCGTCGCTCGTCGTACTCTCGTGTGAAGGTGCTAGAACCGCAGCGCGAAGGATATATCTGGAGGAGAAGGGAGGTAACTCACTCTTTCTCTCTTCGAAGGCTGCAACGTTTCTTCCCCTTCAGTAGTGGATTTCAGTGACTTAAACCAACTTATCCCTCCAAAAGCAGCTGCCACCACCTACTCTGCAGGGAAGTTTGCGTGCACGCTTCCCTGAACAGCACGACCACTGTTGCCTCTGGTGCATGCCAACCACTGCTCTGAACAGTACTGCCACTGTTGTCGCTTGTGCATGCCAGCCACTGCTCTGAACAGTACGACCGCGAGTGTCTCCCGCGCATGCCAACATTCTGATGTCACTATTCTGAACCACCCTTTTCGTCTACGTGGCGCGCGTGCAGAACGTCTCATGCTGGATGTCTGGGTCCCACGTTCTCTGTGTATAACTTAACGTAGCGCGATGACCTAACAACCGATGACCTCTCGCGCGAAGGCTAACAACCGATGACCTCTCGCGCGAAGGCTAACAACCGATGACCTCTCGCGCGAAGGCTAACAACCGATGACCTCTCGCGCGAAGGCTAACAACCGATGACCTCTCGCGCGAAGGTTAACAACCGATGGCCTCTCGCGCGAAGGCTAACAACCGATGGCCTCTCGCGCGAAGGCTAACAACCGATGACCTCTCGTGCGAAGGTTAACAACCGATGACCTCTCCCCCTGATGATGCCCGCATGCCCCTCGCGCCCAGGCGATCCTGCATGCCTTGCGCCCTGGCGATGCTCGATGACACATCGCCACGCCTTCCTGGAGGTTCTTCATTCCACTATGTTACATCCAAGGTATTCTCTCCACAAGGCTTGGTGACGTCGGTAGCTTCACACTTCCAAGAGTTGATTAGCACAAGTCCTCGTGCGCCCCAGCGTGTAACGTTAAGGATGATTCTCTTATGCTCAAGTATAGAGCTTCGCCTGCCCAGCGTATCCAAGGTTTAACCCACACCTTGATACGCGTGGCTTTTGGGACGTACCAGGGTTAATCCAACATTTTGGCTACACACTAAGTGTAGTTTCGGCGATTAGGTGTACTCTAGGCGACAGGCTACTAGGTACACACAGGCGATAGGCGTTCAAGCATAAGCTAGGCGATAGGCGTTCAAGCATAAGCTAGGCGATAGGCGTTCAAGCATAAGCTAGGCGATAGGCGTTCAAGTGCCAGAGAAGTTGGAGATCGCCTACCCGCTTAATAACGGCGATCTCGTAGTTTTCTCAGCTATACATTCCTTCCTTTATATTTAAATAAACACGTGCTTCGAATTTATTTATAATATAACACTTTTATTCCAATATAAACTTCTAGGTTCTTACAACCATTGTTGTCTCTTGTGCATGCCAACCACTGCCCTGAACAGTACGACCACTGTTGTCTCTAGTGCATGCCAACCACTGCCCTGAACAGTACGACCGCGAGTGTCTCCTGCGCATGCCAACATTCTGATGTCACCACTCTGAACCACCCTTTTTGTCTACGTGGCGCGCGTGCAGGACGTTTCATGCTGGGAGTCTGGGTCCCACTTTATCTGTGTGAAGCTCAACATCGCGCGATAACCTTCCACCGATGACCGCTCGCGCGATGACTATCCACTGAGGTCTCATACTGGCAAACGACCGATGTCTCTCCCTGGGAGACGACCGATGTCTCTCCCTGGGAGACGACCGATGTCTATCCCTGGCGACGCCTGCATGCCTCTCGCGCCCCAGCGTTGCCCGCATGCCTCGCGCCCCGGCGTTGCCCGCATGCCTCGCGCGCCCTGGTGACGTCCACATGCCTCGCGCCCTGGCGATGCCCGCATGCCTCTCGCACGCCCTGGTGACGTCCACATGCCTCGCGCCCTGGCGATGCCCGCATGCCTCTCGCGCCCTGGCGACGTCCACATGCCTCGCGCCCTGGCGATGCCCGCATGCCTCTCGCGCCCTGGCGATCATGTGTAGTAGGCGACCGGCGACCATGTGCTAACTAGGCGACCGGTGACCATGTGCTAACTAGGCGACTTATAGTCTTCTAAGCTACACTTTCCTTCCTTTTTATTTCAAATGAAAACATACTTAGAATTCATTTAAAATATACTCTTTTATTCCAATTTAATTTTACAGGTCCTTACAAAGTGCAGTGTAAAGCGAACAAAATTGAAAACAAGTGAGTAAGGTAATTACATTATAGAGGAGGGTAATTACAAGATGTTCAGCCATTAGTTACAATTGCTCAGAAGACCTATCTAGGCACTATTTGCCTGTCGACTACCTGCATGGTTGCAGAATATGGTGAGAGGTCCATCTCAGGATGCACGCAGGCAACCTGAGCAAGGGCATCACCAAAACCTTCCCCATAGGCGTCGACGGCATCCTCAGTGAGCTCGGTCTCGGTCTTCTTCAGCAATTCAATTTGTTGGGCAAGTTCCTCCTCAACCTTGCCCAGCTGAACCTCTCAGTTTGTAGCTCTTTCCTCTAGCTTAGTCATTTTGGCTTGAGCCCCCTCCGCTTGCTCTTCCAGTTCGATGATCTTGTTGTGGAGGGGGAGAATCTTGGCTTCAAGCTAGAGGGCCTCCTGCCCCTTGGAGAAGAGGAGCTTCTTGGTCTCCTTCTCAGATTGGCGGAGACTGCCCAATTATTGGTTAAGGGCGGTCTCGCGCTTAGCTGCTTGGTGGAGTTGGAGATCCTTCTGCTCCAGCTCTTTCTCTAATCTAGTAGCCTTCTCACGCAGCTCAGCCTCAGCGCTGCCCTTGACCAGCAAGAAGTTAGAAGCGGCGAGGAACTCCCCAAGATCATGGCTGAGGAGATTCTCGAGGGAGTTCCTGTCCATGGCCTCCAAAGCAGCTTGGCCAGGCATTTGCGCAAGAGACCGCTGGAGTAGAGGGGGCAACTCCGGGGCAGAAGGCATTTGGTTGGTGGAAGGAGCACTCTCCCCACCTCCCTCAAGTGTCAAGATTGGCTCAAGGGGAGATGAAACGCTGGGGGGGTGCTCCCTGAGGGATGGAGGGTGCCCTTCTGTTGCTGAGGAGACTTCTGCAGCAACCTCCACCCTTTTTCTCTTGAAGACGAGGCCAGAGCAGGTGTCCTCATCCTCAAAAATTTCCACTGGGGCTGCCCTTTTTGATTTTTCAGCAATAGGTTCTAGGGCAGCACCCGCGGGCGATGAAGGGCCAGCAGGGGCCGAGCCACTAGCATTGCGGCAATTCAGCACATCTGCCAGCCTTTTCTTCTTATCAGCACTGAGCACCATGCCTGCAGTGGATAATAAGAAAGGGTGAGAAAGACAAAGCATGAAGTATGTAAACAGTTAGATGCAAGACAAAGTTGATGTACCGATGTATACGCTGAGGGTCTCAGCGTCGTATTCATGCCTAATCAGCTGGGTGGTGTCAAACACCACGCCCCAGCTGGAGATAGTTTGGCACAGTTCTTGGTCAGAGGCCGTCAGCTCTTCGAGTCTGCGGGGTTTCTTGAACTTCAACTTCTCCACCCAATATAATGGGAACCCGTCGAGCATGGTGGAGTCATAGGAGCTGCAGCAGACTCAGAAGAACTTCCCCTTGAAGCTTTTGTATGACTGAGAAGAGGGTGAGTAGGACTCTCCCTGCCACTCCATTCAGGCTCACCCAAAGCATCTTGCCAGGGCTCTTCGCCTCGAAGAAGTATAGAAATACATCTACCGAGGGAGTGAACCCTAGGTTGTTGTAAAGGATGGAGAACGCCTTGATGAAGGCCCAGCTGTTGCGGTACAGCTGGGCAGGTGCCATGTTCAACTCTGTAAGCAAAGCCCTCTCGAACCCAGTGAAAGGGAGGCGGACTTTGACTCGTTTGAAGATAGTGGCATAGAAGAAGAAGGGTTCCCCGTTGTTGCAGCGATCATCGGCGCAAACGGGTTCGTCTTCTGTGCAGGGTCGCACAGAGATGTACGCGTCAGTTTCCCTGCCAAAGACGCGCCCTCTGATTTCTTTCTCATCATCCCTATGTTTTCGTAGATCTTCACAGGAGGTGAGTTTTGAGGTCTCAGCAAGGAGATCCTCAGAAGCCCAGGGCTAGAGGGCCTTGTAGTCAACCGCTACGGTTGGAGGAGGGTTGGAAGTAGTTTTGGTTCTGGCCATCTCGAATCTAAACAAGTGAGAGGCAGGAAGAGAAAAAGGCTTAAAAGAAAACAATGGTGGACGAAGACTCAAAGGTAGAACAAACCCAGAAAAGAAGAACAGAAACCCTAGAATGCAGAAATCAAAACCAGGCCCAGAACAGTTACAGTATGCAACATGGATGAACAAGATTATGTTATAAAGAGGGGAGAAGACATAAGAATCATACCTTTGGTTGAGCGAAGACAAAAGAGGTGGAAAAGGTTGGTGTGAGGAAGAAAGCGTGCACTGGAAGATAGAGTTTGCAGAAGTTGAGAATGCAAAGTGATGGAACAGTGAAGTGGCGCGGGGTTTTGAAGAGGTTTAGCGTAGCCCTAGGGAGCGCAAACGTTATGAATCCCAGACTATTGATGCGGCCACGTGTTAACAGATAAAAAGGGGTTGGTGAAGTGTCCCTTCAGTGTACTGTTCATGTCCTTACGCGCGGAGCCACGTAGGTCACCCGGGCCGACGACTTAGTCTCGTCGCTGAAACAAGTTAACAGCTTGAGACTGGGGGGCTTGTGTACCGACCATTCCTCAGGCACCAAGGACAGATAGTAAAGGATGAACCACGTCAGCTGGGTCCCACAGCACGGGCCAAAGCCACGTGGAATGGACCCCGCAGGTGGTATTGATTAAAGGGTGATTAGTCATCAGCATGTTCCCACAGAGAAGGGTGATTTGTCATCAGCATGTTCCCATAGAGAAGGGTGATTAGTCATCAGCAACGCTTCACACAGAGAAGGGTGATTAGTCATCAGCATGTTCCCACAGAGAAGGGTGATTAGTCATCGCTGTGATGATCACCAGAAGGGACTGATGTGTCCTCGTCACTCCGCAGGGTGATTAGTCCTCGGCAACAGAGTGTGACGAGGTGACATCGGTCTTGGGTGATTTGAACAGCGTAACCAAAACAGATGCGATTGGTTCCCAGAGTGGGCCAATGACCAGTTAAATACCCAGAGGTAGGGAGAGGCCTGAATCACGAAGAGCCTATGCAGGTAGCAGGGAGAGCACAATTAGGTGTAAAGTCCTGAGGGGACGAGTACTCACCAGAACTAGGGTTTTCCTGGCGAAGGCTACATGCATGGCACATGAACAGTGAAGGCACTCCCAGAACAGGTGGCCCCAGAGACTAGGTGCACAAGGAGGCACCCAAGTGGTCACCCTATTAGAGGTTGCACTCCAGAGAAGGAAACCTTATGTGCTAGATTACCCTAAGGTTGGGTGATAGCGGCGCAAGGGTATTCCAGTAAACCCTAATTAGGGCTAGCGGCGCAGTAAACCCTAAACTATATAAGGGACAGTAAAATACTTCACAAAGGTACGCAGTTTCTAGACCTAAACATAGAGAGACTCAATACACTTGGTGTTTTTTGCCCCATCTTGACTTGAGCGTTGGAGTGCAAACGGCCTCTAAGGCGCCCCTTTCTCTTTTGTAGGTGCAGATTTTTTCGCAAGAATCAAGCATATATCAACGTGAGGAAGGAGGCGTGTGAGTGTCGTGGAGTCAACTGACAGGCGGGTCAACCGGCAAGAACAGGCGCCATTTTCAAACCCTTTTCATATGAATTTTCCCACCAATTTGTGTAAGGCATGGTCAGACCTCATTACTATATATTGGGGTGCTTGGCTCCCATTTTAATAAAATCAATTTTAGAGTGAATTGTTGCCAAGTTTGCCAGCCTTCTCACTCCCTTGTCTAGATCTCTCTAGCATAGACACCTTTGATCTTCTCCTTCACCTCTCCAAGTGATATGGCCCAACCAATCACTCTCCCAACTCTTCATGCACCTTCAAGGAATCCATAGCTCCATTGTAGCCATCCTTGTTACATTTCTTCCATTAGCTTCTGCCAATCATCTCAACATTCAAAGGAATCCAATCGACAATGAAGGCAACACTATCAAAGAGGATCCAAGAAATCGAGTTTCACTATTCTTGGAAAGGCCTAGCTTGAAACCTTCGTTCATGGTGTTGGCTCCATTTTTTATTGGACTTCTTAGAGAATTGAGATGTGGATTGGCGGAAGCTAATAGTTGGAACGGACAAGGATGGCTCCAATAGAGCTATGGTTTCCTTGAAGGTGCATGATAGGTAGGGAGAGTGATTGGTTGGGCCATATCACTTGAAAAAGGTGAAGAAGAAGATCAAGGTGTCTATGCTAAAGACTCTAGATAAGGGAGTGAGAAAGTGATGTGAGTTGATTTTAGGATTGTTCATTTTAAGAGGTGACACTTTACTTAGATTGAGATTTTAGCACTTTTAATGGTGAAACCTGTACTGACCAGTCCTCGGACGTCAGCTGGGGTCCCACAGCATGGGCCAAAGCCACGTGAAGTGAACCCCACAGGGGGTATTGAACAGGGAAGGGCGATGAGTCATCAGCCTACAGAGAAGGGCGATGAGTCATCAGCCTACAGGAAGGGGTGATTAGTCATCAGCCTACAGAGAAGGGCGATGGGTCATCAGCCTACAGAGAAGGGCGATGAGTCATCAGCCTACAGGAGGGGGTGATTAGTCCTCAGCCTATAGAGAAGGGTGATGAGTCATCAGCATGTTCTCACAAAGAAGGGTGAGTAGTCATCAGCGTGATGGTCACTAGAAAGGGCTGATGTGTCCTCGTCGCTTCGCAGGGTGATCAGTCCTCGGCAACAGAGTGTGGCGAGGTGACATCAGTCCTGGGTGATTTGAACAACGTAACCAGAACAGTTAAGATTGGTTCCCAGTGTGGGCCAATGACCAGTTAAATACCCAGAGGTAGGGAGAGGCCTGGATCACGAAGTGCCCATGCGGGTAGCAGGGAGAGCACAGTTAGGTGCAGAGTCCTGAGGGGTCGAGTACTCATCAGAACTAGGGTTTCCCAGTGAAGCTACATGCATGGCACGTGAACAGTGAAGGCACTCCCATAACAGGTGGCCCCAGAGACTAGGTGCACAAGGAGGCATCCAGGTGGTCACCCTGTTAAAGTTTGCACTCCAGAGAAGGAAACCTTATGTGCTAGATTACCCTAAGATTGGGTGATAGCGGCGCAAGGGTATTCCAGTAAACCCTGAATATGGCTAGCAGCGCAGCGAATCCTAATTAGGGCTAGCAGCGCAGTAAACCCTAGACTATATAAGGGACAGTAAAATACTTCACAAAGGTACGCAGTTTCTAGACCTAAACACAAAGAAACTCAATACACTTGGTGTTTCTTGCCCTACACTGACTTGAGCGTCGGAGTGCAAACGGCCTCTAGGGCGCCCCTTTCTCTTTTGCAGGTGCAGATTGTTTCGCAAAGAACCAAGCACATATCAACGTGAGGAAGGTGGTGCGTGAGTGTCGTGGAGTCAACAGACAGGCGAGTCAACCGGCAAGAACATTTGGCGCCCACCGTGGGGCCGGAATAAAACAAGGTCCCATACACAAGAGTGAGAGAAAAAAACCACAGAAGATGAGGAATACAAGACACGGGTCCGTTCCACCAAATGGAGGCGACAACGTTACCATGCAACAGCTTATGGAAACGATGCGCGCCCTCCAGGAGACGGTGGCGGAGTCAAGAGCGCACCAGGCGCGTATGCAGGAAGACCTGGCCGCCTCACAGGCCAGGAATGAAGAGTTGCACCGAGCGAATGAGGAGCTACGCTTGAATTTGCAACACATACAACAAGCTGGAGATCGTTGTAACGCCCCTCAAAATATTGGTCATTTTTATATGATAAAATAAAGGTGAAACAATAATATCAAAATTTAACATAGATATATACATAATATAATTCATCCATTAATACAAATGTGCCTCAAAATAATATCCCTTTTCCAGGAAGTTTTAATACATCTCCATACAGTAGTTTTCAAAATAAAACAAAAACCACAGCAATCAAAACCGACGATCTCCTCCTCCAGAAAGTGCTCACTAAGGAGCTCTACTACCTGCAACCTCATCTGCTCCCGTGCAAAAACACACGATCATCACAGGTTTAAGAAAAACAACCACGATACAAAACAAAGGGTAAGCTAGATATTTTTTAAAAACTTTAAATATGAAACTTTATATCAATAGAAAGCATAAATCTTCACACCATTCATAATCTATATCAATTTCAACCATCAACATCCCCATATTCCACAAACTCGTCAAATGTCTATTCAATACACTCAATACTCATGGTTCACATGTCAAACTTGCCACTGACTCATAACATATAGACACATGACTCTACTTCCGGAAGACTCATGCGTTGAACTTAGCATCCAGAGACCTGCACCTGTCATACCACACCACTGTGAAATCCACACAGGGTCGCTGTGAAATCCACACAGCCATGCGCATAAACATAATCTCAATATCATCACTCTCCCGGTATGACAGGGTTAATTCATATAACAGGTCAAGTTAGTTATCTTTCAAACAACTTACCTATACATATGAACCTCCTTTGACTCTCAACAACTGAATAACTTCATCTATGTGATTCCATTATATCAGCAGAGTCAGGATCGTCTCATTCACAGGATACTCACTGATCAATACACTCTAATACCAATCTCAACATGGTATTTCCTTTCCTGAAAATACTATGTCTTGATCACAATTTCACATTCATCCAGTACATCATACCACACGTAAAAGCATAATTCCATCATATAATATTTTGAATCTTTTCTTAAACAATCCCAATCACAGAAACAATCATACCAAAGTTCAGATTTTCGAATATCATATGCATTTCAATCTCAAACAAGTTTAAAGCGACACTAAAACAGGGGAGTTCGAAATCAACATTAAAACCGGCGATCACGTCGCCCCACACATAAAACAGAGCATCGTGAAATGGATCTGAAACCGGCGACCACGTCGCCCTCACTTCAGAACCTACTCGCCTAACATTTTTATAAACGAAAAAAATGCTAGCTTCCCTTACCTGAACTTGCGCAAAATCACCAAGAGATCCAAAACCCACCGAAGCTTAAAGATGCCTTAACCTGCACCATAGAGTCCCGATCACAAAACTAACGAGATTACTCATTTTCTGCGTTAACAGAGACGATTTCTGAAGCTAAAAGAGTTGTATGCACAACCTATGCAGAGGCAACCCTCTCAAGTGCAGTATCGACTCAAAGAACAGAGCGAAGCGACTTACTCTGTTTTAGCGTCCGGTTTGGAGAACTTGCAGAGAACAACGTCAGGAATCCAGGGTAGTCGCCGATCTTCAACTGGTTCGCTAGGACGTATGAACGCAGGGAGAAGGAGAGGAAAGAAACAGGGAACTAAAGTTAACTCATTCAATCACTCTCGAACCACAGCAACGTTTACTGCCTCTCAGGAGTGAGTTTTGAATCTAAGCCAACTTGCCCAGAAATGTCGCTGCCCCCCGCCCACTCTGCAGGAAAGCTTGCGTGCACACTTCCTTGAACAGTATGACCACGTGGGTTTCTGCGCATACCAACTCTCTGACGCTAACTATTCTGAAACACCCTTTCTGTCTACGTGTCGCGCATGCAGGACGTCTCATGCTGGGAGCCTGGGTCCCACCTTATCTGTGTGAAACACGACATCGCGCGATAACCTTCCACCGATGACTGCTCGCGCGATGACTATCCACCGATTTCTCATCCTGGCGGACGACCAATGTCTCTCCCTGGAAGACGACCGATGTGTCCCTCATCCTGGCGATGACCGTCTGTCTCTCGCCCTGGCGATCCCCGCGTGTCTCCCGCCCTGGTGATGCCCGCATGTCTCTCGCCCTAGCGATCCCCGCGTGTCTCTCGCCTTGGCGATGCCCGCATGTCTCTCGCCCTGGCGATGCCCGCGTGTCTCTCGCCCTGGCGATGCCCGCATGCCTCTCATCCCGGCGATGACTTATGACACATCGCCACGCATTGCTGAAGGTTCATCATCCCACTATGTTACGTCCAAGGTATCACCTCCACATGGCTTGGTGACGTCGATAGCTTCACATTTCCAAGAATAGATCAGCACTACTCCTCGTGCGCCCATGCATACAACACTAAGACGATTTCTTATGCTCAAGCATAGAGCTTTGCATGCACAGCGTATCTAAGGCTTAACCCACACCTTGATATGCGTGGTTTTTGGAACCCACTATGGTTGATCCAGCATCTTGACCACATACTAAGTGCACTCCCGTCGATCACGTACACCATAGGCGATTGGCGATCATGTGTACTCTAGGCGACAGGCGATTATATGCCAGAGAAGTCGGAGATCGCCTCCGTCTTCAACAACGGCGATCTCGTAGACTTCTAAGCTACACTTTTCTTCCTTTACTCTTCTTGATCCACATGTCTTCCTCGAGCACACCCACGTGATTACCTCACGATAAAGTCATTGCACCTGACTACTTGGTTAATACAATGGTCAGCCGACCGACCTCTACCAGCTGACCCCAGACCTTGGGCGACGTCCGAGGTCCGACTACTACGAAACTTCTATTACCAGCTCTTTGTATTTTAAATAATAACATCTTCTGAAATTATTTAAATATAACACTTTTATTCCAATTAAGGTTTCTAGGTCCTTACAATCGTGGGGAAGATGATCGAGCCCCACCAGTGCCCCCAAGGGCCTTTCCCATGCCTTTCTCCCAGGCAATTATGAACGCAGTGGTCCCAGCCACCTTCGTAGGGCCTAAGACCATGTTCATCGGGAAAGAGGATCCTGAAACGCATCTCACTGCTTTCCATACGCAGATGATGTTGTCAGGAGGGTCCGACGCAGTGCACTATAAGCTCTTTATGGCCACACTGACAGGAACTGCGCTAGAATGGTTCGTGAGTTTGCCTGAAGGACATATCACGTCTTTCGCGCAATTCTCCACGCTGTTCAGGGAGCAATATCTTGTCAACAGGGCCCCTCCACCAGTGTCTTACGATCTTTTCGATGTAAGGCAGCACCAGAGGGAGTCCCTTAAAGATTACCTCAATAGGTTTATGGCGATGGTGGTAAGGTTGCACACCAAGGATGAAGACATGGTGGTGCACGCCTTCAGGAAGGGCGTATATGAGGGCCTTTCAGCGAATCTCTGATACGCAGCCGCCCCAAGACTTTCGGCGACGTAAAATGACGTGCTGTGGCCCACATTATCGCCGAGGGAGAGCTCAGCGAGAAGCGAGAAAGCGCAGTCTCGTTAAGGCCCCGAGCGCCTAGTCGGCCTCAACCGCTGCGGGTGCACGAGGCAACCACAAAGAAGAAGTGTAACATCCCGCCAAATCTTTTTCGTAATTATAAAATGAAATAAAGGTAAAACAATAATATTGAAGTGAACATATGTATATATATATATATATATAGATATAATGAAATTTCTCCTCACAGGGAGTTTAATACATATCCGGTCAGTTTTCCAAAACTTAAACAGAATACAGTAAAATAGAAAGACAGGCGATCTCCTAACAGCAAAAGGCGATCTCCTATCAGAAAAAGGCGATCTCCTATCAGAAAACAGAAAAAGGGTGATCACCTAACAGAAATAGAAACAGGCGATCTCCTTCCGGCGACCACTCACTGAGGAGCTCTACTTCCTGCAACATCATCTGCTCCCGTGTAAATTATACACGATCATCACAGGTTTAAGAAAAAGCCAAACACAACACCAAAACACAGGGTAAGCTAGATATTTGAAAGAGAGTTTAGATATGAAACTTTAAAATCAAGATAAAACAAATTTAAGACACCCACGTAAAAACTATCAATTTTCTCATTCCCTTCACATGACCATCAAGTAATCACACATTTCAAAATTTCCTCAAGAGTCGTTCTATTCACATAATTCATCAAGTGTCTATCAATTTCAATGTTTCTCATTTCTCACGTCAGACTTCCACTGACTCATCACACAAGACACTTGACACTACTTCCGGAAGACTCGTGCATTGACTAGACTCAGAGATCTGCACCTGTCATACTACACTGCTGTAAAGTTTCCACAGCTATGCGCATCAACATAATCTCGATCTCAATCGCATCACTCTCACAGTATGACAGGGTGAATCCACACAACAGGTCAAGTAGTTATCTTTCAAACACTTACCCATACGTATGAACCTCCATCGACTCTCAACGCCTGAATAACTTCATCTCTATGATTTCATTATCTCAGGAGAGTCAGGATATCTCATTATAGAAATCACCGATCAATGCACATCCTACACGATCTTACACGGTATTTTCTTTCCTGAAAATACTATGCCTTGATCCCACATTCACAACATTCAACCCATCATATAACACTTAAATGAATGATTCCAATCACAACAACAATCATTCCCTGGTTCAGATTTTCGAATATCACATTTAAATCTCAAACAGTTTCAAACAACACAAAAACAGGGGAGTTCGAAAAACAACGCCAAAACCGGCGATCTCGTCCAAAAACAGGGGATTATGCAATAACAGTTGAAAACCGGGGACCACGTCGCCCCATCATCTCAATCATCTAATATAAGGTTTTCGTTGGAAATAAGGCTCGCTTCCCTTACCTGGACTTGCGCAAAACACCAAGAGCTCCAAAACCCACTGAAGCTTAAAGACGCCTTAGCTCTATTTTAGCGTCTGGTTTGGAGAACTTGCAGAGAACCTCCCAGGTGCTCCAAGGGCAGTCGTCGCTCGTCGTCCTGGTGCTTGAGGATGCCTGAATCGCAGTGCGAAGGAGAGAAAAGAGAAGGATGAAGGTAAACTCACTCTTTCACTCTTGAACCACTGCAACGTTCTTTGCCTCTCAAAAGTGGGTTTTTGAATCTAAACCAACTTGTCCACAAAAGCCGCTGCCACCACCCACTCTGCAGGGAAGTTTGCGTGTACGCTTCCCTGAACAATACGACTACACGTGCCTCTGCGCAGGCCAACACTCTGATGTCACTATTCTGAACCACCCTTTTTGTCTACGTGTCGCGCGTGCAGTACGTCTCATGCTGAGAGCCTGGGTCCCACCTTATCTGTGTGAAACTCGACATCGCGCGATAACCTTCCACCGATGACCGCTCGCGCGATGACTATCCACCGATGCCTTATCCTGGCGGACGACCGATGTCTCTCCCTGGGAGACGACCGATGTCTCGCCCTGGCGATGACCGCATGCCTCGCGCCCTGGCGATGCCCGCAAGTCTCGCGCCCTGGCGATGCCCGCAAGCCTCGCGCCCTGGCGATGCCTGACGACACATCGCCACGCCTTGCTGAAGGTTCTTCATCCCACTATGTTACGTCCAAGGTATCATCTCCACATGACTTGGTGACGTCGGTAGCTTCAAATTTCCAAGAGTAAATCAGCACTACTCCTCGTGCGCCCATGCATGCAACACTAAGGACGATTTCTTATGCTCAAGCATAGAGCTTCGCATGCACAGCGTATCTAAGGCTTAACCCACACCTTGATACGCGTGGTTTTTGGACCCAAGGGGTTGTTGATAGAGCAGGCCCTGCAGTTCGCTTTCAAAGCCAGCAATAACCAGGCCGAGTATGAGGCTTTGATCGCTGGGATGTTGTTGGCAAAGGAGATGGGAGCGCAGAGCCTTATGGCCAAGAATGACTCATTGTTGGTCACCGGTCAAGTGGCGGGAGAGTACCAGGCTTAAGACCCTCAGATGGCCTCTTACTTGGAGTATGTCTAGAGATTGAAGAGTTCATTTGAAATATTTGAACTAGTACACGTAACCAGGGAGCAGAATGCCAGAGCTGACTTGTTGGCCAAACTCGCCAGCTCAGGCAAAGGGGGCAGACAGAGGACAGTCATCCAGGAGACTCTGAGGGCGCCTCGTACTTATACAGCTGATAACTTGGTGGGAGTCCATCAGATCAGTCAGTCAGATGGTGAGAAGAGGAGTCATCGCTCGTTGACTCAAGAAACTTTGAAGAAACCACGAGTCAACGCATGCATGCTAATGGAGGTAGAGTCATCTCAGGTCTGCCTGCTACAGAGTGGAGAGACATGGATGACGCCCTATAAGCGTTACATAGCGGATGGAATGCTCCCAGCAGAGCCGACGGAGGCAAAGAGGATAAAGAAAAACTCGTCCAAGTACACGCTCATTGATGGCGAGTTGTACAGACATGGGTTTACCCACCCCATCTTAGTCTGCGTGCATGGCGAGCAGTGTGTGAGGATAATGGCAGAGCTCCATGAAGGCATCTGTGGTAGCCATATCGGAGGTCGAGCTCTAACTTCTAAGGCCATTCGAGCAGGGTACTACTGGCCAACGATGAGGGAAGATTGCACTAGGTATGCGCAGCAGTGCAAGCAATGCCAGTTGCATGCTGATTGGCCTAAGGCGCCACCAGAAGAGCTCAGGTCGATATACAGCCCTTGGCCGTTTCACACATGGGGAATAGACATCTTGGGGCCTTTCCCTTTGGCAATACGGCAGATGAAGTACCTCGTGGTCGCCATAGAATATTTCACAAAGTGGATTGAAGCTGAGCCAGTAGCACAGATTACAGCACAGAAGATCCAGCACTTCGTGTGGAAGAATATAGTCTGCCGCTTCGAGGTACCCAAACGCTTGGTGTCTGACAATGGCACGCAGTTTGCAAGCCAGCAGTTGGGGAAGCTATGTACAGAGCTGGGGATCAAGCAAGTGTTTGCGTTAGTCGAGCACCCACAGACCAATGGGCAGGTCGAGTCGGCCAACCGAGTCCTCCTCAGAGGACTGAAGAGAAGGCTAGAGAAAGCAAAGGGAAGGTGGGCTGAGGAGGTTCCTGTAACATCCCGCCAAAATACTATACAAATGTATATAATGAAAATAAAGGTAACAAATAGATTCTATGAACAAAATATTATATATATGAAATGTAGTTTCTCCTCACAGGGAGTTTAATACAAATTCGGTCAAATTTTTCCAGAAACATAAACAAAATGCAGTAAAAAAAAACGAAGCAGGCGATCTCCTATCGGAAGAGACCGATCTCCTATCGAACGAGGCCGATCTCCCATCGGAGGACCCAAAACAGCCGATCTGCTTCCGGCGACCACTCCCTAAGGAGCTCTACTTCCTGGAAGATCATCTGCTCCCGTGTAAGTTATACACGATCATCACAGTTTTAAGAGAACAGCCACAGAACCAAAACACGCAGGGTAAGCTGGATATTTTAAAGAGAGTTTAAATAAGGATAATTAAAATAAAATCAAGGTAAACAATTTCAAGATATTCACGTAAAGCTATAGATTTTCCCAATATCCTTCACCTGATCACCCAGAAATCACACATTTCACAATATTCTCAAGAGTCATTCTATTTCACAAAACTGCATCAAGTGTCTATCAATTCAAGTTCCTCATTTCACATGTCAGACCACCACTGACCCAGCACACAAGACACTTGACCTACTTCCGGAAGACTCGTGCATTGACTAGACTCAGAGATTCTGCACCTGTCATACAAGCTGTTGTAATGTTTCCACAGCTATGCGCATCAACACATTCTCGATCTCAAGTTCACCATTCTCACAGTATGACAGGGTTAATCCATATGACAGGCCGAGCTCGTTCTGTTTCACACGACTCACCCATACATATGAACCTCCTTCGACTCTCAACGCCTGAATAATCTCATCTATATGAATCCATTATCTCAGGAGAGTCAGGATTATCCCATTATAGACATCACCGATCAATGCACATCCTACACGATCTTACACGGTATTTTCTTTCCTGAAAATACTATGCCTCGATCCACATTCACCACATCCAACACATCACATAACACTTAAAGGAATGATTTCAATCACAGCAAAACTCAATCCAAGGTTCTTATTTTCGAATATCTCATTTAAATCTCAACAGTTTCAAAGCAACACCAGAAACAGAGAGTTTCGCAAACAACGCCAAAACCGGCGACCTGGTTCAAAAATAGGGTATTTCGAAGTCTGTATTTAAAAACCGGCGACCACGTCGCCCAAACACATGGAACAGAGCATTCACGCAGATGCAACCGAAACCGGCGACCACGTCGCCCTCATTTCAGAAATAGCTAAACTATGGCTTGTATGGAAAAAGAAGTCTAGCTTCCCTTACCTGGACTTGCGCAAACACCTAGAGTTCCGAAACCCAAAAAAGCTTGAAGAACGCCTTGGCTCTGTTTTTGCGTCTGGTTGAAGGACTTGCAGAGGACTGCCCAGGTGCTCTAATGGTGGCTGTCGCTCGTCGTACTCTCATGTGAAGGTGCTAGAATCGCAGCGCGAAGGAGGCAACTGGAGGAGAAGGGAGGTAACTCACTCTTTCTCTCTTTGAAGGCTGCAACGTTTTCTTTCTCTCAGCAGTGGATTTTCTGCATCTTAAACCAACTTATCCACCAAAAGCAGCTGCCACCACCCACTCTGCAGAGAAGTCTGAGAACCACTGCTCTGAACAGTACTGCCACTGTTGTCGCTTGTGCATGCCAGCCACTGCTCTGAACAGTACGACCGCGAGTGTCTCCTGCGCATGCCAACATTCTGATGTCACCACTCTGAATCATCCCTTTTGTCTACGTGGCGCGCGTGCAGGACGTTTCATGTTGAGAGTCTGGGTCCCACTTTATCTGTGTGAGGCTCGCCATCGCGACAACTTTCCAATGCTGACTCATCCTGGCGAACGACCGATGTCTCCTTCGCCCTAGAAGACGACCGATGTCTTCCTCTGGGAGACGACCGATGTCTTCCTCTGGGAGACGACCGATGTCTTCCTCTGGGAGACGACCAATGTCTTCCCTGGCGACGCCCTCATAACTCTCGCGCCTTGGCCACGTCCACATGCCTCGCGCCCTGGCAATGCCCGCATGCCTCGCGCCCGCGCGATGCCTGCATGCCTCTCGCGCCCGCGCGATGCCTGCATGCCTCTCGCGCCCGCGCTATGCCTGCATGCCTCTCGCGCCCACGCGATGCCTGCATGCCTCTCGCGCCCGCGCGATGCCTGCATGCCTCTCGCGCCCGCGCGATGCCTGCATGCCTCTCGCGCCCGCGCGATGCCTGCATGCCTCTCGCGCCCGCGCGACGCCTGCATGCCTCTCGCGCCGCGCGACGTCCACCTGGCGCTCATGTGTAGCAGGCGACCGGCGATCTCATAGCCTTCTAAACTTAACTTTTTCCTCCCTTTCTATTCTAAATAAGACATACATAGAATTCTTTTAAAATATAACCCTTTTTATTCCAATTCAATTTTACAGGTCCTTACATTCTCCCCAACTAGAAAAATTTTCGTCCTCGAAAATTGAATTACAAGGAAAAGAGATATGGATAGGCTTCTCTCATGGGTTCTTCCAACTCCCAAGTTGAGTCACCCGATCGCTCATCCCACACCACTTTCACCATGTTAATGGTCTTGCCTCTGAGCTGTTTACTTTGACGATCTTCAATCCTGACTGGTTTCGCTTCAAAGGACAAGTCATCCCTGATCTGCACGTTGTCCACTTCCAGCACATGACTAGGGTCTGCCATGTACTTCCTCAGCTGTGAAACGTGAAAGACATTGTGCAGATTCGCTAAATGGGGAGGCAGGGCGATCTCATAAGCTACTGGGCCAATCCTCCTTAAGATCTGATATGGTCCCACGAACTTAGGGGACAACTTCCTTGGCCTGATCGCTCTTCCTACACCCTTGGTTGGTGTCACTTTCATGAACACGTGGTCTCCAGCAGTAAACTCCAAAGGCTTTCTCCTCTGATCTGCATAGGACTTCTGCCTACTCTGAGAAGCTTTCATTCTGCTTTGTACCTGTTTCACCTTCTCGGTCGTCCGCTGAATCAACTCTGGCCCAACCAAGACTGCCTCGCCCTCCTGGTACCAACATAAGGGAGTCCTACATTTCCTCCCATACAGGGCTTCATATGGTGCTATCCCTATGCTGGCGTGATAACTGTTATTATATGTAAACTCCACCAGTGGCAACACCTCGTCCCAATTCCCCAATTGATCCAAGACACACGTCCTCAGCAGGTCTTCCAAGGACTGGATCGTTCTCTCTGACTAACCATCTGTTTGGGGATGATATGCAGAGCTCATCCTCAACTTAGTTCCCAAACATTCTTGCAAGGTCTGCCAAAACCGTGAAGTGAACCTGGGATCCCTATCTGAAACAATGCTGGAAGGCACTCCATGCAGCCTCACTATTTCCTGGATGTACAACTGTGCCAACTTGGCCATGGGCATCCTCATATTCACTGGGAGAAAATGAGCACTCTTCGTCAGCCGATCAGTGATGACCCAGATTGCATCATGGCCCTTGACCGATCTGGGTAAATGGGTGACAAAATCCATGGCAATGCTGTCCCATTTCCACTCAGGGATATCCAATGGTTGTAACAACCCGCCAGGCCTTTGATGTTCCACCTTTGCCTTCTGACACGTCAAACAGGTAGCAACATACTGGGCGATGTCTCTCTTCATGCCTGACCACCAAAATGACTCCTTCAAGTCATGGTACATCTTGGTCATGCCTGGATGGAGGTTAAGGCGACTCTTATGACCTTCATCTAGGATCATCTTCTTCAATTCTCCATCTGCAGGGATGCAAATCCTACCATTAAATCTCAAGATCCCATCATCGCCCATCACAAAGTCTCTAGCCTGGTCGGTCCCTAGTGACTCCACAGTACGCTTCAGACTAGGGTCCTCTAACTGCTTATCCCTTAACATCCCAAGGAAATCATTAGTTATAGTCAGCTTACTACAACTAATGTGATTCACGTGGAACTCTACCCCAAGGTTTAAATCTCTGAATTGCTCGATCAGTTTCTGCTCTTCCATCATCATGGTGGCTACTTGTACTGATTTTCTACTCAAGGCATCTGCCACTACATTGGCCTTCCCCGGATGATACATGAGTTGAAAATCGTAGTCCTTAAGAAACTCCATCCACCTTCTTTGTCTCATGTTTAGTTCCTTCTGATCGAACAGATATTTCAGGCTCTTATGGTCACTGAACACCTGGAACCGAGCTCCATATAAATAGTGCCTCCAGATCTTCAAGGCAAATACCACAGCCGCCAACTCCAAATCATGCGTGGGGTAGTTCCTCTCATGAACCTTGAGTTGCCTTGAAGCATATGCAACCACTCTTTTCTCTTGCATCAAAACACATCCCAAGCCCTGATGTGAAGCGTCACAGAAGACGTCAAAAGGTCTTCCCACCTCGGGGATCACCAGCACTGGAGCACTAGTCAGCCTTTCCTTTAGTTCCTTGAAGCTCTGCTCACATCGGTCGGTCCAAGCAAAAGGTTGATCCTTGCGGGTCAGCTGTGTTAAGGGAGCCACTACCTTGGAAAAGTCCTCAATAAACCTCCGATAGTAGCCCGCCAACCCCACAAAGCTCCTTATCTCGGTGACTGTTCTTGGACGTTCCCACTGCAGCACTGCCTCTACCTTGGCTGGATCCACCGAGATCCCCTGGGCAGATATCACATGTCCTAAGAAGTTGACTTCCCTCAGCCAGAACTCACACTTCGAGAACTTGGCATAGAGCTGCTTCTCCCTCAGTATCTCCAATACTGTCCTCAGGTGTTCTTCATGCTCTTCCTCGGTCCTTGAGTAAATGAGTATGTCGTCTATGAAGACCACCACAAACTTATCCAAGAAAGGGCGAAAAATCCTATTCATGTAGTCCATGAACAGGGCTGGAGCATTTGTGACCCCAAACGGCATCACCACATACTCATAATGCCCATACCGAGACCTAAAAGCTGTCTTTTGCACATCATCAGCTTTAACCAAAATTTGGTGGTACCCCGATCTCAGGTCAATCTTGGAGAACACCGAGGCTCCATGTATTTGATCCATCAAATCATCAATCCTAGGCAGGGGGTACTTGTTCTTGATGGTCAACTTGTTCAACTGCCTGTAATCTATACACAGCCGAGACCCTCCATCCTTCTTCTTGACTAGAAGCACTGGAGCTCCCCATGGAGATACACTGGGTCTGATGAATTGCTTCTCCAGCAACTCTTCCACTTGCTTCTTCAACTCCACTAACTCGGCTGGTGCCATCCTGTAAGGTGCCATTGACACTGGTCCAGCTCCAGGTACCAAGTCAATAGAGAATTCCACTTCTCTCTTAGGGGGTAACCCAGGTACTTCTTCTGGGAATACATCCGTGAAATCTTTCACCACGGGTATTCTGCTTACGTCCCCTTTATTCTCCACCTCCGACCGAGCGAGTATCACGAAGCACCTCGCCCCTTCTTCCAACTCTGACTGCCCTTGCTGAGCAGAAATTACATCTGATCCTTGGAGGTCTGGAAACGCAATCTTCTGACTACCGCAGTCAATGAGAACGTGATTGGCAGCTAACCAATCCATTCCCAGGATAACATCTAGGTCCTGAAGAGGTAGGCAGATCAAGTTCACCTTGAATCTGCGTCCCTCTACAATCACTGGACATTCGGGGCACACTGTAGAGGTCGACACCTGTCCTGATGCAGGTGTAGAGACCAACAGTTCGAAGGGTAACTCCTTCACTAGAAGGTCCAACTCGGCTACACACAGGCTTGACACAAAGGAGTGTGTCACTCCAGAATCAAACAAAGCTTTTACACCCCTATCAGCTATAAAACATATACCCTGCACGAGGTTACCTGACTGAGATGCTTCTGCTCCAGACATGGCAAACACTCTCCCTGTCGCCTGAGGTCTGCTGCCTTCGTTTCTCCTCTATTGGGAGCCACTGGGTTGGGTCGCCCCATTCCTGCTAGGGCATTCTCTAGCAACGTGCCCTGTCTTTTGGCAGGTAAAACACCTTCTCTCTGAAGGCTGCTTGGGGCACACGTTGGGCGTGTGTGGTCCACCACAATGGAAACACTTGGGTTTCCAAGGTTACCGCTGCTGAAACTGGGATGACGTTGTTCCCACCCGATGTGGTGGAGGCCTCGTATAGGGCTTGCTTTGTGAGTGCTGCACCTTAGCCTTCCCACTGGAAGAACTCCCTGGGTGTGACCTCATCACCCGAGAATCACCCTTTTCCAGGGTCTCAACCATCTTCGCCTTCTCTACCAAGGCGTGAAATTCCCTGATGCACATCGGGGCTATGGTCCTCTTCAGCCCATGCTTCAGTCCCTCTTCAAACTTCCTACACCTCCAGGCCTCAGAGGTCGCCTGGGTATAGAACCGGGCGAGGTACTCAAAACGAGCAGCATAGGCGTTCACTGACATATCCCCCTGCTCCAGCTTCAGGAACTCAGCTTCCCTCGCAAACTTGGCGCTGTCAGGGAAGTATTTCTCCAAGAACTTCACCCTGAAGATCTCCCAATCCAAAACATCCCCTCGGGCATCCATCATCTGCTGAGCTCCCATCCACCAGAACTCAGCTTCTCCTGATAGCAGATAAGTGGCGAATAGCAATTTCTTCTCTTCAGGGCAGGAGGTCGCCCTAAAGATTTTCTCCAGCTCTCTGACCCACTGATCTGCCTGATCAGGGGTAGCATTCCCACTAAACTTGGGTGGGTTGTGCCTCATGAACTCGGTCAGTCCCATCTGTTCTTGAGGCTGACCGCCGTGGGAGTTTGTCTCAGCCGACCGAGCAGTTTCCCAGTGGTGCATTGTAGCTTGATGGTTCTGAGCCATCGCTGCATTCTGCTGCTGGATGGCAGTTGCCATCATCTCGATAGCCTTAGCAATCTGGCTCATCTCTGAAGAAGATTGGGGAGGGGTAGAAGGTCTACGTGCCATCTCTCTTCGTTTCAGAGTTGATACTACAGGTTTCTATATTCCCTACAACTACAAGAATGAGATTGATAAGAAATCAATTCATTCAGGAGGTAACATATAGACCTTACAAAGGTCAGCATCTCAAAATCATTAAGAATTTGAGCTCAACAACAGAATCATAATGCTTATAACATCAAGCATAACACCAGAACAACTACTGGTATGCAGTCATCAATCCAATCAACCATTTTCAATCCATTACAAGGACACTCAAGAAAATGAAATAGCTCACACCAGAATTCAATATATGCTAAACATCAAACCTTTGGAATTAAGGTTGAGACTCATCCCGATCCAGTTATGAGTGTGCACCCTCACTACTTTATCAGGACCTTCTCATTCTTAATACTAAGATTTTCAGTTATAACATATATTCACCAAAGTACACACAAAATCTCAATACAAAAACGTTTGAAAACTTTTCACTATAGTTGTTATTTTAAACTCAAATAAATTTCATGAGCAGAAGAAACACAATGGATCCACAGCCCTCAGGTCATCCTAAGGACGAACTGCTCTGATACCATTAATGTAACATCCCGCCAAAATACTATACAAATGTATATAATGAAAATAAAGGTAACAAATAGATTCTATGAACAAAATATTATATATATGAAATGTAGTTTCTCCTCACAGGGAGTTTAATACAAATTCGGTCAAATTTTTCCAGAAACATAAACAAAATGCAGTAAAAAAAACGAAGCAGGCGATCTCCTATCGGAAGAGACCGATCTCCTATCGAACGAGGCCGATCTCCCATCGGAGGACCCAAAACAGCCGATCTGCTTCCGGCGACCACTCCCTAAGGAGCTCTACTTCCTGGAAGATCATCTGCTCCCGTGTAAGTTATACACGATCATCACAGTTTTAAGAGAACAGCCACAGAACCAAAACACGCAGGGTAAGCTAGATATTTTAAAGAGAGTTTAAATAAGGATAATTAAAATAAAATCAAGGTAAACAATTTCAAGATATTCACGTAAAGCTATAGATTTTCCCAATATCCTTCACCTGATCACCCAGAAATCACACATTTCACAATATTCTCAAGAGTCATTCTATTTCACAAAACTGCATCAAGTGTCTATCAATTCAAGTTCCTCATTTCACATGTCAGACCACCACTGACCCAGCACACAAGACACTTGACCTACTTCCGGAAGACTCGTGCATTGACTAGACTCAGAGATTCTGCACCTGTCATACAAGCTGTTGTAATGTTTCCACAGCTATGCGCATCAACACATTCTCGATCTCAAGTTCACCATTCTCACAGTATGACAGGGTTAATCCATATGACAGGCCGAGCTCGTTCTGTTTCACACGACTCACCCATACATATGAACCTCCTTCGACTCTCAACGCCTGAATAATCTCATCTATATGAATCCATTATCTCAGGAGAGTCAGGATAATCCCATTATAGACATCACCGATCAATGCACATCCTACACGATCTTACACGGTATTTTCTTTCCTGAAAATACTATGCCTCGATCCACATTCACCACATCCAACACATCACATAACACTTAAAGGAATGATTTCAATCACAGCAAAACTCAATCCAAGGTTCTTATTTTCGAATATCTCATTTAAATCTCAACAGTTTCAAAGCAACACCAGAAACAGAGAGTTTCGCAAACAACGCCAAAACCGGCGACCTGGTTCAAAAATAGGGTATTTCGAAGTCTGTATTTAAAAACCGGCGACCACGTCGCCCAAACACATGGAACAGAGCATTCACGCAGATGCAACCGAAACCGGCGACCACGTCGCCCTCATTTCAGAAATAGCTAAACTATGGCTTGTATGGAAAAAGAAGTCTAGCTTCCCTTACCTGGACTTGCGCAAACACCTAGAGTTCCGAAACCCAACAAAGCTTGAAGAACGCCTTGGCTCTGTTTTTGCGTCTGGTTGAAGGACTTGCAGAGGACTGCCCAGGTGCTCTAATGGTGGCTGTCGCTCGTCGTACTCTCGTGTGAAGGTGCTAGAATCGCAGCGCGAAGGAGGCAACTGGAGGAGAAGGGAGGTAACTCACTCTTTCTCTCTTTGAAGGCTGCAACGTTTTCTTTCTCTCAGCAGTGGGTTTTCTGCATCTTAAACCAACTTATCCACCAAAAGCAGCTGCCACCACCCACTCTGCAGAGAAGTCTGAGAACCACTGCTCTGAACAGTACTGCCACTGTTGTCGCTTGTGCATGCCAGCCACTGCTCTGAACAGTACGACTGCGAGTGTCTCCTGCGCATGCCAACATTCTGATGTCACCACTCTGAATCATCCTTTTTGTCTACGTGGCGCGCGTGCAGGACGTTTCATGCTGAGAGTCTAGGTCCCACTTTATCTGTGTGAGGCTCGCCATCGCGACAACTTTCCAATGCTGACTCATCCTGGCGAACGACCGATGTCTCCTTCGCCCTAGAAGACGACCGATGTCTTCCTCTGGGAGACGACCGATGTCTTCCTCTGGGAGACGACCGATGTCTTCCCTGGCGACGCCCTCATAACTCTCGCGCCTTGGCCACGTCCACATGCCTCGCGCCCTGGCAATGCCCGCATGCCTCGCGCCCGCGCGATGCCTGCATGCCTCTCGCGCCCGCGCGATGCCTGCATGCCTCTCGCGCCCGCGCGATGCCTGCATGCCTCTCGCGCCCGCGCGATGCCTGCATGCCTCTCACGCCCGCGCGACGCCTGCATGCCTCTCGCGCCCGCGCGACGTCCACCTGGCGCTCATGTGTAGCAGGCGACCGGCGATCTCATAGCCTTCTAAACTTAACTTTTTCCTCCCTTTCTATTCTAAATAAGACATACATAGAATTCTTTTAAAATATAACCCTTTTTATTCCAATTCAATTTTACAGGTCCTTACAGTTCCCAGAATAGTATGGGCCTACCATACTACTCCCCAGTCCACTACCAAGGAGACTCCCTTTAGTTTGGTGTATGGTTCAGATACCATGATCCCTGTGGAGATCCAGGAGAACTCGCCACGTTTCCAGAACTTTGTGGCTGAGGAGTCCAATGAAGAGAGGAAGGTGAATCTTGATCTCTTGGATGAAGCTAGGGAAGAAGCAGGAATCAAAGCTAAGGCGCTGAAGAGGAGAGTCGAGCTCAAACACAGTTCAAAGTTGAGAGCTCGGCAGTTCCAGGCGGCAGACCTCGTCATGCACAAGGCGTCTCCATACCAGATAGAGAACAAGCTATCCCCTAAGTGGACTAGTCCTTTCAGAGTGACAGAGGCCCTAGGGAATGGAGCATATAGACTTGAGACTTTAGAAGGAGGTCCGATTCCTCGAACATGGAATAAGACCCACCTGAAGTATTATTTCAGTTAAAGCCATGTAATCTTGTACACTACACAATACAGGGGACACTCTTTTTTCCCTTTCTAAGGGTTTTTAATGAGGTCACCCAATAAAATTCAGTTAAAGTTATATATTTTTAATGTGTTTGTACAATGTTATTAGAACCTGTCACTTGGAGTTAGAGGTCTCGTAAGTGGAGAGGTAGGTTCGTAGAGAACACCTCCACTTCGAGTGAGAACTTCCAATGTGAAAGAAGGGTTCGCCCAGAGAAATCCTCCTCGCCTGTGAGCGATGTGAGGTCAGTTAGAACCTGTCACTTGGAGTTAGAGGTCTCGTAAGTGGAGAGGTAGGTTCGTAAAGAACACTTCCACTTCGAGTGAGAACTTCCAATGTGAAAGAAGGGTTCGCCCAGAGAAATCCTCCTCGCCTGTGAGCGATGTGAGGTCAGTTAGAATCCGTCACTTGGAGTTAGAGGTCTCGTAAGTGGAGAGGTAGGTTCGTAGAGAACACCTCCACTTCGAGTGAGAACTTCCAATGTGAAAGGGTTCGCCCGGTTAAATCCTCCCTCGCCCATGGGCGATGAGAGGTCAGTCAGAACCTATTAGTTGGGGTTAGAGGTCTCGTGAGTGGAAAGGGGAGTTCGCAAGGAACACCTTCCCCCTCCGAGTGAGAACTCCCAGATGAAAATAAAGGTTCACTAGTGAAATCAGCAGAAAAACGTGCCACTTAAGATTCATTTTTACAAGTGCATTATTTGTGATCGTGAGTCCACCAAATATAAAGCACGTCAAACAGATGAACAAGCAGCAGAAATTCAAAGGCAAGCAAAGTGCTGCATAAAACAAAGTATTTATATTACAAAGGAGGGTGATTACAAGATGTTCAGCTACTAAATACAATCACTTAGAAGACCTATCTGGGCACTATTTGCCCGTCGACCACCTGCATGGTTGTAGAGTATGGCGAGAGGTCCATCTCAGGATGCACGCAGGCAACCTGAGCAAGGGCATCACCAAAGCCTTCCCCATAGGCGTCGGCGGCGTCGTTAATAAGCTCAGTTTCAGTCTTCTTCAGCAATTCAATTTGTTGGGCAAGTTCCTCCTCAACCTTGCCCAGCTGAACTTCTCGGTCGGTAGCCCTCTCCTCCAGCTTGGTCATTTTGGCTTGAGCCCCCTCCGCTTGCTCTTCCAGTTCGATGATCTTGTTGCGGAGGGGGAGTATTTTAGCTTCAAGCTGGAGGGCCTCCTGCCTCTTGGAGAAGAGAAGCTTCTTGGTCTCCTTCTCAGATTGACGAAGACTACCCAGTTCTTGATTAAGGGCAGTCTTGTAAGGACCTAGAAACTTTAATTGGAATGAAAGTGTTACATTTAAATAATTTCAGAAGATATTATTTAAAATACAAAGAACTGATAAATGAAGTTTCGTAGTAGTCGGACATCGGACGTCGCCCAAGGTCTGGGGTCAACTGGTAGAGATCGGTCGGCTGGCATGTAGATCAAGAAGAGTAAAGGAAGAAAAGTGTAGCTAAGAAGTCTTCTACGAGATCGCCGTTAATGAAGACGGAGGCGATCTCCGACTCCTCTGGGACATAATCGCCTGTCGCCTAGAGGAGACATGACCGCCAATCGCCTATGGTGTACGTGATCGACGGGAGTGCACGTAGTATGTGGTCAAGATACTGGATCAACCAGAGTGGGTTCCAACAACCACGCGTATCAAGGTGTGGGTTAAGCCTTAGATACGCTGTACATGCGAAGCTCTACGCTTGAGCAAAAGAGATCACCCTTAGTGTTGCATGCATGGGAGCACGAGGAGTGGTGCTGATCTACTCTTGGAAATGTGAAGCTACCGACGTCACCGAGTCATGTGGAGATGATACCTTGGACGTAACATAGTAGAATGAAGAACCTTCAGAAAGGCGCGGCGATGTGTCGTCGGGCATCGCCAGGTGAGAGGCATGCGGGCATCGCCAGGGCGCGAGGGGCATGCGGGCATCACCAGGGCGCGAGGCAGGCGGGGTTTGTCTTCGCGCGAGGTCATCGTGGAAAGTCTTCGCGCGAGAGGTCATCGGTGGAGAGTCTTCGCGCGAGAGGCCATCGGTGGATAGTCTTCGCGCGAGATGTCATCGGTGGATAGTCTTCGCGCGAGAGGCCTCAGTGGATAGCCTTCGCGCGAGAGGACATCGGTGGATAGCCTTCGCGCGAGAGGTCATCGGTGGAAGGTTATCGCGCGATGTCGAGCTTCACACAGAGAAAGTGGGACCCAGACTCCCAGCATGAAACGTCCTGCACGCGCGCCACGTAGACAAAAAGGGTGGTTCAGAATAGTGACATCAGAATGTTGGCATGCGCAAGAGACAACAGTGGTCGTACTGTTCAGGGCAGTGGTTGGCATGCGCAAGAGACAAACATGGTCGTACTGTTCAGAGAAACGTACACTCAGACTTCTCTGCAGAGTGGGTGGTGGCAGCTGCTTTTATGGATAAGTTGGTTTAAGATGCAGAGACGCACTGCCGAGAAAAAAAAACGTTGCAGCATTCAAAGAGAGAAAGAGTGAGTTACCTCCCTTCTCCTCCAGATATCTCCTTCGCGCTGCGATTCTAGCATCTTCACACAAGAGTACGACGAGAGGCAGCACCATTAGAGCACCTGGGAGGTTCTCTGCAAGTCCTTCAACCAGACGCAAAAACAGAGCCAAGGCGTTGTTCAAGCTTCGTTGGGTTTCGGAGCTCCTGGTGTTTTGCGCAAGTCCAGGTAAGGGAAGCTAGCCTTATTTTTCAATACAAGCCATAGATTAGCTGTTTCTGAAGTGAGGGCGACGTGGTCGCCGGTTTCATATTCTTTTTCGTGATACTCTGTTCTATGTGTTTGGGCAACGTGGTCGCCGGTTTTAAACCCCTTTTTCATGATGCTCTGTTTTTTTACGCGTGGGGCGACGTAATCGCCGGTTTTAAATGTTGTCTTCGAAATCCCCTGTTTTAGTGTCGCTTGAGCTTGTTTGAGATTGATATGTGAAATGCACGCGTTATTGGAAAAATTCTGAACCTGGATACGTTTGTTGCTGTGGTTGAGATCGTTCATTTAAGTATTATATGGTGCGTTGGGTGAATTGATGATCTTTAGCTGTCCTGTGTGGACTTTCCTTGCTGTCCTGTGTGGACTTTGCTTGCTGTCCTGTGTGGACCTTGGTTGCTGTCCTGTGTGGACTCTGGTTGCTGTCCTGTGTGGACTTTCCTTGCTGTCCTGTGTGGACTTTGCTTGCTGTCCTGTGTGGACCTTGGTTGCTGTCCTGTGTGGACTCTGGTTGCTGTCCTGTGTGGACTTTCCTTGCTGTCCTGTGTGGACTTTGCTTGCTGTCCTGTGTGGACCTTGGTTGCTGTCCTGTGTGGACTCTGGTTGCTGTCCTGCGTGGACTTTCCTTGCTGTCCTGTGTGGACTTTACAGTGGTATGGTAAGTGTCTATATGTGTTAAATCAGTGGAAGTCCGACGTAAGAAATGAGAAACTTTATAATTTTATGTGGATATATGGAATTTGTTTTATCCTGATTTTTATGTTTCATATTTAAACCCTTTTTGAACCATCTAGCTTACCCCTTTTTCTTTTGTATTGCTCTGTGGCTGTTTTCTCTTAAAACTGTGATGATCGTGTGTTATACACGGGAGCAGATGATCTTCCAGGGAGTAGAGCTCCTCAGTGAGTGGTCGCCGGAAGGAGATCGCCTGTTTCCGTCTCTATCGGGTGATCGCCTATTTCTGCCTCTATCGGGTGATCGCCTGTTTTTCTGTACTGATAACAGATCGGCTGTTTTGGGTCTTCTGATAGTAGATCGCCGGTTTATGTAGGGAGATCGCCGTTTTCAATTTATTGACTGTATTTTGTTTAAGTTTTGGAAAAATATACTGGTTATGTATTAAACTCCCTGTGAGGAGCAACTTCATTTTATATAAATACATATGTTCATTTAAACATTTTTGTTTTACCTTTATTTCATTTTATAATTATGAAAAGGAATTTGGCGGGATGTTACAAGTCTCGCGCTTAGCCGCTGGGCGGAGTTGTAGATCCTTCTGCTCCAGCTCTTTCTCCAATTGGGCGGTCTTCTCAAGCAGCTCCGCCTCAACGTTGCCCTTGACCAGCAAGGAGTTTGAAGCGGCCAGGAACTCCCCGAGACCATGACTGAGGAGGTTCTCGAGGGAATTTCTATCCATGCCTCCAAAGCAGCTCGGCCAGGCATCTGCGCAAGGGACCTTTGGAGCAGAGAAAGCAGTTCTGGGGCAGAAGGCATCTGGCCAGAAGGAGGAGCACTCTCCCCACCCCCCTCAAGCGTTAAGATTGGCTCAGGAGGGGATGAAGCGCTGGGAGGGTGCTCCCTAAAGGATGAAGGGTGCCCTTCTGTGGCCGAAGAGACCTCCGCGGCTGTCCCCACCCTTTTCCTTTTAAAGACAAGGCCGGAACAAGTGTCCTCGTCATCAGAAACCTCCACAGGGGCTGCCCTCTTGGACTTTTCAGCAATGGGTTCCAGGGCAGCACCCGCGGGTGATGAAGGACCTGCAGGAGCTGAACCGCTAGCATTGCGGCGATTCAGCACATCCGCCAGCCTTTTCTTCTTGTCAGCGCTGAGCCTGTAGTGAACAATAAGAAAGGATGAGAAAGACAAGGCATTAGGTATGTGAACAGTTAAATGCAAGATGAAGTTGATGTACCAATGTATACGTTGAGAGTCTCAGCGTCGTATTCATGCCTAATCAGCTGGGTGGAGTCAAACACCACGCCCCAGCTGGAAATGGTCTGGCAGAGTTCTTGGTCAGGGACAGTCAACTCCTCGAGCCTGCGTGGTTTCTTGAACTTCAACTCCCCCACCCAATATAATGGGAACCCATCGAGCATGGTGGGGTCGTAGGAGCTGCAGCAGACTCGAAAGAACCTTCCCTTGAAGTTCTTGTACGACTGCGAGAAGAGAGTGAGTAGGACTCTCCCTGCCACCCCATTCAGGCTCACCCAAAGCCTCTTGCTGGGGCTTTTTGCCTCGAAGAAGTAGAGAAAGACGTCGATAGAGGGGGTGAACCCTAGATTATTGCAAAGGACGGAGAACGCCCTGATAAAGGCCCAACTGTTGGGGTGCAGTTGGGCAGGCGCCACATTTAATTCTGTGAGCAAAGCCCTCTCGAACCTGGTGAAAGGAAGGCGGACTTTGACTCGTTTGAAGATGGTGGCGTAGAAGAAGAAGAACGGTTCCCCGTTGTTGCAGCGATCATCGGTGCACACGGGTTCGTTCTCGGTACAGGGTGGCACAGAGACGTACGCGTCAGTCTCCCTGCCAAAGACGCGTCCTTTGATCTCATTTTCATCATCCCTGTGCTTGCGAAGATCCTCGCAGGATGTGAGTTTGGAGATCTCAGCAAGGAGATCCTCAGAAGCCCATGGGTAGAGGGCCCTGTAATCGACCGCTACGGTTGGAGGAGGGTTGGAGGTAGTTTTGGTTCTGGCCATCTCGAATCTAAACAAATGAGAGGCAGGAAAAGAAAAAGGCTTAGAAGAAAACAATGGTGGACGAAGACTCGAAGGTAGAACAAACCCAGAAAAGAGGAACAAAACCCTAGAATGCATAAACCACACACAGGCCCAGAACAGCAGCATGCAATATGGAGAACAGAGATAATGTCATGAAGGTGGAGAAGACATAAAAATCATACCTTTGGTTGAGCGAGGGCGGAGAAGTTCGAAAGGCTTGGTGAGAGGAGGAGAGCGTGCGCTGGAAGATACAGTTTACAGAAAGTGGGAATGCAAAGTGATGAAACAGTGAAGTGGCGCGGGGTTTTGAAGAGGTTTAACGTAGCCCTAGGGAGCGCAAACGTTATGAATCTCGGACCGTTGATGCAACCACGTGTTAGCGGATGAAAGGGGGGTTGGTGAAGTGTCCTTTCAACGCACTGTTCACGTACTTATGCGCAGAGCTACGTAGGTCGCCTGAGTCAATGACTTAGTCTCTTCGCTGAAACAAGTTAACAGCTTGAGACTAGGGGGGCTTGTGTATCAACCAGTCCTCGCCCATCACTTAGTCTCTTCGCTGAAACAAGTTAACAGCTTGAGACTGGGGGGCTTGTGTACTGACCAGTCCTCGGACGTCAGCTGGGTCCCACAACATGGGCCAAAGCCACGTGGAGTGGACCCCACAGGGGGTATTGAACAGGGAAGGGCGATGAGTCATCAGCCTACAGGAAGGGGTGATTAGTCATCAGCCTATAGAGAAGGGCGATGGGTCATCAGCCTACAGAGAAGGGCGATGAGTCATCAACCTACAGGAAGGGGTGATTAGTCCTCAGCCTACAGAGAAGGGCGATGAGTCATCAGCCTACAGGAAGGGGTGATTAGTCCTCAGCCTACAGAGAAGGGTGATGAGTCATCAGCATGTTCTCACAAAGAAGGGTGAGTAGTCATCAGCGTGATGGTCACTAGAAAGGGCTAATGTGTCCTCGTCACTTCGCAGGGTGATCAGTCCTCGGCAACAGAGTGTGGTGAGGTAACATCGGTCCTGGGTGATTTGAACAACGTAACCAGAACAGTTAAGATTGGTTCCAAGTGTGGGCCAGTGACCAGTTAAATACCCAGAGGTAGGGAGAGGCCTGGATCACGAAGTGCCCATGCGGGTAGCAGGGAGAGCACAGTTAGGTACAGAGTCCTGAGGGGTCGAGTACTCATCAGAACTAGGGTTTCCCAGTGAAGCTACATGCATGGCACGTGAACAGTGAAGGCTCTCCCAGAACAGGTGGCCCTAGAGACGAGGTGCACAAGGAGGCATCCAGGTGGTCACCCTGTTAAAGTTTGCACTCCAGAGAAGGAAACCTTATATGCTAGATTACCCTAAGATTGGGTGATAGCGGCGCAAGGGTATTCCCGTAAACCCTGAATATGGCTAGCAGCGCAGCGAACCCTAATTAGGGCTAGCGGCGCAGTAAACCCTAGACTATATAAGGGACAGTAAAATACTTCACAAAGGTACGCAGTTTCTAGACCTAAACACAGAGAGACTCAATACACTTGGTGTTTCTTGCTCACTATTGACTTGAGCGTCGGAGTGCAAACGGCCTCTAGGGCGCCCCTTTCTCTTTTGCAGGTGCAGATTGTTTCACAAAGAACCAAGCACATATCAACGTGAGGAAGGTGGTGCGTGAGTGTCGTAGAGTCAACTGACTGGCGAGTCAACCGGCGAGAACAACTGTTGATTGGGTTTCTAATCAAAGTTCTCAACTTTGATCTTTTCCGAAGAACTAGGTCATTATTTTAGCATTTCTTTTGATCTCTTGGTGCATCCATATCATACCTCTTCGTATTTCATCCCAATGAAATTCCAAAAAATGCAAATAAAAACTCTCCAATGAAACGCAAATATATGATAAAGCAAGGTGGAAACAACGACGAGGAAGGCACAGCAGAAAGCAAACAAAAACCTTCCCAATGAAGCATGACCTTAGCAATGGCATAAGACAAAACATAAGAGAAACGCAAAACATACAAAAATCAATGGTGAAGAAGAAGAGAGGAAGACAATGCTTACCAATGACACGAAGACAATGCAAAGAAGAGAGGAAGAAAAAAGGAAGCACAGTTAATGGAGGAAGCACATAAGAGAAACAAAGTGCAAGAGAAAGGAGATTATCAACATGTAAGTGGCGCATTTCTGAATTAGGGTTAAAAAGGTTTTAACAAGGCACTATTTTTAAAGCCGCATTCGTAAATCAAACGTTTTGATTTACAAGGACGGCTGTACAAATAGCCGCCCTTGTAAATCCAAACGCTTGATTTACAAGTGCGGCTTTACAAATAACCGCACTTGTAAATGAACTTAATTACAAAAATGTCACTGCATTTTTAATCAAAACGTTTGAGTGCAAAGCCGCACTAAATAAACCGTACTTGTTTATACATTTTGCACTAGTGTTTTTTTTATCATATATGTAGGTAGTTGAACATGTTGAGAAGTCTTACCTAAATAAAAATTCAACAAAAAAAACTAAGTCATTTAGTCACAAAACAATTAGGATTCTTCTTAATATGTTTACAAATAATAATTTTCAATGTCTTATTTTCTTCTTCTAATAAACTATTTCTAATAAATTAGAAATAAGGATCTTCATTATTCATAAGAGAGATAGTATTAGATGGCTTATGTAACATCCCACCAAAATAATACATACATACATGTATAGTTGAAATTAAGTGTAACCAAATAATATTGAAGAGTGCAAAATAAAATGTATATATATATATATTAGAAATGAAGTTACTCCTCTTAGGGAGTTTAATACATAACCAAATCAAATGTTTGCAAGATTTTACGAAAATAAAAGAAATGCAGTAAGACAGGCGGTCTCAAAAGAAAACGGCGATCTCCAACTTTAAAACGGCGATCTCTAACAGAAGACCTCAAAACGGGCGATCTTCTATCAGGACACGAAAACCGGCGATCACCCGATGGAGGCATAAACCGGCGATCACCCGATAGAGACGGAGATAGGCGATCTCCTTCAGGCGACCACTCACTGAGGAGCTCTACTCCCTGGAAGATCATCTGCTCCCGTGTACAATTACACGATCATCACAGTTTTGAGAAAACAACCACAATAACAGATAAAAGGGTAAGCTAGATAATTTAAAAGAAGTTTAACTCATGAACATGAAAATCCAAGTAAACCAAGTCCCAAATTATCCATGTAAAACGTAGAACTACAATTATCATTCAGCTAATCGCCCAAAATCACAAATTCACTACATTTCCCATAGTCATTCCATTTCACAACACAGCATCAAGTGTCTATCAATATTCCAGTTTCTCATTTCACATGTCAGACTTTCCACTGACCCACCATGCATAGACACATGACACTACTTCCAATTTGACTCGTGTGTTGACTCAGGCCCAGAGATTTGCACCTGTCATACCTACCACTGTGAATCCACACAGCATGCGCATATACCATCTCATTGTTACCATTCTCATTGTTACCATTCTCTCGGTATGACAAGGTTAATTCGTATAACAGACCGAGCTCGTTCCCATTTGAACAACTCGCCCATTCATACGAACCTCCTTCGACTCTCACCAACTGAATAACTTCATCTACGTGATTTCATTATCTCAGCAGAGTCAGGATATCTCCTTCTAGACAAGCCCCTAGTCAATACACCTATACAGATCTTACACGGTATTTCCTTTCCTGAAAATACTATGCCTCGATCCCACATTCACAGCATTCAAAGACATCATACCACTCAAGTAAACGATGCAATCACAGCAATAGCCATTTCAAAGGATTCATATTTTCGAATATCTCATGTAAATCTCAAGTAGTTTCAAAATAACATCAAAAACAGAGATTTCGTAAAACAGCGCCAAAACCGGCGGTCTAGTTCAAAAACATGGTATTTCAAAGGCTATGTTTAAAAACCGGCGACCACGTCGCCCAAGCACACAAACAGAGCATTTTACGCAGGTGAAAACAGAAGTGGCGACCACGTCGCCCTCACTTCAGAGATAGCTACACTGTGGCTTGTATGGAAAAAGAGGGCTAGCTTCCCTTACCTGGACTTGCGCAAACACTTAGAGTTCCGAAACCCAACAAAACTTGAAGAACGCCTTGGCTCTGTTTTTGCGTCTGGTTGAAGAACTTGCAGAGGACTGTCCAGATGCTCTAATGGTGGCCGTCGCTCGTCGTACTCTCGTGTGAAGGTGCTAGAACCGCAGCGCGAAGGAGGCAACTGGAGGAGAAAGGAGGTAACTCACTCTTTCTCTCTTTGAAGGCTGCGACGTTTCTTGTTTCTCTCAGCAGTGGGTCTTCTGCATCTTAAACCAACTTATCCACCAAAAGCAGCTGCCACCACCCACTCTGCAGAGAAGTCTGAGAACCACTGCCCTGAACAGTACGACCACTGTTGTCTCTGGTGCATGCCAACCACTGCTCTGAACAGTACTGCCACTGTTTGTCGTTTGTGCATGCCAGCCGCTGCTCTGAACAGTACGACCGTGGGTGTCACCCGCGCATGCTAACATTCTGATGTCACTATTCTGAACCACCCTTTTTGTCTACGTGGCGTGCGTGCACTACGCTTCATGCTGGGAGTCTGGGTCTTACCTTCAAGGTGTGAAACTCGACGTCGTGCGATAACTTTCCACTGCTGATTCATCCTGGCGAACGACCGATGTCTCCTTCGCCCTGGAAGACGACCGATGTCTTCCTCTGGGAGACGACCGATGTCTTCCCTGGCGACGCCCTCATAACTCTCGCGCCTTGGCCACGTCCACATGCCTCGCGCCCGCGCGATGCCTGCATGCCTCTCGGGCTCGCGCGTTGCCTGCATGCCTCTCGCGCCCGCGCGATGCCTGCATGCCTCTCGCGCCCCGCGCGATGCCTGCATGCCTCTCGCGCCCGCGCGACGTCCACCTGGCGCTCATGTGTAGCAGGCGACCGGCGATGATGTATAAACAAGGAACTCTTATAGTTTTTTCTAGACTACACTTTCCTTCCTTTTTAACTTAGATAAAACATACTTAGAATTTATTTAAAACATACTCTTTCATTCCAATAAATTTCAGGTCCTTACATTCTCCCCAACAACAAAAATTTTCGTCCTCGAAAATTGGATTACAAGGAAAAGAGGTATGGATAAGCCTCCCTCATGGGTTCTTCTAACTCCCAAGTAGAATCCCCCGATTTCTCATCCCACACCACTTTCACCATGTCGATGGTCTTGCCCCTGAGCTGTTTACATTGCCGATCGTCAATCCTGACTGGTTTGGCTTCAAAGGACAAGTCATCCCTAATCTGCACGTCGTCTACATCCAGCACATGACTAGGGTCTGCCATGTACTTCCTCAGCTGTGACACGTGAAACACATTGTGCAGATTCGCCAGATGGGGAGGTAGGGCGATCTCATATGCCACTGGGCCAATCCTTCTTAAGATCTGATATGGTCCCACGAACTTAGGGGACAACTTCTTTGACTTGATCGCCCGCCCTACACCCTTGGTTGGTGTCACTTTCATGAACACGTGATCCCCAGCAGCAAACTCCAAAGGCTTCCTCCTCTGATCTGCATAGGACTTCTGCCTACTCTGAGAGGCTTTCATTCTGTTTTGTATCTGCTTCACCTTCTCGGTCGTCTGCTGAATCAATTCTGGCCCAACCAAGACTGCCTCGCCCTCCTGGTACCAACATAAGGGAGTTCTGCATTTCCTCCCATACAGGGCTTCATATGGTGCCATCCCAATGCTGGCGTGGTAGCTATTGTTATAGGTAAACTCCACTAGTGGCAACACCTCCTCCCAACCTCCCAATTGATCCAAAACGCATGCCCTCAGCAGATCTTCCAAAGATTGGATTGTCCTCTCTGACTGACCATCTGTTTGGGGATGATATGCAGAGCTCATCCTCAACTTGGTTCCCAAACACTCTTGCAAGGTCTGCCAAAACCGTGAAGTGAACCTGGGATCTCTATCTGAAATGATGCTGGAAGGCACTCCATGCAATCTCACAATCTCCTTGATGTACAGCTGTGCCAATTTGGCCATGGGCATCTTCATATTTACTGGGAGGAAGTGGGCACTCTTCGTCAGCCTATCAATGATGACCCAAATTGCATCATGGCTCTTTACCGATCTGGGTAAATGGGTGACAAAATCCATGGCAATGCTGTCCCACTTCCACTCGGGGATATCCAGTTGCTGCAACAGCCCGCCAGGTTTTTGATGCTCCACCTTCGCCTTTTGACACGTTAAGCAGGTTGCCACGTACTGGGCGACGTCCCTCTTCATGCCTGACCACCAAAATGACTCTTTCAAGTCATGGTACATCTTGTTCATGCCTGGGTGGAGGTTAAGGCGACTCTTATGACCTTCCTCTAGGATCATCTTCTTCAACTCATCATTTGCAGGTATGCAAATCCTGCCATCAAACCTCAAGATCCCATCATCGCCCATCTCAAAGCCTCTCGCCTGATCTGTTCCTAACGACTCCATAGTGCGCTTCAGGCTAGGGTCCTCCAATTGCTTATCCTTCAACATTCCCAGGAAGTCATTAGTTATAGTCAGCTTACTACAACTAATGTGATTCACGTGAAACTCTACTCCCAGGTTTAAGTCCCTGAACTGCTCGATCAGTTTCTGCTCCTCCATCATCATGGTGGCGACTTGTATAGACTTCCTACTCAAGGCATCTGCCACTACATTGGCCTTCCCTGGGTGATACATGAGTTGAAAGTCGTAGTCCTTTAGGAATTCCATCCACCTTCTTTGTCTCATGTTTAGCTCCTTCTGATCGAACAGGTACTTCAAGCTCTTGTGGTCACTGAATACCTGGAACCGAGCTCCATAAAGATAATGCCTCCAGATCTTCAAGGCAAACACTACCGCTGCCAACTCCAAATCATGAGTAGGGTAGTTTCTCTCGTGCACCTTGAGTTGCCTTGAAGCATATGCAACCACTCTCTTCTCTTGCATCAAGACGCATCCCAAGCCTTGATGTGAGGCATCACAGAAAACATCAAAAGGTCTTCCTACTTCTGGAATCACCAGCACTGGAGCACTGGTCAACCTCTCCTTTAGTTCCCTGAAGCTCTGCTCACATCGGTCGGTCCAAGCAAAGGGTTGGTCCTTGCGGGTCAGTTGTGTTAAAGGAGCCACTACTTTGGAAAAATCCTCAATAAACCTCCGATAGTAGCCCGCCAACCCCACAAAGCTCCTTATCTCAGTCACTGTCTTAGGACGTTCCCATTGCAGCACTGCCTCTACCTTGGCTGGATCTACCGAGATCCCCTGGGCAGATATCACGTGTCCTAAGAAGTTGACTTCCCTTAGCCAGAACTTACACTTAGAGAACTTGGCATAGAGCTGCTTCTCCCTCAATATTTCCAATACTGTCCTCAGGTGTTCCTCATGCTATTCCTCGGTCTTTGAATAAATGAGGATGTCATCTATGAAGACCACTACAAACTTATCCAAGAAAGGGCGAAAGATCCTATTCATGTAGTCCATGAATAGAGCTGGAGCATTGGTGACTCCAAATGGCATCACTACATACTCGTAGTGCCCATATCTAGACCTAAAAGCTGTCTTCTGAACATCTTCAGCTTTTACCAAGATTTGGTGATACCCCGATCTCAGGTCAATCTTGGAGAACACCGAGGCTCCATGAATTTGGTCCATCAAATCATCAATCCGAGGTAGGGGGTACTTGTTCTTGATGGTCAATTTGTTCAATTGCCTGTAGTCTATACACAGCCGAGACCCTCCATCCTTCTTCTTGACTAGGAGCACTGGAGCTCCCCATGGAGATACGCTGGGTCTGATGAACTGCTTCTCCAGCAACTCTTCCACTTGTTTCTTTAACTCCACTAACTCGGCTAGTGCCATCCTGTAAGGTGCCATTGACACTGGTCCAGCTCCAGGTACCAAGTCAATAGAGAATTCCACTTCTCTCTTAGGGGGTAATCCAGGCACCTCCTCTGGGAACACATCGGTGAAATCTCTCACCACTTGTATCTTGTTTACGTCCCCTTTATTCTCTACTTCCAACCGGGCGAGCACCACGAAACACCTCGCCCCTTCTTCCAACGCTGATCGCCCTTGTTGAACTGTTAACACATCCGCTTCATGGGGGTCTGGAAACGCTACCTTCTGCCTACCACAGTCTATGAGAACGTGATTGGCAGCTAACCAATCCATTCCCAGGAAGAAATCCAGGTCCTGAAGAGGTAGGCAGATCAAGTTCACCTTGAATCTGCGTCCTTCTACAATCACTGGACATTCAGGGCACACTGTAGAGGTCGACACCTGCCCTGACGCAGGTGTAGAGACCAACAGCTCGAAAGGTAACTCCTTCACTAGGAGGCCCAACTCGGCTACACACAGGCTTGACACAAAGGAGTGTGTCGCTCCAGAATCAAACAAGGTCCTTACACCTCTACCAGCAATAAAACAAATACCTTGGATGAGGTTACCTGACTGAGCTGCCTCTGCTCCAGACATGGCGAACACCCTCCCTGTTGCCTGAGGTCTGCCGCCCTCGTTTCTCAACTGCTGAGAGCCACTGGGCTGGGTCGCCCCATTCTGGTTAGGGCATTCTCTAGCAAAATGCCCCGCCTTTTGGCAGATGTAGCACCTTCTCTCCGAACTCTTCTTGGGGCATGCGTTGGAGGCGTGTGGTCCACCACAATTGAAGCACTTGGGTTTCCAAGATTGCTGCTGCTGGAACTGGGGAGGTGCTGCTCCTGCCCGATGTGATGGGGGTCTCGCATAGGGCTTGCTGTGTGGGTGCTGTGCCTTAGCTCTCCCACTGGAAGGACCTCCTGGGTGTGACCTGATCACCCGAGACTCACCCTTTTCCAGGGTCTCCACCATCTTCGCCTTCTCCACTAAGGCGTGGAACTCCCTGATGCACATCGGGGCTATGGTCTTCTTCAGCCCATGCTTCAGCCCTTCCTCGAACTTCCTACACCTCCAGGCCTCGGAGGTCGCCTGGGTATAGAACCGGGCGAGGTACTCAAAACGGGCAGCATAGGCGTTCACTGACATATCCCCCTGCTCCAGCCTCAGGAACTCAGCTTCCCTTGCAAACTTGGCGCTGTCTGGGAAGTATTTCTCCAAGAACTTCACCCTGAAGCTCTCCCAATCCAGAACATCCCCTCGTGCCTCCATCATCTGCTGAGCTCCCATCCACCAGAACTCAGCTTCTCCTGATAGCAGATACGTGGCAAACAACAGCTTCTTCTCTTCAGGGCAGGAGGTCGCCCTAAAGATTTTCTCCACTTCCCTGACCCACTGATCTGCCTGGTCAGGGGTAGCATTCCCACTGAACTTAGGTGGGTTGTGCCTCATGAACTCGGCCAGTCCCATCTGTTCTTGGGGCTGACCGACGTGGGAGTTTGTCTCAGCAGATCGGGCAGTTTCCCAGTGCTGCATTGTGGCTTGATGGTTCTGAGCCATCGCCGCATTCTGCTGCTGAATGGCAGTCGCCATCATCTCGATGGCCTTGGCGATCTGACCCATCTCTGAGGAAGGTAGAGGTGGGGTAGCAGGTCTACGTGCCATCTTCTGAATCTATTGACTTCTATATTCCCTACAACTATAAGAATGAAATCGATAAGAATCAATTCATTCAAGGGGTAACAGCTAGACCTTACAAAGGTCAGCATCTCAAAGTCATCTAGAATTTGAGTTCATCAACAGAATCACAACACTTATAACTTCACACAAAACACCAGAACAGTTACTGGTGTGCAAACATCAGTCCAAACTACCACCTCAGTCAAATTCAAGAACACTCAAAAATCACACCAGAATTTAATGTAGGCTAAACATCAAACCTTTGGAATTAAGATTAAGAATCATCTTGATCCAGTTATGAGTGTGCACCCTCACCACTTTATCAAGACCTTCTTATTCTTAATACTAAGATTTTCAGTTAGGCATACATTCACCAAAGCACACGCAAGAGTTCAAAACTAAAACGTTTGAAAACCTCCCACTATAGTGGTTATTTAAAACTCAATTAAATTTTTATGAGCAGAAGAAACACAATGGATCCACAGCCCTCAGGTCATCCTAAGGCGAACTGCTCTGATACCATTAATGTAACATCCCACCAAAATAATACATACATACATGTATAGTTGAAATTAAGTGTAACCAAATAATATTGAAGAGTGCAAAATAAAATGTATATATATATATATTAGAAATGAAGTTACTCCTCTTAGGGAGTTTAATACATAACCAAATCAAATGTTTGCAAGATTTTACGAAAATAAAAGAAATGCAGTAAGACAGGCGGTCTCAAAAGAAAACGGCGATCTCCAACTTTAAAACGGCGATCTCTAACAGAAGACCTCAAAACGGGCGATCTTCTATCAGGACACGAAAACCGGCGATCACCCGATGGAGGCATAAACCGGCGATCACCCGATAGAGACGGAGATAGGCGATCTCCTTCAGGCGACCACTCACTGAGGAGCTCTACTCCCTGGAAGATCATCTGCTCCCGTGTACAATTACACGATCATCACAGTTTTGAGAAAACAACCACAATAACAGATAAAAGGGTAAGCTAGATAATTTAAAAGAAGTTTAACTCATGAACATGAAAATCCAAGTAAACCAAGTCCCAAATTATCCATGTAAAACGTAGAACTACAATTATCATTCAGCTAATCGCCCAAAATCACAAATTCACTACATTTCCCATAGTCATTCCATTTCACAACACAGCATCAAGTGTCTATCAATATTCCAGTTTCTCATTTCACATGTCAGACTTTCCACTGACCCACCATGCATAGACACATGACACTACTTCCAATTTGACTCGTGTGTTGACTCAGGCCCAGAGATTTGCACCTGTCATACCTACCACTGTGAATCCACACAGCATGCGCATATACCATCTCATTGTTACCATTCTCATTGTTACCATTCTCTCGGTATGACAAGGTTAATTCGTATAACAGACCGAGCTCGTTCCCATTTGAACAACTCGCCCATTCATACGAACCTCCTTCGACTCTCACCAACTGAATAACTTCATCTACGTGATTTCATTATCTCAGCAGAGTCAGGATATCTCCTTCTAGACAAGCCCCTAGTCAATACACCTATACAGATCTTACACGGTATTTCCTTTCCTGAAAATACTATGCCTCGATCCCACATTCACAGCATTCAAAGACATCATACCACTCAAGTAAACGATGCAATCACAGCAATAGCCATTTCAAAGGATTCATATTTTCGAATATCTCATGTAAATCTCAAGTAGTTTCAAAATAACATCAAAAACAGAGATTTCGTAAAACAGCGCCAAAACCGGCGGTCTAGTTCAAAAACATGGTATTTCAAAGGCTATGTTTAAAAACCGGCGACCACGTCGCCCAAGCACACAAACAGAGCATTTTACGCAGGTGAAAACAGAAGTGGCGACCACGTCGCCCTCACTTCAGAGATAGCTACACTGTGGCTTGTATGGAAAAAGAGGGCTAGCTTCCCTTACCTGGACTTGCGCAAACACTTAGAGTTCCGAAACCCAACAAAACTTGAAGAACGCCTTGGCTCTGTTTTTGCGTCTGGTTGAAGAACTTGCAGAGGACTGTCCAGATGCTCTAATGGTGGCCGTCGCTCGTCGTACTCTCGTGTGAAGGTGCTAGAACCGCAGCGCGAAGGAGGCAACTGGAGGAGAAAGGAGGTAACTCACTCTTTCTCTCTTTGAAGGCTGCGACGTTTCTTGTTTCTCTCAGCAGTGGGTCTTCTGCATCTTAAACCAACTTATCCACCAAAAGCAGCTGCCACCACCCACTCTGCAGAGAAGTCTGAGAACCACTGCCCTGAACAGTACGACCACTGTTGTCTCTGGTGCATGCCAACCACTGCTCTGAACAGTACTGCCACTGTTTGTCGTTTGTGCATGCCAGCCGCTGCTCTGAACAGTACGACCGTGGGTGTCACCCGCGCATGCTAACATTCTGATGTCACTATTCTGAACCACCCTTTTTGTCTACGTGGCGTGCGTGCACTACGCTTCATGCTGGGAGTCTGGGTCTTACCTTCAAGGTGTGAAACTCGACGTCGTGCGATAACTTTCCACTGCTGATTCATCCTGGCGAACGACCGATGTCTCCTTCGCCCTGGAAGACGACCGATGTCTTCCTCTGGGAGACGACCGATGTCTTCCCTGGCGACGCCCTCATAACTCTCGCGCCTTGGCCACGTCCACATGCCTCGCGCCCGCGCGATGCCTGCATGCCTCTCGGGCTCGCGCGTTGCCTGCATGCCTCTCGCGCCCGCGCGATGCCTGCATGCCTCTCGCGCCCGCGCGATGCCTGCATGCCTCTCGCGCCCGCGCGACGTCCACCTGGCGCTCATGTGTAGCAGGCGACCGGCGATGATGTATAAACAAGGAACTCTTATAGTTTTTTCTAGACTACACTTTCCTTCCTTTTTAACTTAGATAAAACATACTTAGAATTTATTTAAAACATACTCTTTCATTCCAATAAATTTCAGGTCCTTACAGCTTAGATGAAGAAGGTTTGTATTTCTGAATCTTAGTTCTTATATAAAATACATCTTATCCTGTGTCCATTTCTCGGTAAAAATATAGAATTGGTGTAATTTGAAACCATTATTACCAATTTGGAAAAAAAAAATATTATCAATTTAAGTTAAGTTATGGGTGGGGGAAACGATTTTAATAGAGAAGCAGTGAAGTTGAGGAATGACACACAACTTAACATAACTCGTTAAAAGAAATTATACACCATGGACACAATTTCAATGTAAAATAATACAACTGAAGTTGTATCACCCATGCACAACTTTAATTTTGTTTTTTTTATGTTATTTTAAGAAAGGAAACAATTAGGTTAATTTTTTATTTAAAAAAAAATCAAAAATGGGTTTTAAGTTATTCATTTATAGAGTTTATGGTTGAATAATTTGATGACATAAAGTAGTTAGATTTTTTGAAATATATATTATTTATGTAATTATGTTGTCTTTCTTATTGTTTGAATTGGATAAATTTGTATGATTAAATTTAGTGAAAAAAGAATAATGAAAATATAAAATAACGAACATTCATACAAATAGGAGATTGTTTTGATGACATAAATGAAAATGGACTATCTATGGGAGGAGGTGTCACATGTTGGTCTCCTTCTATGCCTTTGTGGTCGTCGTGGAGGTGCAAGTTCGGTTTGTTCTAGACTATCGTTAGTAGGTTCCAATTGGTTTTGGTTAGATGGCGGATGATCAAACCTCTATGACGGCAACGAGAGCCGATAAGAATATGATGGTAAAAGTGGACGGTATGTTGATGGAGGTGTTATGGTGGAAGTAGCAACTGAAGTTGTGCATATGTGACACAACTTCAATTGTATTATTTTACATTGAAGTTGTGTCATGTTAACACACCATGAGCACAACTTCAATTTTCTATGAAAATTGTTTCTCAACTTCAATATTAAAATTGTTTCGGCCACCATGACTTAACTCAAATCTGTAATAAAAAATTCTTTTGCCCGAATCGGTAATAATGGTTTCAAATTACTCCAATTTCGTACTTTCACCCCATTCCTCTAACAACATTGTATAAGATGTCATCATCAGACAAATGATTCGATATAAGTGGACACATCATCCTTAAATATCTCTTATGATTAAATACTTTCTCTATAGCCATCCTAAAAAAAGTGTCAATTAATTAACTAATCATGTATAATTAATATAAATGATATTGTATCTATTTACTAAAATCACTTCCTTAAATCAATAAGGATTACACAAAACAACTACTCAAAAGCATGGAAATACCTCATTAACAAAAGGAAAAGTTGTATTTATAAAGGGGAAAAGTTATATTTATAAAGGGAAGGGAGTCTTAATAGAACTGATAAAACACTTTAGAATTTTTTTTCACAAATATGTGAATTAAATGCTAGTAAGAGTATCTGATAGTTTTAAAAACAACTTCACAATATTTTCACAAACTTTTAAAGAAAGATAAAAAAAATGACTCAAGTAATAGAGAATGAAAATGAATACTTTAGATTATATTAGCTAACCTCAAGGTTACATCCAATTCTCTTTTGTCAATCGTAACGAGTTCTACCAATAAAAATTTGATATCATCACTAACAATTCTAATCATATGAAATCTTGTTTATGCCTTAACAATCCCCATGAATTTTAGTTATGACAAATAATATCAATTTTTATGTTGGGAAAAGAGACATGGTTTGCGTCATTTAATTAGTAGTTCATATTACTTGGCTTTTTAAAAGGGGGAGTTAGAGAGATGATACTACAAAAATTGAGTAAGCAATGTTTTTTTTATGATAGAGTAAAAACAAGATAAAAAAAAATTGTATATGATCAAAGCGAAAAAGGTGTTGCTGATAATATTTTATAAGATTAGATGATGTTTAGCTTAAAGCATATTTGTGTATAGTTGTTTAAACAATCTTATTTTAGAGTTTTTGAAAACAACTTACTTTTGAAAACATGATTTTTCTTGTATAAGATGCTCCCTTCTAGTCATCTGGAAAAAAAAAAAATATTGTTAGAGTAATAATACCTCAAAGCAAAAGACTAAATATTAAATTAGAGCATAAAATGTAAGTATGGCATGAGAGAACCATAGCATTATTTAAAGCATATATGATAACTAGAGCAAGATATAAAGCACAAGTATAAACTGAAATACGCACATAATAATTGACTTTGATAACTTTGATTCAAATAATCTAAGAAGTACTTCATTATTGTATTGGTCGGAGCCAAACTAGCCACGTCACTTAGCATCAGTGACCGACCGAATGAACTGGTTATATTAAATAACAAATAAAGAGATATGCGAAAAATTAGGTAACATCCTATAAATCCAGGTAAACACCCTATAAATCTGACAAATATGAGATAAATTAGCAATTTCGATAAGTGTTTGACTTACTATAGCGTTGTCGACTACTGTAAGTGATGTTCCCATGTTGGTGGCGTGCTTGTCATCCTATAGAGGTATCGGGCGTAGATCCTCTCCAGGCTCGATGTGGATGTCATTCATTCTAGGGTCTAGTCAGTCAAAAAGGACGACCATGTGCTCTTTTTTGGGAGCCTTAGGGTCTCGGGACCACTCTCTGCTTGGTCCTCGTGATCTTTAGGAGTGTTGCCTTCTACGATCGCAGAACACCCCCTAGGTGACACCATGGTTGTGTAGTCGGTTGGTAGGTTCAACCTTTAGGCTGGTAACATAGCATTCCTATGCGACCTTTTGGTCCACGTGTACTGTAACTATGTCACCAAATGCGGATGAAAACTTCATAACCAGGTGTGGAGTTGATACGATTGCTCGAAGTAGGTTCAGAGATGACCAACTGAGTAGAATATTGTACAAAGTGTTGGCATCAACTATCAGATATCTTATCTTGATAGTTCGGCCAAGATGTTTGTCTTCACCGAACGTGGTATATAAGTCAATATACCCTTGAGTGTCTACTCATTCTCCAGAAAAACCAACTATCTAGCCGTCATACGGCTGGATTTTGGATTTTGTGATCCTCATCTTTTTGAAAGCTCTCCAATAAAGATTGTCTACCGAACTCCCTTGATCAACCAACGTCTTCATGATGGCAAAGTTATCCACCTCTACGGTGATGACCATAGGGTCATCTCGTGTTGGGTCTATTGCTTTGAAATCATCATCTGTGAAGAGTATGGGTGGTATCCTCGGTTGAGCTATGGCTGAGGTTGAATTCACTGACTGAATAGCCTGGAGATGTTTCTTCCGAACTGAGCTAAAATATCCTCCACATGCGAACCCACCAGCGATTGTGTTAATTACCTCTCTCCCACTTCTTTGTGAAGGCTCAGCCCTTCTCGGGGTCTCACTCCTTTGCAAATGTTTTTCTAGCCGTCGGTCGTCGTTAATATTCCCTTTGTTCATCCCTTCTAAATATTTTTCTCTTTGAGGGGATGGAAGGAAACTTCTGTTAGTAGTTTGGAAAAACTTACGTAAGTGTCTGATTTGAATAAGCTATTATATTTTTTCCTTTAATGTCTGACATTCTTTAGTCGTGTGCCCAAAATTGCGATGATATCGGCACTGTCGAGATGTATCGACATCCACCGGGCTAAGCATCTTTCGGAGTTTCGGGATGAGGTCATTGTTTAGTGCCTCATTCGTAATTTTCCCCCTGTTAAAAATCAAAGGGGTATGGTTGTGGAACTGAGGACCTCAGTTTTCTCTGTACTTATCAGCTCTTTCGAGCACATGTCGGCCACCTTGATCTTTCTCTTTTCCATTGTCTCCACAATTCACCGCTTGGACTTCATTGCGATAATCACACAATTCTTCGAGTTGCATTAATTTTTTCGCCCGCTACCTCAATTCGTCTAAGCTAGCCGCTGGCTTTTTGCATAAACTATCGATGAACGGGTCCGACTATAGTGTTGTAACTAAGTGATGCATCAAACAATTATCATTTCTGTGTTGGTTATTGGTGTTATTGATTGTCTTATTGCTTCAATTTCATTTTACTAATCATTTTATGATATTTTTGTTCAATTCAATCGGTTCAATTTGCTTGTGTTTTTAAAGCATCCATTGATTCAATTTGAGTAGACTGTGTGCTTTTTATTTTATTTGAGTATTTTTGCAATTTCAATCGGTGCATTTTAATTATGGTTAAGTCATTTTGATTTTGAATTCAAGTTCATGTAATGTCTAATTCATGTTCATCCAAATTGTAATTAAATCCGTGTGGTGCCTATTGTCTTTGATTTTGGTTATTTGCTTTAATTTGAGTCTAAATACTATTCTGAATTTGAGCTTTGGTGCGTTTTAATTTTTCCATATTTGAGTTCATCCTTGTTGTTAGTGTTAGAATTGATGGCTAAAACAAGAGGGGGGTGAATTGTTTTTGAAAGCTTTTCACAAGTGTTTGGTTAAGAATGAATTTCTTTATCAATTCACAAAGACAAAGATAAGAGAAGCCAAATGAAATCAAGCTTTCAAAATACGCAGCAGAATATTAACCGGTTGATATTACGATATAACCGATTGTTTTTAGCACTCAAGCAAAGTCAAGCTGTAAGCAATGTACAAGACAGAAATTTTAACCAATTATAATATCGAAATAACTGATTGATATTATTACAAAGTTAACAACAATGCTATATATCATAATTATAACCGATTGCTAGAACAATATAACCGGTTGTTTATATTAGATACAGAAACATTAATAAGATAAACCAAGACAGAGAAAGAGAGATTTACACAAAGCAATTATACTGGTTCACTCAACCCTTGAGCTACATCCAGGTCTTCAAAAAAACCTTCTGAGTTCCACTATATAATACACAACAGATTACATACACACAACAATACAAAGAGAGGATCTTTCACACCTAAGATCACATACACACTCTTTGTCAACCACACACACACCTCAAATCAAATCAACCTCTAATTTTACAGGATTTTTACACACTTACAAGATTTACAAGATTCTAATCTCAGAAACAAAGAAAGGAAAACAAAACACCTGGTTTAAACGTTCTTGGATTCGTGTAATGATCAAAACATCAGCTATTGAGCAATCTTGAAACTTTCAACAAAAACTCTTCTCAAAACTGATTTCACAAAACTTTCTTAGGTCACTGTAAAGCTCTCTTTTCAAAACTTTTTGTATCACAAAGTGTATTTTCTATATTTCTATATTTTCAAAAGATAAGAGAGTCTCTATTTATAAACATCACAAAATGCCTGTTTGAATTTGTTAGGAAAACCAGCTGTTATTGGAAAAATAGATTTTCAAAATGATGTTATAGAATTTCAAAATTCAACTGATTGAAGTTACGAAATAACCGGTTGATTCAGTTAAAGCTATTATAAAGTAGTTGAAAAACCCATCAGACAGGCCATGTAAGGAACAATCGGTTAACTCATGGAAATAACTAGTTGTTTATCACTTAGCTTTTCAAAAACCATTTTCTCTTTAAGAATCAAGTTGCTCAAGCTAACGTTATGAATCAAAAATGAAATATACAAATTATAAAACATAAAACAAAGATCTGAACCCAACTTCATCACAGCAACCAAGCACAGCACAGATACTTCACATATTTGGTTCATCAAAGCCTTGGTTCCAACAATTAGGTCCATACAAGTTCCAATTTCACTAAATTTTATTGTGTGTTTGAGTTTTCAATTCTATTTTTAATTTCAATTAGGATTCCTCTGTTTTCCAGTTTTCTGTGCTGACTGAACAAGTTTATTGCAATTTTTTCAATTGGTGAAAAAATATGAAACTCTAGATTTGAGTGCCTTGAGGTGTTGAGAAAAACTAAAAAAAAAAGAAGAATTACATCAAAATTCAAAATAGAAAAAAAAAATGACAAATGAAGAACAGACAATGTAAAAAAATTTTGGCTCTAAAAATTTGAATTGAACAAAGAATTTGAAAACATTATTGCAATTAATTGGCACACTATTTTTGTGAATTTCCAACGCCTATATTCAGCTTATACATTGAACTTTCAGTGGTTAAAATTTCAAAGTCTAATTTCAAATATTTTGTTCAACATAAATTTGGCAAGTTAAGAAAATTTTCATATAAAATTCTGTAGTGCATTTTTTATTTTCCTCATCTAGGATTCCATTTGTGTGCTATCTTTTCTTATGAACCTTAATTTTTTGTTTTTCAATTCCTTGATTACTCATTTGAAGTCATGTCTATTATAAACTCCATTTGAAGTTGTCCTTATTTTAAAGGTATAATTACCTTTTTGGTCCCTACTTTTTGGGTCAATATCCAATTCACTATAGTGATTTTTAAAAGAATCTGTAGTGGCCAGACCTCGGACGTCGGCCATTGAGCAAGAGGTCGGCAAAGTAGAGGTCGGCACGATGGGACCCATAGTGGGGCCCACAGAATCACACGTGTGAAAACATGAGTCAGGTTCGAGGATATGTCACGCACACAGGGTTTTCATGTGACGTAAGGTTTGGGCATAAAGGATCTGTCCTTATGAGAAAGAAACAACCTAAAAGGAACGTGCGTATTAATTTAAGACAAAAGATTTGGCCGTGCGGCGCAAGGGTTACAATGTATGTCCTAGCGCCCATGCTTAAGTTAATCACTCCAGAAAAGGAAGGTTGCCACGAGAGTTGCACTCCAAGAATGGAAGGCTGCCGCAGGACACGCATGAAGATTATATGATGGAGTCCCAGAAAGGTAACCCTAGATTCGCTAAGAGACAGCGCAGGGACGAAAAGATAGGCGGGGCAGGAACCCTAGAAGGGCTATAAAATAGGTAGCAAAGCATTCCCAAAGGTACGCAGCATTTGAGACTAGAACTCTTTGCTATACATTGGTGTTTCTTCCCTCAATCTTGACTTGAGCGTCGGAGTGCAAACGGCTGCTAGGGCGCCCATCTTTCTTTCTTTGCAGGTATCAAGGGAAAGAGAGAAGGTGCAAGCGATCGCAGAAGTCAACTGACGAAAGAGTCAACCGGCAAGAACATTTGGCGCCCACTGTGGGGCCCGTTAAAACTAGGTCCCATCCACAGTAGCAACCAGTAGAATCAATCATCATGAGGAGCACGAGGCAAGGTGGTTCAGGAAGAGATAAGGGTGATCATACGGCCACCATCCAGGAGCTCATGGAGACCATCCGCAATCTCCAGCAAGCGTTCGCTGCATCCCACGCTGACCAGGCCCTTAGGCAGGATCAGTTTCGGGCAGACTTGAACGCTTCATTGGCGGCTAATGAGGAGTTACGTAGGGCAAACAAAGAATTGAGAAGGGGGATAGGAGAGCGGGCTGCGGCGGAGCAAGGAGCCGAACCCCCGCTCATGGCCCGTCCGATGCCCTTCTCGCGAAAAATCATGGAGACAATGATACCTGCGTCTTTCGTGATCCCAAAAATTACCTTCACGGGCGTGAGAGACCCAGAAGCCCACATAACGGCCTTCCACACGCAAATGATGATCTCGGGGGGCACAGACGCCATGCACTGTAAGTTGTTCATGGGTACTTTCATAGGAACGGCATTGAACTGGTTAGTAGGGCTCCCAGACGAGCGCATCACGTCCTTTGAGCAGTTTTTGGAGTTGTTCAAGAAACAATTCATTATCAATCGAGCACGGACCCCCGTGGCTTTCGACCTCTTTGATGTGAAGCAATTCCAAGAGGAGCCGCTGAAAGACTTCCTCAACCGGTTTGGAGCATTGGTGGTAAAATTGCAGACCAAAGATGAGGCTATGATTGTGCATGCCTTTGAAAGAGGGATCCTCTCAAGACCTTTCAGTGATGCTCTGATACGGTGTCCAGCAAGGACGTTCGATGAGATTCAGTGCAGGGCGGTGGCTCACATCATGGCAGAAGAACGTGTAGCAGAGAAGCGTGCAAGGATTGATCTGACCAAACCTCGCACGACGGGACGTGCTCAACCCCCAAGGGTCCACGCCACCGCCGTTGAGAAGAAGGCGAGGACCGCGCCTTACGAGTCCAAGAGACCCAGGCCCACCAGGCACAGCTTCAGAGTCGGGCTCAAGGAACTCATAGCGCTCCCAGAGGTGGCGGGCAAGTTAAAGGCTCCCCCAAAGTCTGATAAGCAGCTGGGCCCCCGTAAAAACCAGTGGTGTGATTTCCACCAGGCACACGGTCACACCTTGGGCAATTGCCTCGCCTTGGGGTATCAGTTGGATGATTTGGTAAGAAACGGTTTTTTAACGCCTTACCTGCAGGAATCACAGGGAGACATGGTGGTAGCAGCCCCGATAGGGGACCAAGGGCACGAAGTACCCTTTCATGGGGAAATAACACCATCACTGGAGGATTCTCAAGAGGAGGATGCACTGCCTCCCAGAGAAGAAGATATGCTAGAGAAGTCATGACAGTGGAGGAAGTAGAGGTCGATTAGTTCCTAGAGCCCGACCTGACTTTCACGAGGGCGGATCGTCTAGATGTGGTACCCCACGACAATGACCCAATTGTGATCTCTGTAGTCACTGTCGACAGAAGGGCCCACCGCGTCCTCGTGGACCAGGGGAGCTCCGCAGACGTGATGTTCTTGTCCACCTTCCAGAAGCTACAGCTGTCTCCTGATCAGCTGAGGCCATACAACGGCTACGTATACGGGTTCGCAGGAGACCAGGTCGAGGTCAGGGGGCACATTGAATTAAGGACAACGTTCACGGATGGTCAGAGATCTCGCACTGTGGACACCAAGTACCTCGTGGTCAATGCCCCTTCAGCCTACAACATTCTGTTGGGTAGGCCAGCATTAAACAGGTTAGGAGCGGTACCTTCGTCAATGCACATGAAGATGAAGCTGCCCTCCCTAGAGGGGACGGTCATCACCATCAAGTCTGACCAGAAAACAGCCAGGAAGTGTTACAAGAACAGCCTCAACACAAAGAAGGGGGTGTGCTCAGTAACGTTCCACTTACCCGCTGGGGAGCTCTTGGACTCAGAAGAAGTCGTCCCTGACAGAAGACCAGAGCCCGCGGGAGAGGTGCTGGAACGGGTGATCGAGGGTAAGACCTTCAAGCTAGGCAAAGCTTTGAACCAGGAGGATCAGGACCAGATAGCAGTTATTCTGTCACGACACCTAAGCTCCTTTGCATGGTCTGCAGCTGACATGCCAGGGATTGATCCCGACTTCCTATGCCACCACCTAACTTTGGACCCCCAGATCTGCCCAGTGTGCCAGAGACGTCAGAAGTTTAACAAAGAAAGACGAACTACTAAAGGCGGGCCACATCAAGGAAATTCAGTACCCTGAGTGGCTGGCCAGTGTGGTACTAGTAAAGAAGGCAAGCGGCAAGTGGAGAATGTGTGTGGATTTCACGGACCTCAACAAAGCCTATCCTAAGGACTCGTACCCACTGCCCAGTATTGACTTCTTGGTCGACAACGCATCAGGCTGTAAGCTACTTAGCTTTCTGGACGCCTTCTCGGGGTACAACCAGATACAGATGCACCCCCATGACGAGGAGAAAACAGCATTCATGACAGAACTGTCGAGCTACTGCTACAGGGTAATGCCCTTTGGACTGAATAATGCAGGGGCGACGTACCAAAGGTTAATGGACCGCATACTCGCCCCAATGTTGGGTCGAAACATCCAGGCGTACGTAGATGACATGGTGGTTACAACCTGGGAGAGGAGTCAACATGTGACCGATTTGGAGGAACTCTTTCGCACCATCTCCAGGTATAATTTAAAGTTGAATCCTGAGAAATGCGTGTTCGGGGTGGAGGTATGAAAGTTTCTAGGGTTCTTACTTACAGAGCGAGGGATAGAAGCTAATCTAGAGAAATGTGCAGCCATCATGGCAATGAGGAGCCCATCCACAGTCAAGGAAGTCCAACAACTGACAGGTCGGATGGCCGCCCTCTCACGCTTCGTCTCTGCAGGAGGAGAAAAAGGGTATCCTTACTTCTAGTGCCTCAAGCGAAACAACAGATTCTCGTGGACTAGCGAATGCGAGGAGGCTTTCCTCAAGTTAAAGGAGTACCTAGCTAGCCCTCCGGTGCTGTGTAAGCTGGTGTCAGGCATCCCACTTCGCCTCTACTTTGCAATCACAGATCGAGCGATCAGCTCAGTCCTCGTCCAGGATCAGGAGCAGGTACAAAGGCCTATCTATTTTGTCAGCAAGGTCCTTCAGGGGCCTGAGGTACGGTACCAGGTCATCGAAAAGGTAGCCCTAGCAGTGGTATTCTCATCAAGAAGGTTGCGTCATTACTTCCACAGTTTTACTATCATAGTAATGGCAGACCTCCCCATCCGCAAGGTCCTGCAAAAACCTGATGTAGCAGGGCGAATGGTTCGTTGGGCAGTAAAGCTGTCCGAGTTCGAGATTCAATACGAACCCAGGGGCCCCATCAAGGGTCAGGTCTACGCTGACTTTGTAGCCGAGCTCACCTCGGCAGCTCCACCCTAGAGTGAGATAGGGTTTAAATGGGTCCTTTCGGTTGACGGTTCGCCCAACCTGTAGGGCAGCGACGCCGGGGTCATACTCAAAGGTCCAGATTGAGTCTTGATAGAACAGGCTCTGCGTTTCACCTTCAAAGCCAGCAACAACCAGGCAGAGTACGAAGCCCAGATAGCGGGGATGTTATTAGCAAAGGAAATGGGCATGGGGTGCCTGCTGGCGAAAAGCGACTCGCTCTTGGTCACAGGACAGGTCACTGGAGAGTACCAAGCCAAGGATCCACAGTTGGCTGCTTATCTCAGCTACGTACAGTTATTGAAAGGCACATTTCGAGAGTTCGAGCTGCTACATGTACCACGGGAGCATAATGCCAGAGCTGACTTGTTAGCAAAACTCGCCAGCTCAGGCAAGGGGGGCAGACAGAGGACTGTAATACAGGAAACCTTAAGAGCACCTTGAACAACTACGGGAGAGCCCACGGATGTGCAAATGGTAAACATTGTGCAGGAAAGAGGAAGGAGTCATAGGTCGCTGACTCAATAAACGTTGAAAGCACCTCTCATAAGTTCTTATGGCCTACCAGTGGAAATATCATCATAGGTTTGCTTGGTGGAAGAAGGAGAGACTTGGATGACGCCTTATCAACATTATCTAGCAGATGAGACACTGCTGTTAGACCCGACGGAAGCAAGAGTTGTGAAGAGAAATGCACCCCGCTACACATTGATTGACAGAAACCTATTCAGACATGGTTATTCCCATCCTCTTTTGATATGCGTAAGTGGGGCACAGTGCACTCGCATAATAGCAGAGCTTCATGAAGGAATATGCGAAAGCCACATTGGGGGACGACCCCTAGCAGCCAAGGTCATCCGCGTAGGGTACTATTGGCCCACAATGAGAGAAGACTGCATAAGGTAAGCACAGAGGTGTAAGAAGTGTCAAGAGCACGCGGACTGGCATCGCGCGCCACCTAAAGAGCTGAGATCCCTCCATAGCCTGTGGCCTTTCCACACGTGGGGGATCGACATCCTAGGACCTTTCCCACTCGCGATCAGACAAATGAAATATCTGGTGGTGGCCATAGAATACTTCACCAAATGGATCGAAGCTGAACCAGTAGCGTAAATTACAGCGCACAAGGTCCAACATTTCGTTTGGAAGAATATCGTGTGTCATTTTGGAATCTCGAGGCCTCTAGTATCTAATAATGGTACCCAGTTTGCAAGTCAGCAATTGGGAAAGTTGTGCTTGGAGCTCGGCATCAAACAGGTGTCCGCGTCAGTCGAGCACCCCTAGACAAATGGGCAGGTCGAGTCGGCCAACAGGGTCCTGCTCAGAAGCTCGAAGAGGAGGCTTGAGAAGGCTAAAGGGACTTGGGCAGAGGAGGTCCCCAGGATTGTGTGGGCATATCACACCACCCTTCAGTCCACCACTAAAGAGACGCCCTTCAACCTGGTATACGGGTCAGATGCCATGATCCCGATAGAGATACAGGAGAGCTCACCTTAATTCCAAAATTTTGTGGCACAAAAATCAAACGAAGAAAGAAGGGTGAATCTAGACTTGCTAGACGAAGTCAAGGAGGAGGCCCGCGTTAAATATGAAGCATTAAAGAGGAGAGTAGAACGCCAATACAGGTCAAAGTTGAGACCTCAGGAGTTCCAGTAACAGATCTTGTAATGCGGAAGGCCCACTCCTACCAGTTGGAAAACAAGCTATCTCCTAAGTGGACAGGCCTGTTTCAAGTAACGGAGGCCCTGGGGAACGGGGCATACCGGTTGGAAACATTAGAAGGCGGTGCGATCCCATGCACATGGAATGGAGCCAACCTCAAGTTTTATTTCAGCTAAGAAAAGTTGTATTTGAACACAATTGTATCATTCAGTTAAGGGGACACTCTTTTTCCCTACAGGGTTTGTGTCAAACAGTTAAATGAACCTCTTCTACCTTGTTAAAGAAAGGAGAAGAATAGTATGGTTCGCAATGAAAGTCCTCTCCCTCTGATAGCAAGGATGAGGCAAGTTAGAGACCTCGCCCTCGACTCTTTACAGCGAGGTCGAGGGAAGTTAAAAGAACCTCTTCTACCTTGTTAAAAAAAAAAACGGGGGATGAATGGTATGGTTCGCAGTAAAAGTCCTCTCCCTCTAATAGCAAGGATGAGGCAAGTTAGAGACCTCGCCCTCGACTTTTTACAGCGAGGTCGAGGGAAGTTAAAAGAACCTCTTCTACCTTGTTAAAAGAAAGGAGAAGAATAGTATGGTTCGCAATAATCCTTTCCTTGATTTCTGCAGGGTCAAAACAGGAGGAATTTTCCAGCTTACATAGCAGGGAGTAAGACAAGAAAGAGGTCTTCCTTGGCTTACCAGTCGAGGTCGACAGAGAAAGAGGTCTTCCTTGGCTTACCAGTCGAGGTCGACAGAGAAAGAGCTCTTCCTTGGCTTACCAGTCGAGGTCGACAGAGAAAGAGGTCTTCCTTGGCTTACCAGTCGAGGTCGACAGACGAAGAGGTCTTCCTTGACTTACCAGTTGAGGTCGACAGAGAAAGAGCTCTTCCTTAGCTTACCAGTCGAGGTCGACAGAGAAAGAGGTCTTCCTTGGCTTACCAGCCGAAGTCGACAGAGAAAGAGGTCTTCCTTGGCTTACTAGTCGAGGTCGACAGAGGAAGAGGTCTTCCTTGACTTACCAGTTGAGGTCGACAGAGAAAGAGCTCTTCCTTGGCTTTCCAGTCGAGGTCGACAGAGAAAGAGGTCTTCCTTGGCTTACCAATCGAGGTCAACAGAGAGAGATTATTATCAAAGAAAACATGTATAGATGAAGAAACCAAAGAGGCAAGAACAGAAGGTGAGAAGGGTGTTAAGTACACCATGAGTTAAAATATTCAGCCATACACAAAAACATGAAGTTAGCAAAAGAAGGCGAAGGGGCGGAAAAATAAATTCATTAAGTTAAAATGTGCAAATATTACAAAAGGTTGTTTGAGCAAAACAAAAGGAAAGAGAAGGGAAGGCTCAAGGGTCAGCAGGGGCGTCCACCAGCTGCTCATCTCGGATGACTTTGTCTAGGCCGGTTTGGGAGAGGTCCACCCCCGGATGCGCGCAGGTAACCTGGGCCATGGCATCACCAAACCCAGCGCTATAGGCTTCAGCTGCCTCGTCGCCAAGTTCCTCCATGGACTTCTGGTAGCGCTCTTCCCTTCGGGCCATCTCCGCCTTCGGTTCAGCGGCCTCCTCCTTCACCCTGACCAGCTCAACCTCCCGCTGGGCCAGGTCCTCATCATGCCGCGCCAGTTCTTCCTTTAGATCAGCAATGGTTTCCTCTTGGCGACTCGCCTCACCCTTCAGGTCCTCCACGGCCATGCGATAGTCGTTGCACTTTGCGTGGGCTCGCAGGGCCTCCTGAGACTTAGAGAACAGGAGGTCCCTGACCTCTTTGTCTGACTTTCACAAATTCGCCACCTCCAGGGTGAGGCTCGTGATGCGACATTCCGCCCCCACAGCAGCTGCTGCCCAGAGCTCGGCTTCCTGGTCTGCCTTTATCATTTTTGTAAAAAGAAGGCTGGCACTCCCAAGAGCTTTGCCAAAACCCCGGGCCACCTGGTCCATCAGCGGCCCTACCTCCAGGCTCTCCACCTCCTCGATCTCTTGGGAGGACTTCAAGGTGCGCTACAAAAATGGCGCCAGAGAGGTAGGGGGCTCAGCTGTCCTTCCGCTAGGACGTTTTCTCCCTGCTCCATGGCGACGCGGGGGGAGGAAGAAATGCCTAAGGTGGCCCGTGGACCCTCTCCCTCTGAGCCAGACGAGGGAACTGCCACAGCATCTTGCGTGCGCCTTCATTTGAATACCAGACCGGAGCAGGTCCCCTCGTCGTCCGAAGGAGCAGCCTTAGCAGCTGCAGTTTGAGGAGGGGCGGTGGTTTATGCGGCAGCCGCGGCAGCCAAGGGCGCGGCATCAAGGGCCAGGTCGCCAGTTGAAGGAGGGGCTTCCCCTTGGACAGATTGGGATGGGCCAGCGCCGCTCTTCTTTTTCAGGGCACGCGCGACCAATTGTCTCCTTCATTCAGCCCCGATAGCCATTTCTGCAACAAACACAAAATCGAGACAATGAGTACAAGCACTATAACAGAAGAAACTACACCAAAAAAAAATAGTTAAGAGAGAATGAAGAATGGCAGGGAGGATGGCCTAAGGCCCTACCTATGCAACCCCGCAAGCTCTTAGGCAGGTACTCGTGTTGGATGAGCTTGGCGGTATTGAACACTACCTAGAGGCTAGACAGGAATTCACACACCTCCCTATCTTGCGGGTGCAAGTCTGTTAGGGCCTTGGGTTTGGCCAGATTTGGCTTCTCCACCCAGTAGAGCGGGAACCCGTCCAGGAGGGTAGGGTCAGAGGGGAGGCAGCGGATCTTCAGAAACTTGCCTTTGAACCTGATCCGGTCGGTCATCGGTAGTCGATGATGTCAGCAGCAGTTGACCACATGGACCGTTCACGGGGTGACACGTGGTAGAGGATAGCAGGTGAATCAGGGAGGCGATCACTCAGAATGGTGATCGGTGGTTGGTGGTTAAGGGACCACCACCCGCAGATCAGTGTCAGGTGAGCGCCTGGAAGCAGAGCACGAGAAGCAAAGAAGCACAGATCAGTCATCGGGGGTTTCCTGTTAACACGGTTAAGCTGGGACCCAGGCTCCCAGCGAGAGCGTCACGCAAGAAGAACAGATCAGTGATCGCCTATCGCCGTGTTTGAGGATGAATAATCGCCTATCGCCGTGTGTGAGGATCAGTGATCGCCTATCGCCGTGTTTGAGGATGAATAATCGCCTATCGCCGTGTGTGAGGATCAGTGATCGCCTATCACCGTGTTTGAGGATGAATAATCGCCTATCGCCGTGTGTGAGGATCAGTAATCGCCTAGATTGCACATGATCGCCGTGTGTGAAGGTTAGGAGATCAGGTGGTCAGCAAGTTGCCGAAAGAGCACATCGCCGGGTATTTGAGAAGACTTGGCAAGCACTTGTTATATGGTCTAAATATAGAGGATAAGTGGCATATCTGCCACCATGCGTAGTGTGAGTCGTGATACCCAGTGTTAATCAGTTCATCATGTTAAGGTTGCGCCCAGGGTAGCCTGTGCACTAAGCTACCCCCTGTGTGGATAACTTAGTCGCAGGAGCAAAGTGGAAGTAACGTTTCAGCTGCAGGTACTCCAAATGGTGACACATGTATGACCAGATGTTATCCACGTGTCAAGAGGAATAACCGTCAGGAGAGAGAAAGACTCAGGTATATATACGAAATTCTTAACGGAATTAGGGGGGAGATTCATTTTTGGTTGTGATTCACTTGTACACGGTTCTGATTTTTCATTGAAGTTCTTTGTTGATTCAATCACTGACTTGAGCGTCGGAGCGCAACCGGCCGCAGAGGCGCCATATTGTTCTTTCAGGTTTCTTTGAGGATTGTTAGGTGAAAGTCTTTGGTGTGCTTGGCGTGAAGCTGGTGAGGACGAGGTTCGAGGAGGAGAAGCTCTAACGCTTTGGTCAGGAGGCAGGCTCATCAGGCGCCCACCATGGGGCCGTGTAAACTGTGATTCCCATCCACAGTTGAGTTTGTGAGGTTTTCAGTAGTTCTTGTTCGATTGCTTGCTACTGCAATCGTTTTTCTGGAGGTTTAGACCATTTGAGTTGAAGTTCAATCGGTGAAGAGTGGTTTTCTGGAGCTTTTTACCGATTGATTCCTGGATCGAACGTTGTGCGAAGGAAGTTGTGTGCGAAGGAAGTTGAAGGTTTCTTGAGCATTGTTGCAAGATAGGTTTTGCGTGTTGAAAGGCAGTTGTGTGAGATTAGTAGAAGTTTCATGAGGAAAATGAGGAAAACCAGATCTAGTTCAGTTGCGCCACAATCTGGAGAGAATAACGTGACGATGTCGCAAATGCTGGAGATGATGCGTGTTTTGCAAGAAAATGTGGCAGCATCGCGCGTCGAGCAGACGAAGATGCACGATGACCTGGTCGCTTCTCAGGTCAGGAACAAAGAGTTGAGTAAGGTTAATGAAGAGTTAGGTCAGGCTCTTCACGAGCAGAGGGAAAGTGCTGCGACCAGCGGAGGTGCGCCACCGTCTCTGCCAGGAGTTTTTCCAATGCCATTTTCGCAGGCGATCATGGATGCTGCGATTCCTGCAAACATCACGGCGGTGAAGGCCTCCTTCACTGGAGTGGAAGATCCAGAGGCTCACCTTACCGCATTTCATACGCAGATAATGCTGTCGGGAGGATCGGATGCGGCCTATTGCAAGATGTTCATGAGCACTCTCCACAGCACAGCGTTGGATTGGTTTGTAAGCCTACCTACTGGACACATCTCTAGTTTCCAGCAATTCTCCAAGCTTTTCGTTGATCAGTACATTGTGAATAAGGTGCCGCCTATGGTGTAGTATGACCTGTTCGACGTAAGGCAGTTCCAGGGGGAATCTTTGAAGGACTATCTAAATAGATTTGGAGCTCAGATAGTCCGATTACCAGGTAAAGATGAGGAGATGTTCGTGCACGCCTTCAAGAAGGGCGTACTACCTGGACCTTTCAGCGAATCGTTAATCAGGAGCCACCCTGCGACATTTGTAGAGATTCAGCGACGTGCTGTGGCTCACATCGCCGCTGAGAATGAAGTGATAGAGAAGAAAGGGAATATGGCTCCTGCGAAACCACGCGCCCAAGCCAAGACTCAGCCTCAGAGGGTGTTGGAAACGGCGGCAGTGAAAAAGGATCAAAGGACATACCGTGCTTATGATCCAAAGAAAAACAAAGGCGATGGCAGTAATAGAGGAAAAGGGCCAGGTCGCCCGAGGGAATTCAAGCGCCCTTCGAGGCATGAATTCGTGATGGGATTGGCGGACCTGATCGCCATTCCCAATATAGCAGCCAAGCTGAAGGTGCCTGAAAAGGTGTCGGATAAGGTGTTGGGGCCAAAGCCAGACGCGTGGTGTGAATTCCACAAAAGTTTTGGGCACACCCTTGATTCCTGCCTGTTGTTGGGATACCAACTCGACGAGTTGGTTAGAAGTGGATTTCTGAAGGACTATTTACTGGAGAAGAAGGCAGCAAATGCGTCGAGCTCCCATCCGGCGAGCAGTGAGGGCCAACAGCATGAAGTGCCCATTCACGGGGAAATCCACACTATAGCTGGGGGTTTCTCAGGAGGTGGGTGCACTGCGTCACAGCGTAAGAAATATGCTCGATCTGTGATGGCGGTGGAAGCATTCGAGGACCACTCGCCCGATGTGGACATCACGTTTACCAAAGAAGACCTTAGGGATGTTGTACCACATGACAACGATCCTATAGTGATCTCGCTTGTCACGGCAGGAAGGAAGATCCACCGAGTGCTGGTCGACCAGGGAAGTTTGGCTGATGTTATGTTCTGGCCAACTTTCAACAAATTGCAGCTGCCCCTTGACCAGCTGAGACCTTATGGAGGATGTTTGTATGGTTTCGCTGGCGATCAGGTGGAGGTCAGGGGGTATATTGAGTTGAGAACCACATTCACGGATGACGCGGCTTCAAGAACGGAGAAAATCAAGTACCTTGTTGTGAATGCCCCCTCAGCATACAACATCTTGTTAGGGAGGCCAACTCTCAACCGGATAAGGGCGGTGCCTTCAACAAGGCACATGAAGGTTAAGTGTAACATCCTGCCAAATGCTTTTCATATTTATATAATAAAAATAAAGGTAAACAAATATATTGAAGTGAACATAATTATATATATGTAATGAAGTTTCTCCTCACAGGGAGTTTAATACATAATCGGTCGATTTTCCAAAAACATAAATAAAATTACAGTAAAATAGAAAGACAGGCGATCTCCTAACAGCAAAAGGCGATCTCCTATCAGAGAACGGCGATCTCCTATCAGAAAACAGAAAAAGGGTGATCGCCTAACAGAAATAGGAACAGGCGATCTCCTTCCGGCGACCACTCACTGAGGAGCTCTACTTCCTGCAACATCATCTGCTCCCGTGTAAATTATACACGATCATCACAGGTTTAAGAAAAAGCCAAACACAACATCAAAAATCACTGGGTAAGCTAGACATTTGAAAGAGAGTTTAGATATGAAACTTTAAAATCAAGATGAAACAAATTAAAGACACCCACGTAAAAACTATCAATTTTTCTCATTCCCTTCACATGACCATCAAGTAATCACACATTTCACAATTCCTCAAAAGTCGTTAAAATCACATAATTCATCAAGTGTCTATCAATTCAATGTTTCTCATTTCTCACGTCAGACTTCCACTGACTCATCACACAAGACACTTGACACTACTTCCGGAAGACTCGTGCGTTGAACTTAGCATCCAGAGACCTGCACCTATCATACTTCATTGCTATAATGTTTCCACAGCCATGCGCATCAACACAATCTCGATCTCAATTTCATCACTCTCATAGTATGACAGGGTTAATCCATATAACAGGTCAAGTCAGTTATCTTTCAAACGACTTACCCATACATATGGACCTCCTTCGACTCTCACCAACTGAATGACTTCATCTATGTGACTCCATCATATCAGCAGAGTCAGGATCGTCTCATTCACAGGATACTCACTGATCAATACACCTCATAACCAATCTCAACACGGTATTTCCTTTCCTGAAAATACTATGTCTTGATCCCACATTCACAACATTCCACACATCATATAACACTTAAATGAACGATTCCAATCACAGCAAAACTCATTCCAAGGTTCAGATTTTCGAATATCACATTTAAATCTCAACCAGTTTCAAACAACACCAAAAACAGGGAAGTTCGAAAAACAACGCCAAAACCAGCGATCTCGTCCAAAAACATGGAATTTATGCAATAACAGTTGAAAACCGGCGACCACGTCGCCCCATCATCTCAATCATCTAATATAAAGTTTTCGTTGGAAATAAGGCTAGCTTCCCTTACCTAGACTTGCGCAAAACACCAAGAGCTCCAAAACCCACCGAGCTTAAAGGATGCCTTAGCTCTGTTTTAGCGTCTGGTTTGTAGAACTTGCAGAGAACCTCCCAGGTGCTCCAAGGGCAGTCGTCACTCGTCGCACTGGTGCTTGAGGATGCTTGAATCGCAGCGCGAAGGAGAGAAAAGGAGAAGAATGAAGGTAAACTCACTCTTTCACTCTTGAACCCCTGCAACGTTCTTTGCCTCTCAGAAGTGGGTTTTTGAATCTTAAACCAACTTGTCCACAAAAGCCGCTGCCACCACCCACTCTGTAGGGAAGTTTGCGTGTACGCTTCCCTGAACAGTACGACTACGCGTGCCTCTGCGCAGGCCAACACTCTGAGGTCACTATTCTGAACAACCCTTTTTGTCTACGTGTCGCGCGTGCAGTACGTCTGATGCTGAGAGCCTGGGTTCCACCTTATCTGTGTGAAACTCGACATCGCACGATAACCTTCCACCGATGACCGCTCGCGCGATGACTATCCACCGATGCCTCATCCTAGAGGATGACCGATGTCTCTCCCTGGGAGACGATCGATGTCTCGCCCTGGCGATGACCGCATGCCTCGCGCCTGGCGATGCCCGCAAGTCTCGTGCCCTAGCGATGCCCGCATGCCTCGCGCCCGGCGATGCCCGCAAGTCTCGTGCCCTGGCGATGCCCGCATGCTCGCGCCCGGCGATGCCCGACGACACATCGCCACGCCTTGCTGTAGGTTCTTCATCCCACTATGTTACGTCCAAGGTATCATCTCCACATGATTTGGTGACGTCGGTAGCTTCACATTTCCAAGAGTAGGTCAGCACTACTCCTCGTGCGCCCATGCATGCAACACTAAGGACGATTTCTTATGCTCAAGCATAGAGCTTTGCATGCACAACGTATCTAAGGCTTAACCCACACCTTGATACGTGTGGTTTTGTGGAACCCACTCTGGTTGATCCAGTATCCTGACCACATATTGAGTGCACTTTCGGCAATCATGTGCACCATAGGCGACTGGCGATCACGTGTAACCTAGGCGACATGTAACATCCCGCAAAATAAAACCATACATACATGTATAATGAAAATAAAGGTAAACAAATAATATTGAAGAGTACATGATATTATATATATAAGAAATGAAGTTGCTCCTCTTAGGGAGTTAAATACATAACCAGGTCAAATGTTTTCAAAATTTAAAAACGGAATTCAACCAAATACAACAAGACCGGCGATCTCCATTCATGAACCGGCGATCTGTAACAGAAGGCCCAAAACAGCCGATCTGCTATCAGGACAGAAAAACAGGCGATCACCCGATGGAGGCATAAACAGGCGATCTCCTTCCGGCGACCACTCACTGAGGAGCTCTACTCCCTGGAAGATCATCTGCTCCCGTGTAGAATACACGATCATCACAGTTTTAAGAGAAAACAGCCACAGAGCAATACAAAAGAAAAGGGGTAAGCTAGATGGTTTAAAAAGAGTTTAAATATGAACATAAAAATCAGGATAAAACAAATTCCATATACCCACATAAAATTATGAAGTTTCTCATTTCTTACGTCGGACTTCCACTCATTTAACACACATAGACACTTACCATACCACTGTAAAGTCCACACAGGACAGCAACCGGAGTCCACACAGGACAGCCACCAAGGTCCACACAGGACAGCAAGCAAAGTCCACACAGGACAGCAACCAAGGTCCACACAGGACAGCAAGCAAAGTCCACACAGGACAGCAACCAAGGTCCACACAGGACAGCAAGCAAAGTCCACACAGGACAGCAACCAAGGTCCACACGGGACAGCAAGCAAAGTCCACACAGGAAAGCAACCAAGGTCCACACAGGACAGCAAGCAAAGTCCACACAGGACAGCAACCAAGGTCCACACAGGACAGCAAGCAAAGTCCACACTGGACAGCAACCAAGGTCCACACAGGACAGCAAGCAAAGTCCACACAAGACAGCAACCAAGGTCCACACAGGACAGCAAGCAAAGTCCACACAGGACAGCAACCAAGGTCCACACAGGACAGCAAGCAAAGTCCACACAGGACAGCAACCAAGGTCCACACAGGACAGCAAGCAAAGTCCACACAGGACAGTTAAAGATCATCAATTCGCCCAACGCACCATACAATACTTAAATGAACGATCTCAACCACAGCAACAAACGTATCCAGGTTCAGACTTTTTCCAAAAACGCGTGCATTTCACATATCAGTCACAAACAAGCTCAAAGCGACACTAAAACAGGGGAGTTCGTAAAACAGCGCCAAAAACCGGCGATCTAGTTCAAAATGGGGTATTTCGAAGTCTGCATTTAAAACCGGCGACCACGTCGCCCAAACACATAGAAACAGAGCATTCACGAAGATGAAAACGAAAACCGGCGACCACGTCGCCCTCACTTCAGAAACAGCTAATCTATGGCTTGTATTGAAAATGAAGTCTAGCTTCCCTTACCTGGACTTGCGCAAAACACCAGGAGCTCCGAAACCCAACGAAGCTTGAACAACGCCTTGGCTCTGTTTTTGCGTCTGGTTGAAGGACTTGCAGAGAACCTCCCAGGTGCTCTAATGGTGTTGCCTCTCGTCGTACTCTTGTGTGAAGATGCTAGAATCGCAGCGCGAAGGAGATATCTGGAGGAGAAGGAGCCAACGTTAACTCTCTAAATCACTTTCTAATCACCTCTCGTCTCTTACCTCTCAGGGGTGAGTTTAAATCTAAGCCAACTTGCCCAGGAATGCCGCTGCCTCCACCCACTCTGCAGGAAAGGTTGCGTGTACGCTTCCCTGAACAGTACGACTACGCATGCCTCTGCGCAGGCTAACACTCTGAGGTCACTATTCTGAACCACCCTTTCTGTCTACGTGTCGCGCGTGCAGTACGTCTGATGCTGAGAGCCTGGGTCCCACCTTATCGGCGTGAAACTCGACATCGCGCGATAACGTTCCACCGATGACCTCTCGCGCGATGACTATCCACCGATGACATCTCGCGCGATGACTATCCACTGATGACATCTCGCGCGATGACCTTCCACCGATGACCTCTCGCGCGATGACTATCCACTGATGACATCTCGCGCGATGACCTTCCACCGATGGATTATCCTAGAGGACGACCGATGTATCACCCTGGTGGACCACCGATGTCTCTCCCTGGTAGACGACCGATGTCCACATGCCTCGCGCCCTGGCGATGCTCGCATGTCCCGTGTCTGGCGATGACCGCATGCCTCGCGCCCTGGCGATGCCCGACGACACATCGTCACGCCTTCCCGAAGGTTCTTCATTCCACTATGTTACGTCCAAAGTATCATCTCCACATGACTCGGTGACGTCGGTAGCTTCACATTTCCAAGAGTAGACCAGCACCACTCTTCGTGCGCCCATGCATGCAACACTAAGGGCGATCTCTTTTGCTCAAGCATAGAGCTTCGCATGCACAGCGTATCTAAGGCTTAACCCACACCTTGATACGCGTGGTTGTTGGAACCCACTCTAGTTGATCCAGTACCTTGACCACATACTGAGTGCACTTTCGGCGATCATGTGCACCATAGGCGGCAGGCGATCATGCACTAACCAGGCGATCACATAGGAGACTTCTTAGCTACACTTTTCTTCCTTTACTCTTCTTGATCCACATGTCTTCCTCGAGCACATCCACGTGATTACCTCACGATAAAGTCATCGCACCTGACTACTATGTTACTGCAATGGTAAGCCGACCGACCTCTACCAGCTGACCTCAGATCTTGGGCGACGTCCGAGGTCCGACCACTATGAAACTTCGTTTACCAGCTCTTTGTATTTTAAATAATAACATCTTCTGAAATTATTTAAATATAACACTTTCATTCCAATTAAAGTTTCTAGGTCCTTACATTCTTCCCAACAAGAAAAATTTTCGTCCTCGAAAATTGGATTACAAGGAAAAGAGGTAGGGATAGGCTTCTCTCAGGGTTTCTTTCAAATTCCCAATTTGTATCACCCGATCTGTCATCCCACACCACCTTCACGGTCTTGCCTCTGAACTGCTTACCCTGCTGATCGTCAATCCTTACTGGTTTCGTCCCAACAACAAGTCATCCCTGATCTGCACATCGTCTACTTCCAACACGTGCCTAGGGTCTGCAAGATACTTCCTTAACTGTGACACGTGAAAGACATTATGCAGATTTTGCTCATTGGAGAGGTAGGGCGATTTCATAAGCCACTAGACCTATCCTCCTTAAGATCTGATATGGCTCGACTAACTTAGGAGACAGCTCCTTTGATCTGATAGCTCGTCCTACACCCTTGGTCGGCGTCACTTTCATAATGCATGATCTCCAACTACAACTCCAAAGGTCTTCTCCTCATTGTCAACGTCATCACTGCCTCCCCCAGAGTTATTATCGTTGTGTTCATTTAAGGCCAGAAGTGTCTTCACAGCGTTGTCAGCTTCGTCCTCATATCCACCACTAGAGTTGTTACCCTTGTCCTCATGAGCGACATAGGGTGGCTCCCTCCAGGTTATTCCCTTCATATTTTCCAGATCCGCAGGGGTTTCTCAACCAAACGATTCTTGCTCACCTTCTTAGTAACTTCAACTTTGGGGATGGATGATGATTCACTTTCTAAGGCAGAGCCATCCGACGAAGATCCCTCTACCACTGCCATTAACTGCAGTTACAACACCTTCCCACCACCCATCATACCACCAGGCATACATTGCTGATTCAAACCCAAGTGGGCGACCTGAATGGCGCTCAGGGGAGCATGGTTTGACTGTTAAGCGCTCTGAACATCGCATACCCAAATTAATCAGTAGCTGCCACTCTAGACGAAAGGACCCATTCCTCTAGTTTCTGTGGTCCCTCTTAACAAGCCAGTCATCGTACTGGACCTTCAGCAGCGTTGGAGACACACTCCAGATTTTGCATCTAAACCAGCGTTTTCTAACGCCACCATCTTGCCATGTTCAGGGGCCTTTAACTTCAACCATCCATTCCCACACTCATCTTTCAAATCCCGATCAACAAAACAACCCTATTCTGCGTGAAACCTTCCCTCTTAGGAGGTAGTCCAAGTATTTCTTCTGGAAATACATCCATGAAATCTTTCACCCCATGTATCCTGTTTACGCCCCCTTCACTCTTCACTCCCCCCTTCAGCTAGGATCACAAAACACGTCGCCCCTTCTTTCAACTCTGACTTCACATGCTGAGCAGATATCACACCTGACCCTTGGAGATTGGGAAACACCACCTTCTGGCTACTGCAATCTGTGAGAACTCGATTGGCATGTAGCCAATCCATTCCTAGGATAACATCCAGATCCTGAAGAGGTAGACAGATCGAATTCACTTTGAACCTGCGTCCCTCTACTATCACTGGACATTCAGAGCAAACTGGGGAGGTCAAAACCTGTCCTGATGCAGGTGTAGAGACCAACCGTTCAAACGGCAGCTCCTTCACTAGAAGGCCCAGTTCGGTTGCACACCGACTTGACACAAGAGAGTGTGTCGCTCCAGAAACAAACAAAACTCTAAAGTATCCACCAGCTATAAACAAGTATCTTGTACTAGGTTACCTGACTGAGATGCCTCCGCTCCAGACATGGCAAACACTCTCCCTGCTGCTTGAGGTCTGCTGCCTTCGTTCCTCAACTGCTGGGAACCACTGGGTTGAGTCGCCCTATTCCCGTTAGGACATTCTCTAGAAAGGTGCCCCGTCTTTCGGCAGATGTAGCATCTTCTCTCTGAATTTCTCTTGGGGCACACATTGGATGTGTGTGGTCCACCACAACGGGAACATCTGAGTTTCCAGGGCTGTTGCTGTTGAAACTGAGGCGGTGCTGCTCCTGCCCCATGCTGTGGAGGTCTCGCATAAGGCTTATTCTGCTGTTGCTGCACCTTGGCCTTCCCACTGGAAAAACCCCCTGGGTGTGACCTGATCACCCGAGAGTCACTCTTTTCCAGTGTCTCCACCATCATCGCCTTCTCCACTAAGGCGTGAAATTCTCTTATGCACATAGGTGCTATGGTCCTCTTCAGCTCATGCTTCAGTCCTTCTTCAAATTTCCTACACCTCCAAGCCTCAGAGGTCGCCTGGGTATAGAATCGGGCGAGATACTCAAACCAAGCAGCATAAGCATTCACTGACATCTCCCCCTGCTCCAATCTGAGGAATTCTGCTTCCCTCGCAAATCTTGCACTATCTGGGAAGTATTTTTCCAGAAATCTCACCCTGAAACTCTCCCAGTCTAATACTTCAGCTCTGGCTTCCATCATCTGCTGAGCTCCCATCCACCAGAACTCGGCTTCTCCAGATAGCAGATAGGTAGCGAATACCAATTTCTTCCCTTCAGGGCAGGAGGTCGCCCTAAAGATTTTCTCCAACTCCCTGACCCACTGATCTGCTTGATCAGGGGTAGCATTCCCACTGAACTTGGGTGGGTTGTGCCTCATGAACTCAGTCAGTCCCATCTGATCCTGAGGCTGACCGACGTGGGAAGCTGTTTCAGCCGACCGAGCAGTTTCCCAATGGTGCATTGCCACCTGATGATTCTGAGCCATTGCTGCATTCTGTTGTTGGATGGCAGTTGCCATCATCTCAATAGCCTTGGCAATTTGGCTCATTTCCGAAGAAGGTTGGGGAGGGGTAGGAGGTCTACGTGCCATCTCTCTTCGTTTCAGATTTTGAAACTATAGGTTGTCTATATTCCCTACAACTACAAGAATGAGATCGATAAGAAATCAATTCATTCAGGAGGTAACATCTAGACCTTACAAAGGTCAGCATCTCAAATTCATTAAGAATTTGAGCTCATCAACAGAATCGTGATACTTATAATCTCAAGCAAAACACCAGAACAGCTACTGGTATGCAGTCATCAATCCAATCAACCATTTTCAATCAATTACAAAGACACTCCAGGGAATGAAATAGCTCACACCAGAATTCAATATATGCTAAACATCAAACCTTTAGAATTAAGATTGAGAATCATCTCGATCCAGTTATGAGTGTGCACCCTCACTACTTTATCAAGATCCTCTCATTCTTAATACTAAGATTTTCAGTTAGGGCATACATTCACTAAAGCACACACAAAATTTCAATACAAAAACGTTTGAAAACCTTTCACTATAGTTGTTATTTAATACTCAAATAAATTTTATGAGCAGAAGAAACACAATGGATCCACAGCCCTCAGGTCATCCTAAGGACGAACTGCTCTGATACCATTAATGTAACATCCCGCAAAATAAAACCATACATACATGTATAATGAAAATAAAGGTAAACAAATAATATTGAAGAGTACATGATATTATATATATAAGAAATGAAGTTGCTCCTCTTAGGGAGTTAAATACATAACCAGGTCAAATGTTTTCAAAATTTAAAAACGGAATTCAACCAAATACAACAAGACCGGCGATCTCCATTCATGAACCGGCGATCTGTAACAGAAGGCCCAAAACAGCCGATCTGCTATCAGGACAGAAAAACAGGCGATCACCCGATGGAGGCATAAACAGGCGATCTCCTTCCGGCGACCACTCACTGAGGAGCTCTACTCCCTGGAAGATCATCTGCTCCCGTGTAGAATACACGATCATCACAGTTTTAAGAGAAAACAGCCACAGAGCAATACAAAAGAAAAGGGGTAAGCTAGATGGTTTAAAAAGAGTTTAAATATGAACATAAAAATCAGGATAAAACAAATTCCATATACCCACATAAAATTATGAAGTTTCTCATTTCTTACGTCGGACTTCCACTCATTTAACACACATAGACACTTACCATACCACTGTAAAGTCCACACAGGACAGCAACCGGAGTCCACACAGGACAGCCACCAAGGTCCACACAGGACAGCAAGCAAAGTCCACACAGGACAGCAACCAAGGTCCACACAGGACAGCAAGCAAAGTCCACACAGGACAGCAACCAAGGTCCACACAGGACAGCAAGCAAAGTCCACACAGGACAGCAACCAAGGTCCACACGGGACAGCAAGCAAAGTCCACACAGGAAAGCAACCAAGGTCCACACAGGACAGCAAGCAAAGTCCACACAGGACAGCAACCAAGGTCCACACAGGACAGCAAGCAAAGTCCACACTGGACAGCAACCAAGGTCCACACAGGACAGCAAGCAAAGTCCACACAAGACAGCAACCAAGGTCCACACAGGACAGCAAGCAAAGTCCACACAGGACAGCAACCAAGGTCCACACAGGACAGCAAGCAAAGTCCACACAGGACAGCAACCAAGGTCCACACAGGACAGCAAGCAAAGTCCACACAGGACAATTAAAGATCATCAATTCGCCCAACGCACCATACAATACTTAAATGAACGATCTCAACCACAGCAACAAACGTATCCAGGTTCAGACTTTTTCCAAAAACGCGTGCATTTCACATATCAGTCACAAACAAGCTCAAAGCGACACTAAAACAGGGGAGTTCGTAAAACAGCGCCAAAAACCGGCGATCTAGTTCAAAACGGGGTATTTCGAAGTCTGCATTTAAAACCGGCGACCACGTCGCCCAAACACATAGAAACAGAGCATTCACGAAGATGAAAACGAAAACCGGCGACCACGTCGCCCTCACTTCAGAAACAGCTAATCTATGGCTTGTATTGAAAATGAAGTCTAGCTTCCCTTACCTGGGCTTGCGCAAAACACCAGGAGCTCCGAAACCCAACGAAGCTTGAACAACGCCTTGGCTCTGTTTTTGCGTCTGGTTGAAGGACTTGCAGAGAACCTCCCAGGTGCTCTAATGGTGCTGCCTCTCGTCGTACTCTTGTGTGAAGATGCTAGAATCGCAGCGCGAAGGAGATATCTGGAGGAGAAGGAGCCAACGTTAACTCTCTAAATCACTTTCTAATCACCTCTCGTCTCTTACCTCTCAGGGGTGAGTTTAAATCTAAGCCAACTTGCCCAGGAATGCCGCTGCCTCCACCCACTCTGCAGGAAAGGTTGCGTGTACGCTTCCCTGAACAGTACGACTACGCATGCCTCTGCGCAGGCTAACACTCTGAGGTCACTATTCTGAACCACCCTTTCTGTCTACGTGTCGCGCGTGCAGTACGTCTGATGCTGAGAGCCTGGGTCCCACCTTATCGGCGTGAAACTCGACATCGCGCGATAACGTTCCACCGATGACCTCTCGCGCGATGACTATCCACCGATGACATCTCGCGCGATGACTATCCACTGATGACATCTCGCGCGATGACCTTCCACCGATGACCTCTCGCGCGATGACTATCCACTGATGACATCTCGCGCGATGACCTTCCACCGATGGATTATCCTGGAGGACGACCGATGTATCACCCTGGTGGACCACCGATGTCACTCCCTGGTAGACGACCGATGTCCACATGCCTCGCGCCCTGGCGATGCCCGCATGTCCCGTGTCTGGCGATGACCGCATGCCTCGCGCCCTGGCGATGCCCGACGACACATCGTCACGCCTTCCCGAAGGTTCTTCATTCCACTATGTTACGTCCAAAGTATCATCTCCACATGACTCGGTGACGTCGGTAGCTTCACATTTCCAAGAGTAGACCAGCACCACTCTTCGTGCGCCCATGCATGCAACACTAAGGGCGATCTCTTTTGCTCAAGCATAGAGCTTCGCATGCACAGCGTATCTAAGGCTTAACCCACACCTTGATACGCGTGGTTGTTGGAACCCACTCTAGTTGATCCAGTACCTTGACCACATACTGAGTGCACTTTCGGCGATCATGTGCACCATAGGCGGCAGGCGATCATGCACTAACCAGGCGATCACATAGGAGACTTCTTAGCTACACTTTTCTTCCTTTACTCTTCTTGATCCACATGTCTTCCTCGAGCACATCCACGTGATTACCTCACGATAAAGTCATCGCACCTGACTACTATGTTACTGCAATGGTAAGCCGACCGACCTCTACCAGCTGACCTCAGATCTTGGGCGACGTCCGAGGTCCGACCACTATGAAACTTCGTTTACCAGCTCTTTGTATTTTAAATAATAACATCTTCTGAAATTATTTAAATATAACACTTTCATTCCAATTAAAGTTTCTAGGTCCTTACACGACAGGCGATCATGTACTAACTGTAAGGACCTATAAAATTAAATTGGAATAAAAGGGTATATTTTAAATGAATTCTAAGTATGTTTTTATTTAAAATAAAAAGGAAGGAAAGTGTAGCTTAGAAGGCTATAAGATTTCCTGGTTAGTACATAATCACCGGTCGCCTCGACACATGATCGCCAGGGCGCGAGGCATGTGGACGTCGCCAGGACGCGAGAGGCATGCAGGCATCGCCAGGGCGCGAGGCATGTGGACGTCGCCAGGGCGCGAGAGGCATGCAGGCATCGCCAGGGCGCGAGGCATGTGGACGTCGCCAGGGCGCGAGAGGCATGCAGGCATCACCAGGGCGCGAGAGGCATGCGGGCGTCGCCAGGGATAGACATCGATCGCCTCCCAGAGAGAGACATCGGTCGTCTTCCAGGGAGAGACATCGGTCGTCCGCCAGGATGAGACATCGGTGGATAGTCATCGCGCGAGCGGTCATCGGTGGAAGATTATCGCGCGATGTCGAGTTTAACACGAATAAAGTGGGACCCAGACTCCCAGCATGACACGTCCTGCACGCGCGCCACGTAGACAAAAAGGGTGGTTCAGAATAGTGACCTCAGAGTGTTAGCCTGCGCAGAGGCACGCGTAGACGTACTGTTCAGGGAAGCGTACACGCAAACTTCCCTACAGAGTGGGTGGTGGCAGCGGCTTTTGTGGACAAGTTGGCTTAAGATACAAAAACCCACTTCTGAGAGGAAAAAGAACGTTGCAGTGGTTCAAGAGTGAAAGAGTGAGCTCACCTTCATCCTTCTCTTTTCTCTCCTTCGCGCTGCGTTTCAGGCAACCTCAAGCACCAGTGCGACGAGCGACGACTGCCCTTGGACACTTGGGAGGTTCTCTGCAAGTTCTCCAGACCGGGACACTAAAACAGAGTGAAGGCATCTTTAAGCTTCGTTGGGTTTCGGAGTTCTTGGAGTCTTGCGCAAGTCCAGGTAAGGGAAGCTAGCTTTATTTTCAATAAAAGCCGTAGATTTGCTGTTTCTGAAGTGAGGGCGACGTGGTCGCCGGTTTCATATTCTTTTTCATGATGTTCTGTTCTTATGTGTTTGGGCGACGTGATCGCCAGGTTTAAATACAGATTTCGAAATCCCCTGTTTTGGACGTGATCGCCGATTTGGCGTTGTTTTTCGAACTCCCCTGTTTTGGTGTTGTTTGAAAACTGTTTGAGATTTAAATGTGAAATACATGTGGTATTTGAAAATCTGAACCGTGGAATGAATGTTGTTGTGATTAAACCGTTCATTCAGTGTTGTATGATGTATTGATTTTGTGAATGTGGGATCAAGGCATAGTATTTTCAGGAAAGAAAATACCGTGTAAGATCGTGTTAAATGTGTATTGACTATGGGCTTGTCTAGAAGGAGATATCCTGACTCTGCTGATATAATGGAATCACATAGACGAAGTTATTCAGTTGTGGAGAGTCGAAGGAGGTTCATATGAATGGGTGAGTCGTGTGAAAAAGAACGAGCTCGGCCTGTTATATGAATTAACCCTGTCATACCGGGAGAGTGATGATATTGAGACTATGTATGCGCATGGCTGTGTGGATTTCACAGCGACCCTGTATGGATTTCACAGTGGTGTGGTATGACAGGTGCAGATCTCTGGGCCTGAGTCAACGCACGAGTCTTCCGGAAGTGGAGTCATGTGTCTATATCTTGTGAGTCAGTGGAAAGTCTGACGTGTGAACCATGAATATTGAAAGTAGCGAATAGACACTTGACGAGTTTGTGGAATATGGAAATGTTGATGGTTGAAACTGATATGGATTATGAATGGCGTGAAGATTCATGTTTTCTATTGATTTAAAGTTTCATATTTAAGGTTTTTAAAACATCTAGCTTACCCTTTGTATTGTTATGTGGCTGTTTTCTAAAACCTGTGATGATCGTGTATTTTTGCACGGGAGCAGACGAGGTTGCAGGAAGTAGAGCTCATCAGTGAGTGGTTGCCGGAAGGAGATCGCCTATTTCTATTTCTGTTAGGCGATCACCCCTTTTCTGTTGTTTGACAGGAGATCGCCCTTTTCTGATGGGAGATCGCCCTTTTCTGTTACGAGATCGACTGTTTGTCTTTTGCTGTAATTTTGTTTACGTTTTTGGAAAAATCTGACCGAGTATGTATTAAACTCCCTGTGAGGAGAAACTTCATTACATATATATAATTATGTTCACTTCAATATATTTGTTTACCTTTATTTTCATTTTATAAATATGAATTGTATTTTGGCGGGATGTTACACTAACCAGGCGATCTCATAGTCTTCTAAACTACACTTTCCTTCTTTTTTTTTTATTTTAAATAAAAACATACTTAGAATTCATTTAAAATATATCCCTTTTTATTCCAATTCAATTTTACAGGTCCTTACATTAAGCTCCCTTCAATGGAAGGTGTGGTAATAACCCTGCGATCTGATCAAAAGGAGGCAAAGAAGTGTTACGAAAACAGCCTCAAGAACAGGCGATCAGTAAGCTACGTCACAACCACGCCGCCTCCTGGCGTGGAATCAAGGCGAGAAGGGGGGCAAGTCATCGATGTTGCGATGGAGGTGATCGCCGAGGGGAATGCACGTATGGCAGGTGTTGAGGAAGGAGGTGGAAATCCTGATCTCCCTGAAGAGGCTAGGGAGACAGGGATCGCCAGAGCGGTGATCGCCAGTGAAAGGAGACTTCAACCAGTGGAAGAGTGGGTTGAAAGGAAGATAAAAGGCAAGGTCTTCAAGCTGGGGAAATCCCTGGAGCGCGAGGCACAAGACTAGATCGCCGGGGTGTTAGAGAGGCATCTGGACGCGTTTGCGTGGTCTGCTTCGGATATGCCTGGTATCGACCCTGATTTCTTGTGCCATCATCTGGCAATGGACCCCCAGGTTAGACCGGTGCGACAAAGAAGGCGAAAGTTCAACGAGGAGAAGAGGCAGGCGATCAGAGATGAAACGCAGAAGCTCCTCGCAGCAGGCCACATTCGGGAGATCCAATACCCCGAGTGGCTCGCTAATGTCGTGCTGGTTAAGAAGAGCAACGGTAAATGGCGCATGTGCATCGATTTCACGGATTTAAACAAGGCTTGTCCAAAGGACTCATATCCTTTGCCAAGTATAGACGCCCTGGTTGACAGCACAGCAGGGTGCAAATTGTTGAGCTTTCTGGATGCCTTCTCGGGGTATAACCAGATCAAGATGCATCCTATGGATGAGGAGAAGACTGCCTTCATGACAGAAAGATCGTGCTACTGCTACAAAGTAATGGCATTTGGGCTGAAGAACGCTGGGTCCACGTACCAGAGGTTAATGGATAAGGTACTTGCACCAATGCTGGGGAGAAATGTGCAGGCCTATGTTGATGATATGGTGGTGACTTCCCTGGAGAGGAGCAGCCACGTCTCGGACTTGGAAGATTTGTTTGTCACGATAGCCAAATATAGGCTGAAACTGAATCCAGAGAAGTGCATCTTTGGTGTGGAGGCGGGAAAATTTCTAGGTTTTCTTTTGACTGAAAGAGGAATAGAGGCAAACCCCGATAAGTGTGCTGCTATTATGGCGATGAGAAGCCCAGCTACGGTGAAGGAGGTGCAGCAGCTTACAGGTCGGATGGCTGCTCTCTCACGCTTTGTGTCAGCTAGCGGCGAGAAGGGCCACCCTTACTTTCAATGTTTAAAAAGAAACAACAGGTTTGTCTGGACCAAGGAGTGTGAAGAAGCTTTCGTGAAGCTTAAAGTATATTTAGCAAGCCCGCCGGTGCTGTGCAAACCATTAGTTGGAGTGCCTCTCAGGTTGTATTTCGCTGTGACTGAGAGAGCGGTGAGTGCGGTGCTTGTCCAAGACCAAAATCAGGTCCAGAAGCCTATTTATTTTGTGAGCAAGGTGCTACAAGGTCCTGCAGTGAGGTATCAGGCCTTGGAGAAAGCTGCTTTAGCGGTTGTGTTTTCGGCGAGGAGGCTGCGTCATTACTTTCAGAGCTTCACTGTCCTGATAATGACCGATTTGCCCATTCAGAGGGTTCTGAAGAAACCTAATGTAGCTGGAAGAATGGTGAAGTGGGCGGTAGAACTGTCAGAGTTCGACATTAAATATGAACCCCGAGGGCCAATTAAGGGGCAAATTTTCGCTGATTTCGTCGTCGAGCTCTCGTCAGAGGCAACTCATGTTGAAGGAGATGGCTTTCGTTGGGTCCTTTCGGTAGATGGATCGTCGAACCAGCAGGGTAGCGGTGCTGGAGTCATTCTGGAGGGGCCCAACGGCGTGCTGATAGAATAGTCCCTAAGGTTCGCTTTCAAAGCCAGCAACAATCAAGCAGAATATGAGGCATTGATTGCAGGTATCTTGTTGGCCAAGGAGATGGGGGCTAAAGTGTTGGTGGCCAAAAGTGACTCGTTGCTGGTCACAGGGCAAGTAGGGGGCGAGTTCCAAGCCAAGGACCCGTAGATGGCGACTTACTTGGCATATGTGCAGGAGTTGAAGAGTTCTTTTACCTTATTTGAGGTAGTGCATGTACCAAGGGAGCAAAATGCCCGAGCTGACTTGCTGGCCAAGCTCGCCAGTTCGGGCAAGGGGGGCAGACAGAGGACTGTTATTCAAGAAACATTGAAGACACCAAGGGCGTTTGTGGCAGATCACCAGGTGCTTCAAGTGAGCAAGTCGACAGGGGGAGCGGCGAGGAGTCACAGGTCTTTGACTCAGGAGACCTTGAGAACGCCAAGAATAAGGGCATCTCCTGTGGATGAAATGAACATCGCGCAGGTCTGTGCCACACATAAGCCAGATACATGGATTACACAGTACCAGCGTTACTTAGCCGATGGCTTGCTCCTAGTAGATCCGGCAGAGTCCAGGAAGATCAAGAAGAAGTGACTCCTGATAGATGGCGAGTTGTACAGGTTTGGGTTCACACACCCACTCCTGGTGTGTATACACGGGGAGAAATGCACGAGGATTATGGCTGAGCTCCATGAAGGCATACGCGGGAGTCACGTCGGGGGTCGAGCTCTAGCTGCTAGAACTCTTCGTGCAGGTTATTACTGGCCGACAATGAGAGAGGATTGCAAGAGGTACGCCCAGTGTTGCAAGCAGTGCCAGCAGCATGCTGACTGGCACAAGGCGCCTCCAGAAGAGCTTAAGTCGATTTATAGCCCTTGGCCATTCCATACATGGGGAATCGACATTCTGGGGCCCTTTCCAATGGCGATCAGGCACAGGAAATACTTGGTGGTGGTGATCGAGTACTTCACTAAGTGGATTGAAGCAGAGCCAGTTGCCCAAATCACAGCACCCAAGATTGAAAACTTTGTGTGGAAGAACATTGTGTGCCGATTTGGGGTGCCTAAGCGTCTAGTATCAGATAATGGGACTCAGTTTGCAAGCCACCTGTTGAAGAAGCTGTGTGAGGATGTGGGAATTCAACAAGTGTTTGCATCCGTGGAACACCCACAGACGAATGGCCAGGTAGAATCCGCTAATCGGGTTCTGTTGAGAGGTTTGAAGAGGAGATTAGATAAAGCTAAAGGATCGTGGGCTGATGAGGTACCTCGCATAATTTGGGCGTACCACACAACTGAGCAGTCAGGCACCCATGAAACCCCTTTTAGTTTAGTGTATGGCTATGACGCGATGATTCCAGTCGAAATCCAAGAGAGCTCGCCAAGATTTCAACACTTTGTAGCAGAATAATCAAATGAAGAGAGAAGAATGAACCTGGATTTACTGGATGAGGTCAGAGAGGAAGCAAGAGTGAAAGCTGAAGCGGTAAAAAGAAGAATAGAACGAAGGTACAGTTCTAGAGTAATACCGAGGCAGTTCAGAAGCGGCGATCTGGTGATGAGGAAGGCCCACCAGTACGAGATGGAGAATAAGTTGTCACCCAAGTGGACAGGACCGTTTAGAATAACCGAAGCACTCGGGAACGGCGCCTACCGCTTGGAGACACTAGAAGGAGGGGCGATTCCTCGTACTTGGAACGCCACACACCTCAAATTTTATTTCAGTTAAAGCTTTGTACGTAGTGCAAACTCAGGGGAATCATAAACAGTTTTGTAAAAACAATTACAAGGGGGCACTCTTTTTTCCCTAAGGAGGGTTTTTAACGAGGCCACCCAAGAAATAAGATATTCAAAATTGAAATTTTGAAGTATACTGAAGTTTGTGTGCATATCGTCTTAAAGAAGTTTTTGAAAAACCTTATCACCTAAAGTGATGCGAGGTAGAAGTAAAATGAGTGTGCACGTTTTAAGTAAAAGTTTAAGACCTCATCGCCCTCAGGCGATTAGGGGCACAAGTGAGAAGTAAGACCTCATCGCCCTCAGGCGATTAGGGGCACAAGTGAAAAGTAAGACATCATCGCCCTCAGGCGATTAGGGGCGCAAGTGAAAAGTTTTAAAGTCCTCATCGCCTGGGGCGATCGGAGGCATCTAGCGAAGTTCAAAGTCCTCGATGTTCTCGCGCATCTTAAGGCAAAAGAGGAAGTCCTCCTTGCCTTTGAGCAAGTGCAGGCGAGAAAGAAGAAGACCTCCTTGCCTTTGAGCAAGTGCAGGCAAGAAAGAAGAAGTCCTCCTTGCCTTTGAGCAAGTGTAGGCAACAGAGGAAGATCTCCTTGCCTTTGAGCAAGTGTAGGCAACAGAGGAAGTCCTCCTTGCCTTTGAGCAAGTGTAGGCAACAGAGGAAGACCTCCTTGCCTTTGAGCAAGTGTAGGCAACAGAGGAAGTCCTCCTTGCCTTTGAGCAAGTGTAGGCAACAGAGGAAGTCCTCCTTGCCTTTGAGCAAGTGTAGGCGACAAAGGAAGTCCTCCTTGCCTTTGAGCAAGTGCAGGCGAGAAGAGTCCATATAAAGGAACGGCAGGTGGAAAAGTGAATAGAATTTTGCAAAAGGTGATCGCCCAAATTTAATTCGGCGAGTACCGGATTACGAGAATTTCTGGCGATGATGCAGAACACTTGGCAGGTCGGGTAAGTTGTATTTTTATTACCAGATAAGATTAAAGTTTGTTGCCTAGTGAAAAGTTGGTTTGTGTGCTGAGGTTTTTCACCTTAAGTTCACGAGTTCTATTGGATGTCATCTTCCAGAATTAATATCTGAACAATTTGATAATTTTAAATTAGTAGTTTGTTTAGTTTCAAGCAGGGAGTGAAAGGTCAAAGTTTCAGTTACATCGAGTTACATTCTGTTAAGTGTGTTTCACCTGTTGCATTAGTCAAACGCACAAAGAAACAAATATGAGGTCGGTGACAAGGTAGTAAAGGTGAACGTTGAAATTGATAAAAATATTCAAATTACAGTTATGCAAATTAAACGATAGATATGGGCGTGGAGATAAGGAGGTAAAGGGGGTTTCTAATCAACAGAGGGTACAATCTTCCCGTCTACCACCTCGTTGCATATAGAGATCATGGAGAGGTCCAGCTCGGGGTATTGGCACGCCATTTGCTCCAAAGCTGGATCGAACCCTGAGTTGAGGATTTGTGCAGAACTCTGGTCAAGCTCGTCAATCTGTTGGGTCAGTTCCTTTCTCTCCTTGAGAGCCTGAGCGAGATCGTCAGCAGTTTTCTGTTGATCCTCCCGAGTCTGGGCAAGTTCTGCAGTAAGTCTTTGAGCTTCTTTTTGGGCCTTGTCCAACCCGGTGGTTATTCTCTCGTTTTCCTCCTGAGCTTTGCCAAGTTCTGAGGTCATCCTGTTATTCTCTTCATGAGCCTTGGCAAGTTCGGCGAGGGCCTTATCTCTATTGCTCTCAACCACCCCCAAGAGGACTTCTCGTTCAGTTGACTTCTTCTCCAGCTTTTCTACCTTCGTGGCATCCTCCTTCTGTTTAGCTTGCAGATCCGCCACTTGGGCCCGCATGGGAGCGAGTTTGCTCTCAAGCTCGATGTTTTCAATAGTTTTGGCTTGGAGTCTTTGGCGGAAGTCAGCTATCTCGTGGTGAGCTACTCGAATTTCAGCATTCAAGGCGTCTTCCAGTCTTGTGTGAACGAGTTCTCGCACCATCATATCACAGGAAAGCTTGCTTGCCTCAGCTTTCAAGGAGTGATGCTCCTCCTGTAAGCGAAGATTTTCTCTTTGGAGCTTATGGATGAACTCTTGCATGCCTTTGAAGATCAAACTGGCTTGCCCTTCTATTAGCTTGCCCACTTGTGAGGATAAAGACCCCAACGACTCGGCGAGGAAACTGGGAATGGGCAAGACAGGAGTTAGGCCTTCTGGAAGCACCTGAGGCTGACTCTCACCACCACCCTCTGTTGCTTGGATGGCAAGGGGGGCTTCTAGGGGTGGCGGTGAGGTAGATTTTCCAGTTGCAGGAAGGGGAGAGGCCTCAGTATCCTCAATCTCAATCAGGATGGGGCTAGCAGTAGAGGCCTGAGATTGAGCCCCCTCCTCGGCAGAATGGAAAGGAGTTGAAGCACTTGGAGGGTGTTCTGCAAAGTTGGGACTTCCACCTTCAGTTGAAGGTGGAGCGGCGGCTAGTGGCAGAGCTTGGACTATTTCAGAGGGAGCGGGAAGGGCTGGTAGTGGCATCGTATGGTCTGGTGAGGTCAGTGAGGGAAGGTCTGTGGTAGGTATGTTGTTTTCTGGGAGTGTTGGTGGAGGAAGACCTGATGGTGTTGTTGTCGGGAGGTTTGGTGGCTTGGAGGCAGTTGGCCTTTGGTGTTTAGTGATGAGGCCATCTTCGGTGTCATTTTCCTCCTCATCTTCAGATGCTACTTGAGGAGTTTTTCTTTTGAGCTTTTTGGGAGCCAGTTTCTTCCTAGCTTGAGGAGGTAGAGTTGTGGCAGGAGAAGAGCCTTCTGGGGGGGCAGGAGAAGAGCCTCCTGGGGGGTTCTCCCATGAAAAGTGGCGTCCTCAGCAACTGAGTTAGGGATAGTCTGGGAGCCCACCGCGAGTTTGTGCTTCTTAGCCAGAGCGCGAAGTTGAGCTATTTTGTTTTTCCCCAGCATCATGTCTGCATAAGACAAAAGCAAGAACAAAAGAGATGAGCAATCAGACAACAGCAGCAGTTCGCAATTCAAGTAAATATGAGTAAAGACAGTCATGCACGGGGTGTATATGAGCAGTTATGCAAGCTTAGGTACAGAAGTTGAAAAACCCAGCAGAAGAACAATACAGTTATTAAGAAACAAGGCTAAGTGAAGAAAGCGAAAGATAACCTATATGCTTGTCTAGCTGGCCTTCGAGAAACTCAAAGCTGATGATAGACGCTGTGGGAAGAATGATGTTGGAGGCGGCTACGCTTTTCCAGAAAAGGCAGAGGTCTCTGTCCAGTTCTCCCATGTTGTCAGGGCTCCTTGCCCTCCTGAAGCCATCCTTGGAACCCCTATTTCCCTTGTCCACCCAATACAAGGGAAAGCCATCGAGCAAGGAAGGGTCTTCGTCGTTTTCGCAAACCTTTACAAACTTTCCTTTCCAATCCTTGTAAGATTGCTGGAATATCGGGAAGAAAGACCTTCCAACAATCCCGTTCAAGCTTACCCAGAGGCGATCTCCAGGATTTTTGGCTTCGAACAAGAATAGGAAAACATCCACTGAAGCAAGTAATCCCAGATGTGCACAGAGGATCTCGAATGCCCTCACGAACGCCTAGCTATTTGGGTGAAGCTGGGCAGGGGCAACCTCAAGCTCGGTTAAGAGCTCCCTCTCAAATCGGGTGAAGGGGAACCTAACCTTCACCTTTTTTAGCATCGTCACGTAGACGAAGCAGAATGGCTCGCCATTGATAACTCTATCATCCGCACAGATGGGTTTTCCAGGAAAGCATGGGACGATGGTGAGGTTGTCGTCGTTTTCTTTATGGAATGAGAGATTAGGCTTATCCCCTCTCTTGAGACGCAGAATCTCAAGGGCAGAAGTTACTGAGGAGGTCTCCTTCAGCAACGTTGGCGAAGCCCAGGGATATAACGCTTGGTAATCATGGGAAGGTGGAGCAGCCCCTCCGGCTTGAGGAGGCGTGGCCGGGGATGGATTAGGGCGAGAGGAGGTAGCGGGTCTCTCAGCTTGAGTTACTGGAGCCCCAGAGGTTCTTGGGGAGACATGTAATATCCTGCCAAATACTTTGGAATAATTATAAAATGAAATAAAGGTAAACAAATATATTGAAAAGAACAAAATTATATATATATATATGAAGAAGTTTCTCCTCACAGGGAGTTTAATACATAACCGGTCAATTTTTCCAAAACATAAACAAAATACAGCCAAATAAATTGAAACCGGCGGTCTCCCTACATAAACCGGTGATCTCCTATCAGAAGACCCAAAACAGCCGATCTGCTATCAGAACAGAAATCAGGCGATCTCCTTCCGACGACCACTCACTAAGGAGCTCTACTTCTTGGAAAATCATCTGCTCCCGTGTAAAATACACGATCATCACAGTTTTAAGAGAAAACAGCCAGAGAACAATACAAAAGGGTAAGCTAGATATTTTTAACTTTAAATTTTAAACTGGACAACCAACGTAGATCAGCCTTTTTAAACATTCACAAGAGTCCATCACTTTCTCATTCATATCACACAGCCATCAAGAAATCACATGTTTCACAATTCCTCAAAAGTCTTTCAATTCACATAATGCATCAAGTGTCTATCAAATTCAATGTTCCTCAATTCTCACGTCAGACTTCTACTGACTCATCACACAAGACACTTGACACTACTTCCGGAAGACTCATGCGTTGAACTTAGCATCCAGAGACATGCACCTGTCATACTAACCCACTGTGAAATCACACACATTCACAGGGGCGCCGTGAAATCACACACATTCACAAGCGTATAAATGAATCTCAATATCATCATTATCCTAGCATGACAGGGTTAATTCATATAACAGGCCGAGCTCGTTCTTTTTCACACGACTCACCCATTTATATGAACCTCCTTCGACTCTCACCAACTGAATAACTTCCTCTATGTGATTCCATTATCTCAACAGAGTCAGGATCGCCTCATTCACAGGATACTCACAGATCAATACACTTCATAACCAAATCTCAGCACGGTATTTCCTTTCCTGAAAATACTATGTCTTGATCCCACATTCACGACATTCCACACATCATATAACACGTAAATGAATGATTCCAATCACAACAACAATCATTCCATGGTTCATATTTTCGAATATCACATTTAAATCTCAAACAGTTTCAAACAACACAAAAACAGGGGAGTTCGAAAAACAACGCCAAAACCGGCGATCACGTCCAAAGCAGGGGATTCGAAATCTGGGTTTAAAACCGGCGATCACGTCGCCCAAACACATAGAACAGAGCATCACGAAAAAGAATATGAAACCGGCGACCACGTCGCCCTCACTTCAGAAACAACAAATCTACGGCTTTTATTGAAAATAAAGCTAGCTTCCCTTACCTGGACTTGCGCAAAACACCAAGAGCTCCAAGACCCACCGAGCTTAAAGGATGCCTTAGCTCTGTTTTAGCGTCTGGTTTGTAGGACTTGCAGAGAAACTCCCAGGTGCTCCAAGGGCAGTCGTCGCTGGTTGCACTGGTGCTTGAGGTTGCCTGAATCGCAGCGCGAAGGAGAGAAAAGAGAGGGATGAAGATGCACTCACTCTTTCACTCTCGAGTCTCTGTAACGTTCTTTGCCTTCCTGCAGTGGGCTTTTGAATCCAAGCCTACCTGTCCACGTATGCTGCTGCTGCCACCCCTTCTGCAGGAAAGCCTGAGTGTACTATTTCACTGAACAGTACGGCCACGGTTGTCTCTTGCGCCTGCCAACCACTGCCCTGAATAGTACGACCACTGTTGTCTCTTGTGCATGCCAACCACTGCTCTGAACAGTACGACCACTGTTGTCTCTTGTGCATGCCAACCACTGCCCTGAACAGTACGACCGCGAGTGTCTCTTGCGCATGCCAACGTTCTGATGTCACTATTCTGAACCACCCTTTTTGTCTACGTGGCGTGCGTGCAGGACGTTTCATGCTGGGAGTCTGGGTCCCACTTTATCTGTGTGAAACTCGACATCGCGCGATAACCTTCCACCGATGACCGCTCGCGCGATGACTATCCACTGAGGTCTCATACTGGCAAACGACCGATGTCTCTCCCTGGAAGACGACCGATGTCTCTCTCTAGGAGACGACCGATGTCTATCCCTGGCGACACCCGCATGCCTCTCGCGACCCGGCGATGCCTGCATGCCTCGCGTCCCGACGACGCCTGCATGCCTCTCGCGCCCCAGCGTTGCCCGCATGCTTCTCGCGCCCTGGTGACGTCCACATGCCTCGCGCCCTGGCGATGCCCGCATGCCTCTCGCGCCCTGGCGATGCCCGCATGCCTCTCGCGCCCTGGCGATCATGTGTAGTAGACGACCGGTGATCTCATAGTCTTCTAAACTACACTTTCCTTCCTTTTTATTTTAAATAAAAGCATACTTAGAATTCATTTAAAATATATCCCTTTTTATTCCAATTCAATTTTACAGGTCCTTACATTCTCCCCAACAAGAAAAATTTTCGTCCTCGAAAATTGAATTACAAGAAAAAGAGGTATGGATAGGCTTCTCTCATGGGTTCTTCTAACTCCCAAGTTGAATCACCCGATCTCTCATCCCACACCACTTTCACCATGCTGATGGTCTTGCCTCTGAGTTGTTTACTTTGCCTATCGTCAATCCTGACTGGTTTCGCTTCAAAGGACAAGTCATCCCTGATCTGCACATCGTCCACTTCCAACACATGACTAGGGTCTGCCATGTACTTCCTCAACTGTGATACGTGAAAGACGTTGTGCAGATTCGCTAAATGGGGAGGTAGGGCGATCTCATAGGCCACTGGACCAATCCTCCTTAAGATCTTATATGGTTCCACGAACTTAGGGGACAACTTCTTTGATCTGATCGCCCGTCCTACACCCTTGGTTGGTGTCACTTTCATAAATGCATGATCTCCAACTACAACTCCAAAGGTCTTCTCCTCATTGTCAACATCATCACTGCCTCTACAAGAGTTATTATCCTTGTCCTCATGAGCGACATAGAGTGGCTCCCTCAAAGTTATTCCCTTCATATTTTTCCAGATCCACAAGGGTTTTCCAACCAAACGATTCTTGCTCGCCTTCTTAGCAACTTCAACTTTGGGGATGGATGATGATTCACTTTCTAAGGTAGAGCAATCCGACGAAGATCCATCTACTACTGACATTAGCTGCAGTCACAACACCTTCCCGCCACCCATCATACCACCAGGAATACACTGCTGATTCAACTCAAGAGGACGACCTGAATGGCGTTCAGGAGAGCATGGCTTGACTGTTAAACGGTCTGAACATCGCATATACCCAAATTAATCAGTAGCTGCCACTCTAGACGAAGGGACCCATTCCTCTAGTTTTTGTGGTCCCTCTTTATCAAGCAACTCATCGTTCTGGACCTCCAGCAGCCTTGGAGACACACTCCAGATTTTTCATCTAAATCAGCATTCTGTAACGCCACCATCACGCCAGAGTACCCCTATACTAGCACCGACCTAGAAGAACAGATACAGCTGACAATGCAGCATTGTTTCTAAAATCAGAAACGAAACGCTGACCACTACAACTGCCCCTCTAAAGGATTAGCTGCAAAACCCATCCCATTAGAAACACAAGGCACGGAAAGTTCTGCTTCCACCTCCAACTTTCTGCAATTTACTAACATTGCTAGAAGAACTCAACATCATCATAACACGGCTTACCCTTATTCTATCCATAGCCATTGTAACATCCCGCCAAAACCTTTTCATAATTATATAAAAAAAAATGAAATAGAGATAAAATAATAATGTTGAAGTGAACAAAATTGCATATACGAAATGAAGTTCTCTCCTCGCAGGGAGTTTAATACAAGGTCGGTCGGTTTTCCAAAAACGTAAACTAAATACAACAGAATAAATAAAAACAGGTGATTCCCCAACAAGACAGGCGATCTCCCATCAGGAAAGGGCGATCTCCTATCAAAGAGGGCGATCTCCTATCAGACAACATAAAAAGGGGTGATCGCCTAGCGGAAATATAAACGGGCGATCTCCTCCCGGCGCCCACTCACTGAGGAGCTCGACCACCTGCAACTTCGTCTGCTCCCGTGCAAAAATACACGATCATCACAGTTTAAGAGAAAACAGCCACAGAGCAATACAAAATAAAGGGGTAAGCTAAATGTTTTAAAAGCTTTTAAATCAATGGTAAACATAAAACTTCACGCCATTCATGATCCATATCAATTACCACCAATAACATTCTCATATCCCATAACTCGTCAAGTGTCTATTTGCTACTTTCGGTATTCAAGATTCACACGTCAGACTTTCCACTGACTCACAATGCATAGACACATGACTCTACTTCCGGAAGACTCGTGCGTTGAACTTAGCATCCAGAGACATGCACCTGTCATACTTCATTGGCTGAAATGTTTCCACAGCCATGCGCATCAACACAATCTCGATCTCAATTCCATCACTCTCACAGTATGACAGGGTTAATCCATATAACAGGCCGAGCTCGTTCTTTTTCACACGACTCACCCATTCATATGAACCTCCTTCGACTCTCACCAACTGAATAACTTCCTCTATATGATTCCATTATCTCAGCAGAGTCAGGATCGCCTCATTCACAGGATACTCACAGATCAATACACTTCATAACCAAATCTCAACACGGTATTTCCTTTCCTGAAAATACTATGTCTTGATCCCACATTCATGACATTCAACACGTCATACAACACTTAATGAACGATTCCAGTCACAGAAAAACTCATGCCAAGGTTCAGATTTTCGAATATCACATTTAAATCTCAAACAGTTTCTATCAACACCAAAAACAGGGGAGTTCGAAAAACAACGCCAAAACTGGCGATCTCGTCCAAAAACAGGGGATTTCGAAATCTGTATTTAAAACCGGCGATCATGTCGCCCAAACACATAAGAACAGAACATCATGAAAAAGGGGTTTAAAACCGGCGACCACGTTGCCCAAACACATAGAACAGAGTATCACGAAAAAGAATATGAAACCGGCGACCACGTCGCCCTCACTTCAGAAACAGCAAATCTACGGCTTTTATTGAAAATAAAGCTAGCTTCCCTTACCTGGACTTGCGCAAAACACCAGGAGCTCCGAAACCCAACGAAGCTTAAAGAATGCCTTGGCTCTGTTTTTGCGTCTGGTTTGAAGGACTTGCAGAGAACCTCCCAGGTGCTCTAATGGTGCTGCCTCTCGTCGTACTCTTGTGTGAAGATGCTAGAATCGCAGCGCGAAGGAGATATCTGGAGGAGAAGGGAGGTAACTCACTCTTTCTCTCTTTGAATGCTGCAACGTTTTTTTCTCTCAGCAGTGGGTCTCTGCATCTTAAACCAACTTATCCACCAAAAGCAGCTGCCACACCCACTCTGCAGAGAAGTCTGAGTGTACGTTTCCCTGAACAGTACGACTACAGTTGTCTCTTGCGCAGGCTAACCACTCCCTGAACAGTACTACTGAGCGTGCCTCTGCGCAGGCTAACACTCTAAGGTCACTATTCTGAACCACTCTTTTTGTCTACGTGGCGCACGTGCAGGACATTCCATGCTGGAAGTCTGGGTCCCACCTTCTCTGTGTGTAACTCAACGTCGCGCGATGACCTTTCACCGATGACCACAGGCGCGAAGTCTATCCACCGATGACCTCTCCCGCGAAGGCTATCCACCGATGACCTCTCGTGCGAAGGCCATCCACCGATGACCTCTCGCGCGAAGGCTATCCACCGATGACCTCTCGCGCGAAGGCTATCCACCGATGACCTCTCACGCGAAGACAATCCACCGATGACCTCTCGCGCGAAGACAATCCACCGATGACCTCTCGCGCGAAGACTATCCACTGAGGACCTCTCGCGCGAAGGCTATTCACTGAGGACCTCTCGCGCGAAGGCAATCCACCGATGACCTCTCCCTGGCGAACGACCGATGTCTCCCCCTGATGATGCCCGCATGCATCTTGCCCAGGCGACGCCTGCATGCCTCGCGCCCTGGCGACGACATGCAGTCTAGGCGACCGGCGATTATGTATTAACAAAGAACTCTTATCGTTTTCTAGACTGCACTTTCCTTCCTTTTTAACTTAAATAAAACATATTTAGAAGTTATTTAAAATATACTCTTTTATTCCAATAAATTTTTCAGGTCCTTACAGCCATTACCTCCTTCCCTTCTACGTTCACAGGCAGAACTGCATCCTCATTTGCCAAGTTCAGGAGACTTACTGCATCAGGAGCCTTAAATCTCAACCCACCATTTCCATACTCATCTTCCAAATCACGATCCACAAAACAGCATCCATTCTGCGTGAAGCTTTCTCTCTTATCCCAGTAACTTCTCTACTTGGTATTTTTCCGCAAATTTCTCTGTCTAATTGCACTTTAGACATAAATACAATATCTCCTCTTTCCTTTTAAGCTTGTGGTTAAGCTAGAGTCATCTCATGCTGTTTCATCGACATAAACATCTCCCAAGCTTCAAATAAAAGAAAATTCATTCTTTCATTCTTGGAACTTAACCCCGGTACTTCCCATGGGTACACATGCTTAAGTCTTTAAACCCTCAACATTCTGCTTATATACTCTCCATAACTTATATGTAGCTGAAACTAAACCTTTGTACAACTAAATCTAACTTACACTTCCTTCTTAAATTCCATCAACTCAGCTGGAGCCATTGACACTGGTCCAGCTCCAGGTACCAATTCAATAGAGAGTTCCACCTCTCTCTTAGGAGGTAATCCAGGTATTTCTTCTGGAAATACATCCATGAAATCTTTCACCAAGGTCTCTTGCTTACGTCCTCTTCATCCTTCACTCCCAACCGAGCTAGGATCATGAAGCACCTTCTACCAAGTTACCTGACTGAGGCACCTCTACTCCTGTCATGGTAAACACTCTCCCTGCTGCCTGAGGTCTGCTGCCTTCATTCCTCATCTGTTGGGAACCACTGGATTGAGTCGTCCTATTTCTGCTAGGATAATCTCTAGATATGTGCCCCATCTTTTGGCACGAGAAACATCTAGGTTTCCATGTTTGTTGCTGCTGGAACTGGGGCGAAACTGCTCCTGCCCGATGTGGTGGAGGTCCCGCATAAGGCTTGCTTTATGGGCGCTGCACCTTGGTCTTCCCACTGAAAGAACTCCCTGGGTGTGACCTGATCATCCGAGAGTCACTCTTTTCCAGTGCCTCCACCATCATCGCCTTCTCCACTAAGGTGTGAAATTCTCTTATGCACATCGGGGATATGGTCTTCTTCAGCTCATGCTTCAGTTCCTCTTCAAACTCCCTACACCTCCAGGCCTCGGAGGTCGCCTGGGTATAGAATCGGGCGAGGTACTCAAACCGAGCAGCATAGGTGTTCACGGACATATCCCCCTGCTCCAACTTTAGGAACTCAGCTTCCTTCGCAAACCTTGCGCTGTCTGGGAAGTGTTTCTCCAGGAACCTCACCCTGAAGCTCTCCCAATCCAACACTTCCTCTCGGGCCTCCATCATCTGTTGAGTTCCCATCCACCAGAGCTCAGCTTCTCCAGACAGAATATATGGGGCGAATACCAGCTTCTTTTCTTCAGGGCAGGAGGTCGCCCTGAAGATTTTCTCCAACTCCCTGACCCACTGATCTGCTTGATCAGGGGTAGCATTCCCACTGAACTTGGGTGGGTTGTGCCTCATGAACTCGGTCAGTCCCATCTGCTCCTGAGGCTGACCGACGTTGGGGGCTGTTGCAGCCGATCTGGCGGTCTCCTAAAGCTGCAGCGTAGCTTGGTGATTCTGAGACATCGCCGTATTCTGCTGCTGGATGGCACTCGCCATCATCCCAATGGCCCTGGCGATCTGGCCCATTTCAGCAGAAGGTTTGGGAGGGGTAGGCTGTCTAGGAGCCATTCTTCTCTGTAGAAGATTAGGAAACTATTGGTTTCTATATCCCCCCCCACAACTATAAGAATGAGATCGATAAGAAATCGATTCATTCAGGAGGTAACATCTAGACCTTACAAAGGTCAACATCTCAAAGTCATTTAGAATTTGAGTTCCAACAGAATCATAATACTTATATCTCAAGCAAAACACCAGAACAGCTACTGGTATACAATCCATCAATCCAAACAACCACTTTCAGTCAATTACAAGAACACTCAATAAAATGAAATAAATCACACCAGAATTCAATGTATGCTAAACATCAAACCATTGGAATTAAGATTGAGAATCATCTCGATCCAGTTATGAGTGTGCACCCTCACTACTTTATCAAGATCCTCTCATTCTTAATACTAAGATTTTCAGTTAGGGCATATATTCACTAAAGCACACACAAAATTTCAATACAAAAACGTTTGAAAACCTTTCACTATAGTTGTTATTTAAAACTCCAATAAATTTTGTGAGCAGAAGAAACACAATGGATCCACAGCCCTCAGGTCATCCTAAGGACGAACTGCTCTGATACCATTAATGTAACATCCCGCCAAATACTTTGGAATAATTATAAAATGAAATAAAGGTAAACAAATATATTGAAAAGAACAAAATTACATATATATATATGAAGAAGTTTCTCCTCACAGGGAGTTTAATACATAACCGGTCAATTTTTCCAAAACATAAACAAAATACAGCCAAATAAATTGAAACCGGTGGTCTCCCTACATAAACCGGCGATCTCCTATCAGAAGACCCAAAACAGCCGATCTGCTATCAGAACAGAAATCAGGCGATCTCCTTCCGGCGACCACTCACTAAGGAGCTCTACTTCCTGGAAAATCATCTGCTCCCGTGTAAAATACACGATCATCATAGTTTTAAGAGAAAACAGCCAGAGAACAATACAAAAGGGTAAGCTAGATATTTTTAACTTTAAATTTTAAACTGGACAACCAACGTAGATCAGCCTTTTTAAACATTCACAAGAGTCCATCACTTTCTCATTCATATCACACAGCCATCAAGAAATCACATGTTTCACAATTCCTCAAAAGTCTTTCAATTCACATAATGCATCAAGTGTCTATCAAATTCAATGTTCCTCAATTCTCACGTCAGACTTCTACTGACTCATCACACAAGACACTTGACACTACTTCCAGAAGACTCATGCGTTGAACTTAGCATCCAAAGACATGCACCTGTCTAGAGATTGTCCCAACAGAAAAAGGATGACTCAACCCGTTAATTCACAGCAGTTGAGAAACGAGGGCAGAAGACCTCAAGCAGCAGGGAGAGTGTTTGCCATGTCTGGAGCGGAAGCCTCTCAATCAGGTAATCTAGTACAAGATACTTGTTTATAGCTGATAGATACGTTATAGTTTTGTTTGATTCTGGAGAGACACACTCTTTTGTGTCAAATCGGTGTGCAACCGAGCTTGGGCCATATAGTGGAGGAGCTGTCGTTTGAACGATTGGCCTCTGCACCTGCTTCAAAAACAGGTTTTGACCTCCCTAGGTTGCTCTGAATGCCCAGTGATAGTAGATGGAATGAAAGGAACAAGTGTGAGTTAGATTTGGCAGTACCAAGGTTTAGTCCCAGTTACGTATAAGTCATGGAGAGTAAATAAGCAAGAGGCTGGGGGTTTAAAGCTTAAGCATGTGTAACCATGGGAAGTACCAGAGTTAAATTCCAAGGAAGGAATTTTCTTTTGAAGCATAGAAGATGCTCATGTCAATGAAACAGCATGAGATGGTTCTAGCTTAGGCTTCACGCAGAATGGATGCTGTTTGGCTGACCGGGATTTGAAAGAGGATTATGGAAATGGTGGGTTGAGATAAAAGGCTTCCGAAAATGTAAGCCTCCGAAGTTTTTGGCAAATAAGATGTAGATCGACCTGGGAATGTAGAAGGGAAGGAGGATATGGCTGTGGATAAAAATGAGGGTAGGCCGTGTTATGATGATGTTGAGTCTTTCTAGAGATGTAGTAAATTTCAGAATGATGGGTGTGGAAGGGATTGTGAGTGGAAATAGCCTGTGGTATCTGGGACAGAAGGAGAATAGAGTTATCCTTAGGCAAGAGATTCTGGAGGCAGAGGTGCATTCGTTCTCGTATGCCTTCTGGATAGGCACCTGAAACCGACGTCAATGCATCCAACGTATACATTGAAGAAGAAGGTCGTAATGGGAACAGGAAGTCGAGTTGGCAAAAGGGGTCATAATAATAATTTGGAAGGTAACAGCAACAGAAACCTTGTCTTTGTAAGGTACAGAATTATGCAGCGGAGTAATGAATAAAAAGTGTCCCTTTTGGGAGCGTGGGAATTTGATCAGCAGTTGAGAAGTCGGTGAATGATTTGATCAAGATGCAGGAGTTGATTCCTAGAAGGACACTTCGGACCCTAGTTTGAGTTCGCTAGGGGGTGGCATGAGTTGTGGACAGCTGTCCCCTTTCCTCCCAATGAAGGGATCTTGCCCGCTTTCTCTAAAGGGGCTAGTCCTGGTTACGTTAAGGACCTAGTTCTAGACTTGTTCAACAAAGTCTTCAAGGTTGGAAGTAGAGTGTGAATGCTGGAGTTGGCACTCTATGGGACAGCATATCCCATGTACAGGGATGTAAAATGGATTTTGATGAAGTATTGAGGTAGGAAGAGTTGGTTCAATAGATCACCGAGAGGGTGAATTTGATACAGGACAGAATAAAAGTTTCTTAAGGTCAGCAAATGTCCTAGGCAGAGCAGAGGAGGAGACCTTTGGAGGTTGCTGCTGGGGTCATGTCTTTATGAAGGGGGACACCAGCCAAGGGTGTAGGGTAGGCGATCAGATCAAAGAAGTTGTCCCCTAAGTTTGTTGGGCCATATCGGATCTTAAGGAGGATAAGTCTAGTGGCTTATGAGATCGCCCCACCTCCCCAATTAGCAAGTCTACATAATGTATTCCACGTATCATAGCTAAGGAAGTCCCTTGCAGACCCTACTCACGTGTTGGGAGTGGACAACGTGAAGATCGGGTGATTCACCATGGGAATTTGAAGAAACCATGAGAGAAGCATATCCTTACCTCCTTCCTTGTAACCCAATTTTCGAGGACGAAAATTTTTCTTGATGGGGAGAATGTAAGGACCTGGAAAATTAAATTGGAATAAAAGTGGTATATTTAAATAATTTCGGAAGGTGTCATTATCTAAAATACAAAGTTGGTAAATGAAGTTTCGTAGTGGCAGACATCGGACGTCGCCCTTGACCTGGGACATGATCGCCTGTCGAGTAGGTTGTACATGATCACCGAAAATGCACGTAGTAGGTGGTCACCATCCTGGATCAACCAGAGTGGGTTTCAACAGCCACGCGTATCAAGGTGTGGGTTAAACCTTAGATGCGCTGTGCATGCGAACTCTATGCTTGAGCGAAAGAGATCACCCTTAGTGTAGCATGCATGGAAGAACGAAGAGAAGTGCTGATCTACTCTTGGAAATATGAAGCCACCGACGTCACCGAGTCATGTGGAGAAGATACCTTAGACGTAACATAGTGGAATGAAGGACCTCAAGGAAGGCGTGGCGATGTGTCATCGAGCATCGCCAGGGCGCAAGGCATGCAGGATCGCCTGGGCGCGAGGGGCATGTGGGCATCATCAGGGGGAGAGGTCATCGGTTGTTAACCTTCGCGCGAGAGGTCATCGGTTGTTAGCCTTCGCGCGAGAGGTCATCGGTTGTTAACCTTCGCGCGAGAGGCCATCGGTTGTTAGCCTTCGCGCGAGAGGTCATCGGTTGTTAGCCTTCGCGCGAGAGGTCATCGGTTGTTAGCCTTCGCGCGAGAGGTCATCGGTTGTTAACCTTCGCGCGAGAGGTCATCGGTGAAAAGGTCATCGCGCTACGTTAAGTTATACACAGAGAACGTGGGACCCAGACATCCAGCATGAGACGTTCTGCATGCGCGCCACGTAGACAAAAGAGTGGTTCAGAATAGTGACCTCAGAGTGTTAGCCTGCGCAGAGGCACGCTTAGGTGTACTGTTCAGCGAAGCGTACACGCAAACTCCCAGCAGAGTGGGTGGTGGCAGCGGTTTTTGTGGAGAAGTCAGCTTAAGATGCAAAAACCCATTTCTGAGGGAGAAGGAAAAGAACGTTGCTGTGGTTCCAGAGCTAAAGGGTGCGTTTATCTCCCTTCTCCTCCATTCTCTCCTTCGCACTGCGATTCTAGTACACCTTCACGCGGGAATACGACGAGCGACAGCCACCATTGGAGCACTTGGGTGGTTCTCTGCAAGCTCTTCAAAACCAGACTCAAGAACAGAGCCAAGGTTCTGCAAGCTTCGTTGGATTTCGGAGCCCCTGGTATTTGCGCAAAATCCAGGTAAGGGAAGCTAGCCTTCATCTTTAATACGAACCATCGTTTAGCCTTTTCTGAAGGGTGGGCGACGTGGTCGCCGTTTTCGCTTTCGTCTTCATGAAATGCTTTGTGTTATGTGTTTGGGCGACGTGGTCGCCGGTTTTAAACATAGCCTTTGAAATACCATGTTTTTGAACTAGATCGCCGGTTTTGGCGCTGTTTTGCGAAATCTCTGTTTTTGATGTTGTTTTGAAACTACTTGAGATTTACATGAGATATTCGAAGATCTGAAGCTTTGAAATGTTTGTTGATGTGATTTGAATCATTTACTTGAATGGTATGATGTGTTTGGATGTGGGATCGAGGCATAGTATTTTCAGGAAAGGAAATACCGTGTTGAGATTGGTTAGGAAGTGCATTGATCAGTGAGTAACCTGTTAATGAGACGATCCTGACTCTGCTGAGATAATGGAATCACGTAGATGAAGTTATTCAGTTGGTGAGAGTCGAAGGAGGTTCATACGTATGGGCGAGTTGTTCAAATGGGAACGAGCTCGAGCTGTTGTATGGATTAACCTTGTCATACCAGGAGAATGGTAACATTGAGATTGTATATGCGCATGCTGTGTGTGGATTCACAGTGGTATGGTATGACAAGTGCATGTCTCTGGATACTAAGTTCAACGCACGAGTCAATCCGGAAGTAGTGTCAAGTGTCTTGTGTTGTGAGTCAGTGGAAAGTCTGACAAGGGAAATGAGAAACTTGAATATTGATAGACACTTGATGCTGTATTGTGAAATGGAATGACTATGGGTGAATATTGTGAAATGTGATTTTGGGCGATCAGCTGAATGCTATGAGTAGCTCTACGTTTTACATGGATATTTGGAACTTGGTTTACTTTGATTGTCATGTTCATGATTTAAACTCTATTTAAAGATATCTAGCTTACCCTTTATTTTGTATTGCTCTGTGGCTGTTTTCTATTAAAAACTGTGATGATCGTGTCTTTTACACGGGAGCAGATGATCTTCCAGGGAGTAGAGCTCCTCAGTGAGTGGTCGCCGGAAGGAGATCGCCTATCTCCGTCTCTACCGGGTGATCGCCGGTTTATGCCTCCATCGGGTGATCGCCGGTTTTCGTGTCCTGATAGAAGATCGCCCGTTTTGAGGTCTTCTGTTAGAGATCGCCGTTTTAAAGTTGGAGATCGCCGTTTTCTTTTGAGACCGCCTGTCTTACTGCATTTCTTTTAATTTCGTAAAATCTTGCAAACATTTGATTTGGTTATGTATTAAACTCCCTAAGAGGAGTAACTTCATTTCTGATATATATAAATACATATTATTTTGCACTCTTCAATATTATTTGGTTACACTTAATTTCAATTATACATGGATGTATGTATTATTGTGGCGGGATGTTACGATGACCGATCACCTCCCTCTGAGGGGACACACTGATGACCGATCACCCATTAATCCAAGCTACCTGCGAGGTCCACTCCACGTGGCTTTGGCCCATGCTGTGGGACCCAGCTGACATGGTTCACCCTTTACTTTCTGTTCTCGACGACCGAGGTCTGGCCACTACACAAGCCCCCCAGGCTCGAGTTGTGACTTGTCTCAACGAAGAGCCTTACAACTCGCCTGATCGCTATTGGACCTACCGGGCTGACGGGCTCTCACCTTTTCGCCGACGACCGAGGTCATGTAATGAATGAATTATAAATCTTGTCTTTACAACTCGAATTACTCTTTCTCTTTTACAGCTCAACTCTTACCTTGTGTGGGTTGTTTGTAAAGGTCATCTTTCGTTCTCTTCACTTAGCCTTGTTTCTCTGTGCGTTCAACTGGCATGCCAAGCGTCCCTCATCATCGCCAGAAATTCCTCTGATCTGGTACTCGCCGAATTAATTTTCGGCGATGTTGCCTTCTTTACCCAAATAAGGCGTCCTTTGTGGGATCACCTTTTGCAACCTTTTATTCGCTTTTTCAACTGTCGTTCCTTTATACAAACTCTTCTTGCCTGCACCTGCTCGAAGGCAAGGAGGTCTTCCTCTGTGCCTACACTTGCTCAAAGGCAAGGAGGTCTTCCTCTGTTGCCTACACTTGCTCAAAGGCAAGGAGGTCTTCCTCTGTCTTGCCTGCACTTGCTCAAAGGCAAGGAGGTCTTCCTCTGTGCCTACACTTGCTCAAAGGTAAGGAGGTCTTCCTCTGTTGCCTACACTTGCTCAAAGGCAAGGAGGTCTTCCTCTTTCTCGCCTGCACTTGCTCAAAGGCAAGGAGATCTTCCTCTGTGCCTACACTTGCTCAAAGGCAAGGAGGTCTTCCTCTGTTGCCTACACTTGCTCAAAGGCAAGGAGGACTTCCTCTGTTGCCTCAAAATGCGCGAGAACATCGAGGACTTTGAACTTTACTGGACGCCTCCGATCGCCAAAGGACGATGAGGACTTTAAAAACTTTTCACTTGTGCACCTAATCGCCTAAGGGCGATGAGGACTTTAAAGCTTTTCACTTGTGTCCCTAATCGCCTAAGGGCGATGAGGACTTTAAAACTTTTCACTTGTGTCCCTAATCGCCTAAGGGCGATGAGGACTTTAAAACTTTTCACTCAAAACGTGCACACTTATTCTACTTCTACCTCAACCTCGCATCACTTTAGGTGATAGGGTTTTTCAAAAACTTCTTCAAGACAATATGCACACAAACTTCAGTATACTTCAAAATTTCAATTTTGAACATCTTATTTCTTGGGTGGCCTCGTTAAAAACCCTCCTTAGGGAAAAAAGAGTGCCCCCTTGTAACTAATTTTACAAAACTGTTTATGATTCCCCTGAGTTTGCACTACTTACAAAGCTTTAACTGAAATAAAATTTGAGGTGTGTGGCGTTCCAAGTACGAGGAATCGCCCAGCGGTAGGCGCCGTTCCCGAGTGCTTCGGTTATTCTAAACGGTCCTGTCCACTTGGGTGACAACTTATTCTCCATCTCGTACTAGTGGGCCTTCCTCATCACCAGATCGCCGCTTCTGAACTGCCTCGGTATTACTCTAGAACTGTGCCTTCATTCTATTCTTCTTTTTACCGCTTCAGCTTTTACTCTTGCTTCCTCTCTGACCTCATCCAGTAAATCCAGGTTCATTCTTCTCTCTTCATTTGATTCTTCTGCTACAAAGTGTTGAAATCTCGGCGAGCTCTCCTGGATTTCGACTGGAATCATCGCGTCACAGCCATACACCAAACTAAAAGGGGTTTCATGGGTGCCTGATTGCTCGGTTGTGTGGTACGCCCAAATTATGCGAGGTACCTTGTAAGGACCTGTAAAATTGAATTGGAATAAAAAGGGTTATATTTTAAAAGAATTCTATGTATGTCTTATTTAGAATAGAAAGGGAGGAAAAAGTTAAGTTTAGAAGGCTATGAGATCGCCGGTCGCCTGCTACACATGAGCGCCAGGTGGACGTCGCGCGGGCGCGAGAGGCATGCAGGCATCGCGCGGGCGCGAGAGGCATGCAGGCATCGCGCGGGCACGAGAGGCATGCAGGCATCGCGCGGGCGCGAGAGGCATGCAGGCATCGCGCGGGCGCGAGAGGCATGCAGGCATCGCGCGGGCGCGAGAGGCATGCAGGCATCGCGCGGGCGCGAGAGGCATGCAGGCATAGCGCGGGCGCGAGAGGCATGCAGGCATCGCGCGGGCGCGAGAGGCATGCAGGCATCGCGCGGGCGCGAGGCATGCGGGCATTGCCAGGGCGCGAAGCATGTGGACGTGGCCAAGGCGCGAGAGTTATGAGGGCGTCGCCAGGGAAGACATCGGTCGTCTTCCAGAGGAAGACATCGGTCGTCTCCCAGAGGAAGACATCGGTCGTCTTCTAGGGCGAAGGAGACATCGGTCGTTCGCTAGGATGAGTCAGCATTGGAAAGTTGTCGCGATGGCGAGCCTCACACAGATAAAGTGGGACCCAGACTCTCAGCATGAAACGTCCTGCACGCGCGCCACGTAGACAAGAAGGATGATTCAGAGTGGTGACATCAGAATGTTGGCATGCGCAGGAGACACTCGCGGTCGTACTGTTCAGAGCAGTGGCTGGCATGCACAAGCGACAACAGTGGCAGTACTGTTCAGAGCAGTGGTTCTCAGACTTCTCTGCAGAGTGGGTGGTGGCAGCTGCTTTTGGTGGATAAGTTGGTTTAAGATGCAGAAGACCCACTGCTGAGAGAAAGAAAACGTTGCAGCCTTCAAAGAGAGAAAGAGTGAGTTACCTCCCTTCTCCTCCAGTTGCCTCCTTCGCGCTGCGATTCTAGCACCTTCACACGAGAGTACGACGAGCGACAGCCACCATTAGAGCACCTGGGCAGTCCTCTGCAAGTCCTTCAACCAGACGCAAAAACAGAGCCAAGGCGTTCTTCAAGCTTTGTTGGGTTTCGGAACTCTAGGTGTTTGCGCAAGTCCAGGTAAGGGAAGCTAGACTTCATTTTCATTACAAACGATAGTTTAGTTATTTCTGAAATGAGGGCGACGTGGTCGCCGGTTTCGTTTTCATCTGCGTGAATGCTCTGTTCCATGTGTTTGGGCGACGTGGTCGCCGGTTTTTAAATACAGACTTCGAAATACCCTGTTTTTGAACCAGGTCGCCGGTTTTGGCGTTGTTTGCGAAACTCTCTGTTTTTGGTGTTGCTTTGAAACTGTTGAGATTTAAATGAGATATTCGAAAATAAGAACCTTGGATTGAGTTTTGCTGTGATTGAAATCATTCCTTTAAGTGTTATGTGATGTGTTGGATGTGGTGAATATGGATCGAGGCATAGTATTTTCAGGAAAGAAAATACCGTGTAAGATCGTGTAGGATGTGCATTGATCGGTGATGTCTATAATGGAATTATCCTGACTCTCCTGAGATAATGGATTCATATAGATGAGGTTATTCAGGCGTTGAGAGTCGAAGGAGGTTCATATGTATGGGTGAGTCGTGTGAAACAGAACGAGCTCGGCCTGTCATATGGATTAACCCTGTCATACTGTGAGAATGGTGAACTTGAGATCGAGAATGTGTTGATGCGCATAGCTGTGGAAACATTACAACAGCTTGTATGACAGGTGCAGAATCTCTGAGTCTAGTCAATGCACGAGTCTTCCGGAAGTAGGTCAAGTGTCTTGTGTGCTGGGTCAGTGGTGGTCTGACATGTGAAATGAGGAACTTGAATTGATAGACACTTGATGCAGTTTTGTGAAATAGAATGACTCTTGAGAATATTGTGAAATGTGTGATTTCTGGGTGATCAGGTGAAGGATACTGGGAAAATCTATAGCTTTACGTGAATATCTTGAAATTGTTTACCTTGATTTTATTTTAATTATCCTTATTTAGACTCTCTTTAAAATATCTAGCTTACCCTGCGTGTTTTGGTTCTGTGGCTGTTCTCTTAAAACTGTGATGATCGTGTATAACTTACACGGGAGCAGATGATCTTCCAGGAAGTAGAGCTCCTTAGGGAGTGGTCGCCGGAAGCAGATCGGCTGTTTTGGGTCCTCCGATGGGAGATCGGCCTCGTTCGATAGGAGATCGGTCTCTTCCGATAGGAGATCGCCTGCTTCGTTTTTTTTACTGCATTTTGTTTATGTTTCTGGAAAAATTTGACCGAATTTGTATTAAACTCCCTGTGAGGAAAAACTACATTTCATATATATAATATTTTGTTCATAGAATCTATTTGTTACCTTTATTTTCATTATATACATTTGTATAGTATTTTGGCGGGATGTTACATACCTCATCAGCCCACGATCCTTTAGCTTTATCTAACCTCCTCTTCAAACCTCTCAACAGAACCCGATTAGCGGATTCTACCTGGCCATTCGTCTGTGGGTGCTCCACGGATGCAAACACTTGTTGAATTCCCACATCCTCACACAGCTTCTTCAACAGGTGGCTTGCAAACTGAGCCCCACTATCCGATACTAGACGCTTAGGCACCCCAAATCGGCACACAATGTTCTTCCACACAAAGTTTTCAATCTTGGGTGCTGTGATTTGGGCAACTGGCTCTGCTTCAATCCACTTAGTGAAGTACTCGATCGCCACCACCAAGTATTTCCTTTGCCTGATCGCCATTGGAAAGGGCCCCAGAATGTCGATTCCCCATGTATGAAATGGCCAAGGGCTATAAATCAACTTAAGCTCTTCTGGAGGTGCCTTGTGCCAATCGGCGTGCTGCGGGCACTGCTTGCAACACTGGGCGTACCTCTTGCAATCCTCTCTCATTGTTGGCCAGTAATAACCTGCACGAAGAGTTCTAGCAGCTAGAGCTCGACCCCCGACGTGACTGCCGCATATGCCTTCATGGAGCTCAGCCATGATCCTCGTGCATTTCTCCCCGTGTAATTCACTTGTACACGGTTCTAAGTTTTCTTTGAAGTTCTTTGTTGATTCACTCACTGACTTGAGCGTCGGAGCGCAACCGGCCGCAGAGGCGCCACATTGTTCTTTCAGGTGTCTTGGAGGAGCTGAAGGTGGAGGTCATTGGTGTATTTGGCGTGAAGCTGGTAAGGACGAGGTTCGAGAAGGAGAAGCTCTAGCGCTTTGGTCAAGAGGCTGGATCAGAAATTGACAGTAAAGAAACTCTACTCAAATTTTGAGAGAACATTGGAGAGCTTTGAGCCTTCTTCTCTAGAGGATCCATGGTGTCCTCAAGTGGCGGCAGCACACTCATCTAGGAGCATCCATCACTTCTAGTGGCGTGTTCATACCAATCTACATCCATTTTCATAAGTTTTCTATTCTCCTTCCTTTTTTCTCTTTAGTTGTTCATGTTTTGAGTTGGTTTTCTTGAGTTTTTGGTTATGTTTTCAGTTTTCCAGCAACTATTCTTCCTTTTCTTTGATTTTGAACGGTTCATTTTCTGTTTTCCTTCTTTCTTGTTCGGTTCAAACTTGTTTTCCAGCTTTTTAATCGGTTCAATTGATAGTAAATGGAGCTTCCATGTGAGTTTGGTTTTTGGTGCAAGATTTGGTGAGTTCTTGAAATATAGAACATTAATCCTCTTCTATAAAAGTGCCTAATCTTTGCCAACTCAAGTTGATTCCATAGAATATCAAAGAATCATGTTATTGTGGCTACTGGAATCACATCACTCACCAGGCACATCCTGCCTGCATGGTCTCACCGTACATCCTCTGAGTGGGTGCATGCTCCCAGGAGAGCACCGGGTGTAGCTGTTCTAAGCATACTCACCAGGCGCATCCTGCTTGCATGGTCTCACCGCACGTCCTCTGAGTGGGCATCATGCGAGGTGCATGCGTAACGCTCTCGCTGGGAACCTGGGTCCCAGCTTAACACGTGTTGGCAAGAACCCTGATGACCGATCGCGCTCTGCATGCACTAACGACCGTGCGGTGCCTCATGACCTTCCACCGATGACCGTGCGGTGCCTCATTACCTTCCACCGATGACCGTGCGGTGCCTCATTACCTTCCACCGATGACCGTGCGATGCCTCATGACCTTCCACCGACGACCGTGCGGTGCCTCATTACTTTCCACCGATGACTGTGCGGTGCCTCATTACCTTCCACCGATGACCGTGCGGTGCCTCATTACTTTCCGCGCTCTGCTTCCAGACGCTTATCTAGGCACCGATCTGGGGGTGGTGGCCACTTGGTAACTGACCACTGATCACCGTTCTAAGTGGTCTCCTCCCTGATTCACCTGCTATCTTATGCCACGTGTCACCCTATGACTGGTCCACGTGGTCATCTGCTGCTGACGTCATCGACTACGGATGACCGACCGGATCACATCCTTTTATCTTTTCTCTTAGATAGTAGTTAGGGCAATCTTTCATTATTAAATCACATTGTTGATTTCAAAAATTTGTTACTAATCCTGTTCTTCTTTCATCATATCTTTTTATTAGGATTCTGATCTTGATAATGTGTGATCCAGCATCTTGACCAAAGCGTTAGAGCTTCTCCTTCTAGAACCTTGTCCTCACCAGCTTCACGCCAAGCACACCAATGACCTCCACCTGAAAGTCCTCCAAGAAACCTGAAAGAACAGTATGGTGCCTCTGCGGCCGGTTGCGCTCCGACGCTCAAGTCAGTAATTGAATCAACAAAGAACTTCAAAGAAAACTTAGAACCGTGTACAAGTGACTCACCACCAAAAATCCCCCTAATTCCGTTAAGAATTTCACATATATACCTGAGTCTTTCTCTCTCCTGACGGTTATTCCTCTTGACACGTGGATAACATCTGGTCATACACGTGTCACCATCTGGAGTACCTGCAGCTGAAACGTTACTTCCACTTTGCTCCTGCGACTAAGTTATCCACACAGGGAGTAGCTTAGTGCACAGGCTACCCTGGGCGCAACCTTAGCATGATGAACTGATTAACACTGGGTATCACGACCCACACTTCACATGGTGGCAGATATGCCACTTATCCTCTGTATTTAGACCATATAACAAGTGCTTGCCAAGTCTTCTCAAATACCCGGCGATGTGCTCCTTTCGGCGACTTGCTGACCACCTAATCTCCTAACCTCCACACACGGCGATCATGTGCAATCTAGGCGATTACTCATCTTCACACACGGCGATAGGCGATTACTGATCTGTGCTTCTTGCGTAACGCTCTCGCTGGGAGCCTGGATCCCACCGTAACTGTGTGTTAACAGGAAACCCCCGATGACTAATCAATGCTTCTTTACTTCTCGCACTCTGCTTCCAGGCGCTCACCTGACACTGATCTGCGGGTGGTGGTCCCTTAGCCACCGACCACCGATCACCATTCTGAGTGATCGCCTCCCTGATTCACCTGCTATCCTCTACCACGTGTCACCCATGAACGGTCCACGTGGTCAACTGCTGTTGACGTCATCGACTACCGATGACCGACCGGATCACAAGCCCCCCAGTCTTGAGCTGTGACTGGTCCAGCGAAAAGACTAAGAGATCGTCTTCTGGCAGTCTACAGGAACGCACACTCTGGCACTAACGCTGTTTCATTCCTTTTTCTTCGCCTTCAAACATTCAAAGCATTTCTCTGTGAGAACCTTCGACTTCTTCAATCTCCAACCTTTGTGATGCTTTTCTGATCATCCAAAGGTAACCTTTTTATCTCTTTTACTGATGACTGATCACCCCTCTCTAAGGAGGCACACCGATGACCGATCACTCGCTAATCCAAGCTGCCTGCGAGGTCCACTCCACGTGGCTTTGGTCCATGCTGTGGGACCCAGCTGACGTGGTTCACCCTTTACTATCTGTTCTCGACAACCAAGGTCTGGCCACTACACAAGCCCCCCCAGGCTCTAGTTGTGACTTGTCTCAACGAAGAGCCTTACAACTCGCCTGATCGCTATTGGTCGTACCGGGCTGACGGGTTCTCACCTCTTGGCCGACGACCGAGGTCTTGCCACTACATCAATGTTCTTACTTCTGCCCCTTTCCTTCGACGACCATTATCTGCTTGTAATGAATGAATTATAAATCTTGTCTTTACAACTCGAATCACTCTTTCTCCTTTACAGCTCAACTTTCACCTTGTGTGGGTTGTACTTGGTGACCGTGCTAATTGATGTGTGCATCTCACCCTTCAATCCACAGCAGAAACCTTTCCTGAGCTAACTTAATGTGGTGCTAACTTTACTTCTTGACTCATGCTGGTTCCCTTGACTGATTAATCTTTGAAGTCCCCCTTCTCGACTGATACGCTCCAGAATACCTCTTGTTTACACTCTGGTGATGGGAGATTCCTCCTGAGTCGACCTTGGCTGATAAGCTGAGGAGGACCTCTTCAGTGGATGTCTTTCCCTTGTACTGGGTGGACAAGGGAAATAAAGGCTCCAAGGATAGCTTCAGGAGGGCAAGGAGCCCTGACAACATGGGAGCACTGGACAGAGACCTCTGCCTTTTCTGGAAAAGCGTAGCCGCCTCCAACATCTCCCTTCCTACAGCGTCTATCATTAGCTTTGAGTTTCTCGAAGACCAGCTAGACAAGCATATAGGTTATCTTTCGTTCTCCTCACTTAGCCTTGTTTCTTTGTGCGTTTAACTGACATGCCAAGTGTCCTGCATCATCGCCAGAAATTCCTCTGATCTGGTACTCGCCGAATTAATTTTGGGCGATGTTGCCTTCTTTACCCAAATAAGGCGTCCTTTGTGGGATCACCCTTTGCAACCTTCTATTCGCTTTCTCACCTGTCATTCCTTTATACAAACTATTCTTGCCTGCACCTGCTCGAAGGCAAGGAGGACTTCCTCTGTCGCCTACACTTGCTCACAGGCAAGGAGAACTTCTCCTTTCTCGCCTGCACTTGCTCAAAGGCAAGGAGGTCTTCTTCTTTCTCGCCTGCACTTGCTCAAAGGCAAGGAGGTCTTCTTCTTTCTCGCCTGGCACTTGCTCAAAGGTGAGGAGGTCTTCTTCTTTCTCGCCTACACTTGCTCAAAGGCAAGGAGGTCATCTTCTTTCTCGCCTACACTTGCTCAAAGGCAAGGAGGACTTCCTTTGTTGTCTACACTTGCTCAAAGGCAAGGAGGTCTTCCTCTGTTGCCTACTGATGGATATCAAGGAAGAGAGGATTTCACTAATGGAGGAAGAGGCCATCCACCAAAACATTTAAAGTTTTTCTTATTAGTCTTTTTAAAAGAGGAGGCACAAGCCCAAAGCCCAAGCCCAAAAAGGCCAAGCCCAAGAAGCCCAAGTCCAACCCATGAGAAGCAAGGCCAAGCATTAATAAAAGAGCATCATTTGTATTTCTTTTGTATAAGTTGTAGGAGGTGTGGATATTAAATATAGTAGTGTGAATATGTAAAATAAAGTCACATTGTACATGTGACTTAGGAGAGTAGGTGTAAGTGTAGTTTTTAGGAGGTGTCATAGTAGAAAAAGGTCACACCTCCCATGTGACTTGTTTTGGTGGGAATTTCAAAGGAGTTTCTTTTGAATTTTCCCACCTATTTTTCAGCACCTAAAAACTATAAATAGAGGTGCTGCCCCTTGTATATGCAGATTGGAAATTATTAGTAAGAAAACTCTACTCATTTTTGCTCAAAGGCAAGGAGGACTTCCTCTTTCTCGCCTGCACTTGCTCAAAGGCAAGGAGGTCTTCCTCTGTTGCCTACACTTGCTCAAAGGCAAGGAGGTCTTCCTCTTTCTCACCTGCACTTGCTCAAAGGCAAGGAGGTCTTCTTCTTTCTCGCCTACACTTGCTCAAAGGCAAGGAGGTCTTCCTCTGTTGCCTCAAGATGCGCGAGAACATCGAGGACTTTGAACTTCACTGGATTCCTCCGATCGCCAAAGGACGATGAGGACTTTAAAAACTTTTCACTTATGCCCCTAATCGCCTAAGGGCGATGAGGACTTTAAAACTTTTCACTTGTGCCCCTAATCGCCTAAGGGCGATGAGGACTTTAAAACTTTGCACTTAAAATGTGCGCAATCGGTTTATTTCTACCTCGAATCACTTTAGGTGATAAGGTTTTTCCAAAAACTTCTTTAAAACGATATGCACACAAACTTTAGTATACTTCAAAATTTTAACTTTGAATATCTTATTTCTTGGGTGGCCTCGTTAAAAACCTTCCTTAGGGAAAAAAGAGTGCCCCCTTGCAACTGTTTTTACAAAACTGTTCATGATTCCCCTGAGTTTGTACTACTTATGAAGCTTTAACTGAAATGAAATATGAGGTGTGTGGCGTTCCAAGTACGAGGAATCGCCCCTCCTTCTAGTGTCTCCAAGCGGTAGGCGCCGTTCCCGAGTGCTTCGGTTATTCTAAACGGTCCTGTCCACTTGGGTGACAACTTATTCTCCATCACGTACTGGTGGGTCTTCCTCATCACCAGATCGCCGCTTCTGAACTGCCTCGGTATTACTCTAGAATTGTATCTTCATTCTATTCTTCTTTTCACCGCTTCAGCTTTCACTCTTGCTTCCTCTCTGACCTCATCCAGTAAATCCAGGTTCATTCTTCTCTCTTCATTTGATTCTTCTGCTACAAAGTGTTGAAAACTCAACGAGCTCTCCTGGATTTCAACTGGAATCATCGCGCCACAGCCATGCACTAAACTAAAAAGGGTTTCGTGATGTCCACATCGGGCGAGTGGTCCTCGAATGCTTCCACTGGCATCACAGATCGAGCATATTTCTTGCACTGTGACGCGGTGTACCCACCTTCTGAGAAACCCCCAGCTATAGTGTGGATTTCCCCGTGGATGGGCACTTCATGTTGTTGGCCCTCACTGCTCGCCGGCTGGGAGCTCGACGCATTTGCTGCCTTCTTCTCCAGCAAATAGTCCTTCAGAAATCCACTTCTAACCAACTCGTCGAGTTGGTATCCCAGCGACAGGCAGGAGTCAAGGGTGTGGTCAAAACTTTCGTGAAATTCACACCATGCGTCTGGCATTGGCCCCAACACCTTATCTGACATTTTTTCAGGCACCTTCAGCTTGGCAGCTATATTGGGAATGGCGATCAGGTCCACCAATCTCATCACGAACTCATGCCTCGGAGGGCGCTTGAATTCCCTCAGGCGACCTGGCCCTCTTCCTCTACTACTGTCATCGCCTTTGTTTTTCTTCGGATCATAAGGATGGTATGTCCTTTGATCCTTCTTCACCGTCGCCGTCTCCAACACCCTCTGAGGCTGAGTCTTGGCTTGGGTGCGTGGTTTTGCAGGAGCCATATTCCCTCTCTTCTCCATCACTTCATTCTCAGCGGCGATGTGAGCCACAGCACGTCGCCGAATCTCTGCAAACATTGCAGGGTGGCTCCTGATTAATGATTCGCTGAAGGGTCCAGGTAGCACGCCCTTCTTAAAGGCATGCACGAACATCTCCTCATCTTTACCTGGTAATCGGACTATCTGAGCTCCAAACCTATTCATATAGTCCTTCAAAGATTCCCCCTGGAATTGCCTTACGTCGAACAGGTCATACGACACCATAGGCGGCGCCTTATTCACAATGTACTGATCAAAGAAAAGCTTGGAGAATTGCTGGAAACTGGAAATGTGTCCAGTAGGTAGGCTTACAAACCAATCCAACGCTGTGCTGTGGAGAGTGCTCATGAACATCTTGCAATAGATCGTATCCGATCCCCCCGACAACATCATCTGCGTATGAAACGCGGTAAGGTGAGCCTCTAGATCTTCCACTCCAGTGAAGGAGGCCTTCACCGCCGTGATGTTTGTAGGAACCGCAGCATCCATGATCGCCTGCGAAAATGGCATTGGAAAAACTAGTGGCAGAGACAGTGGCGCGCCTCCACTGGTCGCGGCACTCTCCCTCTGCTTGCGAAGAGCCTGACGTAACTCTTCATTAACCTTGCTCAGCTCTTCGTTCCTGGCCTGGGAAGCAACCAGGTCGCCGTGCATCTTCGTCTGCTCGATGCGCGATGCTGCCACATCTTCTTGCAAAGCACGCATCATCTCCAGCATTTGCGACATCGTCATGTTATTCTCTCCGGATTGTGGCGCAACTGAACTAGATCTGGTTGTCCTCATTTTCCTCATGAAACTTCTACTGATTTCACACAGTTACCTATCAACACGCAAAAGCTACCTCGCAACAACGCTCAAGAAACCTTTCAACTTCCTTCGCACAACAATTGATCCAAGAATCAATCGGTAGAAACCTCCAGAAAACCACACCTCACCGATTGAACTTCGATTCAAACGGTCAAAACCTCCGAAAAACGATTGCGGCAGCAAGCAATCGAACAGAAACCACCGAAAACCTCACAAACTCAACTGTGGATGGGAATCAAAGTTTACATGACCCCACGGTGGGCGCCAAATGATCCAGCATCTTGACCAAAGCGCTAGAGCTTCTCCTCCTCGAACCTCGTCCTCACCAGCTTCACGTCAAGCACACCAATGACCTCCACCTGAAAGTCCTCCAAGAAACCTGAAAGAACAGTATGGTGCCTCTGCGGCCGGTTGCGCTCCGACGCTCAAGTCAGTGATTGAATCAACAAAGAACTTCAAAGAAAACTTAGAACCGTGTACAAGTGAATCACCACCAAAAATCCCGCCTAATTCCTTTAAGAATTTCACATATATACCTGAGTCTTTCTCTCTTCTGACGGTTATTCCTCTTGACACGTGGATAACATCTAGTCATACACGTGTCACCATCTGGAGTACCTACAGCTGAAACGTTACTTCCACTTTGCTCCTACGACCAAGTTATCCACACAGGGAGTAGCTTAGTGCACAGGCTACCCTGGGCGCAACCTTAGCATGATGAACTGATTAACACTGGGTATCACTACCCACACTACACATGGTGGCAGATATGCCACTTATCCTCTGTATTTAGACCATATAACAAGTGCTTGCCAAGTCTTCTCAAATACCCGGCGATGTGCTCCTTTCGGCGACTTGCTGACCACCTGATCTCCTAACCTCCACACACGGCGATCATGTGCAATCTATGCGATTACTCATCTTCACACACGGCGATAGGCGATTACTGATCTGTGCTTCTTGCGTAACGCTCTCGCTGGGAGCCTGGATCCCAGCGTAACTGTGTGTTAACAGGAAACCCCCGATGACTGATCAGTGTTTCTTTACTTCTCGCACTCTGCTTCCAGGCGCTCACCTGACACTGATCTGCGGGTGGTGGTCCCTTAGCTACCGACCACCGATCACCATTCTGAGTGATCGCCTCCCTGATTCACCTGCTATCCTCTACCACGTGTCACTCCATGAACGATCCATGTGGTCAACTGCTGTTGACGTCATCGACTACCGATGACCGACCGGATCATGAATAATACTAGATTGTTTTGCTCCTCTAATATCACATGTTAGTGATATGTGCTCAAAACTCAAGAAATACTTGCATCTGTCTTTATGAAATGTAGATTATATGTGTTTACAGTAATATTTTCATATACTACTAAAGTCATAACATCACTAAATAGGGAGTGCAAAAATGGACACAGTATAAGCCAACTTTCATGGGTCAAATCATGAGAAAATTCACTATGCTGCTAAAGATTCACTAAACCTTGCATGGTTTCATATTAAAGTGAAACCCAAAGAGGCCAAACAAGCTAGCCACCTTTTTTTAGTTATTACTTAATAATAACTTATTGATACTCCAATTAATTGATTTGATTAATCTACCTTCCATTTCCCTCTGTGCTTATTCCTAGGTTCTGCATCACTTTGCTGATTCCATCAATATAAATACTCAGATTTGGAATATCTATTTTAAGGATCTCCTCCCAAAATTGGTAACAGCAAGAAAAAATGATGAGTGTGGATCTATTGCCGTTTGTGACACTCTTTGCTTACAGGTACTATTAAGCTTCATGTGTTCGGAATTTTTTTATATTTTTCAGTAACACTATAAGAATTTGAAGTGTGATTTGTTGCAATAAAATTCACTAAAGAGGCTCTAGATGGTGAAGATACAATGAGAGCTTATTTTGTCACTTATATTAAAACTTTGACCTACAGGAGACTTACACCTTTCACTGTGTGTGCATACTAGAAGTCTATCAACACCTACTTAACCAATAATATTTTCCTAATTACATAATGGTATTTAATATTTCTCAATACCCCTTTTCAAGCTAATGCTCACAAACTTCAGTTCTATATCTCAAAAAGGTGTTTTATGAGGTGAAAGTACATGAAAACTTTGTTATTGTTACATTTCTAGCACATGAGTTATTTTATACTACATCTCCAACATGTCCCTTACAGGAGCTCTTTGGACTTGAAACAGCGACTATTTTGTTCTGAAATCAACATTTTATTAGAAAAACATGGCAAGTAGGAGTGAACTATAGATCAGTTGGTCATAGATATTCTAATATTATGTGATGAAATAACTCCACTGAAAGCTCAAGATGTTAGGAAAGGCTTGTGAATGCTTTTATATTACACCCTTGAGTAATTGAGAACCATCCTTAGGAGTTTTTTTTTCCATAATTTAACATTTTCTTAATTTCTTTTCTTATCTATCAGGGTTATTAGCCTTTTTTTATTTTGTGCTTGGGATTTTTCTAGTAATACTGTAATTGTAACATCCCGCCAAAGTAATACATACATACAGGTATAATGAAATTAAATGTAACCAAATAATATTGAAGAGAAATAACATGATAATATATATATTTGAAATGAAGTTGCTCCTCTTAGGGAGTTTAATACATAACCAAATCAAATGTTTGCAAGATTTTACGAAAATAAAAGAAATGCAGTAAGACAGGCGGTCTCAAAAGAAAACGGCGATCTCCAACTTCAAAACGGCGATCACCAGAAGTCCCCAAAAATGGGCGACTTGCTAGCCAGACATAAAATCGGCGATCTCATAACAGGCGACCTCAAAACAGGCGATCTGATAGTAGGGCAAAATCCGGCGATCACCACCGAGAGGTGGAAATGGGCGATCTCTGCCCTCGGCGACCACCCCTTTAGGGAGCTCTTCTTCCTGGAAGGTCTTCTGCTCCCGCGTAACAATTACACGATCATCACAGTTTTGAGAAGGCAACCAAAATGACAGATAAAAGGGTAAGCTAGATAATATGAAAGGAGTTTAAATCATGCATATGAAAAAAACCCAAGTAAACCAAGTTTCCAAAATATCCAAGTAAACGTAGAGCTACTCATAGCATTCAACTAATCGCCCAAATTCACAAATTCACAAACATTTCCCATAGTCATTCCATTTCACACCACAGCATCAAGTGTCTATCAGTATTCCAGTTTCTCATTTCACCATTTCACATGTCAGACTTTCCACTGACTCACCACACAAGACACTTGACACTACTTCCGGATTGACTCATGCATTGATTAGACTCGGAGATGTGCACCTGTCACACTGCCCACTGTGGAATCTCGCACATCCACAGGGTCGCCGTGAAATCTCACACATTCACAGGCATATGATGAATCTCAACACATCACCATACAGTATGACAAGGTAAATCCACGCAATACAGGTCGGTATGTTCTCTTTCAAACAACCCACCCATACAGGTGAACCTCCTTCGACTCTCCCAACTGAGTAACTTCCTCTATGTGATTCCATTATCAGCAGAGTCAGGATATCTCGTTCATAATCACCGATCAATGCACATCTAACATGGTCTTACACGGTATTTCCTTTCCTGAAAATACTATGCCTCGACCCCACATTCACAACATTCAACACATCATACCATACTCAAAGAAATGATTTCAATCACAGCAATAGCCATTTCAAAGGATTCATATTTTCGAATATCTCATGTAAATCTCAAGCAGTTCTCAAAACAACATCAAACACAAGGAGTTCGCAAAACAGCGCCAAAACCGGCGACCTGGTTCAAAAACAAGGTATTTCGAAAACTGTATATAAAACCGGCGACCTCGTCGCCCAAGCACACAAACAGAGCATTTTACGCAGATGAAAACGAAAATGGCGACCACGTCGCCCTCACTTCAGAAGATAGTTAAACTATGGCTCGTATGGAAAAGAGGTCTAGCTTCCCTTACCTGGACTTGCGCAAACACCAGGAGCTTCGAAATCCAACGAAGCTTGAAGAATGCCTTGGCTCTGTTTTGAAGATCTTGCAGAGAACTGCTCAAGTGCTCCAATGGTGTTCCTTCTCGTCGTACTCTTGTGTGGAGATGCTGAAATCGCAACGCGGAGGAGGAAACTCACTCTTTCTCTCTTCGAGTACAACAATGCTTTCTTTCTCTCAGGTGTGGATTTCTGCAACTTAAACCCCTTTTATCCCTCCAAAAGCAGCTGCCACCACCCACTCTGCAGGGAAGTTTGCGTGTACGCTTCCCTGCACAGTACTACTGAGCGTGCCTCTGCGCAGGCTACGCTATGAGGTCACTATTCTGAACCACCTTTTGTCTACGTGGCGCGCGTGCAGAACGTCTCTTGCTGGGAGTCTGGGTCCCACGTTCTCTGTGTATAACTTAACGTAGCGCGATGACCTTTTCACTGATGACCACAGGCGCGAAGGCTAACAACCGATGACCTCTCGTGCGAAGGCTAACAACCGATGAGCTATCGCGCGATGACAACCCGCGGATGAGCTATCGCGCGATGACACCCGCTGATGAGCTATCGCGCGATGACACCCGCTGATGAGCTATCGCGCGATGACAACCCGCTGATGAGCTATCGCGCGATGACAACCCGCTGATGAGCTATCGCGCGATGACAACCCGCTGATGAGCTATCGCGCGATGACAACCCGCTGATGAGCTATCGCGCGATGACAACCCGCTGATGACCTCTCGCGCGAGCGACCGATGTCTCTCTTCTCTGGTGACGCCTGCATGCCTCGCGCCCAGGCGATGACGTGTGGTCTAGGCGACCGGCGATGATGTATAAACAAGAAACTCTTATCGTTTTTCCTAGACTACACTTTCCTTCCTTTTTAACTTAGATAAAACATACATAGAATTTACTTAAACATACTCATTCATTTCAATAAATCTCAGGTCCTTACATTCTCCCCAACAACAAAAATTTTCGTCCTCGAAAATTGGATTACAAGGAAAAGAGGTATGGATAAGCCTCCCTCATGGGTTCTTCTAATTCCCAAGTAGAATCCCCCGATTTCTCATCCCACACCACTTTCACCATGTTGATGGTCTTGCCCCTGAGCTGTTTACACTGCCGATCGTCAATCCTAACTGGTTTGGCTTCAAAGGACAAGTCATCCCTAATCTGCACGTCGTCTACATCCAGCACATGACTAGGGTCTGCCATGTACTTCCTCAGCTGTGACACGTGAAACACATTGTGCAGATTTGCCAGATGGGGAGGTAGGGCGATTTCATACGCCACAGGGCCAATCCTTCTCAAGATCTGATATGGTCCCACGAATTTGGGGGACAACTTCTTTGGCCTGATCGCCCGCCCTACACCCTTGGTTGGTGTCACTTTCATGAACACGTGATCTCCAGCAGCAAACTCCAAAGGCTTCCTCCTCTGATCTGCATAGGACTTCTGCCTACTCTGAGAGGCTTTCATCCTGCTTTGTATCAGCTTCACCTTCTCGGTCGTCTGCTGAATCAACTCTGGTCCAACCAAGACTGCCTCGCCCTCCTGGTACCAACATAATGGAGTTCTGCATTTCCTCCCATACAGGGCTTCATATGGCGCCATCCCAATGCTGGCGTGGTAGCTATTGTTATAGGTGAACTCCACTAGTGGCAACACCTCCGTCCAACCTCCCAATTGATCTAAAACGCATGCCCTCAGCAGATCTTCCAAAGATTGGATTGTCCTCTCTGACTGACCATCTGTTTGGGGATGATATGCAGAGCTCATCCTCAACTTGGTTCCCAAACACTCTTGCAAGGTCTGCCAAAACCGTGAAGTGAACCTGGGATCCCTATCTGAAATGATGCTGGAAGGCACTCCATGCAACCTCACAACCTCCTTGATGTACAGCTGTGCCAACTTGGCCATGGGCATCTTCATATTTACTGGGAGGAAGTGGGCACTCTTCGTCAGTCTATCAATGATGACCCAGATTGCATCATGACCCTTTACTGATCTGGGTAAATGGGTGACAAAATCCATGGCGATGCTGTCCCATTTCCACTCAGGGATATCCAGTTGCTGCAACAGCCCGCCAGGTCTTTGGTGTTCCACCTTCGCCTTTTGACACGTTAAGCAGGTTGCCACGTACTGGGCGACGTCCCTCTTCATGCCTGACCACCAAAATGACTCCTTCAAGTCATGGTACATCTTGTTCATGCCTGGGTGGAGGTTAAGGCGACTCTTATGGCCTTCCTCTAGGATCATCTCCTTCAACTCGTCATTTGTAGGTATGCAGATCCTGCCATCAAACCTCAAGATCCCATCCTCGCCCATCTCAAAGCCTCTCGCCTGATCTGTCCCTAGTGACTCCATAGTGCGCTTCAGGCTAGGGTCCTCCAATTGTTTGTCCTTCAACATCACAAGGAAGTCATTAGTTATAGTCAGCTTACTACAACTAATGTGATTCACGTGGAACTCTACTCCCAGGTTTAAGTCCCTGAACTGCTCGATCAGCTTCTGCTCTTCCATCATCATGGTGGCGACTTGTATAGACTTCCTACTCAAGGCATCTGCCACTACATTGGCCTTCCCTGGGTGATACATGAGTTGAAAGTCGTAGTCCTTTAGGAATTCCATCCACCTTCTTTGTCTCATGTTTAGCTCCCTCTGATCGAACAGGTACTTCAAGCTCTTGTGGTCACTGAACACCTGGAACCGAGCTCCATATAGATAATGCCTCCAGATCTTCAAGGCAAACACTACCGCTGCCAACTCCAAATCATGAGTAGGGTAGTTTCTCTCATGCACCTTGAGTTGCCTTGAAGCATATGCAACCACCCTCTTCTCTTGCATCAAGACGCATCCCAAGCCTTGATGTGAGGCATCACAGAAGACGTCAAAAGGTCTTCCTATCTCGGGGATCACCAGCACTGGAGCACTGGTCAACCTCTCCTTTAGCTCCCTGAAGCTCTGCTCACATCGGTCGGTCCAAGCAAAGGGTTGGTCCTTGCGAGTCAGCTGTGTCAAAGGAGCCACTACCTTGGAAAAATCCTCAATAAACCTCCGATAGTAGCCCGCCAACCCCACAAAGCTCCTTATCTCAGTCACTGTCTTAGGACGTTCCCATTGTAGCACTGCCTCTACCTTGGCTGGATCTACCGAGATCCCTTGGGCAGATATCACGTGTCCTAAGAAGTTGACTTCCCTTAGCCAGAACTCACACTTGGAGAACTTGGCATAGAGCTGCTTCTCCCTCAGTATTTCCAATACTGCCCTTAGGTGTTCCTCATGCTCTTCCTCGGTCTTTGAATAAATGAGGATGTCATCTATGAAGACCACCACAAACTTATCCAAGAAAGGGCGAAAGATCCTATTCATATAGTCCATGAATAGAGCTGGAGCATTGGTGACTCCAAATGGCATCACTACATACTCGTAGTGCCCATATCTAGACCTAAAAGCTGTCTTCTGAACATCTTCAGCTTTTACCAAGATTTGGTGATACCCCGATCTCAGGTCAATCTTGGAGAACACCGAGGCCCCATGAATTTGGTCCATCAAATCATCAATCCGAGGTAGGGGGTACTTGTTCTTGATGGTCAATTTGTTCAATTGCCTGTAGTCTATGCACAACCGAGACCCTCCATCCTTCTTCTTGACTAGGAGCACTGGAGCTCCCCATGGAGATACGCTGGGTCTGATGAACTGCTTCTCCAGCAACTCTTCCAATTGCTTCTTTAACTCCTCCAACTCGGCTGGTGCCATCCTGTAAGGTGCCATTGACACTGGTCCAGCTCCAGGTACCAAGTCAATAGAGAATTCCACTTCTCTCTTAGGGGGTAATCCAGGCACCTCCTCTGGGAACACATCGGTGAAGTCTCTCACCACTTGGATCTCGTTTACGTCCCCTTTATTCTCCACTTCCAACCGGGCGAGCACCACGAAGCACCTCGCCCCTTCTTCCAATGCTGATCGCCCTTGTTGAACTGTTAACACATCCGCTTCATGGGGGTCTGGAAACGCTACCTTCTGCCTACCACAGTCTATGAGGACGTGATTGGCAGTTAACCAATCCATTCCTAGGATGACATCCAGGTCCTGAAGAGGTAGGCAGATCAAGTTCACCTTGAATCTACGTCCTTCTACAATCACTGGACATTCAGGGCACACTGTAGAGGTCGACACCTGTCCTGACGCAGGTGTAGAGACCAACAGCTCAAAAGGTAACTCCTTCACTAGGAGACCCAACTCAGCTACACACAGGCTTGACACAAAGGAGTGTGTCGCTCCAGAATCAAACAAAGCCCTTACACCTCTACCAGCAATAAAACAAACACCTTGGATGAGGTTACCTGACTGAGTTGCCTCTGCTCCAGACATGGCGAACACCCTCCCTGCTGCCTGAGGTCTGCTGCCCTCGTTCCTCGTCTGCTGAGAGCCACTGGGCTGGGTCGCCCTATTCTGGTTAGGGCATTCTCTAGCAAAATGCCCCGTCTTTTGGCAGACAAAACATCTCCTCTCTGGATCCCTCTTGGGGCACACGCTGGCTGTATGGGGTCCACCGCAATGGAAACATTTAAGTTTCCCAGGTTGTTGCTGTTGGAACCGGGATGAAGCTGTTCCCACCCGATGTGGTGAAGGCCTAGCATATGGCTTGCTTTGTGGGTGCTGTGCCTTAGCTCTCCCACTGGAAGGACCTCCTGGGTGTGACCTGATCACCCTAGACTCACCCTTTTCCAGGGTCTCCACCATCTTTGCCTTCTCCACTAAGGCGTGGAACTCCCTGATGCACATCGGTGCTATGGTCTTCTTCAGCCCATGCTTCAGTCCTTCCTCGAACTTCCTACACCTCCAGGCCTCGGAGGTCGCCTGGGTATAAAACCGGGCGAGGTACTCGAAACGGGCAGCATATGCGTTTATAGTCATGTCCCCCTGCTCCAACTTCAGGAACTCAGCCTCTCTTGCAAACTTGGCGCTGTCTGGGAAGTACTTCTCTAAGAACTTCACCCTGAAGCTCTCCCAATCCAGAACATCCTCCCGTGCCTCCATCATTTGCTGAGCTCCCATCCACCAGAACTCTGCTTCTCCTGATAGCAGATAAGTGGCGAACAGCAGCTTCTTCTCTTCAGGGCAGGAGGTCGCCCTAAAGATTTTCTCCAACTCCCTGACCCACTGATCTGCCTGGTCAGGGGTAGCGTTCCCACTGAACTTAGGTGGGTTGTGCCTCATGAACTCAGCTAATCCCATCTGTTCCTGGGGCTGACCAACGTGGGAGTTTGTCTCAGCAGATCGGGCAGTTTCCCAGTGCTGCATTGTGGCTTGATGGTTCTGGGCCATTGCGGCGTTCTGCTGCTGAATGGCAGTCGCCATCATCTCAATGGCCTTGGCGATTTGACTCATTTCTGAGGAAGGTTGGGGTGGGGTAGCAGGTCTACGTGCCATCTTCTTCGCTCTGAATTCTGAATCTATAGGCTTCTATAATCCCTACAACTATAAGAATGAAACCGATAAGAATCAATTCATTCAAGGGGGGTAACAGCTAGACCTTACAAAGGTCAGCATCTCAAAATCATAAAGAATTTGAGTTTATCAACATACTCGTAATACTTAGAATCTCAAGCAAGGTATTAGAACAGCTACTGATATCATCACCATCAGATCAAACAACCATTTTCAGTCAATTGCAAAAACACTCAATAAGCTAAACTAGATCACACCAGCGTTCAATGTATACTAAACATCAAATCTTTGGAATTAAGATTGAGAATCATCTCGATCCAGTTATGAGTGTGCACCCTCATTACTTCATCAAGATCTTCTCACCCTTAATACTAAGATTTTCAGCTAAAGCATACGTTCACTAAAGCACAGAAGCACACACAAACTTTTCAATGCAAAACGTTTGAAAACCTTTCACTATAGTTGTTATTTAAAAACTCAAATAACTTTTATGAGCAGAAGAAACACAATGGATCCACAGCCCTCAGGTCATCCTAAGGACGAACTGCTCTGATACCATTAATGTAACATCCCGCCAAAGTAATACATACATACAGGTATAATGAAATTAAATGTAACCAAATAATATTGAAGAGAAATAACATGATAATATATATATTTGAAATGAAGTTGCTCCTCTTAGGGAGTTTAATACATAACCAAATCAAATGTTTGCAAGATTTTACGAAAATAAAAGAAATGCAGTAAGACAGGCGGTCTCAAAAGAAAACGGCGATCTCCAACTTCAAAACGGCGATCACCAGAAGTCCCCAAAAATGGGCGACTTGCTAGCCAGACATAAAATCGGCGATCTCATAACAGGCGACCTCAAAACAGGCGATCTGATAGTAGGGCAAAATCCGGCGATCACCACCGAGAGGTGGAAATGGGCGATCTCTGCCCTCGGCGACCACCCCTTTAGGGAGCTCTTCTTCCTGGAAGGTCTTCTGCTCCCGCGTAACAATTACACGATCATCACAGTTTTGAGAAGGCAACCAAAATGACAGATAAAAGGGTAAGCTAGATAATATGAAAGGAGTTTAAATCATGCATATGAAAAAAACCCAAGTAAACCAAGTTTCCAAAATATCCAAGTAAACGTAGAGCTACTCATAGCATTCAACTAATCGCCCAAATTCACAAATTCACAAACATTTCCCATAGTCATTCCATTTCACACCACAGCATCAAGTGTCTATCAGTATTCCAGTTTCTCATTTCACCATTTCACATGTCAGACTTTCCACTGACTCACCACACAAGACACTTGACACTACTTCCGGATTGACTCATGCATTGATTAGACTCGGAGATGTGCACCTGTCACACTGCCCACTGTGGAATCTCGCACATCCACAGGGTCGCCGTGAAATCTCACACATTCACAGGCATATGATGAATCTCAACACATCACCATACAGTATGACAAGGTAAATCCACGCAATACAGGTCGGTATGTTCTCTTTCAAACAACCCACCCATACAGGTGAACCTCCTTCGACTCTCCCAACTGAGTAACTTCCTCTATGTGATTCCATTATCAGCAGAGTCAGGATATCTCGTTCATAATCACCGATCAATGCACATCTAACATGGTCTTACACGGTATTTCCTTTCCTGAAAATACTATGCCTCGACCCCACATTCACAACATTCAACACATCATACCATACTCAAAGAAATGATTTCAATCACAGCAATAGCCATTTCAAAGGATTCATATTTTCGAATATCTCATGTAAATCTCAAGCAGTTCTCAAAACAACATCAAACACAAGGAGTTCGCAAAACAGCGCCAAAACCGGCGACCTGGTTCAAAAACAAGGTATTTCGAAAACTGTATATAAAACCGGCGACCTCGTCGCCCAAGCACACAAACAGAGCATTTTACGCAGATGAAAACGAAAATGGCGACCACGTCGCCCTCACTTCAGAAGATAGTTAAACTATGGCTCGTATGGAAAAGAGGTCTAGCTTCCCTTACCTGGACTTGCGCAAACACCAGGAGCTTCGAAATCCAACGAAGCTTGAAGAATGCCTTGGCTCTGTTTTGAAGATCTTGCAGAGAACTGCTCAAGTGCTCCAATGGTGTTCCTTCTCGTCGTACTCTTGTGTGGAGATGCTGAAATCGCAACGCGGAGGAGGAAACTCACTCTTTCTCTCTTCGAGTACAACAATGCTTTCTTTCTCTCAGGTGTGGATTTCTGCAACTTAAACCCCTTTTATCCCTCCAAAAGCAGCTGCCACCACCCACTCTGCAGGGAAGTTTGCGTGTACGCTTCCCTGCACAGTACTACTGAGCGTGCCTCTGCGCAGGCTACGCTATGAGGTCACTATTCTGAACCACCTTTTGTCTACGTGGCGCGCGTGCAGAACGTCTCTTGCTGGGAGTCTGGGTCCCACGTTCTCTGTGTATAACTTAACGTAGCGCGATGACCTTTTCACTGATGACCACAGGCGCGAAGGCTAACAACCGATGACCTCTCGTGCGAAGGCTAACAACCGATGAGCTATCGCGCGATGACAACCCGCGGATGAGCTATCGCGCGATGACACCCGCTGATGAGCTATCGCGCGATGACACCCGCTGATGAGCTATCGCGCGATGACAACCCGCTGATGAGCTATCGCGCGATGACAACCCGCTGATGAGCTATCGCGCGATGACAACCCGCTGATGAGCTATCGCGCGATGACAACCCGCTGATGAGCTATCGCGCGATGACAACCCGCTGATGACCTCTCGCGCGAGCGACCGATGTCTCTCTTCTCTGGTGACGCCTGCATGCCTCGCGCCCAGGCGATGACGTGTGGTCTAGGCGACCGGCGATGATGTATAAACAAGAAACTCTTATCGTTTTTCCTAGACTACACTTTCCTTCCTTTTTAACTTAGATAAAACATACATAGAATTTACTTAAACATACTCATTCATTTCAATAAATCTCAGGTCCTTACAGTAATAGCACTTAACCTTACTATATCAGCAGCATAAAATGGACCACTAAGTTAGTTCTTGCTAAAATTCTACACCTCTCGTGATCATCTGCAAGAATTTGCCAAGGATCTTTTATTCCAAAGTTGAAATCTATTGGTTTTTAGACAATTTTAACAATTAATATCAATTTGTGTGCAAAAAAACCTCACTTCTGTTGAACCCTTGAAGCTTAGCCATGCCTCCTGAGTTCTGAATGGGGTTATACACACCTTAATTATGATAATGATGAATTCCTTGACTCCTCAAACATGGTCCATTAAATATCCTGTGAAACAAAATGAAATCAGATACAAAACTTTATATTATTGGTCTACTTGGTAAAGTTGATTAATGAATAACAACCAATAAACTTTGCATATGATTTCAAAATAAATAACAAACAAGTCACTGTACTTAGAGAGTAAGTACATCAAGTAAGTGGTTTTTAATTCTCATTCTTGACTTTCTGTACATTTGATGTCAGAATAATCAGGTAATAGTAGCTTGGTACAAATTTAGAGTATTTGTTATAATGCTTCAGCACCATTGCAGGCTCTCTTAAAGAGAATTCACTATGGAAAATTTGTTGCTGAGGCAAAGTTTCAAGATGCCCCTTCTGAATATGAATCTGCAATTAAAGCAAAAGTAAACTTCTGCATAACTAATTCATCATATTTTGCATTGTAATTCTAAATATGCCCAAGTTACTTAATTTTGTGATGCTACATTATCTTGAACCTCTTTCAGGACAGGAAACTGTTGTTAGAGTTGTTGACATATGAAAATGTGGAGGCATTAGTGAAGAAGAGAGTAGAATTGAAGGCAAAATCATTTGGCCAGGTGGTGAAGATTGATGAAGCAGACAATGTAGCCAATCCTACCTATAAAATCAAGCCAAGTTTTATTGCAAATCTCTATGAAAACTGGGTTATGCCTCTCACAAAAGAGGTGCAAGTGGAGTACTTGTTGAGAAGACTTGAGTAAACAAAGACAAGATGACCCTAAACAGAATGCATGGTAAAGAAAGTAATTATATTAGTGTTTTTATTTTCATGAAGTTAATTTAAATTTTTTTTCTTGTTTGTTGTACCTATGTAATTGAACTCAAACATAGTTATTTTGTTCTCGTTTTTTACCAACTGTGATATATTTTAAAATAATAATCTTATTAAAAAATTAATTAACTAAGTATTATAATTATTGAAGAATGTTGTAAACTTTTTAGTGCAAAATGAACATAAAAAAATATATAAAAATATAAAAGAATAAAAACCAGATCACAAATATAAAATTATATAAACTTATTTAAAATATATCTGAGTGCAAAATACTAAAATATATCTTGGCGCAAAGTACTGGCGCTGAACAAATTTGTGGTAGAGAACAAGTATATCTCATTTAAATCAGAATTTGACAAGTAAATTCAAGACTTAAACTTCAAAATATATTTCACAATCAATTTAAACAGTCAACTAATTATCCAATTGTTTAAACTTCGAACCATTTTCATAAAAAAAAATTATTTAAATAAACAAAACAACCTCTCAGGAGAAATTTGAAACTTGTGACCACATTATATTCACATCCAAATCCTCTAAACTAAAGTTCTAGTGAGAGAGATAACTATATTCCCTTACCTGAATAGAAGGATGAGCACTCTCAAAGAGTTCCAACTCCTAAAAATAGGATAACCTAACCTACATCACCGAGTCATGGTCAATGATCTAAACACATCACTAGGATTCTAAACTAATAGAGACTAATCATGAAGTTATAGACACTACATGCAAAGCACGTCTATCCAAGTGAACAAAAAACTCAAAACTGACTCAAAGGAAAAAAGAGCAAAAAAGAACTTATTGCCAATAGTCCAAAGGTGGTCTCCGATTCGCCAAATTGATGAAAGATATGGTTATAAATCTAAAGAGAAGGCAAAGAAGAAAAACACTTTTTAAAAAAAAAAGAGAGATTGTGGTTATTTAAAATGAAACCTGGATAACTAAATTTTTTATTTAAAAGTCAATGGCATTTTAAATACATATTTCTTCCATAACCATCTAAGGCATCTTTTAAGGAAAATATCATGACGGAGCTTCGAATTCCAAAGTGAACAATACCTCAGTTACGGTGGTTGATCCTATGGATGTTATCTCATAGACTTGAGGTCGAAACAAAAGTGATATAATTAAAATAACACCTGAATATTTTATTATTAAAGTAAAAAATTCATATAAATAAAAAATTTAATTATTTAGGTTTCATTTTAAATAACCACAATCTTTTTTAAAAAATATTTTCTTCTCTGCCTTCTCTTTAGATTTATAACCCTATATTTCATCCATTTGGTGATCGAGGCCACCTTTGGACTATTGGCAGTAAGTTCTCCTTTTTGCTCTTTTTTCCTTTGAGTGATTTTTTTGTTCACTTGGGTAGACATGCATTGCATGTAGTGTCTATGGATTTATGATTAGTCTCTATTAGTTCAAGGTACACCTAATAGTCTCATATCACTTAGGAGTCGAGGTCAAGGACACTTTAAATATACCTTCATCCCTTAACCCTCTGAGGCACCTTTAGGACAAAACCATGACGAAGCTCCAAGCTCCGAAACGGACATTATCTCGGATACGATGATTGACTTTAGTGATGCTATCTTAACAGACTTAAGGTTAGAACATTGGTGTCGTATGTGGGAATCGAAAAAGGATTCCAAAGATGTATCATTGTCCCTTAGCCCTTGACTAAGAGGTTTGTTCTGATACGTCCAATAATCTCATATTGCTCAGGAGTTGAGGTCAGAAACACTCTAAATACATCTTTCTCCCTTAATTCTTCGAGACACCTTTTAAAATAAAATGTGACAAAGCTACGAGCTTCAAAATAAATAATATTTTAAATGGAGTGATTGACCCCAATGATATTATCTCAATGAAAGTAATTTCAAAATATTATATTCTCCACCTCGGAGCTCTCCTATCTATATTCTTTTAAAACCAATTGAGAATAATGCTATAATTCCCTTTATGAAAAACAGAAAGAGAGATGCTTTAAATGAGTAATCCAAAATGCTTGACAAAAGCCTAAAAAGTCATCAAACAGCTGGAGAAAACTATAAAATCATGTGATGTGTGGTCTATCACCATTTTCTTCTCAATAATTGGAAACTTCGATTGGAATGAAAATGAATAGGTTTATGATAGTGCCATGGTCGGTGTTATTAGCCTTTTGAGCTGGAAAAGACAAATTTCTGACCCCGCCTTCTGTGTTGCCACATGTTTATTATCACAAATTAGCTTCAATGTTAACTTACTTGGTATTTCAAATTCACATATTATCATAACATTCAAAGTGATATTATATTGGAGGAAAAAGAAAGTTAGGGTTAAACTTAGTTTCTGATTTTTCCTAATGAAAGGCTACATAAAACATATCTCTTTAATCATCCTATTTTATAGGAATAAAATATAATGCAGCAAATTAAGAACAATGCATAAATGTTATATTATAATAATTTTGATGATTTCCTATTGTGAAAATTATGTTTTATTAGAATTTAAAAATTTATTATGGAAAATATGCCCAGATAAATTAAACATAACAAGGATAAAAAATAATGAAAATATTTTCATAATGATTTTCAATCTATTCAATTGTAAAATTTAGCAAAAATGTATGAATTAAATATGTTATTATTGTGTGAAAATTGAAATTAATTCTTTTATTGTTTAAATTCAAAAATAAAATTACTTCTTATATAATTTCAAAGATGGTGAGATGTTTATTGAAAATGTACATGTAACATGCTCGCAAAGTCAGTTAACGATTGTTGTAATAGTGGTGAGAAAAAGGAAAAAAAAAAAAAAAAAGCCAAAGACCCTTCCCCCCAGTCACGCACCAATTCTTTTCTCTCTTCCACCATATTCTCTTTTTCCCTTCTTTCTTAATTTTTTCTCCCAATTTTCATCTATTTTAGAATCTGATCAGACCACGTTGTAGCTGGGGAGTTAAGGAACATTTCTAACCGATCAGAATTTTAAACAGAGTAAGTTCATTTTTACTCTAAAGATCCTTTATTCTCTGTTTTTCGCTATACTTTAGTCATCAATCTTGGTGGGGTCAGTTGAGAAGATTAATCCTCTCAACTTATTCTAGTATATACTAAATTTATGTTTTGTTTGGATAACTTGCATTAGGCCCGAAAATCTCAAAGCTTATCCAGACGGTGGAGAATAAAATTCTAGAAGTTGCTTGGAAAGCAAGCAATTAAGGTAAGGGAAGCTAAATTTAATTTTTTAATAACATCCTAGGCTAGAAGATTCTGGATGTGGAAGGGACGTGGTCCCAATATTAAATTTCTCTTGTAGGGATGTTGTATGTGTTATATTGTGTTCTTTGTTTATATATTATTTAAACTCGTAAAAATATTATATTTTGATAGTTTAGTATTTAAGTGTTATTTTTTTTATATTAAATAAGATTTTAAATATTGTGGATTGTGTTTTGGAATGATACTGTATGATGAAAATGATATGAAATTGATGTCATACATTTGGGATAACGTATGAATTGTTGTTTGATGGCATTAAGTATGAAAAGCCTATGTTTAACGGAGATCCTCTGACTTCATTGATGATCTAAGTCATGTAGACTAAGATATCAGGTGGTGAGAAGCTGAGAGGGAGTTCTTACACACTGGGTCCCGCTGTAGACACTCGGTATTGGATGTTTGAACTTACCCTGATCCTTTCTATTGGATTCGCTAATAATCTTTGGATCAGGTGGTAGTCTCTGGTAGGGGCATACTTAATGAGTCTTTCGGAAGACGAAGTGGGATTGAAATGAAATTCAATGACTGTGATTGAAAATAGATCCATGTGTGGTCTATATGAATGATGAAATTGATATTGAGATTTTATATAACAACATTTAAAGAAAAGTTTATAAACTATTAGTTTGATTTGTTCTTTTTGCATGAATTTAATATGTTATGAAATTTCTTTTTACTAGCTTACCCTTGCTTTTCTTGTTGTGTTTGAACTGCGATGACTGTACGTACACGAGCAAATGATCATACAGGTATCTGAGGTTCTTGAGAGCTTTAGGATGTTATTTTGGATTGTATATTGTAAATATTTTTATTTCTATAAGTCCTAATATGTATTAGGAATGTTTTGAAAAACTCCAAGTTTGTATAGAACTAGTAGAACTTTTATTGTATTAGTTAGATGAAATTTTCTGGGGTGTTACATTGTCGTCTCCAGAAATGGAACACAGATTTTTCTGAAAAATATAGTGATTAAAATAATTTTATTTCTTAATTTGAGAGACTAAAATTAAATCATTCCAAAATTTAAATCCTGAAAATATAATTAATTCAAGGATTATATTACTAATTTTTGGTTTAATTGTGTTTTTATTTTATAAAATTTGGGACAAAAGTGGTTCGGCTTTTGGTTTCTTAATATTTTTTTAAAATTAGAAAAAATGTTTTAAATATAAATTTGAAGAATTAAAATGATTTTTTAAAAATTTATTTCCTTTTTTAAAAACTAAATTGTTTTAAAAAAATTAAAAGACTAAAACTAAATTGATTCAAACTTCCATGTGAACATGTTTAACAAAATCAAATTTCTATTTATCCAGTTAAAAAGTTACTATAAATTCTAATTAAATTAAAAAAAAAACTATACTAATTTTTTTCTCACAATTTAAAGTTAAGGTGAAACTTAATACGCTAGACTAAGGCTATGTTTGGATTCGGGGGTGGACTGTAGTCGACGACGGATGTCCCAGGGTCACCCACGTTTGGTTCGACATGCACATGCGAGTGAGGTTTTAGCAGATGGTGAGAAAGTTGAGCGCAAATTGGTTCTTCGGGTGAATGAGAAGAAAGGCAGAAAGGAGGGAGTGAAAGCCACGTCAGCTTTGAGAAGTTACGAATGTAACCTTCTCTTTTTCATTTATTCCTCTTGACGTGGTGGGTGCCTTTCATGAAAACAGTTTCTTCTGCTTTTCACGTGGTGCCATTCATGCAACCAGACAAACCTTGCATGCAGGTTCGGCAATACCTCTCACACCACTGTTACCACTGTTACGCATGACCGATGATTTCCGCAGTGCTTGATTGATCTGTGAGGTAGGCATTGCCATGTTTTTTTTTTCATATAACCCATTGCCACTGAAAATGGAGTGAACCCTAAACTACAACTTAACAGGTAACCGATTATCATTTGTGTGGTTTTTGAAACATAATCGGTTATGAAGGTGTGATAATCGATTATGGGTTTAGTTGGTGATCCGGTCGGTCATCGGTAGTCGATGACATCAGCAGCAGTTGACCACGTGGACCGTTCACAGGGTGACACGTGGTAGAGGATAGCAGGTGAATCAGGGAGGCGATCACTCAAAATGGTGACCGGTGATCGGTTGCCAAGGAACCACCACCCGCAGATCAGTGCCAGGTGAGCGCCTGGAAGCAGAGCGCGAGAAGTAATGAAGCACTGATCAGTCATCGAGGGTTTCCTGTTAACACACAGTTAAGCTGGGATCCAGGCTCCCAGCGAGAGCGTTACGCAAGAAGTACAGGTCAAGTAATCGCCTATCGCCTTGAGGACGAGTAATCGCCTATCGCCTTGAGGATGAGTAATCGCCTATCGCCGTGCATGAAGATCAGTAATCGCCGAGATAGCACATGATCGTCGTGTGTGAAGGTTAGGAGATCAGGTGGTCAGCAAGTCGCCGAAGGAGCACATCGCCGGGTATTTGAGAAGGCTTGGCAAGCACTTGTTGTATGGTCTAAATACAGAGGATAAGTGGCATGTCTGCCACCATGTGTAGTGTGAGTCGTGATACCCAGTGTTAACCAGCTCGCCATGTTAAGGTTGCGCCCAGGGTAGCCTGTACACTAAGCTACTCCCTGTGTGGATAACTTAGTTGCAGGAGCAAAGTGAAGGTAACGTTTCAGCTGCAGGTACTCCAGATGGTGACACGTGTATGACCAGATGTTATCCACGTGTCAAGAGGAATAACCGTCAGGAGAGAGAAAGACTCAGGTATATATACGAAATTCTTAACAGAATTGAGGGAGATTCATTTTCGGTGGTGATTCACTTGTACATGGCTCTGAGTTTTCTTTGAAGTTCTTTGTTGATTCAATCACTGACTTGAGCGTTGGAGCGCAACCGGCCGCAGAGGCGCCATATTGTTCTTGCAAGTGCCTTGGAAGATTTTCAGGTGGAGGTCATTGATGTGCTTGGCGTGAAGCTGGTGAGGACGTGATTCGAGAAGGAGAAGCTCTGGCGTTTTGGTCAAGATGCTGGATCAGTTGGTTTTGGCCCATAATCGATTATGGCTGTTTTTTAACATGGATGATAATCGATTATGGGCCCTGTTATATTTAGCCCATAAACGATTATGCTTCTTTGTTTTTTTTTTTCTTTTTTTTTTAGGCTTCATTGGTGGTGGTTTGTTCTTTTTGTTGGTGGTTGTTGTTGGTGGTGGTCTCTTCTTCTTGATCCACTTCACTTGAATTTCTTGTGGTTTTTTGTTGTGATATTTATTTTTGTTTGACCTTTTTTTATTTAAATTTGTTGTGTATGATATATATAACATTATGTTGTGTATGATAATCATAATGCTTTGATAAATATGTACTTTATAGTAGGAAATATCATGAAAAATTTTATAATTTTCTGATAAGTGTAAGTATAAAAACTAAAACCTGAAAATACTTAAAAAAGAACTAAATAATACTAAAAAATAAAAAAATAATAGTAAATGATGGATTTTTGGAATTTTTGTTGACCCCAAAATAATTGCCCATCGCGTTCCTTGCGTCTTTTCGAATAACTTTCATTTTTTACGTGTCTCCATCCGACTTCTATATCAAAAGTTATGGCCATTTCAAGTTTTTTCAACCTAATTCTTCCCAACTCCAAATCTATCAATTTTCTCTTTAATATGAGGACCCCTCCATCAAATATACACCAAATCAAGTTCCCACAAAAAAATTTGGATCAAAAATCATTTTCTACCTATTTTTAATGAATTTTACAATATTTGCCTAACAACCTCAATTAATATTAAAATTATCAACATAAATTCATTTAAGTAAGAAAATGTTTTTTTATTAATTAAATATTAAATAATATATTTTATACTTTAATTTTAAATTATAATTAACTAAAATATGAAATAGGATTAATTATTATTTATTATTTTTTTATATACAAGGGTGAAATTGTAATCTTATAAATTTTACTATTCAAAATAATTTATAATATTCTTACAACTATCACATCACTCACAAATTTCAATAAACTTTCCACTCACCCACACTCTCTAATCCAAACACACCCTAAATTTGTATGTAATACAAATAATATTTTATATTTTTTTATTTTTAAATAAATTTAAAAAAAAAAAACAATTTGTACTTGAAAGAGATAGGTGGGAGCGTAACGCCACTTTAAGCAGTGTGTGCATCAGCGTACTTTGTCCTATTACCCTTTGCCAGCTCAGCCTGTGTTCTGATGCAAAGGTTAAACCTTTATCATCAGTTCACATACCTTTCGATCTTCCTTCCTTTGGGTTGTGTTCTGTGTTCCATCCAACTCCAACCAGTCACAGATTCTTCTCCTTGGCTGCATTGCACTCCAAAAAGTGAAGGGAAGGGAAAAGAATAGAGGCGTAAATAGTTAGACACCCCAAAATGGAGAGGGCTCTCACTAAAGTTAGCAGCTTGAAGGTGGGGTTGGGGAACTCATGGATCACCAAGAAGGCCAAGGAGGAGTTCTCTAACATCTCTGGAGACATCTCTGTAAGTATTTATTTTTTGGGTTTGTCTGGCACTGCATTTTGTTTTTCTTCTTCAGTGTGGTTTGGTTCTAAACATTGCTACCTTTTGGAGTTTGAGAGATCTGAAATAGAAGAAGCTTTGTCAATTGATGCCTTTTTATTTTTATTTTAGGGTGATAGATTCCCATGATGTTAAGGGCTAGAAAGTGCTTGATTCTTCATTAAAAGTTGTACCTTCGGTTGTTTCTGTAAAATGGGGTATGATTTTCCTTTTGACTTCATCTAGAGAAATTTTCTGGGTTTAGGAATGTGAAATCTTTTTTGAACCTATTTCCTGTGTGCTCTGTGCGAAGGAAAGGAAGGGGAAAAGTGTGAAATGGTATATATGTTGCAGAAGGAGGAATGAAGGTGAATGAATGATTGTTTAATGCCTCTTAAAGCGTTTTTAGTTTTTCATCATGATTCTTTTCCAGTTTCTGATTGTGAAATGACATGGTTCGCTTTAATCTGAGTAACAGATGTTTGCATATAGTAGATCTTATAAAACATTCTGGAGCAGTTTGGACCATGTGGTTTACCATACTGTTTTGGTTTTCTTTTATATTGTGTGGTCTGGAAGAGGGCATTCATTCATTTGGAATTGCACAAAGTTTAAGATGTTGGTACTTGATTTTTGCTACTTAAATTGGTACATAATGTAGCTTTGTGGTTAAGTAATTATGCATGTATTATTTGTGTGACGAGAAAGGTAATCCTGGACTTGGTGTTTCAAACAAGAAGATGAACTGATGGATGAGATGAACTTTAACTATATTGTAGAAATTTTGAATCATAAAGTGGGAATTAGCTGCAGATCAGTATGATTTTACAAATGTTTGTGTTAACAGATTAAGCTGGATAAAATTTTATGTAAAAGTGGGTTTGTGGGCGTAGGACACAATTCCAATGGGCAATCCTGTATGGTGTTTAGCCTTGAGATTTACTGTGGATTTTGATGTCACTGCCATGTGTTTGCTGAAGAAAAAATTGTGATCTTTTGCAGATCTTCTCAAATACGGTTGAAGAAAAGGCAAAGTGGATCTTCAATAAACTAAAAGGTATTAATGCGCATGTCTGTTCATGAATGCATACTAAGATTTACTTCACCCAATTATTTTAGTCAATTTAAACGTGGCATTTCTAAATTTCGTATTTTCTACATGTAAATCTTCATTGTTTTAATAAACAGTTATATAGCACTATGATAAACTAGGAGGAATATGCACCAAAACTTTGAATCAATCGATTTGTAAAATGGCAATCTAATCATTATGTTCATCACAATTCTGCAAATGCTAACATACCACCATTAAAAATTTTCCATCTCATGTCTTTTTCACATATCTATTTAGGTATGCTGAACAATTTATAAAACCAGTGATTGATTCTAAAATAACTTTTTTCACTCCCCTCCTTTTTTTCCCAGGCAAGCCGCAGAAAGGCCTACCAGAACTCCTCCAAGAGTACAATTTGCCGGCAGGGCTATTTCCTCTGAACATAATCTGTTATGAGTTTGATGAAACCAAGGGTAAGCTGATTGTGTACTTGCCATCTGCAAGTGAGGTCAGCTTCAAGGACTCTTCTGTGGTGAGATACGCAACCCGAGTCAAAGGGGTGCTTACAAGGGGAAAGCTTTCAGCAATAGATGGAATGAAAACAAAGGTTCTTGTGTGGGTGAAGGTGACAGCTGTGGCAGTCGAAGGTTACAAGTCTGATAAGTTGTGGTTTACTGCTGGTGTAAAGAAGTCAAGGACAAAAGAAGCATATGATAGGCCTCATGATGCTGTCAGAGTATCAGAATTCTGAGTTTACAAATATTATGTCATTACTATTATTGGTATGGAACAGGTAGTCCACATATTGCTGGAAATTTCTATACACAAGTTAGGAACCTCTTCTCTATATGTTATTTTCTATTAATGTTCTGGTCATTCATTGTCTCACTGAACCAGATTTTTCCGCAACTATTACGGATTTGGAAAATAATTTCCTGAATAAAACCATGCACACATTATTTTCCCAACTAGCGCTAAAGATTGTTCACGCTGAGAATTTGAGAATTTAGGTACCTGGAAATAGAATTCTCACCTTTGTTTCTTTGAATTTTGAGAGTATTTATTTTTGATGATGAACAGGAACTGAAAAAGGTTGTAAGGTGGTGATCAAAATTTGATTTCTGAAAACTATATTTTCGATTTCCAGTTGACTTTAGCGTATAATAATTTAACCTTATTAATCATTTTCTCCTCTCCATTAAAATTTTCTATTTTTAATAAAAAAATTATTTCACAAATGTGAGAATGATAGTAGAATTCTGACGTTGAACTTACTCGGGGAATTTCCCAAATCCGTACGGAAAAATGTCTCATTGAACGTGATTGACTTTGCTAGCTCAAATAAAACTCTAATGATGTTATACAAGTTCAAACCATGTATATTCTGGGAGGGAGTGAGTGCATCAAATTAGCGGTTTGGTTTAGGGAAGGATTAGAATGTCGAAACGATAAATTTTGTAACATTGCACTGTTTGCCTTGTGAAAGTTGTTATTAAATCATTGAATCCATCTGATTCTGCCGCGGACTTGAACATGGAGTATGTGTCTCGTCATTCTTTCGTCTAGCCTTCTGCAACTGCGTGTTCTGCAAGAACACTCCAAGAACCTTCTCTGGAACTCCTAATGATGCTTACAAAACAACACAGACGGCGCCTCTAGCGGCCGTGTGCATTTCGACGCTCAAGTCAGGCAACAGAACCACCAAAAACTCTCTCTGAATCTCTCTGTGAGACTCGTGTGTGTTCAGATCCACTTTCTCTCTCTGTAACTCTGTAAAACTGTAAAACGTGTAAAAACGTAAAACTCGTGTACCTTACATGATGTGGAGTGCTTTTATACCTAGACCGCGCCTCTCTCTCAGATGGTGACACGTGGAGGCATGCAACTTGCATCTAACCGTACGCGTGTCACACCTGAAGGGCCTTGCGCTTTTTTCTGTGCGCCTAAGTTATCCTCTTGCGGAGCAACTTAGCGCGTTTCTTGCCTCTGAGTGAGTCGCATGCTCCCAGGAGAACACCAGGTGTGGCTGGTCTAGGCACACTCACCAAGCGTTGCATCCTGCATGCATGACCTCACCGCACAGTGCCATGCACGTAATGGGTTAAAAGAGTCACTGATCACTGACTAGCTTACTAGCTCTCTTGTATCATCCTCATGCACGACCCTACTGGCGAGCAACTCTTCTTCTTCTGGTTCGGAATCATGCGAGGTGCATGCGTAACGCTCTCGTTGGGAGCCTGGGTCCCAGCTTAACTGCGTGTTAGCAAGAAACCCCGATGACCATGAACCGATGACTGATCAGTGCTTCTTGCGTAACGCTCTCGCTGGGAGCCTAGGTCCCAACTTAACTACGTGTTAGCAAGAAACCTCGATGACCATGAACCGATGACTGATCAGTGCTTCTTGCATAACGCTCTCGCTGGGAGCCTAGGTTCCAGCTTAACTGCGTGTTAACAAGAAATCCTGATGATTGATCAATGCTTCTTGCGTAACGCTCTCGCTGGGAGCCTGAGTCCTAGCTTAACCCCGTGTTAACAAAAAACCCCGATGACTGATCGATGCTGCTTTACTTCTCGAGCTCTACCTCCAAGCGCTCATCTAGGCACTGATCTGCGGGTGGTGGTCACTTAGCAACTGACTACCGATCACCGTTCTGAGTGATCTCCTTCCTAATTCACCTGCTATCTCATTCCACGTGTCACCCTGTGAATGGTCCACGTGATCATCTGTTGCTGACGTCATCGACTACTGATGACCGACCGGATCACCATCTTTTATTGAATCCAAATTTACATTTGACAGTAATTTAAATCTTTAATAAACTAATTTGATAATAAATGTTTTTAAAGAACTAACTTAGTAACGTTGAAATAATAGAAAAGTACACTCAAATTTTCAGACGTGTAATACGTGGAAATGAGAAATATATTTAGAAAACAACGTTATTAACGTCCCTTGCATTAAAACTATTTCAGACTCTTTACTATAAAACTTCAAAATATGAAAAAGTACGGTTCCAACAATGATGGGACTAAATGCCCCTGTATTCATTTTTTTTTTTCAATTATATCCTAGTTTCCGATTAATATCATACAGCTCAATGGGTCTGGAATATATGGATTTATTTACCAAATACAAAGGCCAAAACTTTCATTGGTCAAAAATTGCAAGAATTGTTATTACCACAAACTCGTCTTGCTTCAGCTTTTTACTAAGAAACTGTATTTGTAGCTCGAAGAATCTCATATAAGGATAGAACATTTTCAATAGTCAATAAACCAATAATGCACCATTCCAAGAAATCTGATTTCCTGTTCTGCAGAACTTCTTTAAGAAAATGAATATTGAGCTGCAAACAACCAAATTGATGTAATAAGCCTTAATACAGGGAAAAACCAATATCATTGAACATAATAACTAACCTCAACTACTAAGTTTAATATACAGGGAAAAATGGTGTGCATCTAGCTGAAGATTTGTGTATAATTTTAAGCAAATTATTTTGATCACATGGGCTTAGATTCTAACAATTTTTAAATGCATTGTTTAGATGAAATGACTAATAATTACCTCTACGAATTTCAATTTGAAATCCAGGTTTCCAAAGCGTTGTGCAACTTCATACTCCTCCCGAAGATACTCATATATTTGAGCATACTTTGCATCCCGCCAAGCAATTTCAGATCTGATTAATCAATCCACAACAAAACATTAACCAAATCTTATAAGTGTTGACTAGGATGAAATGAATCCAAAAACAGCATATTTGAAATCTTATGGGACACTTTTCCCACTAAGTGAGGTTGGCTAAGTATTAAAAGATATAGATACAAGAGTTATAAAAGGATACTAATATTAATTGTGTTTTTTCTAATTCTTAGTTAACCTTTATTTTGTCTTTGTCTCTTATAATTCTAGTATTTATTGATTGATTGATTCTTTCTTTCTTTCTTTAGTTAAACCTAGAATGAATGTACTCCTTATATATATTCAGATTATTTGTTTTGATTTCAATGCAATAATTGAAGAGATATTTATTCTCATATCTTTTGCCTTCCTTCCTTTTACTCTTTTGTTCATCTCTGTTCTATTTTATAATACGGCTTATCATGCTACCTGCTATCGGGTCGTTATCGGACCACCCATAATATCTTGTCCCATGTACGAGTTGTCACTTTCGGCATGACGAGGTGTGTTGGAGACCCGCATCAACTAGAGATTAGAACATTTCATTATTTATAAATGGAAGCAAACCTCACTGTTCACCTTACCATGTTAGTTCATAAGATAATTCATCTTTGAATAGAGTTTGCTCTCTTGTTACACAACAAGAAAGACAATTTTTTTGGTGATCAATCCAAGGCAATGATTGTTACTAGCAAAGGAGGTTATAAAAATAATGCTACTACCTATGACAGAGGTGGTAGATACGGAATAGGAAGCTACGGAAGAGGATATACTTCCAAAATTTGCAGTCATTGTAGAAAGACAGAGCATACCATTGATACATGCTATAAAAAGCATAGCTTTCCACCTCATTTCAAGTTAACCATGATCAGAATCATACTAATGCAGTTTTTCAGAATACAAATTTTAATAATAATGAGCAACCATCTCTTTTAAACTATGACAATTTGAAACATATAGAAATAGATTGTCACGTTGTTAGGGAAAAATTAAAGAAGGGTCTCATCCATTTGCTTTCCATTTCTACCACAGAATAAATGTTTAACATTTTTACCAAAGTTTTAAGTCCTCAATCTTTCAAGAGTATTTGTTCCAAGTTGAGTCTTATCAATATTTACTCCCCAACTTGTGGGGTATTAAAGGATATGGATACATGAGTTATAGAAATATGTTAATATTAATTGTGTCTTTTTTAATTCTTAGTTGTTTCTCTTTATAGAGATTAATAACTTTTATTTTGTCTTTGTTTGTTATGATTCTAATATTTATTGATTGATTTTTTTTCTCTTTAGCTAGACCTAAAATGAACGTACTGTTTGTATATATTTAGACTATTTGTTTTGATTTCAATATAATAATTGAAGAGATATTCATTCTTATATACTTTGTCTTTCTTTTATTCTTGTTCATCTGTATTCTATTTTATAATACTAGAAGATACTATAATCGGAAATTTTCAATGTACTATTACATAAGCATATGCATGTTTTTCTAATGCCTAAAACAAGACGAAAATACCTCTCAAAAAGCCCAACTTTAAGAATCACATCGGCCAAATTTGAGTTAGCCTTCCCAACAAGCTGAAGTAGTTTCTTCTTATCCATAGTGAAGGTTCCAGTTTTCTCCATTCCACGATTTATGCCAGCGAACTCTTCAACTAAACCATCAACCTGATAATAAGAGATAAAAATGTCAAATATTCAATGGTGCCATTTAAGGGTTGTCTTTTTTCTTCAGGGTAAGACATGACAAACAAAGTACAGGAAATACGATGACATTTGGCAAATATTAACCTGTGAGACAAAATAATCCAGAGCTATACTTTGTCCCAGTACACTTCCAATTATACGGATACCATCAGTATCCAACGATTTCAGAACTATGTAGTCTGGACCTCCTTGCATGTCCTCAACTAACAATGGCTTCTCCTTTATTGCATAATCTAATCACACAAAACAAAAACATGTTAAATATATACACCACAGGATTCAGAAGAACTTCATGACTAATTGGTTTCTTTGAAGAAACTAACCGTCTTTTCTCATCTCTCTAAGTAAACCAGATGCATGCCTCTTAACTAATTCCAGGTAAACTTCCACTTCATGATCCTCAATATTAAACAAGACAGCTGACCCATACTGATATACAACCATGTATTGACAGTTGCTTGCTTTCACGTGAAATCCAGGTCCCTGAATCAAATGCCTAGAGTTATTCAGAGTTTGTTAAAGTCATGTTACTATACAATCTAGTCACAGATTTTGTCATTATGAACACTTGAATCTTCTTTTAACTAGAGAGTATTATTTTCGTTTAACGATACAGTGAATTAATGTACTCATCATCAATAAACAAAATATTGCTATTTATGATATAGCTCAGGCTACATAAATCAGAATATGTACTTGAATTTTCTCTTATCTTTCCCTTAACCTTCAAATGCACACATAATTATTTCAATGACACGAGTCTAATAAAAATCTACCCTCATGGCTCATAATCCAATCTAGTGTCTGGACATTAGACATGAACATGGAGTTCCACGAGGAGCATCAACAAGGTATTATTATATTAAACCAAGTATCCTAAAAAATGGACACATAAGGACTCCACAGAGATATTTAAGAACTATTTAATGACATGCTAATTTCTATGGAAATACAAAAGGTTCTTGAGAAAAATAAAAAATAATAATAAACCTTACATTAGAATCCAAATTAAAGTCACAGAAGCGGAGAGCAACATAGTTTGAAGATGAGCGAGAAGAGGGAGGAACAATGTTTCGATGATTATCAGCCTGGATGCCCTTCAAATTTATACTGCCAAAATTATGAATCTGAGACAGCCAAATCATAGAGAACAAAAACAGGAAAACAAAAAGACATGTGAGAGGAAAGGGTTTCAATTCAAACCCAGAAACACAAGGAAAAACAGAATGCATCACTCTAAAATAAAAAAACAAAAAATTCCCCGAAAACCTGACAATCTATAAACCTTACAAGCATTAAAATTACTACTTAAATAAAAGAACCTAAAAAAACACTCCGAAATCCCAATCTGATACAATAAACGCACACGCAGTCTTCTAAATCCAACACTAAACAGTAGTATTACAGTAAAACATAGGACAAATAGAAATACTAAAGCTATAAATTTTTAAATACAAATAATAAAGCTAAGCTGCATATTTTACACATCAAATGAATTAAACCAACAATAATAATCATAAAACTCTAAAGTCCAAATCAAAGATTAAAACTAAAAAGTACAAGTTTCAACTCCCACATAACATGGTCTTCTCCTCTTGAATGGAACAGTAGCGGACGTAATAAATAACATCGCAGAAACGAGAGTCCCAGAATGACCCATTTGCACAAAACACAAGATAGTAAAAGGGGCCATCGAAATTAACGAACTTGAATAAGATAGGATACTGGGGTACCTGGTAGAGAGGAAATAAGCTTTGACGGGGATTTTGACAGTGGGGTCGACGTCTGGGGCTCCGAACTCGAATGAATCCGGGTCGGGTATTTCGGAAGGTGCAGCTGCGAGAGAGAGAGAACGGTTGAAGGAGGGAAAGTGGGATTTGGAAGAATAAGAAGAAGATGAAGAAGTGGTTAAGCGGTTATAGAACAGAGATAAGGTTTTCCATCTTCCACCCATTCGCTGAGAGGAAGAGGGTCTTCTTACAATGGTTTTTTTTTTTTTTTCTCTCTTAGCTTTTGCTTTGTGCTGTGACTTTTTCTCTGTTCCTTTCAACTTACCCTTCCCTTTTTGTGCTTTGTTTAGTTTCCGAAGTGGAAAGTTGATCCTGTGGAGAGTGGGAGTTTAAAAATGTGAAAAGAAAGTCGAGTGTATTTTAATTTTAATTAGGATACATTAGAGTGGAGGTGGGAAAAAATTTATTGAGATATTTTAATTATAAGGATATTTTAATTTATTTTTATTCAAATGGTAAGAATATATAAATTTACTCTTATGTATAAAATAAATAAATAAATAAATAAATATTAATTTTATGTATATTTTAATTAATTAAAATAATGGAAAGTTTTAATTATAAATAAAAGAAAAAATAATATAAAATTCAAATAAATAAAATTTAGAATTTAAATATAGTTTTATTATTTTTTCATTTTATTAATTTAAATTAATTTTGTTAGTTAAATTAATGTATTAGATAATCATTTGCCTTATATTTTGTCTTAAATTAAATATGAACATAATTGATTATAAAAATATCACATAATCGATTATCCAAACATTTAAGAGACATAATCGACTATACTTGCAGTTAAAAATGCAACATAATCGATTATACTACAACATAATCGATTAAGCTGATATTTACACAGAGCACATAATCAATTATACTCACCAGAAAATAACAAATAATCGATTATGTCACCAACATAATTGATTATCAACTATTTTTAACAACACAATCGATTATCTTTTGTGTTGTTTTTCAGTGATAATTGATTAGGCACGCTACAAAAGTCACTAAATGCTCACTTGAGATAAAAAATGCACCACTAAACTCACTCACTCTCCTACCACAGTGTTAACTCAGGAACCTCTACAAGCCCCCTAAACCAATGCAAATGTCTATAAGGATAGTTTGAATTTGTTTGAGTGAATTCTTAACTACCGAGAAACATGTTTTTATATATGTGAATGTGGCAGTGTTGTCGTTAAAGAAAACCAAGGGTAACATGGTATTTCAACCTCTCCCACATGGCTTTCTCCTTACCATCCTCTCTTTTCTCTTCAGTGGTGAGAGGACGACCTAAACCCACAACTTTCCTCCCCCCGCATCCTCACTCTCAACATTCTACTGAAACAAACAGGAGTGACACCCTCTCATCCGTTTTCACTACAGTGTCACTCCCAAAAACAAACACTACCTTTGAGGCATTGTCATGTGAATAGGAGCAACTTGATTTAGCATAAATTTATTTTTTTCTGTTGATTTAAATTTTTTATTCAATCTATAGGTTTGGATTTAGTTTATTTTTTTATTTAATAATTAAAGGTTTAATTACCTTTTTCGTCCCTATATTTAGAGACAATAGTCAATTTAGTACAGTTGTTTTTACAAAAATCAATATCGTCCCTTAGTTGTTTAAAATGTATAAAAAATGGTCCTTTCTGTTAAGTAGCACTAAACGGCGTTATGTTGTGCTTATGTGGCAGACGCGTGTGCAATGACGTGGATGGGGGTTACATTAGCTGAGTGAAATGTGAATTAGGGTTTAGGGTTATTGGAATTGGGGATTACGAATTGGGAATTGAGAATTGGGGTTACGAATTGGGAATTGAGAATTGGGGATTACGGTATAGGGTTTCTCATATAGGAGGATTGGTGCCGTGGTTCAAATCTATGCTGCGCTCCCTTGGTTGGATTTTGTGCTGCGCTGCCCTGGTTGGATTGTATGGTGTGATCGTGAGCGGCGACTGTGATCGTGAGCGACGATAGCGACTGTGATCATGAGCGACGATAGCGACTGCGATCGCATTGGGAGGAGCCATTCTTTGTGCGATCCAGAGGTCGTGAAGGGGTAGCGATTCAGGAGTAGTTCTTTATAAGGTTAGTACTTTTTGACCAGGTTCCAGAGTGGTTCTGTTTGTGATTACTTTTTAGAGAACATATACAAAGTAGTTTATGCTGTAGGGTCCACCATGTGCAACATTTTTTTACGTGTGTTCCAACATTTGGTCTGTGACAAAATTAAGTGATGTGTGGTCCAACATTTTCTGTCTGCCATAACTAAGTGAAGGTTTGATTTGTAATTTGTTTGTTATTTGGGGTGATATGTATATTTGTTTGTCACAGGAATACCTTTTATAAAGTCCATATCATGAAAGAAGGTTATTTTCAGCTTGTGGTCCACCACAGTGGAACATTTTGTGATGCAAGATATGTTGGTGGTGATACATCAACATGGTCATGTGATAGTGATAGATGGAGTTACTTTGAAATAGTTGGCATCCTAAAGGACATGGGGTTTATAACAGTACAGGAGATGTGGTATTCACGTGGAGGTTCTAAAGAGTTGGAAAATACATTGGAGGTTCTGGTTGATGATAGTGGTGCAATAGAAATGCTGAAAATTGCAAATACACATGGTGAAGTTCATTTATTTTTAGTGCATGTTGTTTCAGAGGCAGAAGTAATGTTGGTTTTAGGTGATGGAGTGGAAGGCAAAGGTGTTGAAGGTAATGTTGAGGATGGTGGTGGTATTGAACCTGAAGGTGTTGAAGGTAATGTTGAGGATGGTGGTGGTGTGGACATTGGTGAGCATGATGGTATGGAAGGTGTGGGTGAGGAAGATGATGAGGAGGACGAAATTAAAGTTCAGAGTGAGGGTACTAGAGATGAGGGTGAGGGTGACAGTGGCAGTGAGTGTGAGGGTTCTAAAGATAAGGGTGAGGGTACTACAAATGAAGGCGAGGTTAGGCATAGACGCAGAAGTAAAAGGCAGGCCAATAATCCTATTGAAGGTTTAGAACCAAATTGCACAGCTGATTTGCATGATTTGGGTGCTGATGATGATGAAAGTGAAGGAAACTTTGTGCATGATAGAGGGTTGTCTGATACAGAGTGGGAATCAGAAGAATTAGACAGCATGGACGAATTCGAAGATGGTGACGAGGATATTAGTAGAGGTGGTAAATTTCCATCCTTTGAAATGCCAAAAAATATGGCAGATTTTTCATGGGATTTGGGTACATATTTTACAGACAAGGAAGCATTTAAAGATGCCATTAGAACTTATGCTGTCCATTCAGGAAGGAATTTGAAATTAGTCAAAAATGATAATTCGAGAGTTCGTGTGCGTTGTATTGGAGCACAAGGACAATGTCAATGGTATGCATATTGTGGGTTCTTACCCTCAACAAGTTGTTGGCAGTTAAGAAAACTAAATGATGTGCATACCTGTGCTAGGCAGTTTAAGGTTGATTTGTTGAGCACTAAATGGTTGAGTGGAAGGTTGGAGACTTCTTTAAGTCAGAATCCAAAATTAAGAAGTAATGATGTAAGGAATAAAACTGTTAGAAAATGGAACACAAGTATAAGTAAGTCAAAAGCTCAACGGGCAATGGCAATGGCGTTGAAGAATATCCAGGGTTCATTTCAAGAGCAGTACAAACGAATTTATGACTATGCACATGAGCTGATGTGTGCGAATCCGGGGTCTACAGTCAAAGTGAAAGTTGAAGACATGAATGGATTCAAAGTTTTCAACAGATTTTATGTGTGCTTAAAAGCCTGCAAGGATAGCTTTATATCTTGTAGGCCCATAATTGCTTTGGATGGGTGCTTCTTGAAAGGGTTTTATGGTGGTGAACTGTTGACAGCAATAGGGAGGGACCCAAATGATCAGATGCTACCTCTAGCATATGCTGTGGTAGAGGTTGAATGCAAAGATTCTTGGACCTGTTTTTTGCAGCTTTTAATTGAAGATGTTGGGGGTGTAGATGTATGTGAAGGCATGACTTTCATGTCTGACCAACAAAAGGTATATTTTTTACTGTGAATTCTTCATTTTGTCTGTTTATAATTTTGAATGAACTATTGTATATATGTCTTTTGACAGGGTTTGCTGCCTGCCATTGAAGAACTCATACCTAGGGCAGTGCAGCGGTTCTGTGTTCGACACCTGTACTCCAACTTCAGAAAGAAATACCCTGGAAAAAAACTGAGAAGTTTAATGTGGAGGGCTGCTGGCAGCACATATCCCCAAGCATGGGAGAGGGAGATGAGGGCTATAAAGGAAGTAAATGATGACGCATTCAAACATCTTATTGCATTACCTCCCAGGCAAGCATTCATACTTAATAACTTTCTGAAAAAGATAAAACTTACCTTTTGTGCAATGTTATTAAAGTAAGATGTTGCTGGTATACTGCTAACAAGTGTGAATATGTGCTGAGTTGTTAAATTATGTAGTGGAGCCCCATAAAGTTCACACTGCATTGTTAAATTCTGTAGTGGAGCCCCATAAAGTTCACAGTGCATTGTTAAATTATGTAGTGGAGGCCCTCATCAAAAGTAGACATATAATAATAACCAGTACTGTATTTTAGAAATTGGCTGGTTTAGGGTTTAGTCTTACTTGGCTGGTTTAGGGTTTAGTCTTGCAGAAATTGAAGACTGCAGAGTTCTTCTAATATAGTAGATGTTGCTGAAGCTCTTGCCACTGAGTTGGTCTGAAAGGAGACCTATTGCTGGCACTCAGTTGCTGTGAGGTTTTTATATGTGAGAAATGGAAGGTAGAGAACATGTTGTCCTCGGTTGGTTTCAAAAAATTGTTGTTAGAAATATAAGGTAGAGAATTTAGTGCTTATATAGTTAAATATGAGTCAAATATAAACACCAATGGGAGCAAAACCCGAATTAGTGAGATTAGTGGTCTTCTCATCATGCGACAGTGAGCATTGAGTTAGGTATTTGAGATCATCCTGTCATAAGGTTAACAGTAAATATGGTGATGGTGTACTAAAGTCTATAATTGGCTACTCTGCAAAGATTTTTTTCTAGTTAGGTAATATTGAATAAGCTTAAAATTTGATCATCCTGCCCCAACAAGTCAATATATGGATGTCAATTCTCTCTCTATATTGCCATATTCATTTCTGCACCTATGTTAAGGTACTATGATACAGTTCATATGTCTGAACTTTTGATATGATATGATACATTTGAATCTAAAAAACAGGAAACATGTCAACTTTTGTAAATGAAAGATTTGATAGATGAGTTCATAAAATGGTACACTATGAATAATGTGTTAGATTTGGTAGTAGGTTCTAAAAGAATTTATTTCCGTGTACTAGGTTCTGGTCCAAGTCAAGGTTCACATTCACTCCAAAATGTGACTCAGTTGTCAACAATATTTCAGAAGGCTTTAATAGTGTGCTTCTAGCTGCACGTGGAAAACCAATCATTACCATGCTAGAAGATATTAGGAGTTATTTAATGCAGAGATGGGCAAAGAACAGGTTGAAAATTGCCTCATTTGAAGGATCAATATGTCCAAAGATTTCAAGCAGGTTACAAAAGGAAGCAAATCAAAGTCGATATTGGATAACCAGGTTAGATGAGAACTTTCATTCACTATTTTTTAAAAGTTATTGTCTTACTTCATAGATATGTCTAACAAATTCCATCATCACAGGTCTTCTGCAGATCACCTATTTGAAGTGAGACATACATCTACCACTACAGAAAAGTATGCGGTTAACTTGGAGCTACATCAGTGCAGCTGCTGAAAATGGATGTTGACTGGAATACCATGTTGCCATGCAATTGCTGCAATGAAATTTCTGAATGTAGATCCAGTGAACTTCATTTCATTTTGGTTCAAGAAGGAAACATATGCAGAGGTGTACAACTCAGTTATCTATCCAGTTAACGGTGAACAACTATGGGAAAAAACTGAAATGCCAGATGTTGTGCCACCTCCCACAAAGAAGATGCCTGGAAGACCAAAAAAGAAGAGAAGGTTAGAGCCATGGGAGGTCATGAAGAAAAAGACTGAGTTAGGCCAGACTGGGTTAAAGAAAAAATGTGGGATCTGTGGTAAGCTTGACCACAATAGAAAGTCCTGCATTCAAAAAGCATCTGAAGAAGGTCCAAGTGCAGAACGACCATCTCACCCAAGGCGATCTCACCCAAGGTCATCTCACCCAAGGCCATTTCACCCAGGCCCATCAGCTAGAAGTGCACCAGGGCTATCTCAGGAAGTTCCAAATGAGGCAGCTACAATTGCACCACCGCCATCTAAGGAAGTTCCAAGTCAGGCAGTTACAAGTGCACCAGGGCCATCTCAGGAAGCTCCAAGTCAGGCAGCCCCAACCGCACCCCCTCCACCATCTCCCCTTACTCAACCAAAACTTTCACAACAATCTCAGCCACCTCGAAGGACAACAAGATCAAGTGCAACATTTTCAAGACCCAACACAAGACTTAAGTTACAGTCCATCAGAGGCCGCTTTTGGAAGCCATGACTGATTTTGGAACTCACTCATTTCTAAACCTATGTATTTTGAAAAACAATTATTATAAGATCCTGCTAAAGTATTTTGGATTCATAATTTGGTATTTTGTTAATGTATCATGTACTCAATGTGTTTTGGTAATTTTTGGAGTACATTAACGTTATCAGGTTGTATGAAAATTAAGTTTGGTTCAATCCAAATATATGATAATTAAGTTTGTGTGTGTGCTGACTTTGGATAAATCACTGTTGAAATATTGAATATGGTAAACTAAAATCTGCACTAAAGCTGTTCAAATATTGAATTGTAGGCCAAAGTGCAGATTTTCCACATAAGATACAAAAAGTGCATATATATTGCTCAATATTTCGTGGTTCTTATTTTTACCCAATATTGTGATTAAACTTTGTTGTTTCTAGTACAAATAATTGGTTTCAAATCACTGTCTTCACTTTCATTGCACCATTGGAATGTCAATTTGAAAATTTAATTTGGAAATTTTCCAACTGCTGCAGTCATCGTTTAATGTGGCTTTCTTCAATACTGGTGTGAATAGGAACTGCCAAGCCAAAAAATTTACTGCTCTATTAATACAAGGCAGCAAAATAAAATCACACCATCCTTATGCAAACACCATCCACCACCACAAAACACGAAATAGTACATAACTTCTTCTATGCCAACCACTTACTAAAATTCATTTTCAATACATACAAATTTCGGGATACAGATTACATATTGGACATAATCAACTCAACACATTAATACATAATTCTTTCCATCATAATCCCAACCAAAATATACATTCATACCTCACTCAAGGGAATTTTAAGAAAATAATCAACTTGGCAATGTTTATTACAACAACAACACACAACCCTACTAACAACATCTTTATCCACTTTTTTGCCATCTTCAAACGCTTTTCCAAGCTACAAATCTTGTTTCTTTGTCTAACAATAGTTCCATCTTTGTCATCCCCAATGTCTTCAATGCACTTGCACCATCTAAAAAAATTGCATCCCATGCTTACGCCACTCCTACTCTGTATTACACAAAACGATAACCAACAAATCAATACCAATGCATTTTTTTTCATAAACGACACTTTAATACATCTCACCTTGTACTTTGGACACCCCCAAAATTGCCTCCCACAATTTTTGATAGTTGTTGCAGTTCTCAAAACCGCAAATTCCCCACAATCGCAAATGGGAGCAACTAAACTCGTCCTGCTCCCACCACCATGGCTAGAATTCAATCGTTGTTGCTGCACTTCCATTCGGTTACAACTACATGATGATACAGATGCAGATCTATAGGCACACATTTCCACCACAGATGGAGCTACACCCACGAACGAATCACAAACCACAGGATCCTCCGAACGAAGTCGCACCACAGGATCGCACCTCCAAATGGACTTCCGCCACAGGATCGCACCACACAATTCAACCAGGGCAGCACACACTTCAGAATCACACCTCCTATCTCACAATCCCTAAACCATGCTCTCAATTTCCAATTCGTAATCCCCAATTCCAATAACCCTAAACCTTAATTCACATTTCACTCACCTAATGTCACCCTCATCCACGTCATTGCATACGCGTCTGCCACATAAGGACAACATAACGCCGTTTGGTGCTACTTAACAGAAAGGACCATTTTTTATACATTTTAAACAACCAAGGGACGATATTGATTTTTGTAAAAACCACTGTACTAAATTGACTATTGCCTCTAAATATAGGGACGAAAAAGGTAATTAAATCATAATTAAATTTTACTATATTGAATCTAGTTATCGGTTAAGTAATTACAGAAGTATAACTTCTTAAAATAAATCTTAAATAAATATTTTTAATATTTTTCAATTATTATAAAAAATACAAAAAAAAAAATATATAATGTGTTTATATGTATGGAAAAAACATAAAATTAATTTTTTAGTCACAAATTATTAGATAATTTATATTTTATCAAACATTTATTTTATAATTAGATTGAATTCATCATACTTAAAATTTATGTAATGTTGCTCAAATTAACTATAGGTTAAATAGGTTTCTTTACAATATTTGATCCATTTTTTTTTAATGTAGTTCTAATAATTTTAAAGTTTAATGTAATAATTTTTCTTAACGTCATTCTATTGGTTAACGATAAAGTGTGACGAAACACTAATGAGGTATTTTTGTCTTAAATAGATCTTACTTTATTTTTACATCATTTCTTTTGGTGAAAAATACCTTATGCATTGAAATCTATTAACAAATGTGCCAACACACTTAAACCCATATACATGATCTATGACTGGTTGAATGTTGATGAGATTTCAGAGACAATTTTTGAATAGTTTAATGGTGCTCGTTGTGCATTTTCATATTTGACCGTGTTATATATTTATTTGTTGTCATGTACATGGAGGTAAGTGGTCGGTGTAAATATTAAGAGAATGAAATATGTTGGTTAGACATCTACATGACCATGTGACTTAGATAGATAAATCTATATTGGGATATTAGGAATTATCAAGGAAATGGTCTACGTTTAAGTGAAGGAACTATAGTATTTTATTAGTGGGTTTGTGTTGGAAGATAGATTGTACGTGTTGGTAGATGACAATGGTGCAATTGATATAGTAGATATTGCAAGACGAAATGGTGAAGTACATTTGATTGCTTGCTGTACATATGATTTCCCAACCTTAGGTGATAGAAAATCTTTTTGAAATATGTACTTGACCAAGGTAATGAGCATGTAGAGAGTGTGCAGAATGAGCCTGCTATTGGGAATGAGCTTGTGCCAGGTGGGTTGTGATGAAAAGAGGTATGGGGATGTAGAGGCTAATGACCCTACAAATTCAGATTACATTATTGATGTAGGTTTAGAGAATGTGGAGTTAAGTAATGAATGTTTAGATGATGTGGGATTGGTTGGTAAGTGTTTAGCTAATATTCAAGAGAGTGGTGATGTTTCTAAAATTTTTGTAGATTTTAAGAATGATAATGTTTTTAAAAATTCTGAAAATTTTGTGGGTGATAATATTTCTTAATTTTGTAGATTCTAAAGGTGATATTATTTATGAAAATTCTTCTTGGCTAACAAACCCTAATAAACAATCAAATTATGGTCTAGATGAAAATATTTTTGTAGATGAAGAACTTGTGGAGTTGAAATTTTAGCTACAGTGGAAAGAGATAATAATGACCAAATGCTTCCTTTGGCTTATGCATAGTTGAGGGAGAGAACAAGGAATCATGTCATGGTTCTTAGAGTTATTAATTACATATATGGGGTGCTACATCATATGCCTTATAGATATCTATATCTGACCAACAAAGGGTACATATTGTATTTTAGTCATAAATAAACCTATCTTATATCATGTATGTCTTACATTTGACATGTTATGTCTTCCATCTGAAAGGGTTTGTAATTAGCACTCCAAAAGCTTTTACCTGGAATTGATCAAAGGTTTTGTGTTCAACATCTATATTCAAACTTTAGGAAGAAATTTCTAGGAAAAAAGATGAAAAATATGATGTGGAAGATGACAACAAGCACATATCCATAATCATAAGTGATCCGGTCGGTCATCAGTAGTTGATGATGTCAGCAGCCGTTGACCACGTGGACCATGCACAGGGTGACACGTGGTAGAAAGAGCAAGTGAATCAGGGAGGAGATCACCTAGAACGGTGATCGGTAGTCAGATACCAAGTGGCCACCACTCCCAGTTCAGAGCATAGATAAGCGCCTGGAAGCACCGCACGGACGTTAGTGGATAGCCATGAGGCACCGCACGGACGTCGGTGGATAGTCATGAGGCACCGCACGGATGTTGGTGGATAGTCATGAGGCACCGCCCGGTCATCAGGGGAAGTTATGAGGCACTGCCCGGTCATCGGTGGAAGTTATGAGGCACCGATCGGATGTGACTGCATGAAGAGCGCGATCGGGCGTTAAGAGGGAGATTGGTCGTAAATGTATGTAGAGGGAGGTCGGTCGTAAGTGCATGCAGAGGGCGATCGGTCATCGGGGTTCCCAACGAGAACGTTGCGCATGCACCTCGCATGATGCCCACTCAGAGGACGTGCGGCAAGGCCATGCAGGCAGGACACGCCTGGCGCTCTCCTAGGAGCATGCGGCCCGCACAGAGAGAAGCGCAGAGGCCCTCCAGGTGTGACGCTTGTACGGTAGATGCCAACTGTGTGCCTCCACGTGTCACCATCTGGGAGAGAGGCGCGGCCCAGGTATAAAGCACTCCATGTCATGTAAGGTAAGGGGATTCTTTCCATTTTACAAGTTTACACATGCTCACTACACTGAGTTTCTGAGTCACTGTGGGAGCGTTCTTACACGTGGCATAGTGATAACAGAAAACAGTTATAGAGAGAGAAAGTGGATCTGAGAGCACACACGAGTTTCACAGAGAGATTCAGTGATAGTTTTGGTGTTCCTGTTGCCTGACTTGAGCGTCGGAGCTACAACGGCCGCCAGAGGCGCCGTCTGTGTGTTTTGCAGGCAGCGTTTGGAGTTCCGGCGGTGGTTCTTGGAGCGTTCCTGCAGAACAGAAGGCTAGACGAAGGAGTGACGAGGCAATCCTCCACGTTCGAGTCAAGCGGCAGGATCAATAAGAGAGGGAAATGAGGCAAATTATGGAAGTAAATGTTGAGGCTTTCAAACACCTAATAGAAATTTCCTCAAGGTATTTATTTTAAACTAAAAAAACTACACTTAGTTGTTGATTATTATTGTATTTCTTATTTTGTTGTTGTTGAATTAAGTATCGGTCAAGATTTAGGTTTAACCCTAATGATATGTGTGACACTCTGTGAACAACATGAGCGAGACATTCAATAGTGTCATTGTTAGTGTGAGGGGAAAACCCATCATAGCCATGTTGGATGATGATTAGAATGTGCATGGTGGAGAGATGGGCAAAGAACATATTGAAGATAGCTTCATTTGAAGGAAGTATCTACCTAAAAATAGGAAACATGCTACAAAAGGAATCAAATCAGACATGGTTTAGGATACCGAGGTAGTTATATATATATATATTTCAATTTTTTGGATACCGAGGTCATTATATATATATAATATTGTTCTCGCCGGTTGACTCGGTTGCTGTTGACTCTGAGGTAGATGGTGGCTCCTTCGTGGTGGGTTTGTGGCTCCGTTGAAACAGAGGGGGCCCTACCTGTAATTGCACTCTGACGCTCAAGTCAGTACAGGGCAAGAAACATCAACAACTAAGGTATCTCAAGCCAAGAGTGTGTGAGAAACTCTAAGCTTGCAAAGAACTGTGTTGGTGTGTGAACCTGCGTTTACCTTGGGCGTTACCCCATTATATAATTGTTTTTAGGTTACCTGCCGCATACATGCCCATGCCAAAGCGTTGCCTCTAGCGAATTTAGGGTTACCCTTTTGGGATTTTAAGGCACAATCTTAGTGCAATCCCGTGGCAACCTTCCTTTCAAAGAGCGCAACTCTCGTGGTCCTATTCCTTTCCTGGAGTGCGTAACTTAAGGTGTGGCCGCTAGGATTTCAGCGCCTTCCCCAATGCTGCCAGCCCAAACTTGTCTCATAACTTAATATCTCACGTGCCTTAAAACCTTCACGTGCCTCCCATGCGTTTCTAAGGATAATTCTATTATGTCAGAGCCTTGCGTCTTGAACACATCCTGCATGCATGGCATATCTGTGAATCTCTAGTTTTGCACCTTGACATGTGTAATTCCGTTTGCCCCTCTGTGGGCCCTACCATGCTGACCTCTCACTCATGTGCCGACGTTCGAGGTCTAGCCACTACACAAGCCCCCCAGGCTCGAGCTGGAACTCGTTTCAGCGAGAAGCCTTACTGCTCGACCTGTCGACGTATGTGGCGTTGCTCTACGTGGCACTGCAGCAAGACTGAGTGACGGGACGCGCACAGTGCTTCGAGATGACATTTCACCATACTTTCCCTGGAGCGTACACGTGGCAATCTCAACGGCTAGGGCGCATCATCGTTTTGCGCTTCCCTTATACGTTAACTCTTTGCCTTCTACGCTCCTCACTGTTTCATTCCTTCGTATTCCATCTTTTCAAAAAACTCTTGGTTCTTCAAGAACTCTCTGTTCTCTCGATTCTTCATTGGTTGTGCCCAGAATCTACTGAAGGTACATTCTTTTCGCCATATATGTTTTCCCTTTGCTACTGCGATGCCTTTCCATGGGTTTATAACTGTTTGGGACTGTTTACGTTTTCTGCTCATCTCATCTCGTCGTGCCATACTTTCTCGTCGCGACACTTCTTTGAAATGTGCTTGTTCTATTCCCTTTCTGAGTCTGTCTTTTTCCTTTTTTCTGTGTGTTTTAGCCTTCATCGTTCTCAAATGGATCACTCAACTTTCTTCCACTCCAGTGCTGATTCAGATTCCTCCTAGCCCCCCGTTCGCCAAGTAGTCCTAGGGCTTCATTCTGACTTCTACCAGTCGTTGTACCCCTGGGCTCCTGAAGGAGGTGTCCGAGTTCAGCACCTCCAAAGCCATAGTAAACTATAGGAAAAAGGAGGTGAGGAACAAAGCCAGCCACACCTCCTGCGTCTTCGGGAAGGAGGACGATAAGTACGTGGGGCTGGTCCCTTGCAAGGTGGGCGAGCCTGTAACATCCCGCCAAAATACTATTCATGTTTATATAATGAAAATAAAGGTAACAAATAGATTGAAGTGAACAAAATATTATATATATGAAATGTAGTTTCTCCTCACAGGGAGTTTAATACAAATTCGGTCAAATTTTCCAGAAACATAAACAAAATACAGTAAAAAAAACAAAGCAGGCGATCTCCTATCGGAAGAGACCGATCTCCTATCGGAAGAGACCGATCTCCTATCGGAAGAGGCCGATCTCCTATCAGAGGACCCAAAACAGCCGATCTGCTACCAGAACAGAAATCAGGCGATCTCCTTCCGGCGACCACTCACTAAGGAGCTCTACTTCCTGGAAAATCATCTGCTCCCGTGTAAAATACACGATCATCACAGTTTTAAGAGAAAACAGCCAGAGAATAATACAAAGGGTAAGCTAGATATTTTTAAACTTTAAATTTTAAACTGGACAACCAACGTAGATCAGCCTTTTTAAACATTCACAAGAGTCCATCACTTTCTCATTCATATCACACAGCCATCAAGAAATCACATGTTTCACAATATTTTCAAGAGTCGTTCTATTCACATAATGCACCAAGTGTCTATCAATTCAATGTTTCTCATTTCTCACGTCAGACTTCCACTGACTCATCACACAAGACACTTGACACTACTTCCGGAAGACTCATGCATTGACTAGACTCATAGATTCGCACCTGTCATACTGCCCACTGTGAAATCACACACATTCACAGGGTCGCCGTGAAATCACACACATTCACAAGCGTATAAATGAATCTCAATATCATCACTATCCTAGCATGACAGGGTTAATCCACACAACAGGTCGAGCTCGTTCTCTTTCAAACAACTCACCCATACGTATGAACCTCCTTCGACTCTCAACGCCCGAATAACTTCATCTATATGATTCCATTATATCAGGAGAGTCAGGATATCATAACGAATCACCGGTCAATGCACATCCTACACGATCTTACACGGTATTTTCTTTCCTGAAAATACTATGCCTTGATCTCACATTCACAACATTCAACACATCATGCCACACTTAAATGAATGATTTCAATCACAGCAAAACTCACTCCAAGGTTCATGTTTTCAAATATCACATTTACATCTCAAACAGTTTCAAAACAACACCAAAAACAGGGGAGTTCGTAAAACAGCGCCAAAACCGGCGATCTGGTTCAAAAACAAGGTATTTCGAAGTCTGTATATAAAACCGGCGACCACGTCACCCAAACACATAGAACAGAGCATTCACGAAGATGAAAACGAAACCGGCGACCACGTCGCCCTCACTTCAGAAACAGCTAATCTATGGCTTGTATTGAAAATGAAGGCTAGCTTCCCTTACCTGGACTTGCGCAAACACCAAGATCTCCAAAAATCCACCGAGCTTAAAGGATGCCTTAGCTCTGTTTTCAGCGCCTGGTTCGTAGAACTTGCAGAGAACCTCTTAGGTACTCTAAGGGCAAACGTCGCTTGTCGCACTGATTGCTTGAGGTTGCCTGAGTCACAACGCAAAGGAGAGAAGAAGGGAGGGAGGAAGTTTGCACTCACTCTTACCCTCTTGAGTCTGTAACGCTCTTTGCCTTCCCGCAGTGGCTTTTGAATCCCAGCTTACCTGCCCACGTATGCTGCTGCTGCCACCCCTTCTGCAGGAAAGCCTGAGAACCACTGCCCTGAACAGTACGACCACTGTTGTCGCTTGTGCATGCCAACCACTGCTCTGAACAGTACGACCACTGTTGTCGCTTGTGCATGCCAACCACTGCTCTGAACAGTACGACCACTGTTGTCTCCTGCGCATGCCAACATTCTGATGTCACCACTCTGAACCACCCTTTTTGTCTACGTGGCGCGTGTGCAGGACGTTTCATGCTGGGAGTCTGGGTCCCACTTTATCTGTGTGAAGCTCGTCATCGCGCGACAACTTTCCACCGCTGACTCATCCTGGCGAACGACCGATGTCTCCCTCGCCCTGGAAGACGACCGATGTCTCCCTCTGGGAGACGATCGATGTATATCCCTGGCGACGCTCTCATGCCTCGCGCCCTGGCAATGCTCGCATGCCTCTCGCGCCCTGGCAAAGCCCGCATGCCTCGCGCCCTGGCGATGCCCGCATGCCTCTCGCGCCCTGGCAATGCCCACATGCCTCTCGCCCGCGCGATGCCCGCATGCCTCTCGCGCCCTGGCAATGCCCGCATGCCTCTCGCGCCCTGGCAATGCCCACATGCCTGCATGCCTCGCGCCCTGGCGCTCATGTGTAGCAGGCGACCGACGATCATGTACTACTAGGCGATCTCATAGTCTTCCAAACTACACTTTCCTTCCTTTTTATTTTAAATAAAAACATACTTAGAATTCATTTAAAATATATCTCTTTTTATTCCAATTCAATTTTACAGGTCCTTACAGAGCCTATCTGCTGCGACGAGGCTTCAATTCAGGAGGCTCCCCTTCAGCGGCTTTGAGCGGGCGCTATTGACTGAAATGAACGTCACCCCCGCCTAGCTTCATCCCAACGGCTGGGCCTTCGTAAGGGCCTTCGCCATCCTCTGCAACTATTTCGGGCGCCTAACTTCTGTAGACTCCTTCCTATACTTCTTCAAGGCCAAGAGTCTGGGGAAAAACTTCTGGATCAGCATCAACGGGGTCGCTGGAAGAGCACTCTTAACCCTCTTCCAGCAATCCTATAAAGGGTTCAAGGGCAATTTTTTCAAAATTTGCTGTCACGCCATTGACCCCACTCTCTTGGATGGGTTTCCCCTTTACTGGGTGGAAAACCCTAACCTGGCCAAACCCCGGGCCTTCACAGACTTGCACCCTCAAGACAGGGAGGTGTGTGACTTCCTGTCTGGCCTCGAAGCGGTGTTCAGCAGCGTCGAGGTCATAAAAAACGAGTACCACCCCAAAACCCTGCAAGGGTACATAGGTACTTACTTTCACTGTGACTCTGCTTGCCTTCGTGTCTTTGTTTATGCTTGTGTATCTTTGCATATTAATCTGTTGCTAACTTGGTGTGTCTTTTGTCTTCCCATTTGCTGCAGAAATGACTATCGGCGCTGAGAGGAGGAAGCAGTTGGCGGCCCGTGCTGCCAAGACGGGTGCTGTAGGCCCTTCCCAGTCAGTCCAAGCCAACCTCTCCACTGGCAACGACCAAACCCCTGCCGCCCTTGCCACCGCTCCTTTGCTGCCACGACCCCAGCTCAGCTCCCTGCCCCCCAGCCCCAAGGTGCAATGGTGGCGGTTGGCCCCCTCCCATCAGATGACGAGGGCACCCACTTTGGGCTAGTCTTCAAGCGTAAACGCAAGGCTGGGGCTACCCTGCCCCTTGCCTCTGAATCAAAAGGGGAAAGCCCCCAAGACTACCAGGCATGCCCTGCAAGCGCCTCTTCTCCCCCTCCTGCTGTTGAACCTGAGGGGGGGGGGAGAGTGCACCCCTGAAGAGACGCGGAGGAGTAGCCCCGCCGGCCTGACCCCCTTCCTTCAACGCACCATGAAGTCTTCCCAAGAAACTGAAGACATGGAAGACATGGAGGTGGGGCCTCTGATGGAGTAGGTGGCCCTAAGCTTTGGGAAGGCGCTTGGCGGATCCAGCCTTCTCTTCAAGAAAATGCGGAAGGCGCAGCTGGACGTCGAGCACCGAGCCTCTGCTTCGGTGGGGTCGGAGCATTGTCTAACTAGTCTCACCCTTGAGGTTGCTGAACTGCGGAAGTCTGATAAGGAGGTTAGGGACCTCCTATTTTCGAAGTCCCAGGAGGCCCTTCGCCTCCACTCCAAGTGCAATGACTTTCTGCCTGACTGTGGGAGACCTGAAGGGTGAGCTGCAGCGCAAAGAGGAGGACGCTGCCGACCTAATGGAGGAGCTGGCACGATGTGTCGATGATTTGGCACAGCGGGTGGCAGAGATGGCCCAAATGAGGCAAGAAATGGGCTAGCTGAAGAGGGAAGCGGCTAAGTCCCAGGCTGAGATGAGGATGGAGATGGTTCGCAGAGAGGAGCTCTACCAGTAGGTCAAAGAGGAACTCAACGACGAGGCAGCTAAAGCCTACGACGCTGGGTTTGGTGATGCCTTTGTCCAGGTTGCCTGCACGCATCCTGGGGTGGACCTCTCCCAAACGGGTCTGAAGAAGATCATCGTCAATGGCCAATTGGTTGATGCCCCTGAAGATTCTTAGACCCCCCCTCTCTCTTCTTGTACTTCTGATGTTAAACTGTTATTCTGTTTGTAAATATTTGTACAATTTTATTTAATGTACTTAACCTTTCACTTTCAGCTCTTGTGTTAATGATTGTTACCCTTAGTTCTGAACATAACTTGGCTGCTGTAATTCTTCTTTAATATTGCTGTCGTCCCTTTCTTCATATCTCGCTCTCTTAGCTTGTAATATGCCTCGATAACGATCTTGCAAATCTGTACCAGCCTGACCTGTAATTCTTTACTTCAACATCCGCATCCCAAGTGTCCTTGTAACATCCCTCCAAATTACTTTGAAATAAATATAAAATGAAAGTAAGGGTGACAAATAGATTCTATGAACAAAATATTATATATATGAAATGAAGTTGCTCCTCTTAGGGAGTTTAATACAAATTCGGTCAAATTTTCCAGAAACATAAACAAAATACAGTAAAAAACAAAGCAGGCGATCTCCTATCGGAAGAAACCGATCTCCTATCGGAGGAGCCAAAACAGTCGATCACCTATCAGGGCAGAAAAAAACAGGCGATCACCCGATAGAGGCAGAAACAGGCGATCACCCGATAGAGACAGAAAACCGGCGATCTCCTCCTCGGCGATCACTCACTAAGGAGCTCTACTTCCTGGAAGATCATCTGCTCCCGTGTAAAATACACGATCATCACAGTTTTAAGAGAAAACCACAGAACCAAAACACGCAGGGTAAGCTAGATATTTTAAAGAAAGTTTAAATCATGAACATGACAATCAAAGTAAAACAAGTTTCAAAATATCCATGTAAAACGTAGAGTTGCTCATATCATTCACCTGATCGCCCAAAATCACACATTTCACAACATTCACCCATAGTCATTCCATTTCACAATACTGCATCAAGTGTCTATAAACTATCAATGTTTCTCATTTCTCACGTCAGACTTTCCACTGACTCACCACACAAGACACTTGACACTACTTCCGGATTGACTCGTGCGTTGATTAGACTCAGAGATCTGCACCTGTCATACCACACCACTGTGAAATCCACACAGGGTCGCTGTGAATCCACACAGCATGCGCATATATCATCTCAATGTCAATAGTTCTCCTGGTATGACAGGGTTAATCCATAGGACAGGCGGAGCTCGTTCTTTTTCACACGAGACGCCCATCATATAGACCTCCTTCGACTCTCAACAACTGAGTAACTTCCTCTACGTGATTCCATTACCTCAGCAGAGTCAGGATATCCCCTTAGGAATCACCGATCAATGCACCTACTACAAGATCTTACACGGTATTTTCTTTCCTGAAAATACTATGCCTCGATCCCACATTCACAGCATTCAAAAAAACATCATACCACTCGAGTAATTGATTCAAGTCACAGCAACGAATCATTTCAAGGTTCAGATCTTCGAATATTTCATTTAAATCTCAAGTAGTTTCAAAACAACACCCAAAAATAGAGAGTTCACAAACAACGCCAAAACCGGCGATCTAGTTCAAAAACAAGGTGTTTCGAAGACTGTATATAAAACCGGCGACCACGTCGCCCAAGCACACAAACAGAGCATTTTACGCAGATGAAAACAAAAATGGCGACCACGTCGCCCTCACTTCCGAGATAGCTACACTATGGCTTGTATGGAAAAAGAGGTCTAGCTTCCCTTACCTGGACTTGCGCCAAACACCAGGAGCTCCGAAACCCAACGAAGCTTGAACGACGCCTTGGCTCTGTTTTTGCGTCTGTTTGAAGGACTTGCAGAGAACCTCCCAGGTGCTCTAATGGTGGCTGTCGCTCGTCGTACTCTCGTGTGAAGGTGCTAGAATCGCAGCGCGAAGGAGAGAATGGAGGAGAAGGGAGATAAACGCACCCTTTAGCTCTGGAACCACAGCAACGTTTCTTTCCTTCTCCCTCAGAAATGGGTTTTTGCATCTTAAGCTGACTTCTCCACAAAAACCGCTGCCACCACCCACTCTGCAGGGAGTTTGCGTGTACGCTTCGCTGAACAGTACACCTAAGCGTGCCTCTGCGCAGGCTAACACTCTGAGGTCACTAGCCTGAACCACTCTTTTTGTCTACGTGGCGCGCGTGCAGGGCGTTTCATGCTGGGGGTCTGGGTCCCACTTTACTCTGTGTGAAACTCGTCGTCGCGCGATAACTTTCCACTGCTGACTCATCCTGGCGAACGACCGATGTCTCCTTCGTCCTGGAAGACGACCGATGTCTTCTTCTAGGAGACGACCGATGTCATCCCTGGCGACGCCCTCATAACTCTCGTGCCCTGGCCACGTCCACATGCATCGTGCCCTGGCGATGCCCGCACGCCTCTCGTGTCTTGGCCACGTCCACATGCCTCGTGCCCTGGTGATTCCCGCATGCCTCTCGCGCTCTGACGATGCCTCATGCCTCGCGCGCCCTGGCGACGTCCACACGCCTCGCGCGCCCTGGCGACGTCCGCATACCTCGCGCGCCCTGGCGACGTCCACATACCTCGCGCGCCCTGGCGACGTCCACACGCCTCGCGCGCCCTGGCGACGTCCACATGCCTCGCGCGCCCTTGCATGCAACACTAAGGGTGATCTCTTTTGCTCAAGCGTAGAGCTTCGCATGCACAGCGTATCTAAGGCTTAACCCACACCTTGATACGCGTGGTTGTTGGAACCCACTCTGGTTGATTCAGTATCTTGACCACATACTACGTGCATTCCCGCCGATCACGTACACTCTAGGCGATTGGCGCTCATGTCTCCTCTAGGCGACAGGCGATTATGTGCCAGAGGAGTCGGAGATCGCCTCCATCTTCAATAACGGCGATCTCGTAGGAGACTTAGCTACACATTTCCTCCTTTACTCTTCTTGATCTACATGTCAGCCGACCGACCTCTACCAGCTGGCCCCAGATCTTGGGCGACGTCCGAGGTCCGACTACTACGAAACTTCATATACCAGCTCTTTGTATTTTAAATAATAACATCTTCTGAATTTATTTAAATATACCACTTTTATTCCAATTCAATTTTACAGGTCCTTACATTCTCCCCAACAAGAAAAATTTTCGTCCTCGAAAATTGAATTATAAGGGAAGGAGGTAGGGATATGCTTCTCTCATGTTTTCTTCAAACTCCCCCTGGCGAATCACCCGATCTTCACGTCGTCCGCTTCCAACACGTGACTAGGGTCCGCAAGATACTTCCTTAGCCGTGATACGTGAAATACATTATGCAGGTTTGCTAAATGGGGAGGTGGGGCGATCTCATAAACCACTGGACTGATCCCCCCCCCTAGAATCTGATATGGCCCAACAAACTTAGGGGACAGCTTCTTTGATCTGATCGCCCATCCTACACCCTTGGCTGGTGTCCTCCCTCATAAAGACATGATCCCCCAGCAGCAAACCCCAAAGGTCTTCTCCTCTGCTCTGCCTCGGACATCTGCCGACTTTGAGAAACTTTCATTCTGCCCTGTATCAGTTTCGCCCTCTCGGTTGTCTGCTGAGCCAACTCTTCCTACTCCAATACTTCATCGAATTCCATTTTACATTCCTGCTTATGGAATATGCTGCCCCAATGAGCGCCAACTCCAGTACTCACACTCTACTTCCAACCCTGAAGACTTGGTCGAGCAAGTCCAGAACTAGGCCTTTAACAGAACCAGGACTAGCCCCTTTAGAGAAAAGTGAGCAAGATCCCTTCATCGGAAGGAAAAAGGACAGCTGGCTACTGCTCATGCCTCCTAGTCCATTCAAACTAGGATCCGAAATATCCTTCTAGGAATCAACTTCCGCTTCTTGATCAAAACCATCCATCGACTTCCCACTGCTGATCTAATTCTCACGCTCCCTACAGGAATACCTTTGGTTCACCACTATGCTACATAATTCTGCACCTTATAACGACAAAGTTCTTGTTGCTGTTACTTTCTAAATCATCCTTATGACTTCTTTTGCCAACTCGGCTTCCTGTCCCCATCATTTCCTCCTTGTCCAATGTATACATTGGATGCATTGATTTGGGTTCAGGTGCCTATCTGAAAAGGTATACAAGAACGAACGCACCATATATCTCAACCACAACCATGCAAGTAGTGGAGCCGATTGGAAAATTTCCTCTGCATCCAGGATTTTCTTTCTTAAGGACAACTCTATTCCTCTTCTCCAAGATACAACAGACTATTGCCACCCACATTCCCTTCCACACCTGATTCTACTTGGATGACATACGTATAAGATAAAAGTTCTCAAGGTGGGACCTCAAATCCTTATGTCGAACAAATAGAGCACTTATCCACTTGAAGCACATAGACCAGCCACGTTGCTTTAAAGTTAGAGTTAGTGGCCCACACATCCTCCTGAAATCTCACATCCCCTCTGCCTCTAACTTTCCAAACAATGACTTTTTGGAACTAACCATCATCTTCACCCTCCTCGCACATCCTACGTACGTCTCTCCACCACCACGATTGATATTTCGGATGAGCTCGGCTTCTCCCAAGTTCCGAGTCATATTCGGATACAAGAATATCTTTCCATTTCCCTTTCTCATCACTCCTCATCCACCATTTCCATACTCATCTTCCAAATCACGATCCACAAAACGGCATCCATTCTGCGTGGAGCTTTCTCTCTTCTCCCAGTAATTTCTCTACTTGGTATTCTTCAACAACTTCCTCTGGCCTAAAGAACTTTAGACACAAATACAATATCTCTTCTTTCCTTTTAAGCTTGTGGTTAAGCTAACGTCACCTCATGCTGTTTCATCGACACGATACATCTCCCAAGTTTCAAATAGAAGAAAATTCATTCTTTCATTCTTGGAACTTAACTCCGGTACTTCCCCTGGATACACGTGCTTAAGTCCTTAAACCCTCAACATTCTGCTTATATACTCTCCATAACTTATATGTAGCTGGAACTAAACCTTGGTACACTAAATCTAACTTACACTTCCTTCTTTGATTCCATCAACTCAGCTGGAGCCATTGACACTGGTCCAGTTCCAGGTACCAAAACAATAGAGAGTTCCACCTCTCTCTTAGGAGGTAATCCATATATCTCTTCTGGAAATACATCCATGAAATCTTTCACCAAGGTATCTTGCTTACGTCCTCTTCATTCTTCACTCCCAACCGAGCTGGGATCATGAAGCACCTCGCTTCTTTCTCCCAACTCCGACTACCCATGCTGAGCAGATATCACCTCTGACTCTTGGAGGTTTGGAACAGCGAACTTCTGATTACCGCAGACTACGAGAACGTGATTGGCAGCTAGCCAATCCATTCCACGGATAACATCCAGATCCTGAAGAGGTAGGCAGATCAAGTTTACTTTGAATCTGCGTCCCTCTACCATCACTGGACATTCAGGGCAAACTGTAGAGGTCAACACCTGTCTTGATACAGGTGTAGAGACCAACAGTTCAAACGGTACTCCTTCACTAGAAGGCCCAACTCGGCTACACACGGGCTAGACACAAAGGAGTGTGTCGCTCCAGAATCAAACAAAATTCTAACGCATCAACCAGCTATAGAGCAACACTCTGTACTAAGTTACCTGACTGAGATGCCTCCGCTCCAGACATGGCAACCACTCTCTCTGCTGCTCGAGGTTGACTGCCTTTGTTCCTCAACTGCTGGGAACTAACAGGTTGAGTCATCCTTTTTCTGTTAGGACAATCTCTAGAAATGTGCCCCATCTCTTGACATGTGAAACACCCTTTCTCTGAATTCCTCTTGGAGCACACCTTGACGTTATGTAACCCACCACAACGGAAACACCTTGATTTCCACGGTTGTTGCTGCTGAAGCTGGAGAGGAACTGCTCCTGCTCGATGTGGTGGAGGTCTCGCATAAGGCTCGCTTTGTGGGTGCTGCACCTTGGCCTTCCCACTGGAGGGACCCCCTGGGTGTGATCTGATTACCCTGGAACCACCCCTCTCCAGGGTCTCCACTCTCTTTGCCTTCTCTACTAAGGCATGGAATTCCCTGACCCACTGATCTGGTTGGTTCGGAGAAACGTTCCCACCGAACTGGGTTGGGTTGTGCCTCATGAACTCGGTCATCCCCATCTGCTCCCGAGGCTGATTGACAGGGGAAGCTGTTGCAGCCGATCCAGCAGTTTCCAAATGATTCATTACAGCCTGATGAATCTGGGCCATTACCGTATTCTGCTGTTGGATGGCAGTCGCCATCATCTCCATGGCCCTGGCGATCTGACCCATCTCTGAAGAAGGTTGGGGAGGGGTAGAAGGTCTACGTGCCATCTCTCTTCGTTCCAGATTTGGAACTATAGGTTTCTATATTCCCTACAACTACAAGAATGAGATCGATAAGAAATCAATTCATTCAGGAGGTAACAGCTAGACCCTACAAAGGTCAGCATCTCAAAGTCATTAAGAATTTGAGTTCATCAACCGGATCATAATACTCAAAATCTCAAGCAAAACACCAGAACAGCTACTGGTATACAACCATCAATCCAATCAACACTTTCAATCAATTACAAAACACTCAATAAAACAAAATAAATCACACCAGAATTTAATATATGCTAAACATCAACCCTTTGGAATTAAGATTGAGACTCATCTTGATCCAGTTATGAGTGTGCACCCTCACTACTTCATCAAGACCTTCTCATTCTTAATACTAAGATTTTCAGTTAGAACATATATTCACCAAAGCACACACAAAAATTTCAATACAAAAACGTTTGAAAACCTTTCACTATAGTTGTTATTTTAAACTCAAATAAATTTCATGAGCAGAAGAAACACAATGGATCCACAGCCCTCAGGTCATCCTAAGGACGAACTGCTCTGATACCATTAATGTAACATCCCTCCAAATTACTTTGAAATAAATATAAAAATGAAAGTAAGGGTGACAAATAGATTCTATGAACAAAATATTATATATATGAAATGAAGTTGCTCCTCTTAGGGAGTTTAATACAAATTCGGTCAAATTTTCCAGAAACATAAACAAAATACAGTAAAAAACAAAGCAGGCGATCTCCTATCGGAAGAAACCGATCTCCTATCGGAGGAGCCAAAACAGCCGATCACCTATCAGGGCAGAAAAAAACAGGCGATCACCCGATAGAGGCAGAAACAGGCGATCACCCGATAGAGACAGAAAACCGGCGATCTCCTCCTCGGTGATCACTCACTAAGGAGCTCTACTTCCTGGAAGATCATCTGCTCCCGTGTAAAATACACGATCATCACAGTTTTAAGAGAAAACCACAGAACCAAAACACGCAGGGTAAGCTAGATATTTTAAAGAAAGTTTAAATCATGAACATGACAATCAAAGTAAAACAAGTTTCAAAATATCCATGTAAAACGTAGAGTTGCTCATATCATTCACCTGATCGCCCAAAATCACACATTTCACAACATTCACCCATAGTCATTCCATTTCACAATACTGCATCAAGTGTCTATAAACTATCAATGTTTCTCATTTCTCACGTCAGACTTTCCACTGACTCACCACACAAGACACTTGACACTACTTCCGGATTGACTCGTGCGTTGATTAGACTCAGAGATCTGCACCTGTCATACCACACCACTGTGAAATCCACACAGGGTCGCTGTGAATCCACACAGCATGCGCATATATCATCTCAATGTCAATAGTTCTCCTGGTATGACAGGGTTAATCCATAGGACAGGCGGAGCTCGTTCTTTTTCACACGAGACGCCCATCATATAGACCTCCTTCGACTCTCAACAACTGAGTAACTTCCTCTACGTGATTCCATTACCTCAGCAGAGTCAGGATATCCCCTTAGGAATCACCGATCAATGCACCTACTACAAGATCTTACACGGTATTTTCTTTCCTGAAAATACTATGCCTCGATCCCACATTCACAGCATTCAAAAAAACATCATACCACTCGAGTAATTGATTCAAGTCACAGCAACGAATCATTTCAAGGTTCAGATCTTCGAATATTTCATTTAAATCTCAAGTAGTTTCAAAACAACACCCAAAAATAGAGAGTTCACAAACAACGCCAAAACCGGCGATCTAGTTCAAAAACAGGGTGTTTCGAAGACTGTATATAAAACCGGCGACCACGTCGCCCAAGCACACAAACAGAGCATTTTACGCAGATGAAAACAAAAATGGCGACCACGTCGCCCTCACTTCCGAGATAGCTACACTATGGCTTGTATGGAAAAAGAGGTCTAGCTTCCCTTACCTGGACTTGCGCCAAACACCAGGAGCTCCGAAACCCAACGAAGCTTGAACGACGCCTTGGCTCTGTTTTTGCGTCTGTTTGAAGGACTTGCAGAGAACCTCCCAGGTGCTCTAATGGTGGCTGTCGCTCGTCGTACTCTCGTGTGAAGGTGCTAGAATCGCAGCGCGAAGGAGAGAATGGAGGAGAAGGGAGATAAACGCACCCTTTAGCTCTGGAACCACAGCAACGTTTCTTTCCTTCTCCCTCAGAAATGGGTTTTTGCATCTTAAGCTGACTTCTCCACAAAAACCGCTGCCACCACCCACTCTGCAGGGAGTTTGCGTGTACGCTTCGCTGAACAGTACACCTAAGCGTGCCTCTGCGCAGGCTAACACTCTGAGGTCACTAGCCTGAACCACTCTTTTTGTCTACGTGGCGCGCGTGCAGGGCGTTTCATGCTGGGGGTCTGGGTCCCACTTTACTCTGTGTGAAACTCGTCGTCGCGCGATAACTTTCCACTGCTGACTCATCCTGGCGAACAACCGATGTCTCCTTCGTCCTGGAAGACGACCGATGTCTTCTTCTGGGAGACGACCGATGTCATCCCTGGCGACGCCCTCATAACTCTCGTGCCCTGGCCACGTCCACATGCATCGTGCCCTGGCGATGCCCGCACGCCTCTCGTGTCTTGGCCACGTCCACATGCCTCGTGCCCTGGTGATTCCCGCATGCCTCTCGCGCTCTGACGATGCCTCATGCCTCGCGCGCCCTGGCGACGTCCACACGCCTCGCGCGCCCTGGCGACATCCGCATACCTCGCGCGCCCTGGCGACGTCCACATACCTCGCGCGCCCTGGCGACGTCCACACGCCTCGCGCGCCCTGGCGACGTCCATATGCCTCGCGCGCCCTTGCATGCAACACTAAGGGTGATCTCTTTTGCTCAAGCGTAGAGCTTCGCATGCACAGCGTATCTAAGGCTTAACCCACACCTTGATACGCGTGGTTGTTGGAACCCACTCTGGTTGATTCAGTATCTTGACCACATACTACGTGCATTCCCGCCGATCACGTACACTCTAGGCGATTGGCGCTCATGTCTCCTCTAGGCGACAGGCGATTATGTGCCAGAGGAGTCGGAGATCGCCTCCATCTTCAATAACGGCGATCTCGTAGGAGACTTAGCTACACATTTCCTCCTTTACTCTTCTTGATCTACATGTCAGCCGACCGACCTCTACCAGCTGGCCCCAGATCTTGGGCGACGTCCGAGGTCCGACTACTACGAAACTTCATATACCAGCTCTTTGTATTTTAAATAATAACATCTTCTGAATTTATTTAAATATACCACTTTTATTCCAATTCAATTTTACAGGTCCTTACAGTCCTCTCTAAGCAACCCTAATGGCATGGTACCTGATCCGGTCGGTCATCAGTAGTTGATGATGTTAGCAGCAGGTGACCACGTGGACCATGCACAGGGTGGTACGTGGTAGAAAGAGCAAGTGAATCAGGGAGGAGATCACCTAGAACGGTGATCGGTAGTCAGATACCAAGTGGTCACCACCCCCAGAGTGGTGCCCAAATAAGCGCCTGGAAGCACCGCACGGACATCGGTGGATAGTCATGAGGCACCGCCGGGTCATCGGGGGGAAGTTATGAGGCACCGGTCGGGCGTTACTGCATGAAGAGCGCGATCGGTCGTAACTGTGTACAGAGGGCGATCGGTCGTAAGTGCATGCAGAGGGCGATCGGTCATCGGGGTTCTTGCCAACGCTAAGCTGGGACCAAGGTTCCCAGCGAGAACGTTACGCATACACCTCGCATGATGCCTACTCAGAGGACGTGCGGCGAGGCCATGCAGGCAGGATGCGCCTAGCGAGTGAGTTTAGACCAGCCACACCTGGCGCTCTCCTGGGAGCATGCGGCCCGCACAGAGAGAAGCGTAGAAGCCCTCCAGGTGTGACGCGTGTACGGTAGATGCCAGCTGCATGCCTCCACGTGTCACCATCTGGGAGAGAGGCGCGGCCCAGGTATAAAGCACTCCACGTCATGTAAGGTAAGGGGAGTTCTTTTCATTTTACAAACTTACACAGTCTTACACATAGTTTTCTCGGAGTCACTGCGGGAGCGTTCTTACACGTTGCACAGTGATAACAGAAAACGGTGATAGAAAGAGAAAGTGGATCTGAGAGCACACACGAGTCTCACAGAGAGATTCAGTGAGAGTTTTTGGTATTCCTGTTGCCTGACTTGAGCGTCGGAGCTACAACGGCCGCTAAAGGCGCCGTCTGTATGTTTTGCAGGCAGTGTTTGGAGTTCCGGTGGTGGTTCTTGGAGCGTTCTTGCAGAACAGAAGGCTAGACGAAGGAGTGACGAGGCAATCCTCCACGTTCGAGTCAAGCGGCAGGATCATTTGGTGCCCACCGTGGGGCACGTGTGAATTTTGTTCCCATCCACGTCGCAGTTCTTGAAGTTTCTTGAGGTTTCTTGAAGTTTCTTGGAGCTTCTTGATCATTTCGTCAAAGTGAAGTTACGTCGAAGTGTAGAGGAGATGAGTAGAAGAACCAGGCAAACCTCACCTGCGCCATCTGCTGAAGAAGGAGTTGTTACCATGGCGCAGGTAGTGCAAATGATGCGCGCGCTGCAAGATAGCGTCACGGAATCGAGAGCTGAGCAAGAGAAAATGCATGCAGAGCTGATTGCATCGCAGAGAAGAAACGAAGAGTTGAACCGTATGAATGAAGAGCTGCGTAGGAAATTGCAGGCGCAGAAGGAACGCGCAGTTGAAGAGAGGACGTCGACGCCACCGTCGCCTCCGAGAGCATTCCTTATGCCTTTCTCCCCCGAAATCATGAGCACGGTGGTGCCTCCCAATCTGGTGGGACTGAAAGCGTCATTCACGAGGGTGGAAGATCCAGAAGCACACCTGATAGCCTTCCACACTCAGATGATGCTGACTGGAGGTTCAGATGCTGTGTACTGCAAGATGTTCATGAGTACGCTGAGCGGAGTGGCTATGGAATGGTTCGTGAGCCTGCCAGAGGGCCACGTCACTTCCTTCCATCAGTTTGCAAAGCTGTTCACGGAGCAGTACATCATTAACCGACCGGCGCCAGTGGTGTCCTACGACCTGTTTGACGTGCGCCAGTATCAGGGGGAGTCGTTGAAGGACTACCTCAATTGCTTTGGGGCGCAGGTGGTGAGATTGCCCGGCAAGGATGAGGACATGCTGGTGCATGCGTTCAAGAGAGGTGTCCTCCCTGGTCCTTTCAGTGAATCGCTCATCAGGAGCCACCCTGCCACCTTCACCGAGATACGGTGACGCGCGGTGGCACACATAGTAGCAGAGACAGAGGTCTCTGAGAAGAGAGGAAGTGTTGCACCGTCGAAGCCACGTGGAGGTCAGGGGAATCAGCAGCAACAGGCGCAGGTGCATGAGACCAAGGAAGGGAGGAAGAAGCAGGGAAGGTCTCGCCCTTATGCACCCAGGAAGGACCAGACCAGGGGGCGTGCAAGCAACGCACCCCCCAGGTATGATTTCATGATAAGTTTGGCAGAGCTGATCGCCATCCCTGCTATGGCAGCAAGACTCCATGTGCTAGAGAAAACCGACAAGGTACTTGGAGGGAGGAAGGATTAGTGGTGTGAATTCCATCAAGCTTATGGACATACACTCCGTACCTGCTTGGCGTTGGGGCGTCAGCTTGCTGAGTTGGTGAAGACAAGGTTCCTGACTGATTACCTGCAGAAGACACAAGGTGATCGCGCTTTGGGGTCCCAGGTAGGCGACCAGCAGCATGAACTCCCTGTGTTTGGGGAGGTGAGGTGATGGAAGAGGCTACACTGGGGGGGCTCCCAGAGCTGACGCGGAAGGCATGATCGCCCCACATGTGTGCATCGCCAGGGCGGTCATCGCCGGTTAAAGGAGACCCCATCCAGAGTGGTTGAGACGTTGGAGAATGGAGCTTGTCAGCTGGAGACTCTAGACGGAATGGCTATTCCCAGAACCCAGGACGCTACACGCTTGTTTCCTACTTTGGTTAAGTTGTAAAGTAGATGCGCTATCGCCCTGTACACACACTTAGTGTATTAAACAGTTGAGCAGATCAGGGGGCACTCTTTTTAACGATGCCACCCAATAAAAGATTTTCAGTACATAAAGTGTGCAAGTAATTCCCAGTTCAAAGCTCTCCTTGCCCCAGGCGCAAATGCAGACAATCGGTGGTCAGTTACTGAGTGGCCACCACCCGCAGATCAATACTTAGACGAGCGCCTGGGTGTAGCGCGATCAGCCGTCGGGGCATGCAGAGCGCCCATCGGCACATGGTCATCGGGGTCTTGCCAACACGTGTTAAACTGGGACCCAAGCTCCGAGCGAGAGCGTTACGCATGCACCTCGCATGATGTCAAACCAGAAAAAGAAGAGCTCCTCGCCGGTGGGAACGTGCACGGAGGACGCGTGATGAGGCCATGCAGGCAGGATGTGCCTGGCGAGTGCGCTCAGACCAGCCACACCAGGTGCTCTCCTGGGAGCATGCACTCACACAGAGGACGCGCGATGAGGCCATGCAGGCAGGATGCGCCTGGCGAGTGCGCTCAGATCTGCCACGTCAGGTGCTCTCCTGGGAGCATGCACTCACTCAGAGAACGTGCGGTGAGACCATGCAGGCAGGTTGCGCCTGGTGAGTGCGCTTAGATAGCCACGCCTAGCGCTCCCCTGGGAGCGTGCACCCACGAGAAAGTCCTCTTCCTCTACTTTATACAGCAAGGTTGGGGCAAGAGCGAAAGTCCTCTTCCTCTGCTTTATACAGCAAGGTTGGGGCAAGAGCGAAAGTCCTCTTCCTCTGCTTTTTACAGCAAGGTTGAGGCAACAGAGGAAGTCCTCCTTGCCTTTGAGCAAGTGCAGGCGAGAACAGAGGAAGACCTCCTTGCCTTTGAGCAAGTGTAGGCAACAGAGGAAGTCCTCCTTGCCTTTAAGCAAGTGCAGACGAGAAAGAGGAAGACCTCCTTGCCTTTGAGCAAGTGTAGGCAATAGAGGAAAGTCCTCCCTCGACTTTGTACAGCGAGGCAGAGGCGAGAAAGTCCTCACCCTCGGCTTTGTACAGCGAGGTTGAGGCAAGAGAAAGTCCTCACCTCGACTTTGTACAGCGAGGCTGAGGCATGAGGAAAAGTCCTCTTCCTCTGCTTTTTACAGCAAGGTTGAGGCGAGAGGAAAGTCCTCTCCCTCTGCTTTCTACAGCAAGGTTGAGGCAAGGAGAAAAGTCCTTTTCCTTCACTTCTTACAGCAAGGTTGAGGCAACAGAGAAAAGTCCTCACCTCGGCTTTGTACAGCGAGGTTGAGGTAAGAGAGAATGCCCTCTCCCTCGACTTTGTACAGCGAGGCAGAGGCGAGAAAGTCCTCCCTTGACTTTGTACAGCGAGGTGCAGGCGAGAGAAAGTCCTCTTCCTCTGCTTTATACAGCAAGGTTGGGGCAAGAGAAGAAAGTCCTTCCTTGACTTTGTACAGCGAGGTGCAGGCGAGTGAAAGTCCTCTTCCTCTGCTTTATACAGCAGGGTTGAGGCAAGAGGAAAAGTCCTCTTCCTTCGCTTCTTACAGCAAGGTTGAGGCAACAGAGAAAAGTCCTCACCTCGACTTTGTATAGCGAGGCTGAGGCAAGAGAGAAAGCCCTTTCCCTCGACTTTGTACAGCGAGGCAGAGGCGAGAAAGTCCTCACCCTCGGCTTTGTACAGCGAGGCTGAGGCAAGAGAAAGTCCTCACCTCGACTTTGTACAGTGAGGCTGAGGCAAGAACCAAGTCCTCTTCCTCTGCTTTTCACAGCAAGGTTGAGGCGAGAGAAAAGTCCTCTTCCTCTGCTTCTTACAGCAAGGTTGAGGCAAGAGAACCAAGTCCCTTCCCACGACTTCTTACAGTGAGGTTGAGGCAAGAGGGGTCGTCGAGAAGCAGTTTTCTTCCCCAAAACACAGGCGTCATAGTTGGTGTTCAGGCCCTCTATGCACTCAGCGCTGGAGTGGCAGAGAAGTGTAGCAAAGCCAGAAGCGCGATGACTGATTGGTGGTGCACTAACATGCTAGTCGGTGATCGGTGGTAGAAGCAAGTTCTGCTGCGTGAAGCCGAAGCGTTTAGGCCCCGTTAAGTCATTCATCCAGCACGAAGTTATGTTGAAGGCAATGCTAAGGTAACAATTAGCCGCGATCACGTCAGAAGCCAAGCAGTGAGATCGCGCTAAAGCCTAAGCTAGTTAACAATTAGTCACATGCAGAGAGTTGAAGAGGAGAAACGCAGCGAACCTTAGCGCGGTTGAGAAGAAGAAAACAGAAAAGGTGAATCTCTAGATGATCCAGAGGGATGCGCACGCTTCTGTTGAATGAAGGAAACGGTAGCGACACTCAGTGGGGGCCATTAATGCGTCCATGTGTCGAGAGATAAAGTATGGAAGCCATAACGCTGAGGAGCAGATACGTGAGCAGCACGTGGCGTGGCCCCACCTGCCACGTGGACCGAGGGCGCGACCACTTAGTCTCTTCGCTGAGAACAAGTTCACAGCTCGAGACTGGGGGGCTTGTGATCCGGTCGGTCATCAGTAGTTGATGACGTCAGCAGTAGGTGACCACGTGGATCATGCACAGGGTGGCACGTGGTAGAAAGAGCAAGTGAATCAGGGAGGAGATCACCTAGAACGGTGATTTGTAGTCAGATACCAAGTGGCCACCACCCCAGAGCGGTGCCCAGATAAGCGCCTAGGAGCACCGCACGGACGTCGGTGGATAGTCATGAGGCACCGCCCGGTCATCGGGGGGAAGTTATGAGGCACCGGTCGGGCGTTACTGTAACATCCCGCCAAATTACTTTTCATAAATATAAAATGAAATAAAGGTAAAACAAAAATATTTAAGTGAACATACGTATTTATATAAAATGAAGTTGCTCCTCACAGGGAGTTTAATACATAACCGGTATATTTTTCCAAAACTTAAACAAAATACAGCCAAACAAATTGAAACCGGCGGTCTCCCTACATAAACCGGCGATCTACTATCAGAAGACCCAAAACAGCCGATCTGCTATCAGAACAGAAAATCAGGCGATCACCACACAGAGACAGAAACAGGCGATCTCCTTCCGGCGATCACTCACTAAGGAGCACTACTTCCTGGAAAAACATCTGCTCCCGTGTAAAATACACGATCATCACAGTTTTAAGAGAAAACAGCCAGAGAACAATACAAAGGGTAAGCTAGATATATTTATTTTTAACTTTAAATGATAAACTGGACGACCAACATAGATCAGCCTTTTTAAAACATTCACAAGAGTCCATCACTTTCTCATTCATATCACACAGCCATCAAGAAATCACATATTTCCATCAAGAGTCGTTCAATTCAATGTTTCACATTTCTCACGTCAGACTTCCACTGACTCATCACACAAGACACTTGACACTACTTCCGGAAGACTCGTGCGTTGAACTTAGCATCCAGAGACATGCACCTGCCATACTAACCCACTGTGAAATCACACACATTCACAGGGGCGCCGTGAAATCACACACATTCACAAGCGTATAAATGAATCTCAATATCATCACTATCCTAGCATGACAGGGTTAATTCACACAACAGGTCGAGCTCGTTCTCTTTCAAACAACTCACCCATACGTATGAACCTCCTTCGACTCTCACCAACTGAATAACTTCCTCTATGTGATTCCATTATCTCAGCAGAGTCAGGATCGCCTCATTCACAGGATACTCACAGATCAATACACTTCATAACCAAATCTCAACACGGTATTTCCTTTCCTGAAAATACTATGTCTTGATCCCACATTCACGACATTCCACACATCATATAACACGTAAATGAATGATTCCAATCACAACAACAAGCATACCACCGATCAGGTTTTCGAATAGCATATACATTCTTCATTTCAATCTGGACAAATTCAAAGTGACACTAAACAGGGGAGTTCGAAATCTGTATTTAAAACCGACGACCACGTCGCCCAAACACATAGAACAGAGCATCAACGAAACAGAATATGAAACCGGCGACCACGTCGCCCTCACTTCAGAAAACAGCAATTCTACGGCTTTTATTGAAATAAGACTAGCTTCCCTTACCTGGACTTGCGCAAAACACCAAGAGCTCCAAGACCCACCGAGCTTAAAGGATGCCTTAGCTCTGTTTTCAGCGTTTGGTTCGTAGAACTTGCAGATGACCTCACAGGTGCTCTAAGGGCAGTCGCCGCATGTCGCACTGGTGCTGGAGGTTGCCTGAGTTGCAGCGCGAAGGAGAGAAAAGAGAGGGATGAAGATGCAGACACTCTTTCACTCTTGAGCCACTGTAACCTTCTTTGCCTCTCAGAAGTGAGTTTTTAAATCTAAGCCCACTAGTCCACGCATGCTGCTGCCACCACCCCCCTCTGCAAGAAAGCCAGAGTGTACGTTTCGCTGAACAGTACGGCCACGGTTGTCTCTTGTGCCTGCCAACCACTGCCCTGAACAGTACGACCACTGTTGTCTCTTGTGCATGCCAACCACTGCCCTGAACAGTACGACCACAGTTGTCTCTTGTGCATGCCAACATTATGATGTCACTATTCTGAACCACCCTTTTTGTCCACGTGGCGCGCGTGCAGGACGTGCCATGCTGGGAGTCTGGGTCCCACCTTAACTGTGTGAAACTCGACATCGCGCGATAACATTCCACCGATGACCGCTCGCGCGATGACTATCCACTGAGGTCTCATACTGGCAAACGACCGATGTCTCTCCCTGGAAGACGACCGATGTCTCTCGCGACCCGGCGATGCCTGCATGCCTCGCGCCTCGACGACGCCCGCATGCCTCTCGCGCCCTGGCGACGTCCACATGCCTCGCGCCCTGGCGATGCCCGCATGCTTCTCGCGCCCTGGTGACGTCCACATGCCTCGCGCCCTGGCGATGCCCGCATGCCTCTCGCGCCCTGGTGACGTCCACATGCCTCGCGCCCTGGCGATCATGTGTAGTGGACGACCGGCGATCTCATAGTCTTCTAAGCTACACTTTCCTTCCTTTTTATTTCAAATGAAAATATACTTAGAATTCATTTAAAATATACCCTTTTATTCCAAATTTAATTTTACAGGTCCTTACATTCTCCCCAACAAGAAAAATTTTCGTCCTCGAAAATTGAATTACAAGGAAAAGAGGTATGGATAGTCTTTTCTCATGGGTTCTTCTAACTCCCAAGTTGAATCACCCGATCTGCCATCCCACACCACCTTCACCATGTTGATGGTCTTACCTCTGAGCTGCTTACTCTGCTGATCATCAATCCTGACTGGTTTCGCTTCAAAGGACAAGTCATCCCTGATCTGCACATCGTCCACTTCCAGCACATGACTAGGGTCTGCCATGTACTTCCTCAGCTGTGATACGTGAAAGACGTTGTGCAGATTCGCTAAATGGGGAGGTAGGGCGATCTCATAGGCCACTGGACCAATCCTCCTTAAGATCTGATATGGTCCCACGAACTTAGGGGACAACTTCTTTGATCTGATCGCCCGTCCTACACCCTTGGTTGGTGTTACTCTCATGAATACATGGTCTCCAGCAGCAAACTCCAAAGGCTTTCTCCTCTGATCTGCATAGGATTTCTGCCTACTTTGAGAAGCTCTCATTCTGCCTTGTATTTGTTTCACCTTCTCGGTTGTCTGCTGAATCAACTCTGGTCCAACCAATACTGCTTCGCCCTCCTGGTACCAACACAATGGAGTTCTGCATTTCCTTCCATACAAAGCTTCATACGTTGCCATCCCAATGCTGGCATGATCACTGTTATTATAGGTAAACTCTACCAACTCGGCTGGAGCCATCCTGTAAGGTGCCATTGACACTGGTCCAGCCCCAGGTACCAAAATCAATAGAGAATTCCACTTCCCTCTTAGGAGGTAATCCAGATATTTCTTCTGGAATTACATCCATGAAATCTTTCACCACAGGTATCCTACTTACGTCCTCTTCATTCTTCACTCCCAACCGAGCTAGGATTCACGAAGCACCTCGCCCCTTCTTCCAACACCGACCACCCTCGCTGAGTAGATATCACGTCTGCCTCTTGGAGGTCTGGAAACGCTATCTTCTGACTACCACAGTCTATGAGAACGTGATTGGCAGCTAGCCAATCCATTCCCAGGATAACATCCAGGTCCTGAAGAGGTAGGCAGATCAAGTTCACCTTGAATCTGTGTCCCTCTACTATCACTGGACATTCGGGGCAAACTGTAGAGGTCAACACCTGTCCTGACGCAGGTGTAGAGACCAACAGTTCAAACGGTAACTCCTTCACTAGAAGGCCCAACACGGCTACACACAGGCTTGACACAAAGGAGTGTGTCGCTCCAGAATCAAACAAAATTCTAACGCATCTACCAGCTATAGAGCAACACTCTGTACTAAGTTACCTGACTGAGATGTCTCCGCTCCAGACATGGCAAACACTCTCCCTGCTGCCTGAGGTCGACTGCCTCCATTCCTCAACTGTTGTGATCCACTGGGTTGAGTCATCCTATTCTGGGTAGGACAATCTCTAGCAACGTGTCCCGTCTTTTGACAGGCAAAACATCTTCTCTCTGAATCTCTCTTGGGGCACAAATTGGCTGTGTGTGGTCCACCACAGTGGAAACATTTAAGTTTCCAGGGTTGTTGCTGCTGAAACTGGGGCGGTGCTGCTTCTGCCCTATGCTGTGGGGGTCTCGAATAAGGCTTGCTTTGTGGGTGCTGCACCTTGGCCTCCCCACTGGAAGAACCCCCTGGGTGTGACCTGACCACCCGAGAATCACCCTTTTCCAGAGTCTCCACCATCTTCGCCTTCTCTACTAAGGCGTGAAATTCCCTGATGCACATCGGGGCTATGGTCCTCTTCAGCCCATGCTGCAGTCCCTCTTCAAACTTCCTACACCTCCAAGCCTCAGAGGTCGCCTGGGTGTAGAATCGGGCGAGGTACTCAAATCGAGCAGCATAGGCGTTCACCGACATATCCCCCTGTTCCAACCTTAGGAACTCAGCTTCCCTCGCAAACCTTGCGCTGTCTGGGAAGTATTTCTCCAGGAACCTCACTCTGAAGCTCCCCCAGTCCAACACTTCCTCTCGGGCCTCCATCATCTGCTGAGCTCCCATCCACCAGAACTCAGCTTCTCCAGACAGCAGATAGGTGGCGAACACCAACTTCTTCTCTTCAGGGCAGGAGGTCGCCCTAAAGATTTTCTCCAACTCTCTGACCCACTGATCTGCCTGATCAGGGGTAGTATTCCCACTGAACTTGGGTGGGTTGTGCCTCATGAACTCGGTCAGTCCCATCTGTTCCTGAGGCTGACCGACGTGGGAATTTGTCTCAGCCGACCGAGCGGTTTCCCAGTGGTGCATGGCAGCTTGGTGATTCTGAGCCATTGTTGCATTCTGTTGTTGGATGGCAGTTGCCATCATCCCAATAGCCTTGGCAATCTGGCTCATTTCCGAAGAAGGTTGGGGAGGGGTAGAAGGTCTACGAGTCATCTTCTTCGTTTTCAGATTTTGAAACTATGGGTTTCTATATTCCCTACAACTACAAGAATGAGATCGATCAGAAATCAATTCATTCAGGAGGTAACATCTAGACCTTACAAAGGTCAGCATCTCAAAGTCGTTAAGAATTTGAGTTCATTAACAGAATCCTGATGCTTATAACCTTAAGCAAAACACCAGAACAGATACTAGTATACAATCATCAATCCCAAACAACCACTTTCAATCAATACTATAACACTCAATAAAATGAAATAAATCACACCCGAATTCAATGTATGCTAAACATCAAACCTTTGGAATTAAGATTGAGAATCATCTCGATCCAGTTATGAGTGTGCACCCTCACCACTTTATCAAGATCCTTTAATTCTTAATACTAAGATTTTCAGTTAGGGCATATATTCACTAAAGCACACACAAAATTCCGATACAAAAACATTTGAAAACTTTTCACTATAGTTGTTATTTTAAACTCAAATAAATTTTATGAGCAGAAGAAACACAATGGATCCACAACCCTCAGGTCATCCTAAGGACGAACTGCTCTGATACCATTAATGTAACATCCCGCCAAATTACTTTTCATAAATATAAAATGAAATAAAGGTAAAACAAAAATATTTAAGTGAACATACATATTTATATAAAATGAAGTTGCTCCTCACAGGGAGTTTAATACATAACCGGTATATTTTTCCAAAACTTAAACAAAATACAGCCAAACAAATTGAAACAGGCGGTCTCCCTACATAAACCGGCGATCTACTATCAGAAGACCCAAAACAGCCGATCTGCTATCAGAACAGAAAATCAGGCGATCACCACATAGAGACAGAAACAGGCGATCTCCTTCCGGCGACCACTCACTAAGGAGCACTACTTCCTGGAAAAACATCTGCTCCCGTGTAAAATACACGATCATCACAGTTTTAAGAGAAAACAGCCAGAGAACAATACAAAGGGTAAGCTAGATATATTTATTTTTAACTTTAAATGATAAACTGGACGACCAACATAGATCAGCCTTTTTAAAACATTCACAAGAGTCCATCACTTTCTCATTCATATCACACAGCCATCAAGAAATCACATATTTCCATCAAGAGTCGTTCAATTCAATGTTTCACATTTCTCACGTCAGACTTCCACTGACTCATCACACAAGACACTTGACACTACTTCCGGAAGACTCGTGCGTTGAACTTAGCATCCAGAGACATGCACCTGCCATACTAACCCACTGTGAAATCACACACATTCACAGGGGCGCCGTGAAATCACACACATTCACAACGTATAAATGAATCTCAATATCATCACTATCCTAGCATGACAGGGTTAATTCACACAACAGATCGAGCTCATTCTCTTTCAAACAACTCACCCATACGTATGAACCTCCTTCGACTCTCACCAACTGAATAACTTCCTCTATGTGATTCCATTATCTCAGCAGATTCAGGATCGCCTCATTCACAGGATACTCACAGATCAATACACTTCATAACCAAATCTCAACACGGTATTTCCTTTCCTGAAAATACTATGTCTTGATCCCACATTCACGACATTCCACACATCATATAACACGTAAATGAATGATTCCAATCACAACAACAACCATACCACTGATCAGGTTTTCGAATAGCATATACATTCTTCATTTCAATCTCGACAAATTCAAAGTGACACTAAACAGGGGAGTTCGAAATCTGTATTTAAAACCGGCGACCACGTCGCCCAAACACATAGAACAGAGCATCAACGAAACAGAATATGAAACCGGCGACCACGTCGCCCTCACTTCAGAAAACAGCAATTCTACGGCTTTTATTGAAATAAGACTAGCTTCCCTTACCTGGACTTGCGCAAAACACCAAGAGCTCCAAGACCCATCGAGCTTAAAGGATGCCTTAGCTCTGTTTTCAGCGTTTGGTTCGTAGAACTTGCAGAGGACCTCCCAGGTGCTCTAAGGGCAGTCGCCGCACGTCGCACTGGTGCTGGAGGTTGCCTGAGTTGCAGCGCGAAGGAGAGAAAAGAGAGGGATGAAGATGCAGACACTCTTTCACTCTTGAGCCACTGTAACCTTCTTTGCCTCTCAGAAGTGAGTTTTTAAATCTAAGCCCACTAGTCCACGCATGCTGCTGCCACCACCCCCCTCTGCAAGAAAGCCAGAGTGTACGTTTCACTGAACAGTACGGCCACGGTTGTTTCTTGTGCCTGCCAACCACTGCCCTGAACAGTACGACCACTGTTGTCTCTTGTGCATGCCAACCACTGCCCTGAACAGTACGACCACAGTTGTCTCTTGTGCATGCCAACATTCTGATGTCACTATTCTGAACCACCCTTTTTGTCCACGTGGCGCGCGTGCAGGACGTGCCATGCTGGGAGTCTGGGTCCCACCTTAACTGTGTGAAACTCGACATCGCGCGATAACATTCCACCGATGACCGCTCGCGCGATGACTATCCACTGAGGTATCATACTGGCAAACGACCGATGTCTCTCCCTGGTAGACGACCGATGTCTCTCCCTGGAAGACGACCGATGTCTCTCGCGACCTGGCGATGCCTGCATGCCTCGCGCCTCGACGACGCCCGCATGCCTCTCGCGCCCTGGCGACGTCCACATGCCTCGCGCCCTGGCGATGCCCGCATGCCTCTCGCGCCCTGGTGACGTCCACATGCCTCGCGCCCTGGCGATGCCCGCATGCCTCTCGCGCCCTGGTGACGTCCACATGCCTCGCGCCCTGGCGATCATGTGTAGTAGACGACTGGCGATCTCATAGTCTTCTAAGCTACACTTTCCTTCCTTTTTATTTCAAATGAAAACATACTTAGAATTCATTTAAAATATACCCTTTTATTCCAAATTTAATTTTACAGGTCCTTACAGTTACTGCATGAAGAGCGCGATCTGGCGTTAGTGCATGAAGAGCGCGATCGGGCGTTAGTGCATGAAGAGCGCGATCGGTCGTAAGTGTGTACAGAGGGCGATCGGTCGTAAGTGCATGCAGAGGGCGATGGGTCATCGAGGTTCTTGCCAACGCTAAGCTGGGACGAAGGTTCCCAGCGAGAACGTTACGCATGCACCTCGCATGATGCCTACTCAGAGGACGTGCGGCGAGGCCATGCAGGCAGGATGCGCCTGGCGAGTGAGTTTAGACCAGCCACACCTGGCGCTCTCCTGGGAGCATGCGGCCTACACAGAGAGAAGCGTAGAAGCCCTCCAGGTGTGACGCGTGTACGGTAGATGCCAGCTGCATGCCTCCACGTGTCACCATCTGGGAGAGAGGCGTGGCCCAGGTATAAAGCACTCTACGTAATGTAAGGTAAGGGGAGTTCTTTTCATTTTACAAACTTACACAGTCTTACACATAGTTTTCTCGGAGTCATTGTGGGAGCGTTCTTACACATTGCACAGTGATAACAGAAAACGGTGATAGAAAGAGAAAGTGGATCTAAGAGCACACACGAGTCTCACAGAGAGATTCAGTGAGAGTTTTTGGTGTTCCTGTTGCCTGACTTGAGCGTCGGAGCTACAACGGCCGCTAGAGGCGCCGTCTGTGTGTTTTGCAGGCAGCGTTTGGAGTTCCGGTGGTGGTTCTTGGAGTGTTCTTGCAGAGCAGAAGGCTAGACGAAGGAGTGACGAGGCAATCCTCCACGTTCGAGTCAAGCGGCAGGATTTGTACCTGTCAACCTGCATCTCTGATTCTCCACGTGAGTCGCAGAAGAGTATTCCCTGGTGTGGCTTTTTGTTTGTCTGACAAGCCCAATCGTCTTTGGTTGACCTTGGTTGACATGCCAGAGAAAACCTTCGCTGATAAGTTAAGGAAAACCTCATCTTGGTCGACCTCGACTGATCATGATGGAAGAGGGCCAAGCACAATCGCACAAGAGCCAAGACAAGGGCATCCAATGCCACACCAAGAGCGTCTAGGGCAAGAAGAGGAGCATCTAGGGCCATGGGAGGAGTGTCTAGGACCATTTACTAGGTCCATGGCCAAGAGACTACATGAAGACATTGACCTAGCTATGGATGGGAGAGAAAGATATTTGTACATGTTACATGAAGGTCCATCAAGAGTAGCTTAGTTTTAGTTATGGTGTAAATAGCACAAACTTGATTCCATGAGGGTTTAACCTAGCTTTTGTTACGTTTCTAGAAGCTTTCCTAAAGCTAGGGCCAGCCATGAGTGGTGTGATGACATTTGCATTTCATTTTGAGTACATTTTCTTAGCATTAGGTTAACCTTTATGGTCCTCCTTAGCCTATAAAAGGGAGAGCCAACCTATTGTATTTTTAAGATTGAATAGAGTATTGTTATGCTGCCCAAATTGTGCCATACTGATGGAGATCAAGTAGAAGAGGATTTCACTAATGGAGGAAGAGGTCATCCACCCAAGCATTTAAAATTCTTCTTACTAGTCTTCTTAAAAAGTAGAACATTTTGGGTTCTCTTGAAAATTCAAAAGTGATCCGGTCGGTCATCGGTAGTCTATGATGTCAGCAGCTGATGACGACGTGGGTCAGTCACAGAGTGACGCGTGGCACGAGAAAGCAGATGAACCAGGATGGAGATCGTTCAAGAACGGCGATCAGTGGTCAGCTACCGAGTGACCACCACCAGAAGATCGGTTCCTACTTGAGCGCCTGGAAGCAGAGCGCGAGAAGTGATGAAGCATCGATCAGTCATCGGTGCGTGCAGAGTGATCAGTCATCGGTGCATGCATTGTGATCAGTCATCGGTGCATGCAGAGTGATCAGTCATCGGTGCATGCAGAATGATCAGTCGTCGGGGGTTCCTTGCCAACACGTGTTAAACTGGGACCCAGGCTCCCAGCGAGAACGTTACTCAAGGACCTCGCCTGATTCCATAAGCAGAGCACGACAACGTGAAGAAGCGCCATCGGACATCGGCCAGGATGAGAGACACCTCGGTCATCGGTGTGTGTTGAGGTGACATCGGCCGCGCGATGTGAACAACGCAACCAAAGATCAGTAAAGCGCCCAGAGGCAGGGAGCGGCCTTAGTCGCGAGACGACCACGCATGAAGATGAGAAGACGCAGTTAGGTGTAGAATCCTGCTGGGACGAGAACCCATCAAGGTTAGAGTCTCCCAGTGGGTTTCATGCCTGCCACGTGGATGGTGAAGATGTTCCCAGAGAATAGGTAGGGCAGATAGGCACAGAAGTCGAGGGGTGCAGAGGTACCCACGCAGCCTCCCCTGTCAGACTTGGCACTCAAGTGAAGAGGGCTGGCACGCAAGGTAGCCCTGGGGAGTGGAAACGATAGTGCAGAGTAATTAAGTGGCCCTAGAGGTAGCCAGTAGGGGCTACGCGGGTTTATATGAGGAAGAAGAACACCAAAAACCAGGTATGCAGTCTTTACCTCAGAATACACAACACAAAACCAAGAGCACTCAGTTTTCAAATCAAAGAGGACTGAGGGCACCCACACACGGGTCTCACACAGAGAGATCCGAGAGAGAGTTTTGGTGTTCCCGTTGCCTGACTTGAGCGTCGGAGCTACAACGGCCGCTAGAGGCGCCGTCTGTGTGTTTTGCAGGCATCGTTCGGAGTTCCGGTGAAGATTCCTGGAGCCTCCTTGCAGAACGCACAGCAGATAGAAAGCTAGATGAAGGAGTGACGAGGCGTTTTCCCCACGCTCGAGTCCGCGGCGAGATCAAAAAGACAGTAGTATAAATAAATCTTTGTAAATAATCTTGTATAAATTTGTAAATAATATAGAAATATCCTTAGGAGTATGCCAAAGAGGAAAACCAAAAGAAACCTCTAAATGTAAGGCATTTTAGGCACTTTCTTTAGGAAAAAGTGGAAAAAGTGACTTTTCTACTCCTTTCTCTCTTAGGCACTAGAAGGAGCTAGAAGAGTGACTCTTCCCACTCCTTCCCCTTTGTAACATGACCAGCCCTCTCCATTATAAATAGGGGTGCTTGGTACTTTGAATAAAAAAAGTTGAAAGTTAGAAGAAAAGAAACTATCTTGAAATTGAGAGAGAGTGAATTTGTGAGACTTGTCTCTTCTTCTCCTTCATGTCTTATCTTGTGAGCTTTGGAGACTCTCAAGTGGCGGCACCACCCACTCATCTTGGAAGAACCACCCTCCAAGTGGCGTGAATCACCTCTCCAAAAGGCTACAACTACATAAGTCATTTCTATTCATCTTCTAAAAATACCCATTTGTGTTTTCTTGTAGTTTTTCCATTTTTAATCGGTTCAATCTTTTCCATGAGTTGTTTCCTTTCATTTGCTGCCATTGTTCTGCACTTTGTTTGGTTTATTTCCTTGTTTGATTACTGTTTTAATTTCGTCCAAACCATGGGTTTCCATATACATGTGTTGTTCTTGTTTTCCATCCATGGGTTTTTTGTTCTTTGATGAATTTCTTTGTGATTTTCTAATTCCTATTGAATTTCAATCAGTATTTTCACTTGTTCTTGGTGTTCTTATGTTGTTCTTGTGTTTCCTTTGAAGTTTGGTACTGTTCTTGAATTACCCATTCATATTCCATTGTTATCTTACACTACAAGTTACCTATTCATGTGTTTTTAGTATGAACCTTTGTTTTCTTGAGTAGAAACTCTATTAATTGTTCTTTAGAATTTTTGATCCTGCCGCTTGACTCGAATGTGGAGGACTGCCTCGTCACTCCTTCGTCTAGCCCTCTGTTCTGCAGGAACGCTCCAAGAACCACCGCCGGAGCTCCAAATGCTGCCTGCAAAACACACAGACGGCGCCTCTAGCGGCCGTTGTAGCTCCGACGCTCAAGTCAGGCAACAGGAACACTAAAACTATATCTGAATCTCTCTGTGAGACCCGTGTGTGACTCAAACTCTCAGATGTGTGAGCTATGAGAATCTGAAAAAACCCCCCCTTAATTCGTTAAGAGTTTCGCTTATATACCTGAGTTTTTCTCTCTCCTGACGGTTATTCCTCCTGACACGTGGATAACATCTGGTCGTACACGTGTCATCATCTGGAGTGTCTGTAGCTGAAACGTTACTTCCACTGTGCCCTTGCGACTAAGTTATCCACACAGGGAGTAGCTTAGTACACAGGTTACTTTGGGCGCAACCTTAACATGGCGAGCTGGTTAACCCTGGGCATTGCAGCTCACACTACACATGGTGGCAGATATGCCACTTATCCTCTGTACTTAGACCATACAACAAGTGCATGCCAAGTCTTCTCAAACACCCGGCGATGTGCTCTTTCGGCGACTTGCTGACCACCTGATCTCCCAACCTTAACACACGGCGATCATGTGCAATCTGGGCGATTACTGATCCTTACCAGCGATGACCGACTACTCATCCTCAAGGCGATAGGCGATTACTCACCTCAAGGCGATAGGTGATTACTCATCATCACAGGCGAGAGGCGATTACCATTCTGAGTGATCGCCTCCCTGATTCGCCTGCTATCCTCTACCACGTGTTACCCTGTGAATGGTTCACGTGGTCAACTGCTGCTGATGTCATCGACTACCGATGACCGACCGGAACACAAGCCCCCCAGTCTCGAGCTGTGAACTTGTTCTCAGCGAAGAGACTAAGAAATCGTCTTCTGGCGGTCTACAGGAGCGCACACTCTGGTACTAACACTGTTTCATCCCTTCTTCTTCGCCTTCAAACATTCAAAGCATCTCTCTGGATCATGTAGAGATTCACCTTCTCTGTTTTCTTCTTCTCAAACGCGCTGGAGTTCGCTGCGTTTCTTCTCTTTAACTCTCTGCATGTGACTAACTGTTAACTAGCTTAGGCTTTAGCGCGATCTACCTGCAACCCCTCAAACTTGGCCTTTGACTTGATCGCGGCTAACTGTTGCCTTAGCATTGCCTTCAACATAACTTTGTGCTGGATGACTGACTTAACGGGCCTAAACGCTTCGGCTTCACGCAGCAGAACTTGCTTCTACCACCGACCACCGACTAGCGTGTTAGCGCACCACCGATCAGTCATCGCGCTTCTGGCTTCGCTGCACTTCTCTGCCACACCAGCGCTGAGTGCATAGAGGGTCTGAACACCAACTATGACGCCTGTGTTTTGGGGAAGAAAAGTGCTTCTCGATGACCCCTCTTGTCCCAACCTTGCTGTAAGAAGTCGTGGGTGAGGTCTTGCTTCTCTCACCTCAGCGTCGCTGTAAAAGCAGAGGGAAGGGACTTGGCTCTCTTGCCTCAACCTTGCTGTAGAAAGCAAAGGGAAGAGGACTTTTCCTCATGCCTCAGCCTCGCTGTACAAAGTCGAGGTGAGGACTTGGTTCTCTCGCCTCAACCTTGCTGTAAGAAGCAAAGGGAAGAGGACTTTTCCTCATGCCTCAGCCTCGCTGTACAAAGTCGAGGTGAGGACTTTCACTCGCCTGCACCTCGCTGTACAAAGTTGAGGGAGGACTTTCTTCTTTCTCGCCTGCACTCGCTCAAAGGCAAGGAGGTCTTCCTCTATTGCCTACACTTGCTCAAAGGCAAGGAGGACTTCCTTTGTTCTCGCTTGCACTTGCTCAAGGGCAAGGAGGACTTCCTCTGTTCTCGCCTGCACTTGCTCAAGGGCAAGGAGGACTTCCTCTGGTGCCTGCACTTGCTCAAAGGCAAGGAGGACTTCCTCTGGTGCCTGCACTTGCTCAAAGGCAAGGAGGACTTCCTCTGGTGCCTGCACTTGCTCAAAGGCAAGGAGGACTTCCTCTGGTGCCTGCACTTGCTCAAAGGCAAGGAGGACTTCCTCTGTTCTCGCCTGCACTTGCTCAAGGGCAAGGAGGACTTCCTCTGTTCTCGCCTGCACTTGCTCAAGGGCAAGGAGGTCTTCCTCTGTTGCCTACACTTGCTCAAAGGCAAGAAGGACTTCCTCTGTTCTCGCCTGCACTTGCTCAAGGGCAAGGAGGACTTCCTCTGTTCTCGCCTGCACCTTCTCAAGGGCAAGGAGGACTTCCTCTGTTCTCGCCTGCACTTGCTCAAAGGCAAGGAGGACTTCCTCTGGCCTCAACCTTGCTATATAAAGCAGAGGAAGAGGACTTTCTCTTGCCTCAACCTTGCTGTATAAAGCAGAGGTGAGGACTTTCTCTGTTGCCTCAACCTTGCTGTAAAAAGCAAAGGAAGAGGACTTTCTCGTGGGTGCACGCTCCCAGGGGGGGCGCCAGGCGTGGCTGTCTAAACGCACACACTGGGCACGCCCTACCTGCATTGCCTCATCGCGCGTTCACCGACGTCCCGACCGGCGAGGACCTCTTCTTCTGGAATCATACGAGGTGCATGCTTAACGCTCTCGCTGGGAACTTGGGTCCCAGCTTAACACGTGTTAGCAAGACACCGATGACCGTGCACCGACCTAGTACTCACTCTCTACATGCACCGACGGCTGATCACGGTCTGCATGCACTGATGGCTGATCGCGCTCTACATCCCAGCGCTTATCTAGGGGCTGATCTGCGGGTGGTGGCCACTTGGTGACTCACCACCGATCACCTGGTCTTGCACCTGGGGCAAGGAGAACTTTAAACTGGGAACACTCGCACACTTTATGTACTGAAAATCTTTTATTGGGTGGCATCGTTAAAAAGAGTGCCCCTGATCTGCTCAACAGTTTTAATACACTAAGCATGTGTACAGCGCGATAGCGCATCTACTTTACAACTTAACGAAAGCAAGAAAGAAGCGTGTAGCATCCTGCGTTCTGGGAATACTCGTTACGTCCAGAGTCGCCAGCCGACAAGCTCCATTCTTCAACATCTCAACCACTCTGGATGGGGTCTCCTTTAACCGGCGATGACCGCCTTGGCGATGCACACACGTGGGGCGATCATGCCTTCCGCTTCAGCTCTGGGAGCCCCCCCAGTGTAGCCTCTTCCATCAGCTCACCTCCCCAAACACAGGGAGTTCATGCTGCTGGTCGCCTTCCTGGGACCCCGAAGCGCAATCACCTTGTGTCTTCTGCAGGTAATCGGTCAGGAACCCTGTCTCCACCAACTCAGCAAGCTAACGCCCCAACGCCAGGCAGTTACGGAGTGTATGTCCATAAGCTTGATGGAACTCACACCACTCATCCTTCCTCCCTCCAAGTACCCTATCGGTTTTCTCTGGCACATGGAGTCTTGCTGCCACAGCAGGGATGGCGATCAGCTTCGCCAAACTTATCATGAAATCATACCTGGGGGGTGCGTTGCTTGCACGCCCCCTGGTCTGGTCCTTCCTTGGTGCATAAGGGCGAAACCTTCTCTGATCCTTCCTTCCTTCCTTGACCTCATGCACCCGCGCCTGTTGCTGATGATTCCCCTGACCTCCACGTGGCTTCGACGGTGCAGCACTTCCTCTCTTCTCAGAGACCTCAGTCTCTGCTACTATGTGTGCCATCGCACGTCGCCGTATCTCGGTGAAGGTGGCAGGGTGGCTCCTGATGAGCGATTCATTGAAAGGACCAGGGAGGACACCTCTCTTGAACGCATGCACCAGCATGTCCTCGTCCTTGTTGGGCAATCTCACCACCTGCGCCCCAAAGCGATTGAGGTAGTCCCTCAACGGCTCCCCCTGATACTGGCGCACGTCAAACAGGTCGTAGGACACTACTGGCGCAGGTCGGTTAATGATGTACTGCTCCGTGAACAACTTCGCGAACTGATGGAAGGAAGTGACGTGGCCCTCTGGCAGGCTCACGAACCACTCCATAGCCACTCCGCTCAGCGTGCTCATGAACATCTTGCAGTACACAGCATCTGAACCTCCAGTCAGCATCATCTGAGTGTGGAAAGCTGTCAGGTGTGCTTCTGGATCTTCCGCCCCCGTGAACGACGCTTTCAGTCCCACCAGATTGGGAGGCACCACCGTGTTCATGATTTCGGGGGAGAAAGGCATAGGGAATGCTCTCGGAGGCGACGGTTGTAAGGACCTAGAAACTTTAATAGGAATAAAAGTGTTATATTTAAATAATTTCAGAAAAATGTTATTATTTAAAATACAAAGAGTTGGTAAATGAAGTTTCGTAGTAGCAGACATCGGACGTCGCCCATGATCTGGGGTAAGCTAGTAGAGGTCGGTCGGCTGACATGTAGATCAAGAAGAGTAAAGGAGGAAATGTGTAGCTAAGAAGTCTCCTACGAGATCGCCGTTAGTGAAGACGGAGGCGATCTCCGACTCCTCTGGCACATAATCTCCTGTCCCCTAGAGGAGACATGAGCGCCAATCGCCTAGAGTGTACGTGATCGGCGGGAATGCACGTAGTATGTGGTCAAGATACTGGATCAACCAGAGTGGGTTCCAACAACCACGCGTATCAAGGTGTGGGTTAAGCCTTAGATACGCTGTGCATGCGAAGCTCTACGCTTGAGCAAAAGAGATCACCCTTAGTGTTGCATGCATGGGTGCACGAGGAGTGATGCTGATCTACTCTTGGAAATGTGAAGCTACCGACGTCACCGAGTCATGTGGAGATGATACCTTGGACGTAACATCGTGGAATGAAGAACCTTCAGGAAGGCGTGGCGATGTGTCATCGGGCATCGCCAGGGCGCGAGGCATGCGGGCATGGCCAGGGTGAGAGGCATGCGGGCATCGCCAGGGCGCGAGGCATGCGGGCATGGCCAGGGTGAGAGGCATGCGGGCATCGCCAGGGCGCGAGGCATGCGGGCATCGCCAGGGCGCGAGGCATGCGGGCATCACCGGGGCGCGAGGCATGCGGGATCGCCAGGGCGCGAGGCATGCGGGCATCGCCAGGGCGCGAGACATCGGTCGTCCGCTAGGATGAGTCATCGGTGGAGAGTCATCGCGCGAGAGGTCATCGGTGAAGAGTCATCGCGCGAGAGGTCATCGGTAGATAGTCATCGCGCGAGCGGTCATCGGTGGAAGATTATCGCGTGATGTCGAGTTGCACACAGATAAAGTGGGACCCAGACTTCCAGCATGAAACGTCCTGCACGCGCGCCACATAGACAAAAAGAGTGGTTCAGAATAGTGACATCAGAAAGCTGGCATGCGCAAGAGACACTCGCGGTCGTACTGTTCAGGGAAGTGTTGGCATGCGCAAGAGACAACCGTGGTCGTACTGTTCAGTGAAAGGTACACTCAGACTTTCCTGCAGAGGGGGTGGTGGCAGCAACATGCGTGGACAAGTAGGCTTGGATTCAAAAACCCACTGCGGAGAGGCAAAGAAAGTTACAGTAGCTCGAGTGAAAGAGTGAGTGCATCTCCATCCCTCTCTTTTCTCTCCTTCGCGCTGCGATTCAGGCATCCTCAAGCACCAGTGCGACGAGCGACGACTGCCCTTGGAGCACCTGGGAGGTTCTCTGCAAGTCCTTCAAACCAGACGCAAAAATAGAGCCAAGGCATTCTTTAAGCTTCGTTGGGTTTCGGAGCTCCTGGTGTTTTGCGCAAGTCCAGGTAAGGGAAGCTAGCCTTCATGTTCAATACAAGCCATAGATTAGCTGTTTCTGAAGTGAGGGCGACGTGGTCGCCGGTTTCGTTTTCATCTTCGTGAATACTCTGTTCTATGTGTTTGGGCGACGAGGTCGCCGGTTTTATATATAGACTTCGAAATACCTTGTTTTTGAACCAGATCGCCGGTTTTGGCGTTGTTTGCGAACTCCCTGTTTTTGGTGTTGCTTTGAAACTGTTTGAGATTTAAATGAGATATTCAAAAATAAGAACCTTGGAGTGAGTTTTGCTGTGATTGAAATCATTCCTTTAAGTGTTATGTGATGTGTTGAATGTGGTGAATGTGGGATCAAGGCATAGTATTTTTAGGAAAGAAAATACCGTGTAAGATCGTGTAGGATGTGCATTGATCGGTGATTCCTAATGAGATATCCTGACTCTGCTGAGATAATGGAATCACATAGAGGAAGTTACTCAGTTGGTGAGAGTCGAAGGAGGTTCATATGAATGGGTGAGTCGTGTGAAAAAGAACGAGCTCGGCCTGTTCCATGGATTAACCCTGTCATACTGTGAGAATGATGAACTTGAGATCGAGATTGTGTTGATGCGCATAGCTGGGGAAACATTACAGCTGTTTAGTATGACAGGTGCAGATCTCTGAGTCTAATCAATGCACGAGTCTTCCGGAAGTAGTGTCAAGTGTCTTGTGTGCTGAGTCAGTGGTAGTCTGACGTGAGAAATGAGGGACCTTGAAATTGATAGACACTTGATGCAGTTTGTGAAATAGAATGACTCTGTGCAAATATTGTAAAGTGTGTGATTTCTTGGCGATCAGGTGAAGGGAATGAGAAACTTTATAGTTTTATGTGGGTATCTTGAATTTTTTTTATTCTGATTTTTATGTTCATATTTAAACTCTCTTTAAAATATATAGCTTACCCTGCGTGTTCTGCTCTATGGCTGTTTTTCTCTTAAAACTGTGATGATCGTGTAATTTTTACACGGGAGCAGATGATCTTCCAGGAAGTAGAGCTCCTTAGTGAGTGGTCACCGGGGAAGAGATCGCCTGTTTCTATCTCTTGGTGGTGATCGTCGGATTTATGTCCTGATAGCAGATCGCCTGTTTTGGGGTCTTCTGTTAGGAGATCGCCGGTTTATGTATGGAGACCGCCGTTTTCGTTGTATTTGATTGATTTCGTTAAGTTTTGAAAAACATTTGACTGGTTATGTATTAAACTCCCTGTGAGGAGCAACTTCATTACTTATATATATAATTATGTTCTCTTCAACATTATTTGTTTACCTTTATTTTCATTATATAAATATGAATAGTTTTTGGCGGGATGTTACAACGGTGGCGTCGATGTCCTCTCTTCAGCTGCGCGCTCCTTCTGCTCCTGCAATTCCCTACGCAGCTCTTCATTCATACGGTTCAACTCTTCATTTCTTCTTTGCGATGCAGTCAGCTCTGCACGCATCCTCTCTTGCTCAACTCTCGATTCCGCGACGCTATCTTGCAGCGCGCGCATCATCTCCACTACCTGCGCCATGGTAACAACTCCTTCTTCAGCAGATGACGCAGGTGAGGTTTGCCTGGTTCTTCTACTCATCTCCTCTGCACTTCGACGTAACTTCAAGAAACCTCGACGAAATGATCAAGAAGCTCCAAGAAACTTCAAGAAACCTCAAGAAACTTCAAGAACTGCGACGTGGATGGGAACCAGATTTACACGGGCCCCACGGTGGGCGCCAAATGATCCTGCCGCTTGACTCGAATGTGGAGGACTGCCTCGTCACTCCTTCTTCTAGCCCTCTGTTCTGCAGGAACGCTCCAAGAACCACCGCCGGAGCTCCAAATGCTGCCTGCAAAACACACAGACGGCGCCTCTAGCGGCCGTTGTAGCTCCGACGCTCAAGTCAGGCAACAGGAACACTAAAACTATATCTGAATCTCTCTGTGAGACCCGTGTGTCACTGAAACTCTCAGATGTGTGAGCTATGAGAATCTGAAAAAACCCCCCCTTAATTCGTTAAGAGTTTCGCTTATATACCTGAGTTTTTCTCTCTCCTGACGGTTATTCCTCCTGACACGTGGATAACATCTGGTCGTACACGTGTCATCATCTGGAGTGTCTGCAGCTGAAACGTTACTTCCAATGTGCCCTTGCGACTAAGTTATCCACACAGGGAGTGATGGAGGAGGGCCAAGCACATCTAGCAGAGGAAGCCAAGGCCCAAACCAAGAAGACCGTCTAGACCAAGAGGAGCGTCTAGCTCCAAGAAGTGAGCGTCTAGAACGTGAAGGAGGGAGGCTATCCATGGAGCTAGACCGTCTAGGACCTCTCACAAGATCCATGGCTAAACATATCCAAGCACACATAGAAGAAGCCACGGATGGAAGAGAGAGATCCTTGTACATGTTTCATAAAGGCCCAAAGGGGGAGGGGGTGCTTAGTAGATAGGATAGTGTAGAAAGCACTTTGGATGGAAACATTCTAGAAACTAGGGTTGGTATGGCCGGTCATGGCACCTTAGATTTTAGAATTAATTTTGGTTTTCTTTTTATTAAAATGTAGCTTGCACCTCAAGTCCCAAATAGCCTATAAATAGGAAGGCTATCTCTTTGTATTTGACAAGTTTATTTGAGTAATGTTATGCTGCCATTTTTGTGCACAAGCTTTACTCCTCCTAGAAATCTAGGCTATAGACTTCAATCCTTTCACCTTCTCCCTTGAGCTGGCCGAACCACTCAACCCATACTCACCATGCACCTTCAAGACCAACACAACTCCTAGGAGGGTCTTGTTTCACTCACCCATTGCTTCCGCTCCATCTATTTCTACTTTGATTCAAGAAGAACACATGAAAATGCCATCATTTGGTATCATGAGCTTTTGGTTCTTCAAGATGAGTAGCTTGTCTTTTTAAATTTTCAGTTCTTCTTTATTTTCATCTTGTCATTTCAATTCCATAATTGTCTTGCTGTTTTTTACATTTTAATTTGTTCTTGGTGTGCTTATGGAAGATCCAACCGAAGCACATGTGTTCAATTGATCTTGAACATTTTCTTGTGCAATTGTGATAGGATTCCTTACACATTGAGTGGCTGTTTTCGTTTAGGAATTTGAGTCTTTATTGCTTTCTTATAATTGCTTCATTTTATGCTTTGAGTCTTTATTTTCTGAATCTATAAATGTTGTGTCAAGTCATGTGAATCCATAATTGTCATCAATTCTTAGTAGTCCTATTTTTTTGGCTTGATTGTTTCTTGTTTTTGGGTCTCTTTAAGTTGCCTTAATCTGCTGTTATTTTTTTGATCCTTTGCTGCCTTTTTAATTTTAGTTTGAGTTCATAATTGTGTCTTAGTTCTTACACAATTTCCTTCTTACATTTCCTTTGTGTTAAATTTTGGTATCTTGCTGTTTTCCAGATTTCCCCTGTTTCTCTCTCTGTCTGGCTGTTTTTTTTTTCAAAAAAAATTATTTCCACTCATAGGAAATTTGTGATTCTCTGGAAAATGCAAGTTTGAAGTGTTACAAAAAGGACAAAAAAAGAATCAGATCAAAAAAGGCAACAGAAAAGATATGATAAATCTTACAAAATCAGAGTGCAAACCTTGAGCGCTCCAGCTGGCCTAACTGCACACCAAATTTGCAAAAATTATTAAAAAAAAATGGTGCATGCGTTTTAGGTGATTCCAAAGCCATTGTTTAGATAAGATCCTGAATTTTTCTTGCATATAAATTTCAGAGACAAATTTTAAAAATACAGCTCAGCATAAATCGGGGAACAAACACGTTTTCTGGCCCACAACAATTTTCAGTGGTGCTGTTTTTTTTTATTTGGTCATCTAATCTAGTGCTTTTCTTTAGGTATTCCTTTTGTGTGCCAACTTTTATTGAGTACCTTTAATTGTTTGCTTTAATTTCTTGACTCTCTTTCTAAGTTGTCATATTATAAATCCTTTTGGTGGTACTGTTTTTATTCAATTAAATTTGTTTCTTGCTTTTGTTTCTTGACCTCTCTTTTGGGTGCTGGAATTTAATTCTCCTTGGTGCATATGTGCATGGAACTTGACTTGGTTTAGGTTTAGCTCTTGTGAATAGGTGTTGGAAATTGGAGAATTAAAGCCATCATTTTAAGGAGGAGACAAAGCTAAAGCCGAAACAAGGTTGCTTGAAACAAACAATACAAACACCTAGAAGATAAAAAATTCAAGATAACAAGGAAGTGCACTAACCCAAAAGAGGATCAACAAAGGGAGTCTTCTTTTCCTTTGCAACTTGGTTTATTGTTAATTACCTCTTTAATTACGTTTAGACGGTGAGTGTGTCTTCAAGGGCTCAAAGTGTCCAAGAAGCCTCACCTAGGGCCGAATAGCATAGTAAATTTTTTTTACTTAGTAATTTGTTGCTTGTTTGAACTTGTTTTCTATTGTTTTGGTAGAAACGTTTTGCATGACTAGTTTAGTTTAATTTTGTGCTAAAACCGACTAGTTTGTTGCATTTTTTTTTTTAGCTTACATAGTTTTATTGCTTTTTGATTTCTCAACTTCTTGTGTTTTAAGTGTTTCACTAAGAGAAATTTTTGTGTGAAGGCATTAGAGACTAGTTTTTGGCAAGGAAAAGGCTTGGTACTTAAGTAGTCCTTTGAGACTCACCTCCCTTACCTGGAAAACTACCTTCTTTATCTTCCCTAATCTTTCTCAAAGTAAAAACGCCTAAATACACAAAGGTATAGCCATGTCTTCTTCTTCTAATTCTCCAAAGTCTATAGAATGTGAAGTAAAATCTTTGAAAACCCTTTTGAAAGAGGTATCCCAAGCGGTACAATTAATCTCTTTTAGGCAAGTGGAGAATGAAAACAATATTAATGAGTTGGCTAGAGCTCAAGAAGAGAAATCCCAAAAATCTCAAAAATAAAAAAAAACAAATACTCATGCATCACAAAGCATTGCAACTCTAGGGGAGGGAAGCCTTAGAATTAATGACTACTACCAACCACCCCCTAGAAGAACTAGGCAAAGGGAACAAGAGGTGCCAAGGGAAACTAGAGTAGACCTACCTCATTTTCATGGAAAGGAAAATGTAGAAATATATCTAGATTGGGAGATGAAGGTAGAGCAACTCTTTGCTTGCCATAGGGTAAGTGAGGAACGAAAAGTACCCTTAGCCACCCTTAGTTTCCAAGGAAATGCCATGTATTGGTGGACCTCTTTAGAAAGAGACCGACGTCTTCATAGGGACCCTCCCATAGAATATTGGAATGACCTTAGGGGAGCCCTAAGACGTCGACATATACCTTCTTACTACCATAGGGAGTTGATGGACAAGCTCCAAAGACTCCAACAAAAGAATATGAGTGTAGAAGAGTATAGGCAAAAGATAGAGCTCTATATGATGAGAACCTCTATTAGAGAGGAAGAGGAAACCACCATATCTAGGTTCCTTAGTGGCCTATCACTTGAGATAAGAGATAGAGTAGAGCTCTTACCTTATCAAGACTTGAATGATTTGGTTCAACTTTGCATTAAAGTTGAGCAACAAAATTTGCGCAAAACATCAAGTCAAAAGGTGAGCCCCTATTCTAACTTTTATCCCAAGAGAGAGTTTAAAAGGGAGGGTAGTACATCTAAGGAAAAACCAAAAGAACCTACCAAACCCTTCACCAAAGAAACCTCAACCCCACCCATCTGAGCTAGAGATGTTAAGTGTTTTAAGTGCTATGGTAGGGGGCATGTGCAAGCACAATGTCCAAACCAAAGGACTTTGTTTCTTAAAGGTGTAAACGAATACACTAGTGGCGAGGATGAGCTTAGTGAGAAAGAGGAAGGGGGAGAGGATGAGAGGGTAGCTCCATTAGAGGGAGAATTGCTTATGATTAGGAGAACCCTCAACAATCACCCTAGCACATCCATTGAAACACAAAGGGAGAACATATTTCATACAAAATGCAATGTTTTAGAAAATATATGTTCCCTCATTGTGGATAGTGGATCTAGTTGTAATTGTTGTAGTGCTAGGATGGTTGAAAAGCTTAAGCTACAAGTGGTTCCTCACCCAAAACCTTACAAACTTCAATGGCTTAATGAAAATGGGGAACTACATGTAGATAAGCAAGTGGAAATCAAGTTTTCCATAGGGAACTACAAAGATAAAGTTTTATGTGATGTAGTGCCTATGGAAGCTTGCCATATCTTATTAGGGAGGCCATGGCAATTTGACAAGAAGACCTTGCATGATGGTCTCACTAACGAGATTTCCTTCACCCATAAAAATAAGAAGTTTGTACTTAGTCCTTTACCACATTCTCAAGTGGTGAAAGACCAAATACAAATGAAACAAAAGAGGGATGAGGAAAAAAAAAAAAAAAGAGTGCTAGAAAAAGAGAAAATCCTTAGGGATAGGAAGGCGTGGGAGAAGAGTGTTCCTTCCCACAAGGTTGGTCTACAAGAAAAGCCTTTTGAAAATGTTTTAGAAAACTTGCTTCTTGTTGAACAACCAAGCCTTATCTTTTGTAAAGGAGCACTTACATGCACTGCCACAAGTAATGAACTCATGGTTTTACCTCCTCCAATAGAAAACCTTTTGAGTGAATTTGACGATCTATTCTCCCAAGAAGGACCCAATGGGCTTCCTCCTCTTAGGGGGACAGAACATCAAATTGACTTCATTCCGGGGGCAAGCCTACCAAATAGGCCTGCTTATAGAACCAACCCCGAGGAAACAAAGGAGATAGAATCAAAAGTTCAAGACTTGTTGGAGAAGGGTTGGGTTCAAAAGAGTCTAAGCCCTTGTGTTGTACCTGTCTTGTTGGTGCCCAAAAAAGATGGAAAATGGCGCATGTGTTGTGATTGTAGAGCAATCAACAACATCACCATCAAGTATAGGCATCCAATCCCAAGGCTTGATGATATGCTTGATGAATTGCATGGGTCAACTCTATTCTCCAAAATTGACCTTAAAAGTGGATATCACCAAATTCGAATCAAGGAGGGTGATGAGTGGAAAACCGCTTTTAAGACCAAATTTGGATTATATGAGTGGTTGGTGATGCCCTTTGGACTCACTAACGCTCCAAGCACATTCATGAGGCTTATGAATCACACCTTGAGGGATTGTATAGGTAAATATGTAGTAGTTTACTTTGATGATATCTTAGTCTATAGTAAAACCCTAGAAGACCATCTAAGTCACCTTAGGGAAGTCTTTCTAGTTCTTAGGAAAAATAGTCTTTTTGCAAATAGGGATAAGTGTACCTTTGGTGTAGATAGTGTAGTCTTTTTAGGCTTTATAGTAAACAAAAAGGGGGTGCATGTAGATCCCGAGAAAATCAAAGCCATCCAAGAGTGGCCAACTCCACAAAATGTAAGTGATGTAAGAAGTTTTCATGGGTTAGCTAGCTTCTATAGAAGGTTTGTGCCTAATTTTTCTAGCCTAGCTTCGCCTTTGAATGAACTTGTTAAAAAAGATGTTGCATTTTGTTGGAATGAAAAGCATGAGCAAGCCTTTCAAAGGCTAAAAGCTCAACTCACCAATGCACCCATCCTATCTCTCCCAAATTTTTCCAAAACTTTTGAGATAGAGTGTGACGCATCGGGAGTAGGCATAGGCGCGGTATTGTTGCAAGGTGGACACCCCATTGCTTATTTTAGTGAAAAACTCCATGGTGCCACCCTCAACTACCCCACTTATGACAAAGAGCTCTATGCTCTTGTGAGAGCCTTAAAGACTTGGGAACACTATCTTGTGTCCAAAGAATTTGTTATCCATAGTGATCACGAGTCTTTAAAATATTTAAAGGGGCAACACAAGCTCAATAAGAGACATGCAAAATGGATGGAATTTCTTGAACAATTTCCTTATGTAATCAAATACAAGAAAGGAAGCACCAATATAGTGGCCGATGCTCTTTCAAGACGCCACACACTCTTTTCAAAATTGGGTGCCCAAATTCTTGGATTTGACCACATAAGAGAGCTTTACCAAGAAGATCAAGAACTTTCATCCATCTATGCCCAATGTCTACATAGAGCGCAAGGAGGTTACTATGTGTCCGAGGGATATCTTTTTAAAGAAGGAAAACTTTGCATTCCTCAAGGAACACATAGAAAACTCCTTGTCAAAGAATCACATGAAGGGGGACTCATGGGCCATTTTGGAGTTGATAAGACTCTAGATCTTTTGAAAGCAAAATTTTGTTGGCCACACATGAGGAAAGATGTCCAACGCCATTGCTCTAGATGTATTTCATGTTTAAAAGCAAAGTCTAGAACAATGCCGCATGGACTCTACACCCCTTTGCCGATTGCAAATGCTCCTTGGGAAGACATTAGCATGGATTTCATTTTAGGACTTCCTAGGACTGCAAGAGGCCATGACTCTATCTTTGTGGTAGTGGACCGTTTTAGCAAAATGTCTCACTTTATTCCATGCCACAAAGTAGATGATGCTCAAAATATTTCTAAACTCTTCTTTAGAGAAGTGGTGAGACTCCATGGTCTCCCTAGAAGTATAGTGTCCGATAGAGATCCCAAGTTTATAAGTCACTTTTGGAAAACTCTTTGGGGTAAACTTGGAACAAGACTACAATTTTCAACTTCTTGTCATCCTCAAACGGATGGGCAAACCGAAGTAGTCAATAGATCTCTTGGAACTATGCTTAGGGCTATCATGAAGGGCAGCCACAAATCTTGGGATGAGTACCTTCCCCACATTGAATTTGCTTACAATAGAGTAGTTCACAAGACTACTAATGCTTCTCCTTTTGAGGTAGTATATGGTTTTAATCCTCTCACGCCCATGGATTTAATTCCCCTTCCTAATCCACAAGATTTTGTGCATAAGGAAGGAGTAATCAAGGCTGATTTTGTCAAGAAAATGCATGAGAAGATTAAAATTCAAATACAACAGCAAAATGAGAAGTACACAAAACACAACAACAAAGGGAAGAGATAAATAATTTTTGAGGAAGGAGACTTAGTTTGGCTTCATCTTCGAAAAGATAGATTTCCAAATCGAAGGAAGTCCAAACTAAGTCCCCGAGGTGATGGACCCTTCCAAGTCCTTAAGCGAGTCAACAACAATGCGTATAAATTGGACCTACCTCTTGAATATGGAGTACATGACACATTTAATGTAATTGATCTTTCTCCATTTGTAGGTACCAATGACGATGACGAACTGGATTTGAGGACAAATCCTTTCCAAGGGGGAGGGGATGATGGAGGAGGGCCAAGCACATCTAGCCAAGGAAGCCAAGGCCCAAACCAAGAAGACCGTCTAGACCAAGAGGAGCGTCTAGCTCCAAGAAGTGAGCGTCTAGAACGTGAAGGAGGGAGGCTATCCATGGAGCTAGACCGTCTAGGACCTCTCACAAGATCCATGGCTAAACATATCCAAGCACACATAGAAGAAGCCACGGATGGAAGAGAGAGATCCTTGTACATGTTTCATAAAGGCCCAAAGGGGGAGGGGGTGCTTAGTAGATAGGATAGTGTAGAAAGCACTTTGGATGGAAACATTCTAGAAACTAGGGTTGGTATGGCCGGTCATGGCACCTTAGATTTTAGAATTAATTTTGGTTTTCTTTTTATTAAAATGTAGCTTGCACCTCAAGTCCCAAATAGCCTATAAATAGGAAGGCTATCTCTTTGTATTTGACAAGTTTATTTGAGTAATGTTATGCTGCCATTTTTGTGCACAAGCTTTACTCCTCCTAGAAATCTAGGCTATAGACTTCAATCCTTTCACCTTCTCCCTTGAGCTGGCCGAACCACTCAACCCATACTCACCATGCACCTTCAAGACCAACACAACTCCTAGGAGGGTCTTGTTTCACTCACCCATTGCTTCCGCTCCATCTATTTCTACTTTGATTCAAGAAGAACACATGAAAATGCCATCATGGTTAGTACACAGGTTACTCTGGGCGCAACCTTAACATGGCGAGCTGGTTAACCCTGGGCATTGCAGCTCACACTACACATGGTGGTAGATATGCCACTTATCCTCTATACTTAGACCATACAACAAGTGCATGCCAAGTCTTCTCAAACACCCGGCGATGTGCTCTTTCGGCGACTTGCTGACCACCTGATCTCCCAACCTTAACACACGGCGATCATGTGCAATCTGGGCGATTACTGATCCTTACCGGCGATGACCGACTACTCATCCTCAAGGCGATAGGCGATTACTCACCTCAAGGCGATAGGCGATTACTCATCATCACAGGCGAGAGGCGATTACCATTCTGAGTGATCGCCTCCCTGATTCGCCTGCTATCCTCTACCACGTGTTACCCTGTGAATGGTCCACGTGGTCAACTGCTGCTGATGTCATCGACTACCGATGACCGACCGGAACAATTTTGATCCTAATTCTTGAAAGTGTCATGAATACAATGAAACCTATATCAACTCAACCCAAACCAAGAAAGGTTCATAAGAGACTCACATCACATACACTACTCTTTGCCTAACTCTTAGGTTTTAATCATCATTCCATCACTACCCAAGGGGCTGGCCGAACCTCCCCTTTCCCCACTCTTCATGCACCTTCAAGGCACCCATGTTTCGTAGGAAGGCCTTGCTCACCTCCTCCACAAGCTTCCGCAAATATCACCACCAAGGAATTCCAAAACCCAAAGAAGAGCTCATAGGAATGCCATCAGATAAGCTAAGGAAGACCTCATCTTGGTCGACCTCGACTGATAAGCCAAGGAAGACCTCATCTTGGTCGACCTCGACTGATAAGCCAAGGAAGACCCCATCTTGGTTGACCTCGACTGATAAGCCAAGGAAGACCTCATTGCCTCTACCCTGGCTGTCTAGGCCACGGAGGACTTCTCTTGAAACCATACTATTCTAAGCTAAAGCTTGGCCCAAAAATAATGTTGACTAGTCAGCAGGAACTCAGTCTTCTTGTGTTCTTCTGACCAAAGCTTTAGTTTATGTTTTGATGACTTGGAGGTCTTCCTGGATATGTTTGTACATTCCTTCACCCTAGAGTTTTCCTCTTGATTGAGCCTACAAAAAGAAACAAAAACCCAATTAGACCCATATTTACAAGTAAATCCCAAAATGTACTTATGTATGGTAATTATTTGTAACAGTCGATCAGTAGACAAGTTGTTTGAGGTGAGGCATGTAAGTATGATTAGATACAAATATATTGTTAACTTAGTCATTAGGGAGCACAATTGTAAAAAATTGATGTTAATTAGCATCCCTTATGGTCATTCATTCTCTGTTATGAAGTTTTTGAATATTAACAAAGTTGACAATATTCCTAATTGCTTCAAAAAAATCACATATGAAGCAACATATGATCCAATCATCTACTTGATTAATAATAACATTTTGGAGATAATGACATGCATTGATGTATTTCCACCAACAAAGAAGAGACTACCTTGAAGATCCAAAGTAGAAGTGATGTGAGTTGATTTTAGATTGCACATTTTAAAGGTTTCACTTTTGTTTAGATTTTGGATTTTTAGAATTGCAAGGTGAGAACCCTAAGAAGATTCCCACTGGACACAAACTTAACCAAGTGGTTAAGTAAGTGTGAAGGTTCACTTCACGAGGGCAACGAGAAAAAACACAATATATGGTGTGGATGATGCAAAAAAGGCGGAATTAAGATAGAAAATTAAGGAGAACCAACAAATGAAAGACAAACATGGGAAGAAAAATAAAGAACATGATGGGAATGGAAGCACAAAAGCAAACTAAAAAGGGGAAGAGATGAAAAGACTTATGGAGAAGAAGTGATGGCCTTCACATGTTGAGCTCTCCTTGGATGTTGAAGATGGTGCGGAAGCAGTGGTTGAAATGAGCAAGATCCTCCTAGGAGTGATGGTGATCTTGAAGGTGCATGATGTGTATGGGAGTAGGGAGGTTCGGCCAACCCTTGGAAGGTGAAGGAAATGAAGATCAATTCCGATAAACTAGGAGAAAGCAAAGCTTGGCACAAATTTGGCAGCATAACTTTACTCATATTAATCTTGAAAATACATGAGGTAGGCCTCCTTATTTATAGATTTAGGAGCCTTGGTGAGCAAGCTTAAAGGGTAGGGATGGAAATACAAAAAGTGGGGTTGCCTAGGGTATTGACTTTAGTCAAACCACACCATCATCCTAATATTCTAGAAGATAGGTAAAAAATGCAACATTTGATAGTACACCCCTCCTTCTTTTGCTAAAGGCACCTATTTGCTAGCACACCCCTCCTTCTATTGCTAAGGGCACCTTTTTGATAGCACACCCCTTTTGCTTTCTACACTACACTAATCTACTAAGCTACCCCTAATGGGCCTCCAAGTAGCATGTTCAAGGTCTTCTCCCTCCCATCCGTGGCTTGACTCATTTGGGCGTGAATGTGCTTGGCCATGGACCTTGTGAGAGGTCCTAGACGGTCTAGGCTCCCTCCTAGACGCTCCTCATGTAGCTCCCCCTTGTCTTGTGCTAGACGCTCTCCATGTGGTTCTAGACGGTCTAGTCTTGGCCCTTGGCTTTCATGGTGGGGTGAGCTTGGCCTCTCTCCATCATCCCCTCCCCCTGGGAAAGGATTTGTCCTCAAATCCAAGTCGTCATTGGTACCTACAAATGGAGATAGGCCAATTACATTAAATGTGTCATGCACTCCATATTCAAGAGGTAGGTCCAACTTGTATGCATTGTTGTTGACTCTCTTGAGGACTTGAAAGGGTCCATCTTTTTTGGGCACCAACAAGACAGGTACAGCACAAGGGCTTAGGCTCTTTTAAACCCAACCCTTCTCCAACAAGTCTTGAACTTGTGACTCTATCTCCTTGGTCTCCTCGGGGTTAGTTCTATAGGCGGGCCTATTTGGTAGGCTTGCCCCCGGAATCAAGTCAATTTGGTGTTCTATACCTCTAATGGGAGGGAGTCCATTGGGTCTCTCATTAGAGAATACATCATCAAATTCACTTAAAAGTTTTTCTACTTTAGGAGGTAGACTCATAAGTTCACTACTTGTGGCAGTGCATGCATGTGTTCCTTTACAAAAGACAAGGCTTGGTTGTTCAACAAGAAGAAAATTTTCCAAGATGTTTTCAAAAGGCTTCTCTTGTTGAGCAACCTTGGGAGAAGGAACACTCTTCTCTCCCTCCTTCCTATCCCTAAGGACTTTTTTCTTTTCAAGCTCTCTTTTCTTTTTCTTTTCCTCATCCCTCTTTTCTTTCATTTGTATTTGGTCTTTCACCACTTGGGAATGTGGTAAAGGACTAAGTACAAACTTTTTACGCTTATGGGTGAAGGAAATCTCATTAGTAAGACCATCATGCAAGGTTTTTTTATCAAATTGCCATGGTCTTCCTAAGAGTATATGGCAAGCTTCCATAGGCACTACATCACATAAAATGTAAGGACCTGAAAAATTAAATTGGAATAAAAAGGAATATATTTTAAATGAATTCTAAGTATGTTTTTATTTAAAATAAAAAGGAAGGAAAGTGTAGTTTAGAAGACTATGAGATCGCCTGGTTAGTACATAATCGCCTGTCGCCTAGATTACACGTGATCGCCAGTCGCCTATGGTGCACATGATCGCCGAAAGTGCACTCAGTATGTGCTCAGGATACTGGATTAACCAGAGTGGGTTCCAAAAACCACGCGTATCAAGGTGTGGGTTAAGCCTTAGATACGCTGTGCATGCGAAGCTCTATGCTTGAGCATAAGAAATCGTCGTTAGTGTTGCATGCATGGGCGTAGGAGGAGTAGTGCTGACCTACTCTTGGAAATGTGAAGCTACCGACGTCACCAAGTCATGTGGAGATGATACCTTGGACGTAACATAGTGGGATGAAGAACCTTCAGCAAGGCGTGGCGATGTGTCGTCGAGCATCGCCGGGCGCGAGGCATGCGGACATCGCCGGGCGCGAGGCATGCGGGCATCGCCAGGGCACGAGGCATGCGGGCATCGCCGGGCGTGAGGCATGCGGGCATCGCCAGGCGCGAGGCATGCGAGCATCGCCAGGCGCGAGGCATGTGGGCATCGCCAGGGCGCGAGAGTTGCGGGCATCGCCAGGGCGCAAGGCATGCGGTCATCGCTAGGGAGAGACATCGGTCGTCTCCCAGGGAGAGACATCGGTCGTCCGCCAGGATGAAGCATCGGTGGTTAGTCATCGCGCGAGCGGTCATCGGTGGAAGGTTATCGCGCGATGTCGAGTTTCACACAGATAAGGTGGGACCCAGGCTCTCAGCATCAGACGTACTGCACGCGCGACACGTTGACAAAAAGGGTGGTTCAGAATAGTGACATCAGAGTGTTGGCCTGCGCAGAGGCACGCGTAGTCGTACTGTTCAGGGAAGCGTACACGCAAACTTCCCTGCAGAGTGGGTGGTGTAACATCCCGCCAAAAACCTTTTCTTATTTATATAATAGAATAAAGCGTAGATATTAAATTTATAAAATCAACATATGTATTAGATATTGAAAATACATCATCCCGTACATCGTATTCAAAAAGAGACGTCCCTCTTATAGGGTTTTAATACATTCCATCAATTGTTTCGAAATAAAAACCAAATACAGCATGAAAAGGACAAAACAGGCGATCTCCTATCAGAAGACCCAAAACAGCCGATCTGCTATCAGAATAGAAAACAGGCGATCACCACGTAGAGACAGAGACAGGCGATCTTCTCCCGGCGACCACTCACTGAGGAGATCTACTCCCCGGAAGATCATCTACTCCCGTGTAAAATACACGATCATCACAGTTTTAAGAGGAAACAGCCACATAACAATACAAAGGGTAAGCTAGATATTTTTACACTTTAAATTATGAACTGGACAACGAACGTAGATCAGCCTTTTTAAACATTCACAAAAAGTCCATCACTTTCTCATTCATATCACACAGCCATCAAGAAATCACATATTTCACAATTCCTCAAAAGTCTTTCAATTCACATAATGCATCAAGTGTCTATCAATTTCAATGTTCCTCATTTCTCACGTCAGACTTCCACTGACTCATCACACAAGACACTTGACACTACTTCCGGAAGACTCTTGCGTTGAACTTAGCATCCAGAGACATGCACCTGTCATACTAACCCACTGTGAAACCACACACATTCACAGGGGCGCCGTGAAATCACACACATTCACAAGCGTATAAATGAATCTCAATATCATCACTATCCTAGCATGACAGGGTTAATTCATATAACAGGCCGAGCTCGTTCTTTTTCACACGACTCACCCATTTATATGAACCTCCTTCGACTCTCACCAACTGAATAACTTCCTCTATGTGATTCCATTATCTCAGCAGAGTCAGGATCGCCTCATTCACAGGATACTCACAGATCAATACACTTCATAACCAAATCTCAACACGGTATTTCCTTTCCTGAAAATACTATGTCTTGATCCCACATTCACGACATTCCACACATCATATAACACGTAAATGAATGATTCCAATCACAACAACAATCATTCCATGGTTCATATTTTCGAATATCACATTTAAATCTCAAACAGTTTCAAACAACACAAAAATAGGGGAGTTCGAAAAACAACGCCAAAACCGGCGATCACGTCCAAAACAGGGGATTCGAAATCTGGGTTTAAAACCGGCGATCACGTCGCCCAAACACATAGAACAGAGCATCACGAAAAAGAATATGAAACCGGCGACCACGTCGCCCTCACTTCAGAAACAGCAAAACTACGGCTTTCATTGAACATAAAGCTAGCTTCCCTTACCTGGACTTGCGCAAAACACCAAGAGCTCCAAAACCCACCGAGCTTAAAGGATGCCTTGGCTCTGTTTTAGCGTCTGGTTTGTGGAACTTGCAGAGAACCTCCCAGGTGCTCCAAGGGCAGTCGTCGCTCGTCGCACTGGTGCTTGAGGATGCCTGAATCGCAGCGCGAAGGAGAGAAAAGAGAAGGATGAAGATGCACTCCCTCTTTCACTCTTGAGTCACTGCAACGTCCTTTGCCTCCTCGCAGTGGGTTTTTGAATCCAAGCCTACTTGTCTACGCATGCTGCTGACACCACCCCCTCTGCAAGAAAGCTAGAGTGTACGTTTCACTGAACAGTACGACCACGGTTGTCTTCTTGTGCATGCCAACCACTTCCCTGAACAGTACAACCGCGAGTGTCTCTTGCGCATGCCAACTTTCTGATGTCACTATTCTGAACCACCCTTTTTGTCTACGTGTCGCGCGTGCAGTACGTCTGATGCTGTGGGCCTGGGTCCCACCTTATCTGCGTGAAACTCGACATCGCGCGATAACCTTCCACCGATGACCGCTCGCGCGATGACTATCCATCGAGGCCACATCCTGGAGGACGACCGATGTCTCTCCCTGGGAGACGACCGATGTGTCACCCTGGAGGACCACTGATGTCTCATACTGGCAGACAACCGATGTCCACCCTGGAGGACCACCGATGTCTAACACTGGCAGACAACCTATGTCTCACCCTGGCAGACCACCGATGTCTCTCCCATCCTGGTTGATGACCGATGTTCCTCTCATTTTGTTGATGACCGATGTTCCTCTCATCCTGTTGATGACCGATGTTCCTCTCATCCTGTTGGCGATCTCTTATCGCCCTTGTGTGTGACGAGAACACATCGCCTTACTCTGGTCACCGATGTCACATCGTCACACCTTGCTGAAGGTTCATCCTCCCATTATGTTACGCCCAAGGTATCACCTCCAGATGACTTGGTGACGTCGGTAGCTTCACATTTCCAAGAGTAGATCAGCACTACTCCTCGTGCTCCCTGTAACATCCCACCAAATACATTTCATATTTATATAATATAAATGAAGATAAACAAGTATTTTGAAATAAACATAATTATATATATATAATGGAGTTTCTCCTCATCGGGAGTTTAATACACAAACTGTGAATCTTTCCAAAAAAAAACTTAACCAAAAATACAACAAAAGACAAATCGGGCGATATGCTAAAAAAAAGGGCGATCTCCTAGTCAATCAGGTGATCTCCTATCAGCCAGGCGATCTCCTATCAGACCGGCGATCTCCTATCAGACCGGCGATCTCACTGTCCTGCAACGTCATCTGCTCCCGTGTAAATCATACACGATCATCACAAGTTTTAAGAAGAACATCCACAAACGAAAACGCAGGGTAAGCTAGACAGTTTTAAAAGAGAATTTAGATATGAACTTTAAAATCAAGATAAATTAATTTAAGGCACCCACGTAAAAACATCAGCTTTCTCATTCTTCCCACATACCATCAAGTACAAACCCACATTTCACAATTCCTCAAGAGTAGTTCATATCACACAGTGCAGCAAGTGTCTATCCACATACAGTGTTCCTCATTTCTCACGTCAGGTTTTCCACTGACTCACAATACATAGACACAAGACACTAATTCCGGAATACTCGTGCATTGATTAGACTCAGAGATCTGCACCTGCCATATTGCCCACTGTGGAATCTCTCACATCCACAGGGTCGCCGTGAAATCTCTCACATTCACAAGCGTATAATGAATCTCACACATCACCATACAGCATGACAGGGTTAATCCACGCAAAACAGGTCGGTTTGTTCTCTTTCAAACAACCCACCCATACAGGTGAACCTCCTTCGACTCTCAACAACTGAGTAACTTCCTCTACGTGAGTCCATTACCTCAGCAGAGTCAGGATATCTCGTTCTTAATCACCGATCAATGCACCTACTACAAGATCTTACACGGTATTTTCTTTCCTGAAAATACTATGCCTCGACCTCACACTCACCACATCCAACACATCATACCATTCAAATAAATCATTCAAATCACATCAACAACCATTTCAAAGCTTCAGATCTTCGAATACCTCATGTAAATCTCAAGTAGTTTCAAAACAACATAAAAAACAGAGGAGTTCGTAAAACAGCGCCAAAACCGGCGATCTAGTTCAAAAACAGAGTGTTTCGAAGATTGTATATAAAACCGGCGACCCCGTCGCCCAAGCACACAAACAGAGCATTTTACGCAGATGAAAACGAAAATGGCGACCACGTCGCCCTCACTTCAGAAGATAGCTAAACTATGGCTCGTATGGAAAAAAGGTCTAGCTTCCCTTACCAGGACTTGCGCAAACACCAGGAGTTCCGAAATCCAACGAAGCTTGAAGAACGCCTTGACTCTGTTCTTGTGTCTGATTTTGAAGAGCTTGCAGAGAACCACCCAAGTGCTCCAATGGTGGCTGTCGCTCGTCGTATTCCCGCGTGAAGGTGTACTAGAATCGCAGTGCGAAGGAGAGAATGGAGGAGAAGGGAGATAAACGCACCCTTTTAGCTCTGGAATCCACAGCAACGTTTCTTTCCTTCTCCCTCAGAAATGGGTTTTTGCATCTTAAGCTGACTTCTCCACAAAAACCGCTGCCACCACCCACTCTGCAGGGAGTTTGCGTGTACGCTTCGCTGAACAGTACACCTAAGCGTGCCTCTGCGCAGGCTAACACTCTGAGGTCACTATTCTGAACCACTCTTTTGTCTACGTGGCGCGCATGCAGAACGTCTCATGCTGCATGTCTGGGTCCCACGTTCTCTGTGTATAACTTAACGTAGCGCGATGACCTTTTAACCGATGACCTCTCGCGCGAAGGCTAACAACCGATGACCTCTCGCGCGAAGGCTAACAACCGATGACCTCTCGCGCGAAGGCTAACAACCGATGACCTCTCGCGCGAAGGCTAACAACCGATGACCTCTCCCGCGAAGACTCTCGACCGATGACCTCTCGCGCGAAGGCACACCCCGCAGCATGCCTCGCGCCCTGCGATGCCCGATGACACTCGCCACTCCCCCCCTGGAGGTTCTTCATTCCACTATGTTACATCCAAGGTATTCTCTCCACAAGGCTTGGTGACGTCGGTAGCTTCACACTTCCAAGAGTTGATTAGCACCAGTCCTCGTGCGCCCAAGCGTGTAACGTTAAGGATGATTCTCTTATGCTCAAGTATAGAGCTTCGCCTGCCCAGCGTATCCAAGGTTTAACCCACACCTTGATACGCGTGGCTTTTGGGACGTACCAGGGTTAATCCAACATTTTGGCTACACACTAAGTGTAGTTTCGGCGATTAGGTGTACTCTGGGCGACAGGCTACTAGGTACACACAGGCGATAGGCGTTCAAGCATAAGCTAGGCGACAGGCGTTCAAGCATAAACTAGGCGATAGGCGTTCAAGCATAAGCTAGGCGATAGGCGTTCAAGTGCCAGAGAAGTTGGAGATCGCCTACCCGCTTAACAACGGCGATCTCGTAGGCTTCTCAGCTATACATTCCTTCCTTTATATTTAAATAAACACGTGCTTCGAATTTATTTATAATATAACACTTTTATTCCAATATAAACTTCTAGGTTCTTACAATCTCCCCAACAAGAAAAATTTTCGTCCCCGAAAATGAATTACAAGGAAAAGAGGTATGGGTAGGCTTCCCTCATGGGTTCTTCTAACTCCCACGTTGAATCACCCGATTTCTCATCCCACACCACTTTCACCATGTTGATGGTCTTGCCTCTGAGTTGTTTACCCTGCCGGTCATCAATTCTAACTGGTTTTGCTTCAAAGGACAAGTCATCTCTGATCTGCACGTCGTCTACATCCAGCACATGACTGGGGTCTGCCATGTACTTCCTCAGCTGTGACACGTGAAAGACATTGTGCAGATTCGCCAGATGGGGAGGTAGGGCGATCTCATAGGCCACAGGACCAATCCTCCTTAAGATTTGATACGGTCCCACGAACTTAGGGGACAACTTCTTTGGTCTGATCGCCCTTCCTACGCCCTTGGTTGGTGTTACCCTCATGAACACATGGTCTCCAGCAGCAAACTCCAAAGGCCTTCTCCTCTGATCTGCATAGGACTTTTGTCGGCTTTGAGAAGCTCTCATGCTGCCTTGTATCTGTTTCACCTTCTCGGTTGTCTGCTGAATCAATTCTGGTCCAACTAAGATTGCTTCGCCCTCCTGGTACCAACACAAGGGAGTTCTGCATCTTCTCCCATACAGGGCTTCATATGGTGCCATCCCAACACTGGCGTGGTAACTGTTGTTGTAGGTAAACTCCACCAGTGGCAACACTTCATCCCAGCTCCCCAATTGATCCAAGACACACGCCCTCAGCAGATCTTCTAAGGACTGAATTGTTCTCTCAGACTGTCCATCTGTTTGAGGATGGTATGCAGAGCTCATCCTCAACTTAGTTCCCAAGCACTCTTGTAAGGTCTGCCAAAACCGTGAAGTGAACCTGGGATCTCTATCTGAAATGATGCTGGAAGGCACTCCATGTAACCTCACAATCTCCTTGATGTACAGCTGTGCCAACTTGGCTATGGGCATCTTCATATTACTGGGAGGAAGTGGACACTCTTTGTCAGCCGATCTACTATGACCCAGATTGCATCATGCCCCTTCGCTGATCTGGGTAAATGGGTGACAAAATCCATGGCAATGCTGTCCCATTTCCACTCAGGGATATCCAATGGCTGTAACAACCCGCCAGGTCTCTGATGCTCTACTTTTGCCTTTTGACACGTTAAGCAGGTAGTGACATACTGGGCGATGTCTTTCTTCATGCCCGCCCACCAAAATGACTCCTTCAAGTCATGATACATCTTATTCATACCTGGGTGTAGGCTAAGGCGACTCTTGTGACCTTCATCTAGGATCATCTTCTTCAACTCATCATTTGCAGGTATGCAAATTCTGCCATTAAACCTCAAGATCCCATCTTCGCCCATCTCAAATTCTCTCGCCTGATCGGTCCCCAGTGACTCTACAGCATGCTTCAGGCTCGGGTCCTCCAATTGCTTATCCTTCAACATCCCCAGGAAGTCATTAGTTATAGTCAGCTTACTACAACTAATGTGATTCACGTGGAACTCCACCCCAAGGTTTAAGTCCCTGAACTGCTCGATCAGTTTCTGCTCTTCCATCATCATGGTGGCGACTTGGATTGATTTTCTACTCAACGCATCTGCCACTACATTGGCCTTCCCTGGGTGATACATGAGTTGAAAATCGTAGTCCTTTAGGAACTCCATCCATCTTCTCTGCCTCATGTTTAGTTCCTTCTGATCAAACAGGTATTTCAGGCTCTTATGGTCACTGAATACCTGGAACCGAGCTCCATAAAGATAATGCCTCCAGATCTTCAAGGCAAACACTACCGCTGCCAACTCCAGATCATGAGTAGGGTAGTTTCTCTCATGCACCTTGAGTTGCCTTGAAGCATATGCAACCACTCTCTTCTCTTGCATCAAGACGCATCCCAAGCCTTGATGTGAGGCATCACAGAAGACATCAAAAGGTCTTCCTACTTCTGGAATCACCAGCACTGGAGCACTGGTCAGCCTCTCCTTTAGTTCCTTGAAGCTCTGCTCACATCGGTCGGTCCAAGCAAAGGGTTGGTCCTTGCGGGTCAGTTGTGTTAAAGGAGCCACAACTTTGGAAAAATCCTCAATGAACCTCCGATAGTAGCCCGCCAACCCCACAAAGCTCCTTATCTCAGTGACTGTCTTAGGGCGTTCCCACTGCAGCACTGCCTCTACCTTGGCTGGATCTACCGAGATCCCCTGGGCAGATATCACGTGCCCTAAGAAGTTGACTTCCTTTAGCCAGAACTCACACTTAGAGAATTTGGCATAGAGCTGCTTCTCCCTCAGTATCTCCAATACTGTCCTCAGGTGTTCCTCATGCTCCTCCTCGGTCCTTGAGTAAATGAGGATGTCATCTATGAAGACCACCACAAACTTGTCCAAGAAAGGGCGAAAAATCCTATTCATGTAGTCCATGAATAGAGCTGGAGCATTGGTGACTCCAAATGGCATCACTACATACTCGTAGTGCCCATACCGAGACCTAAAAGCTGTCTTCTGAACGTCTTCAGCTTTTACCAAGATTTGGTGATACCCCGATCTCAGGTCGATCTTGGAGAACACCGAGGCCCCATGAATCTGGTCCATCAAATCGTCAATCCGAGGTAGGGGGTACTTGTTCTTGATGGTCAATTTGTTCAATTGCCTGTAGTCTATACACAACCGAGACCCTCCATCCTTCTTCTTGACTAGGAGCACTGGAGCTCCCCACGGAGATACACTGGGTCTGATGAATTGTTTCTCCAGCAGCTCTTCCAACTGCTTCTTTAACTCTACTAACTCGGCTGGTGCCATCCTGTAAGGTGCCATTGATATTGGTCCAGCTCCAGGTACCAAGTCAATAGAGAATTCCAATTCTCTCTTAGGGGGTAACCCAGGCACCTCTTCTGGAAATACATCCGTGAAATCCCTCACCACGTGTATTCCGCTTACGTCCCCTTCATTCCTCACTTCCAACCGAGCTAGCATCACGAAGCACCTCGCCCCTTCTTCCAACTCTGATCGCCCTCTTTGAACTGGCCACACCTCTGATTCTTGGGGGTCTGGAAATGCTACCTTCTGCCTACCACAGTCTATGAGAACATGATTGGCAGCTAGCCAATCCATTCCCAGGATAACATCCAGGTCCTGAAGAGGTAGGCAGATCAAGTTCACTTTGAATCTACGTCCCTCTACTATCACTGGACATTCAGGGCAAACTGTGGAGGTCAACACCTGTCCTGACGCAGGTGTAGAGACCAACAGTTCGAAGGGTAACTCTCTCACCATAAGGCCCAACTCGGCTACACACATGCTTGACACAAAGGAGTGTGTCGCTCCAGAATCAAACAAAGTTTTTACACCTCTACCAGCTATAAAGCAAACATTCTGCACAAGGTTACCTGATTGGGACGCCTCAGCTCCTGACATGGCAAACACCCTCCCGGTTGCCTGAGGTCTGTTGCCTTCGTTCCTCATCTGCTGGGAACCACTGGGTTGAGTCATTCTGTGCTGAGTAGGACAATACTTGGCAACGTGCCCCGTCTTCTGGCAGGTAAAGCATCTCCTCTCTGAGTCTTTCTTGGGGCACACATTGGCTGCGTGTGGCCCACCGCAATGGAAACATTGAAATTTCCTGGTTTGTTGCTGATGAGACTGGGGCGGTGCTGCTCTCGCCCTATGCTGTGGAGGCCTCGCGTAGGGCTTAAACTGCTGTTGCTGTACCCTTGCCTTCCCATTGGAGGAACCGCCTGGGTGGGACCTGCTCACCCGAGACTCACCCTTCTCTAGAGTCTCCACCATTTTCGCCTTCTCCACTAAGGCATGAAATTCTCTAATGCACATCGGGGCTATGGTCCTCTTCAGCCCATGCTTCAGTCCTTCTTCGAATTTCCTACACCTCCAGGCCTCGGAGGTCGCCTGGGTATAAAACCGGGCGAGGTACTCAAAACGAGCAGCATAGGCGTTCACTGACATCTCCCCCTGCTCCAACTTCAGGAACTCAGCTTCTCTTGCAAACTTGGCACTGTCAGGGAAGTATTTCTCCAAGAACTTCACCCTGAAGCTCTCCCAATCCAGAACATCCTCTCGGGCCTCCATCATCTGCTGAGCTCCCATCCACCAGAACTCAGCTTCTCCTGATAGCAGATACGTGGCAAACAACAGCTTCTTCTCTTCAGGGCAGGAGGTCGCCCTAAAGATTTTCTCCACCTCCCTGACCCACTGATCTGCCTGGTCAGGGGTAGCATTCCCACTGAACTTAGGTGGGTTGTGCCTCATGAACTCGGCCAGTCCCATCTGTTCTTGGGGCTGACCGACGTGGGAGTTTGTTTCAGCCGACCGAGCAGTCTCCCAGTGCTGCATTGTGGCTTGATGGTTCTGAGCCATCGCCGCATTCTGCTGCTGAATGGCAGTCGCCATCATCTCTATGGCCTTGGCGATCTGACTCATCTCTGAGGAAGGTTGAGGTGGGGTAGCAGGTCTACGTGCCATCTTCTTCGTTTTTGATTCTGAATCTATTGACTTCTATATTCCCTACAACTATAAGAATGAAATCGATAAGAATCAATTCATTCAAGGGGTAACAGCTAGACCTTACAAAGGTCAGCATCTCAAAGTCATCTAGAATTTGAGTTCATCAACAGAATCATAACACTTATAACTTCACACAAAACACCAGAACAGTTACTGGTGTGCAAACATCAGTCCAAACTACCACCTCAGTCAAATTCAAGAACACTCAAAAATCACACCAGAATTCAATGTAGGCTAAACATCAAACCTTTGGAATTAAGATTAAGAATTATCTTGATCCAGTTATGAGTGTGCACCCTCACCACTTTATCAAGACCTTCTTATTCTTAATACTAAGATTTTCAGTTAGGCACACGTTCACCCAAGCACACGCAAGAGTTCAAAACTAAAACGTTTGAAAACCTTCCACTATTGTGGTTATTTAAAACTCAAATAAACTTTATGAGCAGAAGAAACACAATGGATCCACAGCCCTCAGGTCATCCTAAGGCGAACTGCTCTGATACCATTAATGTAACATCCCACCAAATACATTTCATATTTATATAATATAAATGAAGATAAACAAGTATTTTGAAATAAACATAATTATATATATATAATGGAGTTTCTCCTCATCGGGAGTTTAATACACAAACTGTGAATCTTTCCAAAAAAAAACTTAACCAAAAATACAACAAAAGACAAATCGGGCGATATGCTAAAAAAAAGGGCGATCTCCTAGTCAATCAGGTGATCTCCTATCAGCCAGGCGATCTCCTATCAGACCGGCGATCTCCTATCAGACCGGCGATCTCACTGTCCTGCAACGTCATCTGCTCCCGTGTAAATCATACACGATCATCACAAGTTTTAAGAAGAACATCCACAAACGAAAACGCAGGGTAAGCTAGACAGTTTTAAAAGAGAATTTAGATATGAACTTTAAAATCAAGATAAAATAATTTAAGGCACCCACGTAAAAACATCAGCTTTCTCATTCTTCCCACATACCATCAAGTACAAACCCACATTTCACAATTCCTCAAGAGTAGTTCATATCACACAGTGCAGCAAGTGTCTATCCACATACAGTGTTCCTCATTTCTCACGTCAGGTTTTCCACTGACTCACAATACATAGACACAAGACACTAATTCCGGAATACTCGTGCATTGATTAGACTCAGAGATCTGCACCTGCCATATTGCCCACTGTGGAATCTCTCACATCCACAGGGTCGCCGTGAAATCTCTCACATTCACAAGCGTATAATGAATCTCACACATCACCATACAGCATGACAGGGTTAATCCACGCAAAACAGGTCGGTTTGTTCTCTTTCAAACAACCCACCCATACAGGTGAACCTCCTTCGACTCTCAACAACTGAGTAACTTCCTCTACGTGAGTCCATTACCTCAGCAGAGTCAGGATATCTCGTTCTTAATCACCGATCAATGCACCTACTACAAGATCTTACACGGTATTTTCTTTCCTGAAAATACTATGCCTCGACCTCACACTCACCACATCCAACACATCATACCATTCAAATAAATCATTCAAATCACATCAACAACCATTTCAAAGCTTCAGATCTTCGAATACCTCATGTAAATCTCAAGTAGTTTCAAAACAACATAAAAAACAGAGGAGTTCGTAAAACAGCGCCAAAACCGGCGATCTAGTTCAAAAACAGAGTGTTTCGAAGATTGTATATAAAACCGGCGACCCCGTCGCCCAAGCACACAAACAGAGCATTTTACGCAGATGAAAACGAAAATGGCGACCACGTCGCCCTCACTTCAGAAGATAGCTAAACTATGGCTCGTATGGAAAAAAGGTCTAGCTTCCCTTACCAGGACTTGCGCAAACACCAGGAGTTCCGAAATCCAACGAAGCTTGAAGAACGCCTTGACTCTGTTCTTGTGTCTGATTTTGAAGAGCTTGCAGAGAACCACCCAAGTGCTCCAATGGTGGCTGTCGCTCGTCGTATTCCCGCGTGAAGGTGTACTAGAATCGCAGTGCGAAGGAGAGAATGGAGGAGAAGGGAGATAAACGCACCCTTTTAGCTCTGGAATCCACAGCAACGTTTCTTTCCTTCTCCCTCAGAAATGGGTTTTTTGCATCTTAAGCTGACTTCTCCACAAAAACCGCTGCCACCACCCACTCTGCAGGGAGTTTGCGTGTACGCTTCGCTGAACAGTACACCTAAGCGTGCCTCTGCGCAGGCTAACACTCTGAGGTCACTATTCTGAACCACTCTTTTGTCTACGTGGCGCGCATGCAGAACGTCTCATGCTGCATGTCTGGGTCCCACGTTCTCTGTGTATAACTTAACGTAGCGCGATGACCTTTTAACCGATGACCTCTCGCGCGAAGGCTAACAACCGATGACCTCTCGCGCGAAGGCTAACAACCGATGACCTCTCGCGCGAAGGCTAACAACCGATGACCTCTCGCGCGAAGGCTAACAACCGATGACCTCTCCCGCGAAGACTCTCGACCGATGACCTCTCGCGCGAAGGCACACCCCGCAGCATGCCTCGCGCCCTGCGATGCCCGATGACACTCGCCACTCCCCCCCTGGAGGTTCTTCATTCCACTATGTTACATCCAAGGTATTCTCTCCACAAGGCTTGGTGACGTCGGTAGCTTCACACTTCCAAGAGTTGATTAGCACCAGTCCTCGTGCGCCCAAGCGTGTAACGTTAAGGATGATTCTCTTATGCTCAAGTATAGAGCTTCGCCTGCCCAGCGTATCCAAGGTTTAACCCACACCTTGATACGCGTGGCTTTTGGGACGTACCAGGGTTAATCCAACATTTTGGCTACACACTAAGTGTAGTTTCGGCGATTAGGTGTACTCTGGGCGACAGGCTACTAGGTACACACAGGCGATAGGCGTTCAAGCATAAGCTAGGCGACAGGCGTTCAAGCATAAACTAGGCGATAGGCGTTCAAGCATAAGCTAGGCGATAGGCGTTCAAGTGCCAGAGAAGTTGGAGATCGCCTACCCGCTTAACAACGGCGATCTCGTAGGCTTCTCAGCTATACATTCCTTCCTTTATATTTAAATAAACACGTGCTTCGAATTTATTTATAATATAACACTTTTATTCCAATATAAACTTCTAGGTTCTTACACTCCCATGCATGCAACACTAAGGATGACTTCTTATGCTCAAGCATAAAGCTTTGCATGCACAGCGTATCTAAGGCTTAACCACACCTTGATACGTGTGGTTTTGTGGAACCCACTCTGGTTGATCCAGTATCTAGACCACATACTACGTGCACTCCCGTCGATCACGTACGCCATAGGCGATTGGCGGTCATGTCTTTTCTAGGCGACAGGCGATTATGTGCCAGAGAAGTCAGAGATCGCCTCCGTCTTCAATAACGGCGATCTCGTAGAAGACTTCTTAACTACACTTTTCTTCCTTTACTCTTCTTGATCCACACGTCATCCGACCGACCTCTACCAGCTGACCCCAGATCTTGGGCGACGTCCGAGGTCCAACTACTACGAAACTTCAATTACCAACTCTTTGTATTTTAAATAATAACATCCTCTGAAATTATTTAAGTCTAACACTTTTATTCCAATAAAATTTTCTGGGTCCTTACAATCTCCCCAACAAGAAAAATTTTCGTCCCCGAAAATTGAATTATAAGGAAAGGAGGTATGGATGGGCTTGTCTCATGGTTTCTTCTAATTCCCATGTTGAATCACCCGATCTTCACGTCGTCCACTTTCAATACGTGACTAGGGTCTGCAAGATACTTCCTTAGCTGTGATACGTGAAATACATTATGCAGGTTTGCTAATTGGGGAGGTGGGGCGATCTCATAAGCCACTGGATCGATCCTCCTCAGGATCTGATATGGCCCAACAAACTTAGGGGGCAGCTTCTTTGATCTGATAGCTCGTCCTACACCCTTGGCTGGTGTCACTCTCGTAAAGACATGATCCCCAGCAGCAAACTCCAAAGGTCTTCTCCTCTGATCTGCATAGGACATCTGCCGACTTTGAGAAGCTTTCATTCTGCCTTGCATCAGTTTCACCTTCTCGGTTGTCTGTTGAACCAACTCTTACTACTCCAATACTTCATCAAATTCCATTCTCCATCTGCTGGTATGCAAATTCTGCCATTAATCTCAATATTCCATCTTTACCCGTTACAAAGCCTTTAGCCTGATCGGTGCCTAGCAATTCCACAATACGTTTCAGACTAGGATCCTCTAATTGTTCAATCAAAACTGGTTCGCCCTCCTGGTTCCAACAATAAGGGAATTCTGCATTTCCTCCCATACAAAGCTTCATACAATTACTGTCTTCAAATCTCCATAACAATACTACCACTGCCGATTCTAAATCATAAGTAGAATAATTTCTCTCATGAAATTTGAGTTGCATTGAACATATGCAACTCCTGTCTTCTCTTGTATTCAGACACAATTCGAACTTTGATGTGAGGCATCATACTAAACCTCAAAAGGCTTGTCTTCTGCACATCTTCTGTCTTAGCAAAATCTGGTTTTATCCAGATTTCAGATAAAACTTTGAGAACACTGAAGTTCCATCTAACTGATCCCTCAAATCATCAATTACGGGTAGAGGATAGTTGCCCTGGATGGTCAACTTATTCAACTTCCTGTAGTCCCTACACAGTTGAGGTCCTTCCTCTTCCTTTTTAACCAACAACGCTGGAAACTCCAAGGAGATATATTGGGCTTGACTAACTGCGTCTCTAACAACTCTTCCACTTATTTTCTTCAATTTAATCAACACGGCTGAACTTTGGAAACACTATCTTTCGTTGAGCTTAACCTTTGGAAACGTGATTGACAGATCACTAATCCCTTTTCTGGAATAACATCCAATTCATCTCCTACATACTCAACATAAACTAGTGTCCAAATTTCGAATCACATACTGCTTTCAAATCCAAATCAATTAAACAACATCCATCCCACGTGAGACTTTCTCTCTCATCCAAGCAATTTCTCCGCCTGTTGCTTTTCAACAATTTTCTTTGCCTAACTGTAACTTTAAACACAATTAAGATATTTCATCTTTCCTCTTTCCCAAAATCATTGATACATCTCAAGATGATATAATCATCTTGTAAACTTATTCTCTACCAAATCTCAAATTTCCATTTTAAGCCTTGTGTCCAGCTAGAGCCATCTTATGTTGTGTTACTGACACTAACACCTTCCAAGCTCCAGATCAAAGAAAATTCCTACTTTCATCTTGGAACTTAACTCTGGTACTTCCCATGGATACACATGCTTAGGTCTTTAAACCTTCAACATACAGCTTATATACTCTCCATAACTTATATGTAGCTGAAACTAAACCTTGGTACAACTAAATCTGACTTACACTTGCTTCTTTAATTCCATCAACTCAGCTGGAGCCATTCAGTAGGGAGCCATTGACACTGGTCCAGCTCCAGGTATCAAATCAATAGAGAATTCCACCTCTCTCTTAGGAGGTAATCCAGGTATTTCTTCTGGAAATACATCCATGAAATCTTTCACCACAGGTATCCTGCTTACGTCCTCTTCATTCTTCACTCCCAACCGAGCTAGGATTCACGAAGCACCTTCCACCAAGTTACCTGACTGAGGCACCTCTGCTCCTGTCATGGTAAGCACTCTCCCTGCTGCCTGAGGTCTGCTGCCTTCATTCCTCATTTGTTGGGAACCACTGGATTGAGTCATCCTATTTCTGCTAGGACAATCTCTAGATATGTGCCCCATCTTTTGGCACGTGAAACATCTAGGTTTCCATGTTTGTTGCTGCTGGAACTGGGGCGAAACTGCTCCTGCCCGATGTGGTGGAGGTCCCGCATAAGGCTTGCTTTGTGGGCGCTGCACCTTGGCCTTCCCACTGAAAGAACCCCCTGGGTGTGACCTGATCACCCGAGAGTCACTCTTCTCCAGTGCCTCCACCATCATCGCCTTCTCCACTAAGGCGAGAAATTCTCTTATGCACATCGGGGATATGGTCTTCTTCAGCTCATGCTTCAGTTCCTCTTCAAACTCCCTACACCTCCAGGCCTCGGAGGTCGCCTGGGTATAGAATCGGGCGAGGTACTCAAACCGAGCAGCATAGGTGTTCACAGACATATCCCCCTGCTCCAACTTTAGGAACTCAGCTTCCTTCGCAAACCTTGCGCTGTCTGGGAAGTGTTTCTCCAGGAACCTCACCCTGAAGCTCTCCCAATCCAACACTTCCTCTCGGGCCTCCATCATCTGCTGAGTTCCCATCCACCAGAGTTCAGCTTCTCCAGACAGAAGATATGTGGCGAATACGAGCTTCTTATCTTCAAGGCAGGAGGTCGCCCTGAAGATTTTCTCCAACTCCCTGACCCACTGATCTGCTTGATCAGGGGTATCATTCCCACTGAACTTGGGTGGGTTGCGCCTCATGAACTCGGTCAGTCCCATCTGCTCCTGAGGCTGACCGACGTTGGGGGCTGTTGCAGCCGATCTGGCGGTCTCCTAATGCTGCAGCGTAGCTTGGTGATTCTGAGACATCGCCGTATTCTGCTGTTGGATGGCACTCACCATCATCCCAATGGCCCTGGCGATCTGGCCCATTTCAGCAGAAGGTTTGGGAGGGGTAGGCTGTCTAGGAGCCATTCTTCTCTGTAGAAGATTAGGAAACTATTGGTTTCTATATCCCCCCCCACAACTATAAGAATGAGATCGATAAGAAATCGATTCATTCAGGAGGTAACATCTAGACCTTATAAAGGTCAACATCTCAAAGTCATTTAGAATTTGAGTTCATCAACAGAATCATGATACTTATAATCTCAAGCAAAACACCAGAACAGCTACTGGTATACAATCCATCAATCCAAACAACCACTTTCAGTCAATTACAAGAACACTCAATAAAATGAAATAAATCACACCAGAATTCAATGTATGCTAAACATCAAACCATTGGAATTAAGAGTGAGAATCATCTCGATCCAGTTATGAGTGTGCACCCCCACCACTTTATCAAGACCCTCTCATTCTTAATACTAAGATTTTCAGTTAGGGCATATATTTACTAAAGCACACACAAAATTTCAATACAAAAACATTTTGAAAACCTTTCCCTATAGTTGTTATTTAAAACTGAAATAAATTTTGTGAGCAGAAGAAACACAATGGATCCACAGCCCTCAGGTCATCCTAAGGACGAACTGCTCTGATACCATTAATGTAACATCCTGCCAAAAACCTTTTCTTATTTATATAATAGAATAAAGCGTAGATATTAAATTTATAAAATCAACATATGTATTAGATATTGAAAATACACCATCCCGTACATCATATTCAAAAAGAGACGTCCCTCTTATAGGGTTTTAATACATTCCATCAATTGTTTCAAAATAAAAACCAAATACAGCATGAAAAGGACAAAACAGGCGATCTCCTATCAGAAGACCCAAAACAGCCGATCTGCTATCAGAACAGAAAACAGGCGATCACCACGTAGAGACAGAGACAGACGATCTTCTCCCGGCGACCACTCACTGAGGAGATCTACTCCCTGGAAGATCATCTGCTCCCGTGTAAAATACACGATCATCACAGTTTTAAGAGGAAACAGCCACATAACAATACAAAGGGTAAGCTAGATATTTTTACACTTTAAATTATGAACTGGACAACGAACGTAGATCAGCCTTTTTAAACATTCACAAAAAGTCCATCACTTTCTCATTCATATCACACAGCCATCAAGAAATCACATATTTCACAATTCCTCAAAAGTCTTTCAATTCACATAATGCATCAAGTGTCTATCAATTTCAATGTTCCTCATTTCTCACGTCAGACTTCCACTGACTCATCACACAAGACACTTGACACTACTTCCGGAAGACTCGTGCGTTGAACTTAGCATCCAGAGACATGCACCTGTCATACTAACCCACTGTGAAATCACACACATTCACAGGGGCTCCGTGAAATCACACACATTCACAAGCGTATAAATGAATCTCAATATCATCACTATCCTAGCATGACAGGGTTAATTCATATAACAGGCCGAGCTCGTTCTTTTTCACACGACTCACCCATTTATATGAACCTCCTTCGACTCTCACCAACTGAATAACTTCCTCTATGTGATTCCATTATCTCAGCAGAGTCAAGATCGCCTCATTCACAGGATACTCACAGATCAATACACTTCATAACCAAATCTCAACACGGTATTTCCTTTCCTGAAAATACTATGTCTTGATCCCACATTCACGACATTCCACACATCATATAACACGTAAATGAATGATTCCAATCACAACAACAATCATTCCATGGTTCATATTTTCGAATATCACATTTAAATCTCAAACAGTTTCAAACAACACAAAAATAGGGGAGTTCGAAAAACAACGCCAAAACCGGCGATCACGTCCAAAACAGGGGATTCGAAATCTGGGTTTAAAACCGGCGATCACGTCGCCCAAACACATAGAACAGAGCATCACGAAAAAGAATATGAAACCGGCGACCACGTCGCCCTCACTTCAGAAACAACAAAACTACGGCTTTCATTGAACATAAAGCTAGCTTCCCTTACCTGGACTTGCGCAAAACACCAAGAGCTCCAAAACCCACCGAGCTTAAAGGATGCCTTGGCTCTGTTTTAGCGTCTGGTTTGTGGAACTTGCAGAGAACCTCCCAGGTGCTCCAAGGGCAGTCTTCGCTCGTCGCACTGGTGCTTGAGGATGCCTGAATCGCAGCGTGAAGGAGAGAAAAGAGAAGGATGAAGATGCATTCCCTCTTTCACTCTTGAGTCACTGCAACGTCCTTTGCCTCCTCGCAGTGGGTTTTTGAATCCAAGCCTACTTGTCTACGCATGCTGCTGACACCACCCCCTCTGCAAGAAAGCTAGAGTGTACATTTCACTGAACAGTACGGCCACGGTTGTCTTCTTGTGCATGCCAACCACTTCCCTGAACAGTACAACCGCGAGTGTCTCTTGCGCATGCCAACTTTCTGATGTCACTATTCTGAACCACCCTTTTTGTCTACGTGTCGCGCGTGCAGTACGTCTGATGCTGCGGGCCTGGGTCCCACCTTATCTGCGTGAAACTCGACATCGCGCGATAACCTTCCACCGATGACCGCTCGCGCGATGACTATCCATCGAGGCCACATCCTGGAGGACGACCGATGTCTCTCCCTGGGAGACGACCGATGTGTCACCCTGGAGGACCACTGATGTCTCATACTGGCAGACAACTGATGTCCACCCTGGAGGACCACCGATGTCTAACACTGGTAGACAACCTATGTCTCACCCTGGCAGACCACCGATGTCTCTCCCATCCTGGTTGATGACCGATGTTCCTCTCATCCTGTTGATGACCGATGTTCCTCTCATCCTGTTGGCGATCTCTTATCGCCCTTGTGTGTGACGAGAACACATCGCCTTACTCTGGTCACCGATGTCACATCGTCACACCTTGCTGAAGGTTCATCCTCCCATTATGTTACGCCCAAGGTATCACCTCCAGATGACTTGGTGACGTCGGTAGCTTCACATTTCCAAGAGTAGATCAGCACTACTCCTCATGCTCCCATGCATGCAACACTAAGGATGACTTCTTATGCTCAAGCATAAAGCTTTGCATGCACAGCGTATCTAAGGCTTAACCACACCTTGATACGTGTGGTTTTGTGGAACCCACTCTGGTTGATCCAGTATCTAGACCACATACTACGTGCACTCCCGTCGATCACGTATGCCATAGGCGATTGGCGGTCATGTCTCCTCTAGGCGACAGGCGATTATGTGCCAGAGAAGTCGGAGATTGCCTCCGTCTTCAATAACGGCAATCTCGTAGAAGACTTCTTAACTACACTTTTCTTCCTTTACTCTTCTTGATCCACACGTCATCCGACCGACCTCTACCAGCTGACCCCAGATCTTGGGCGACGTCCGAGGTCCAACTACTACGAAACTTCAATTACCAACTCTTTGTATTTTAAATAATAACATCCTCTGAAATTATTTAAGTCTAACACTTTTATTCCAATAAAATTTTCTGGGTCCTTACAGGTGGTGGCAGCGGCTTTTGTGGACAAGTTGGTTTAGATTCAAAAACCCACTTCTGAGAGGCAAAGAACGTTGCAGTGGTTCAAGAGTGAAAGAGTGAGTTTACCTTCATTCTTCTCTTTTCTCTCCTTCGCGCTGCGATTCAAGCATCCTCAAGCACCAGTACGACGAGCGACGACTGCCCTTGGAGCACCTGGGAGGTTCTCTGCAAGTTCTACAAACCAGACGCTAAAACAGAGCTAAGGCATCTTTAAGCTTCGGTGGGTTTTGGAGCTCTTGGTGTTTTGCGCAAGTCCAGGTAAGGGAAGCTAGCCTTATTTCCAACGAAAACCTTATATTAGATGATTGAGATGATGGGGCGACGTGGTCGCCGGTTTTCAACTGTTATTGCATAATCCCTTGTTTTTGGACGAGATCGCCGGTTTTGGCGTTGTTTTTCGAACTCCCCTGTTTTTGTGTTGTTTTAAAACTGTTTGAGTTTTAAATGTGAAATGCATGTGATATTCGAAAATCTGAACCGCGGAATGAATGTTGCTGTGACTGGAATCGTTCATTAAGTGTTGTATGATGTGTTGAATGTTGTGAATGTGGGATCAAGGCATAGTATTTTCAGGAAAGAAAATACCGTGTAAGATCGTGCGAAATGTGCATTGGCTAGGGACTTGTCTAGAAGGAGATATTCTGACTCTGCTGATATAATGGAATCACATGGATGAAGTTATTCAGTTGTGGAGAGTCGAAGGAGGTTCATATGTATGGGTAAGTTGTTTGAAAGAGAACGAGCTTGACCTGTTATATGAATTAACCCTGTCATACCGGGAGAGTGATGATATTGAGATTATGTATGCGCATGGCTGTGTGGATTTCACAGCGACCCTGTGTGGATTTCACAGTGGTGTGGTATGACAGGTGCAGATCTCTGGGTCTGAGTCAACGCACGAGTCTTCCGGAAGTAGAGTCATGTGTCTATATGTTATGAGTCAGTGGAAAGTCTGACGTGTGAGCCATGAATATTGAAAGTAGTGAATAGACACTTGACGAGTTTGTGGAATATGGGAATGTTGATGGTTGAAATTGATATGGATTATGAATGGTGTGAAGATTTATGTTTTCTATTGATTTAAAGTTTCATATTTAAAGTTTTTAAAACATCTAGCTTACCCTTTTATCTGGTATTGTGATTGCTTTCTTAAACCTGTGATGATCGTGTATTTTTGCACGGGAGCAGACGAGGTTGCAGGTAGTAGAGCTCCTCAGTGAGTGGTCGCCGGAAGGAGATCGCCTGTTTCTGTTTCTGTTAGGCGATCACCCTTTTTCTGTTGTCTGATAGGAGATCGCCCTTTTCTGATAGGAGATCGCCTTTTTTTCTGATAGGAGATCGCCTGTTTGTCTTTTTGCTGTATTTTGTTTAAGTTTTGGAAATTGACCGATTATGTATTAAACTCCCTGTGAGGAGAAACTTCATTACATATATATAATTATGTTCACTTCAATATATTTGTTTACCTTTATTTTTATTATATAAATATGAAAAGAATTTGGCGGGATGTTACATAAAACCTTGTCTTTGTAGTTCCCTATGGAAAACTTGATTTCCACTTGCTTATCTACACTTAGTTCCCCATTCTCATTTATCCATTGCAACTTGTATGGCTTAGGATGAGGCACTACTTGTAGATTGAGCTTTTCAATCATTCTAGAGCTACAACAATTGCAACTTGATCCACTATCCACAATGAGAGAACATATATTTTCTAAAACTTTACATCTTGTGTGAAAGATGTTCTCTCTTTGTGTCTCCATGGAGGCACTAGGATGATTGTTGAGAGTTCTCCTAATCATTAGCAATTCTCCCTCTAATGGATCTACCCTCTCATCCTCTCCCCCTTCCTCTCTTTCACTTGGCTCATCCTCGCCACTAGTGTACTCATCTACACCTTTCAAAAACAAAGTCCTTTGGTTTGGGCATTGTGCTTGCACATGCCCTATTCCATAGCACTTAAAGCACTTAACGTCCCTAGCTCGGATGGGTGGGGTGGAAGCATCTTTGGCTAAGGGTTTGGTAGTTTCTCTAGGTTTTTCTTTTGATGTACTATCCTCCCTTCTATATTCTCTCTTGGGATAGGAGTTAGAGTAGGATCCAACCTTTAGACTTGAAGTTTTGTGCAAATTTTGTTGCTCAACTTTAATGCAAAGTTGGACCAAGTCATTCAAGTCTTGGTATGGAAGGAGTTCTACTCTATCCCTTATCCCAAGTGAGAGGCCACTAAGGAACCTAGCTATGGTGATATGCTTCTCTTCTCTAATGGAGGCTCTCATCATGTAGAGCTCCATTTTTTGTCTATACTCCTCAACACTCATATTGTTTTGCCGGAGTCTTTGGAGCTTGTCCATCAACTCCCTATGGTAGTATGAGGGTATGTGGCGACGTCTTAGGGCTCCCCTAAGGTCATTCCAATATTCAATTGGAGGTTCCCTATGAAGACGTCTTTCTCTTTCGAGAGAGGTCCACCAATACATGGCGTTCCCTTGGAAGCTAAGGGTGGCTAGAGGTACCTTGCGTTCTTCACTCACCCTATAGCAAGCAAAGAGTTGCTCTACTTTCATCTCCCAATCTAGGTAGGTTTCTACACTCTCCTTACCATGGAAATGAGGTAGGTCTACTCTAACCTCCCTTGGGCCCTCTTGTTCCCTTTGCCTATTTCTTCTAGGGGGTGGTTGGTAGTAGTCATACATTCTAAGGCTTCCCTCCCCTAGAGACTCTTGGACTTGTGAATGAGATGCATGAGTTTGAGATTTTTGTGACTTTTCTTCTTGGGCTTTAGTCAACTCATTAATTTTAGACTCATTCTCCAATTGTCTAAAAGAAATCATTTGCACGGCTTGTGAAACTTCTTCCAAAAGAGTTTTCATAGATTTTAATTCATTTTCAATAGACTTTGGCAAATGAGAAGAAGAAGACATGACTAAAGCTTTGTGTGTAGAAGTATTTTACCTTGAGAAAATTTAGGGAATTCAAAGAAGGTAGTCTTCCAGGTAAGGGAGGTGAGTCTCAAAGGACTACTTAAATAGCAAGCCTTGCCTTAGCCAAAGACTATCCCTCAATGTCTTCACACAAAGCTTTCTCTTAGTAAACCACTTAAAACACAATCAAGTTGAAGAAATCCTTTTTGATGCAAGAAAACAATGCAAACTAGCTAATTAACCAAGCAAAGAATTAACAAACTTAAACAACGCAAGACAATTAGCAAACGTAATTAATTAAGCAAGGAAAACAATTAAAAACAATTAACAAATGCTAAACCAATTAAAGTCTACACTATTCGGTCCTAGGTGAGGCTTCTTGGACACTTGGAGCCCTTGAAGACACACTCACCGTCTAATCATGTAATTGAAGAAGTAATTAACAAGGTTAAGTTGCAAAGAACATTAAGAAAACCCCCTTTGTTAATCTTGGTTTGCTATTGGCACTCCCTTGGTTGTCTTTTCTTTGTTGGGCCCTCCAAGTGTTTGTGGTGTTTTTGGGTAATATTTGTTTGCTGCCCTTGCTTTGGCTTCTCTTAGAATTAGGAAATTAATTCTCCAATCCAGCACCTATCACACAAGCTAGACCTCACTCAAGTTAAATTTCTACTCAAATAGGCACCAATTGAGAAACAATTCCAGCACCAAATTTAGAGGCCAAAGGATTAAAGCAAGAAACAAATTAATTAGAAAAACAGTACCACCAAATGGAGTTAAAATTTGTGACAACTAGAAAGAGTTCCAAAGAAATATAAAACAAACAAATAAAGGTACTCAAAGAAAGGTAGGCACACAAAGTGAATCCTAAGAATAGCACTAGAATAGATTTAAAAAAAACAAAAACAGCACCACTGAAAATCTATTGTGGCCAGAAAACGTGACTTTCCCCACTTTATACTGAGCTGTCCTTTAAATATTTGCCTCTGAAAATTGATATGCAAATATTTCAAGATCTCAACAAAATTCTGGGACAGATTTCACCCAAAACGCATGAGCCATTTTTTTTTAATGAATTTTGCAAAAACAGTGTTCAGTTATGCCAGCTGGAGCGCCCAGATTTGCACACTGTTTTTAAAATATTTTTCATTTTTTTTCTATTTGTTTTTTTGACCTAATTCTTTTTTTTTCTTGTCAATAACACCTCAATCTTTCATATTCCAGAGAATAAAAATTTTTCTATGTGGTAAAACAATTTTTCTAAGCAAAAACAGCCAGCACAGATTGATGCAAAACAGGGGATTCTGTGTAGAATGGAAAAACAGCAAGATATACCAAAAGACACAAAGGAAAAGATGTGAAAGAATTTGTGTAGAACTAAAACACAAATATGAACTCAACCTAAAATTAAAAAGGCACCAAAAGCTCAAAAACCCAGCAGATTCAAATCAAACTTTTAGACCAAAATCAAGAAACAAATAAGCCAAACAAAGTACTACTTATGATTTTATGACATTTTGGAGAAACATGACTTAGACAACATATATAGATTCAAAAATTAAAGACTCAAAGAGCATAAAATGAACCAAAATAAAAATTGCAATAAAGACTCAAAACCTAAAAGAAAAACAGCAACACAAAGGTGTATGGAATCCTACCAAAAATTGCACAAAGATTGCTCAAGAACAATTGAACAAGATGCACCAATTGGAATTTCCAAACAGCACACCCACTCAAATTAAAAATTAAAAAAAACAGCAAGACAAGTATGGAAAACAAAGATGAACAACAAGGATTAAAGAAGAACTCAAAATGAAAAAGGACCAAGAACTTCTCATCTTTGAAGAACCCCATGCTCATGATACCAAATGATGGCATTCTTGAGTTCTTCATGGTGCGTTTTGGGTGATGAATGCAGCGGAAGTTCAATGGATGAAATGGGTCAAGACCCTCCTAGGAGTTGTAAGGACCTAGAAAATTTTATTGGAATGAAAGTGATATATTTTAAGTGAATTCTAAGTATGTTTTTATTTAAAATATAAAGGAAGGAAAGTGTAGCTTAGAAGTCTATGAGATCGCCATTGTTGAAGGCGGAGGCGATCTCCGACTTCTCTGGTACATAATCGCCTGTCGCCTAGAGTACACATGATAGCCAATCACACTTGGTGCACATGATCGCCAATCGCCTATGGTGTACATGATCGCCGAAAGTGCACTTAGTATGTGGTCAAGATATTGGATCAACCATAGTGGGTTCCAAAAACCACGCGTATCAAGGTGTGGGTTAAGCCTTAGATACGCTATGCATGCAAAACTCTATGCTTGAGCATAAGAAATTGTAACATCCCACCAAAATAAAGCCATACATACATGTATAATGAAAATAAAGGTGAACAAATAATATTGAAGAATGATAATATATATAAGTAATGAAGTTGCTCCTCTTAGGGAGTTTAATACATAACCAGTCAAATGTTTTCAAAATTTAACGAATTCAATCAAATACAACAAGACCGGCGGTCTCCACACATGAACCGGCGATCTGGTAACAGAAGGCCCAAACAGGCGATCTGCTAGCAGGACATAAATCCGGCGATCACCACCAAGAGATAGAAAACCGGCGATCTCTTCCTCGGCGACCACTCACTAAGGAGCTCTACATCCTGGAAGATCATCTGCTCCCGTGTAAGTTATACACGATCATCACAGTTTAAAGAGAAAAACAGCCAACGAGCAAAACACGCAGGGTAAGCTAGATATTTTAAAGAGAGCTTAAATAAGAACATTAAAATCAGGGTAAGCAATTTTCAAGATATTCACGTAAAGCTATAGATTTTCTCAATACCCTTCACCTGATCGCCCAGAAATCACACATTTCACAATATTCTCGAGAGTCATTCTATTTCACAAAACTGCATCAAGTGTCTATAAATTTCAAGTTCCTCATTTCACATGTCAGACCACCACTGACCCAGCACACAAGACACTTGACACTACTTCCGGAAGACTCGTGCATTGACTAGACTCAGAGATTCTGCACCTGTCATACTAAACAGCTGTAATGTTTACCAGCTATGCGCATCAACACAATCTCAATCTCAAGTTCATCATTCTCACAGTATGACAGGGTTAATCCATATAACAGGCCGAGCTCGTTCTTTTTCACACGACTCACCCATACATATGGACCTCCTTCGACTCTCAACGCCTGAATAACTTCATCTATGTGAATTCATTATCTCAGGAGAGTCAGGATAATCTCATTATAGACATCACCGATCAATGCACATCCTACACGATCTTACACGGTATTTTCTTTCCTGAAAATACTATGCCTTGATCCCACATTCACATCATGCAACACATCTCATAACACTTAAAGGAAAGATTTCAATCACAGCAAAACTCACTCCAAGGTTCTTATTTTCGAATATCTCATTTAAATCTTATATCGTTTCAAAGCAACATCAAAAACAGGGAGTTCGTAAACAACGCCAAAACCGGCGATCTAGTTCAAAAACAGGGTATTTCGAAGTCTGTATTTAAAACCGGTGACCACGTCGCCCAAACACATAGCACAGAGCATTTTACAAGGATGAAAACGAAAACCGGCGACCACGTCGCCCTCACTTCAGAAATAGCTAAACTATGGCTTGTATTGAAAATGAAGTCTAGCTTCCCTTACCTGGACTTGCGCAAAACACCAGGAGCTCCGAAACCCAACGAAGCTTGAACAACGCCTTGGCTCTGTTTTTGCGTCTGGTTGAAGGACTTGCAGAGAACCTCCCAGGTGCTCTAATGGTGCTGCCTCTCGTCGTACTCTTGTGTGAAGATGCTAGAATCGCAGCGCGAAGGAGATATCTGGAGGAGAAGGGAGGTAACTCACTCTTTCTCTCTTTGAATGCTGCAACGTTTTTTTCTCTCAGCAGTGGGTCTCTGCATCTTAAACCAACTTATCCACCAAAAGCAGCTGCCACACCCACTCTGCAGAGAAGTCTGAGTGTACGTTTCCCTGAACAGTACGACTACAGTTGTCTCTTGCGCAGGCCAACCACTCCCTGAACAGTACTACTGAGCGTGCCTCTGCGCAGGCTAACACTCTGAGGTCACTATTCTGAACCACTCTTTTTGTCTACGTGGCGCGCGTGCAGGACGTTCCATGCTGGAAGTCTGGGTCCCACCTTCTCTGTGTGTAACTCGACGTCGCGCGATGACCTTTCACCGATGACCACAGGTGCGAAGTCTATCCACCGATGACCTCTCCCGCGAAGGCTATCCACCGATGACCTCTCGTGCGAAGGCCATCCACCGATGACCTCTCGCGCGAAGGCTATCCACCGATGACCTCTCACGCGAAGACAATCCACCGATGACCTCTCGCGCGAAGACAATCCACCGATGACCTCTCGCGCGAAGACAATCCACCGATGACCTCTCGCGCGAAGACAATCCACCGATGACCTCTCGCGCGAAGACTATCCACCGATGACCTCTCGCGCGAAGACTATCCACTGAGGACCTCTCGCGCGAAGGCTATCCACTGAGGACCTCTCGCCCGAAGGCAATCCACCGATGACCTCTCCCTGGCGAACGACCGATGTCTCCCCCTGATGATGCCCGCATGCATCTTGCCCTGGCGACGCCTGCATGCCTCGCGCCCTGGCGACGACATGCAGTCTAGGCGACCGGCGATTATGTATTAACAAAGACCTCTTATCGTTTTCTAGACTGCACTTTCCTTCCTTTTTAATTTAAATAAAACATATTTAGAATTTATTTAAAATATACTCTTTTATTCCAATAAATTTTTCAGGTCCTTACAGAAATCGTCCTTAGTGTTGCATGCATGGGCGCATGAGGAGTAGTGCTGATCTATTCTTGGAAATGTGAAGCTACCGACGTCACCAAGCCATGTGGAGGTGATACCTTGGACGTAACATAGTGGGATGAAGAACCTTCAGCAAGGCGTGGCGATGTGTCATAAGTCATCGCCAGGTGAGAGTCACGCGGGCATCACCAGGGCGAGAGAGACGCGGGCATCGCCAGGGCGAGAGAGACGCGGACATCGCCAGGCGAGAGAGACGCGGGCATCGCCAGGACGAGAGAGACGCGGGCATCACCAGGGCGAGAGACACGCGGGGACCACCAGGGCGAGTGACAGACGGTCATCGCCAGGATGAGGGACACATCGGTCGTCCTCCAGGGAGAGACATCGGTCGTCTGCCAGGATGAGACATCGGTGGATAGTCATCGCGCGAGAAGTCATCGGTGGAAGGTTATCGCGCGATGTCGTGTTTCACACAGATAAGGTGGGACCCATGCTCACAGTGAAAACGCTCTGCATGCGCAACACGTAGACAGTAAGGGTGTTTCAGAATAGTTAGCGTCAGAGAGTTGGTGTGCGCAGAAACCCACGTGGTCATACTGTTCAAGGAAGTGTGCACGCAAGCTTTCCTGCAGAGTGGGTAGTGGCAGCGGCAATTGTGGACAAGTTGGTTTAGATTCAAAAACTCACTTCTGAGAGGAAAAGAACGTTGCTGTGGTTCAAGAGTGACAGAGTGAGTTTACCTTCATCCTTCTCTTTTCTCTCCTTCGCGTTGCGATTCAGGCATCCTCAAGCGCCAGTACGACGAGCGACGACTGCCCTTGGACTTCTGGGAAGTTCTCTGCGAGTTTTTCGATTAGGACGCTAAAACAGAGTTCGGGTATCCTTAAGTTCGGTGGGTTAGAGCTAGTAGTGAGATTTTACGCAAGTCCAGGTAAGGGAAGCTAGCCTTATTTCCAACGAAAACCTTAAGTTAGATGATTTTGATGATGGGGCGACGTGGTCGCCGGTTTTCAACTGTTATTGCATAATCCCCTGTTTTTGGATGTGATCGCCGGTTTTAATGTTGTTTTCGAACTCCCCTGTTTTAGTGTCACTTTGAACTTGTTGAGATTGAAATGAAAAATGTATATGCTATTCGAAAACCTGAACGGTGGTATGCTTGTTTTTGGTGAGTGGGGTTGTTTAAGAAAAGATTCAAAGTATTCTATGATGCAATTGTTCTTTATGTGTGGTATGATGTATGGAATGTGGTGAATGTGGGATCAAGGCATAGTATTTTCAGGAAAGAAGATACCGTGTAAGATCGTGTAGAGTGTGCATTGACCGGTGATTCGTTTATTATGAGATATCCTGACTCTCCTGATATAATGGAATCATATAGATGAAGTTATTCAGGCGTTGAGAGTCGAAGGAGGTTCATATGTATGGGTGAGTTGTTTGAAAGAGAACGAGCTTGACCCGTTGTATGGATTAACCCTGTCATGCTAGGATAGTGATGATATTGAGATTCATTTACACGCTTGTGAATGTGTGTGATTTCACAGCGACCCTGTGAATGTGTGTGATTTCACAGTGGTGCAGTATGACAGGTGCAGATCTCTGAGTCTAGTCAATGCACGTGTCTTCCGGAAGTAGTGTCAAGTGTCTATGTGTGATGAGTCAGTGGAAGTCTGACGTGAGAAATGAGAAACATTGAAATTGATAGACACTTGATGGATTATGTGAATTGAACGACTCTTGAGGAAATTGTGAAATATGTGATTACTTGATGGTCATATGAAGGGAATGAGAAAGTTGATGGTTTTTACGTGGGTGTCTTAAATTTGTTTTATCTTGATTTTAAAGTTTCATATCTAAATTCTCTTTAAAATATCTAGCTTACCCTGCGTTTTTGTTTTGTGGATGTTTTCTTAAACCTGTGATGATCATGTATAATTTACACGGGAGCAGATGATGTTGCAGGAAGTAGAGCTCCTCAGTGAGTGGTCGCCGGAAGGAGATCGCCTGTTTTCTGTTTCTGTTAGGAGATCGCCTGTTTTCTATTTTGCTGTATTTTGTTTAAGTTTTGGAAACTGACTGGATATGTATTAAACTCCCTGTGAGGAGAAATTTCATTATATATATATATGTTCACTTCGATATTATTGTTTTACCTTTATTTCATTATATAAATATGAAAAGGATTTGGCGGGATGTTATAGGAGTGATGGTGATCTTGAAGGTGCATGATGTGTATGGGAGTAGGGAGGTTCGGCCAACCCTTGGTGAGGTGAAGGAGATGAAGATCAATTCCTAGAAACTAGGACAGAGCAAAGCTTGGCACAAATTTGGCAGCATAACTTTACTCATATTAATCTTTAAAATACATGAGGTAGGCCTCCTTATTTATAGATTTAGGAGCCTTGGTGAGCAAGCTTAAAGGGTAGGGATGGAAATACAAAAAGTGGGGCTGCCTAGGGTATTGACTTTAGTCAAACCACACCATCATCCTAATATTCTAGAAGATAGGTCAAAAATGCAACATTTGATAGTACACCCCTCCTTCTTTTGCTAAAGGCACCTATTTGCTAGCACACGCTTCCTTCTATTGCTAAGGGCACCTTTTTGATGGCACACCCCTTTTGCTTTCTACACTACACTAATCTACTAAGCTACCCCTAATGGGCCTCCAAGTAGCATGTACAAGGTCTTCTCCCTTCCATCCGTGGCTTGACTCATTTGGGCGTGAATGTGCTTGGCCATGGACCTTGTGAGAGGTCCTAGACGGTCTAGGCTCCCTCCTAGATGCTCCTCATGTAGCTCCCCCTTGTCTTGTGCTAGACACTCTCCATGTGGTTCTAGACGGTTTAGTCTTGGCCCTTGGCTTTCATGGTGGGGTGAGCTTGGCCTCTCTCCATCAGCTGGCTTGCGAATTGGGTGCCATTGTCAGACCCCAAATGTTTTGTAATTCCAAAAAGGCAGACTATATTCTTTTACATAAAGTGTTGGGCTTTGTGGGCTGTTATTTTTGCCATTGGGTCACCCTCGATCCACTTGGTAAAATATTATATAGCCACCACGAGGTACTTCATCTGTCGAATAGCTAGGGGAAATGGCCCTAGGATGTCAATACCCTAGGTATGGAGGGGCCATGGGCTATGGAGCGACCTCAATTCCTCTGGTGGCGCATTATGCCAGTCAGTGTGCTGCTGGCGCTTCTTGCACCGCTGTGCATATCTCGTACAATATTCTCTCATGGTTGGCCAGTAGTACCCAGCTCGAACATCTTTGGATGATAGAGCTCAACCACCGATTTGACTTCCGCATATGCCTTCATGGAGTTCAGACATGATACGGGTACACTGCGTTCCACTTACACAAGTTAGGATAGGATGGGTGTAGCCATGCCTAAACAAGTTGCCATCAATCAAAGTATAGCAGGCTGCATTCTTCTTCACAACTCTAGCCTCCGCTGGGTCCATGGGGAGCACTCCGTCAGCTAGGTAGCATCTGTAAGGGGTCATCTAGGTTTCCCCTTCCTCGACCAAGTAAACCCATGACGATCTCTCCTCTAGTGGACCATATGTCCTTATGCGGGGTGTTTTCAACGTCTCCTGGGTTAGTGACCTGTGACCTCTTTTTCCTTCTTTTGAAATGCTTATCATCTAAACATCTATCATGCCCTCTATGGCTGTTCGAGGTGCTCTCAGGGTCTCTTGTAACATCCCGCCAAAAACTATTCATATTTATATAATGAAAATAAAGGTAAACAAATAATGTTGAAGAGAACATAATTATATATATAAGTAATGAAGTTGCTCCTCACAGGGAGTTTAATACATAACCAGTCAAATGTTTTTCAAAACTTAACGAAATCAATCAAATACAACGAAAACGGCGGTCTCCATACATAAACCGGCGATCTCCTAACAGAAGACCCCAAAACAGGCGATCTGCTATCAGGACATAAATCCGACGATCACCACCAAGAGATAGAAACAGGCGATCTCTTCCCCCGGCGACCACTCACTAAGGAGCTCTACTTCCTGGAAGATCATCTGCTCCCGTGTAAAAATTACACGATCATCACAGTTTTAAGAGAAAAACAGCCATAGAGCAGAACACGCAGGGTAAGCTATATATTTTAAAGAGAGTTTAAATATGAACATAAAAATCAGAATAAAACAAATTCAAGATACCCACATAAAACTATAAAGTTTCTCATTCCCTTCACCTGATCGCCAAGAAATCACACACTTTACAATATTTGCACAGAGTCATTCTATTTCACAAACTGCATCAAGTGTCTATCAATTTCAAGGTCCCTCATTTCTCACGTCAGACTACCACTGACTCAGCACACAAGACACTTGACACTACTTCCGAAAGACTCGTGCATTGATTAGACTCAGAGATCTGCACCTGTCATACTAAACAGCTGTAATGTTTCCCCAGCTATGCGCATCAACACAATCTCGATCTCAAGTTCATCATTCTCACAGTATGACAGGGTTAATCCATGGAACAGGCCGAGCTCGTTCTTTTTCACACGACTCACCCATTCATATGAACCTCCTTCGACTCTCACCAACTGAGTAACTTCCTCTACGTGATTCCATTATCTCAGCAGAGTCAGGATATCTCATTAGGAATCACCGATCAATGCACATCCTACACGATCTTACACGGTATTTTCTTTCCTGAAAATACTATGCCTTGATCCCACATTCACCACATTCACATAACACTTAAAGGAATGATTTCAATCACAGCAAAACTCACTCCAAGGTTCTTATTTTTGAATATCTCATTTAAATCTCAAACAGTTTCAAAGCAACACCAAAAACAGGGAGTTCGCAAACAACGCCAAAACCGGCGATCTGGTTCAAAAACAAGGTATTTTGAAGTCTGTATATAAAACCGGCGACCACGTCGCCCAAACACATAGAACAGAGCATTCACGAAGATGAAAACGAAACCGGCGACCACGTCGCCCTCACTTCAGAAACAGCTAATCTATGGCTTGTATTGAAAATGAAGGCTAGCTTCCCTTACCTGGACTTGCGCAAAACACCAGGAGCTCCGAAACCCAACGAAGCTTAAAGAATGCCTTGGCTCTGTTTTTGCGTCTGGTTTGAAGGACTTGCAGAGAACCTCCCAGGTGCTCTAATGGTGGCCGTCGCTCGTCGTACTCTTGTGTGAAGGTGCCAGAATCGCAGTGCGAAGGAGAGAATGGAGGAGAAGGGAGGTAAACTCACTCTTTCGCTTTTGAACAACTGCAACGTTCCCCTCTCTCAGAAGTGGGTTTTTGCATCTTAAACCAGCTTGTCCACAAAAGCAGCTGCCACCACCCACTCTGCAGAGAAGTCTGAGTGTACGTTTCTCTGAACAGTACGACCACGCTTGTCTCTTGCGCATGCCAACCACTTCCTGAACAGTACGACCGCGAGTGTCTCCTACGCATGCCAACATTCTGATGTCACTATTCTGAATCATCCTTTTTGTCTACGTGGCGCACGTGCAGGACGTTCCATGCTGGGAGTCTGGGTCCCACCTTCTCTGTGTGCAACTCGACATCGCGCGATAACCTTTCGCCGATGACCTCTCGCGCGAAGACTATCCACCGATGACCTTTCGCGCGAAGACTATCCACCGATGACCTCTCGCGCGAAGACAATCCACCGATGACCTCTCGCGCGAAGGCAATCCACCGATGCCTCATCCTGGCGGACGACCGATGTCTCCCCCTGGAAGATGCCCGCATGCCTCGTGCCCTGATGATGCCCGCATGCATCGCGCCCTGGCGACGTCTGCATGCCTCGCACCCTGGCGATGACGTGTAGTCTAGGCGACCGACGATTATGTACTAACAAGGAAATCTTATAATCTTCTAAACTACACTTTCCTTCCTTTTTTATTTTAAATAAAAACATACTTAGAATTCATTTAAAATATATCATTTTATTCCAATTTAATTTTTCAGGTCCTTACATCTCCTGTATGACTGTCCTCTGCCTGCCCCCTTGCTTAAGCTAGCGAGCTTTGCCAGGAAGTCAACTCTAGCATTTTGTTCTCGGGGAACATGCAACAATTCGAACTCTACAAAATTTCTCTTTAGAAGTTCCACATATTCGATGTAAGCGGCCATCTGAGGGTTCTTGGCCTGGTACTCACCCGTCACCTGCCCCATTATCAGCAGTGAATCACTCTTTGCCAGCAAACATTTCGCACCGATCTCCTTGGCTAGCAGCATCCTTGCGATCAAAGCCTCATATTCTACTTGGTTGTTACTGGCTTTGAAGGTGAAACGCAGGGCCTGCTCGATTAGGACCCCACCTGGTCCTTCCAAGATTACTCTAGCACCGCTGCCCTGCTGGTTTGATGACCCATCTACTAAGAGTACCCACCTAAAGTTTGCCTCTCCCTACTGTGAGGCTTATGAGGACAACTCCACTACGAAGTTGGCATAAACTTGGCCCTTGATTGGCTCTCTGGGTTCAAACTGCATATCGAACTCAGATAACTCAACTGCCCAGCGCACCATTCTCCCAGTGACATCAGGTTTATGCAGGACCTTGCGAATGGGGAGGTCCGTCATCACAACAATAGTGAAGCTGTGAAAGTAGTGTCGGAGCCTCCACGCTGAAAATACTACAGCTAGGGCTGTCTTTTCTATGGCTTGGTAGCACACTTCAGGTCACTACAAAACCTTGCTAACAAAATACATGGGTTTTTGCACTTGGTCTTGCTCCTGGACGAGGATTGAACTAATCGCCCGCTCCATGATGGCAAAGTACAAGCAGAGTGGAGTACCTGGCAGCGGCTTGCACATCACTATGGGAGTGGCCAGACACTCTTTTAGCTTGAGGAACCTCACACTCATTAGTCCATACAAACCTGTTGTTTCTCTTCAAACACTGGAAGTAAGGATACCCCCTGTCCCCTCTTGCTGAAACAAATCGAGACAGGGCAGCTATCCGACCTGTCAATTGTTATACCTCCTTCACTGAGACCAGGCTTCTCATGGTCATAATTGCCGCCCACTTCTCGGGGTTTGCTTCTATTCTACGCTCAGTCAGCAAGAATCCCAAGAACTTTCCCGCTTGCACCCCAAACACACATTTTTAAGGGTTCAATTTTAACTTGTACCTGGCTATGGTGTTGAACAACTCTTCTAGGTCAGCGACGTGTTAGTCCTTTTCCTAAGAGGTGACAACCATGTCGTCCACGTATGCCTGCACATTTTGCCCTATCATAGGGGCGAGTATCCTGTCCATCAGCGTTTGGTAAGTTGCTCCGGCATTCTTCAGTCCAAAGGGCATCACCTTATAACAATAACTGGAGAGCTCTATCATAAATGCTATCTTGCATTCGTCTCTAGGGTGCATCCGAATCTGGTTGTATCCAAAAAATGCATCCAAGAAGCTAAGGAGTTTGCATCCTGATGCGCTGTCCACCAAGGCATCAATGTTGGGCAATGGGTAAGAGTCCTTGGGACAAGCTTTATTTAGGTCTGTGAAGTCGAAGCACATCCTCCACTTGCCGTTGGCTTTCTTGACTAACACCACATTGGCCAACCACTCAGGGTATTGGATCTCCCTGATGTGACCGGCCTCTAGCAGCTTCTAGGTTTCCTGCCTGATGACCTGCCACTTTTCCTCATTCAAAATTCTCTGTCTTTGGTGCACAGGTCGGACATGTGGGTGCATGGTAAGATGATGGCACAAGAAGTCAGGGTCAATACCTGGCATGTCTAAAGCAGTCCATGCGAAGGCATCCAGATGTCGGGCCAAGACCTCGGTAACCTGGTCCTACGCTTCCTGACTCAGGGATTTACCAAGTTTGAAATGTTTGCCCCCAATCTCTCACTCTATAACCTCTTTTGTGGGCTCGTTTCGTCTTTCAGGGGCGACCTCTACATAGATGATCCCTTCATCCCTGGGTGGTCGACTGGTGACAAAGGACACCCCTCTCTTTGTCTTAAGGCTATTCTCATAACACTTTCTAGCCGTCTTCTAGTCAGACTTGATGGTGATCACTGTTCCATCAAGGGAGGGCAACTTCATCTTCATGTGCCTTGTTGAGGGTACTGCTCCCAATCTGTTCAAAGTTGGCCTACCCAAAAGAATGTTATAAGCAGAGGGAGCGTTTACCACAAGATACCTTATGTTAACAGTGCGAGAGGCATTGTTGTCTATGAACATCGTCCTCAACTTGATGTGGCCTCTGACCTCCACTTGGTCTCCCGCAAAGCCGTATAGGCAGCCATCTTAGGGCCTTAGCTTGTCAGGTGATAAGTGCAGTTTGTTGAAGGTCGGCCAGAACATCACATCTGCCGAACTTCCTTGGTCGACGAGGACCCGATGTACCTTCCTTCCCACTGTCACCACTGAAATCACCACTGGGTCGTTGTCGTGAGGGACCACGTCTAGCTGATTAACCTTCGTAAAAACGAGGTCAGGCTCTAGGAACTGGTTAGCTTCCCCCTCCTCGACAGTCATCACTCCTTTGGCGTACTTCCTTCGCTGGGAAGCGGTACACCTTCTTCCTTAGAACCCCCTAGAGATGGTGCTGATCTTTCTGTGGATGGGTATCTCGTGCCCCTGGTCTCCTGTTGGGGCAACCGTCGCTAGGGTCTCCTGTGGTTCCTGCAAGTAGTCCGTCAGAAAACCGTTTCTCACCAATTCATCCAGTTGGTGTCCTAGCGCTAAGCAATAGCCTAGACTATGACCACACGCCTGGTGGAAGTTACACCATTTGTCATTCTTGGGTCCCAACCTCTTGTCACTCTTCTGGGGAAACTTCAGTCTGCTAGCCACCTCGGGAATGGCGATCAACTCCTTGAGATCTATTCTGAAGCTGTGCCTGGTGGGCTTAGGCTTTTTCGACTCATATGGCATCAACTTAGCCTTCTTTCTTGTTGTAGCCTCATGCACCCTCATAGGTTGAATGCGTCCTGCTGCATGAGGTTTGGACTGATCGACCCTCGCGTGCTTTTCTATTACTTGCTCTTCTGCGCTGATGTGGGCCACAGCTCGACGACGGATCTCGTTGAAAGTCTTAAGTTGAAACTCTTAAGTTGAAACCTGATCAGGGAATCACTGGAAGGTTCGGGTAGGATCCCCTTCCCAAAGGCGTGTACCATCATGGCCTCATCTTTGGTGTGTAACTTTACCATGAGCGCTCCAAAGCAATTCAGGAAGTCCTTCAGTGGTTCTCCCTGGTATTGCTTCACATCAAAAAGATCGAAGGAAATGGGAGGGGGAGCCTAGTTGACGATGAACTGCTCCTTGAAAAGTGATGAGAACTGGTCAAACAACGTGTCCAGTGTCGTTCCTGAAAAAGTTCCCATAAATAACTTATAGTGCATGGCATCAGTCCCTCCCGAAATCATCATCTGTGTGTGGAAGGCCGTGATGTGGGCCTCGGGGTCTTCAACACCTGTAAAGGTGATCTTTGGGACCATGAACGTTGCGAGGATCACTGCCTCCATGATCGCCTGGGAGAAAGGCATGGGGCGTGCCCTAACTAGGGTGGGTGTGCCTGTCTCTCCAGCCGCGTGCTCTCCCATTCCCCTTCTCAACTCTTTGTTGGCCCTGCGCATTTCTTCATTGGTTGCCAATGATGCGTCTAGTTTAGCCCTGAACTAATCCTGTCTGAGAGTTTGTTTAGCACGAACCTCAGCTAGAACCCTCTCCTGGTCAGCCCTGGACGCCGCAAATGCCTCCTTTAGGTTGCGGATAGTCTCCATGAGTTCCTACATGGTTATGTGATCGTCTTCCTCCCTTCCAGCAGTTCCTTGCCTAGTATTCTTCATGTCGTCTGATATCTTTGATCACAACTGTGGATGGGATCTAGTTTTATCGGGCCCCATGGTGGACGCCAAATGTTCTCATCGGTTGACTCAGCCGCCGTTGACTCTAAGGCAGATGGTGGCTGCTATTGTCTTCATGGTGGTTCTGTGCTTCCAAAAGGATGGCTTCTTTGGGATAGAGGGGGCCCTACCTGTAACTGTATTCTAACGCTCAAGTTAATACAGGGCAAGAAACATTAAACAAGCAAAAGTGCTTAAGCTTATAATGTGTGTGTAAGAACTATGTCTTGTGTAGAAGACAGCATGTGTTTACCTTGGGGTTTGCCCCCCTTATATCATTGTCTCTAGGTTAACTTGTCGCTGACATTCCCTTGCCAAAGCTTTGCCTCTAGCGAATTTAGGCATCTTTTTGGGATACTATCGCACAGTCTTAGTGCAACTCCCATGACAACATTCCTTTCTTAGAGTGCAACACTCGTGGCAACATTCCTTTTCTGTAGTGCGTATCTAACGGTATGGCCACTAGGGTTACAACATGTGTACCTGCATCGCGAGACCAACCTGTTCTTGTAAGTGCCCTAATTTCTCACGTATCTTGCATGCAACTTTCTCTGAAAACCCTAGCACTCTTGGGCATTGGCCCCCCTAAGGGTAATCTACTTGTGCCAGACCCAAATGTCTTCTACATGTTCTGCATACCAGGTATATCTGTGAATCGTGTAAGGACCTGTAAAATTAAATTGGAATAAAAAGGAATATATTTTAAAGGAATTCTAAGTATGTTTTTATTTAAAATAAAAAGGAAGGAAAGTGTAGCTTAGAAGACTATGAGATCGCCTGGTTAGTACATAATCGCCTGTCGCCTATATTACACCTGAACGCAAATCGCCTATGGTGCACATGATCGCCGAAAGTGCACTCAGTATGTGGTCAGGATACTGGATCAACCAGAGTAGGTTCCAAAAACCACGCGTATCAAGGTGTGGGTTAAGCCTTAGATACACTGTGCATGCGAAGCTCTATGCTTGAGCATAAGAAATCGTCCTTAGTGTTGCATGCATGGGCGCACGAGGAGTAGTGCTGATCTACTCTTGGAAATGTGAAGCTACCGACGTCACCAAGTCATGTGGAGATGATACCATGGACGTAACATAGTGGGATGAAGAACCTTCAGCAAGGCGTGGCGATGTGTCGTCGGGCATCGCCGGGCGCGAGGCATGCGGGCATCGCTGGGCGTGAGGCATGCGGGCATCGCCGGGCGCGAGGCATGCGGGCATCGCCGGGCGCGAGGCATGCGGGCATCGCCAGGGCGCGAGGCTTGCGGGCATCGCCGACCGCGAGGCATGCGGGCATCGCCAGGGCGCGAGACTTGCGGGCATCGCCAGGGCGCGAGGCATGCGGTCATCGCCAGGGCGAGACATCGGTCGTCTCCCAGGGAGAGACATCGGTCGTCCGCCAGGATGAGGCATCGGTGGTTAGTCATCGCGCGAGCGGTCATCGGTGGAAGGTTATCGCGCGATGTCGAGTTTCACACAATAAGGTGGGACCCAGGCTCCCAGCATGAAACGTCCTGCACGCGCGTCACGTAGACAAAAAGGGTGGTTCAGAATAGTGACATCAGAGTGTTGGCCTACGCAGAGGCATGCGTAGTCGTACTGTTCAGGGAAGCGTACACGCAAACTTCCCTGCAGAGTGGGTGGTGGCAGCGGCTTTTGTGGACAAGTTGGTTTAGATTCAAAACCTCACTTCTGAGGGCAGAGAACGTTGCTGTGGTTCAAGAGTGACAGAGTGAGTTCACCTTCATCTCTCTCTTTTCTCTCCTTCGCGCTGCGATTCAGACATCCTCAAGCACCAGTGCGACGAGCGACGACTGCACTGGGATACCTGGGGAGTTCTCTGTGAGTTTTCCGTCAGGACGCTAGAACAGAGTTAAGGCATCCTTAAGCTTCGGCGGGTTTTGGAACTCTTGGTGTTTTGCGCAAGCTCAGGTAAGGGAAGCTAGCCTTATTTTCAACGAAAACCTTATATTAGGTGATTGAGATGTAATGAAGTTTATACTTGCTAGAAAGGTTATTATCATATAGAGTTTGACGAATGAGATGAAATTGAGTTCATTAAAGACGAAAAATGAAAAAAAAAAGTATTCCCCTTCTATATCTTATATCTATAGTCTGTTTGCCCTGGTGTATCTCTTTCACATTTAAGAAAAGTCTGGAATCTTGGTTTATGAATTGTGGGGTGACGTGGTCGCCGGTCTTCAACTGTTATTGCATAATCCCCTGTGTTTGGACGAGATCGCCGGTTTTGGCGTTGTTTTTCGAACTCCCCTGTTTTTGTGTTGTTTGAAACTGTTTGAGATTTAAATGTGATATTCGAAAATCTGAACCTTGGAATGAGTTTTGCTGTGATTGGAATCGTTCATTTAAGTGTTATATGATGTGTTGAATGTTGTGAATGTGGGATCAAGACATAGTATTTTCAGGAAAGGAAATACCGTGTTGAGATTGGTTATGAGGTGTATTGATCAGTGAGTATCCTGTGAATGAGACGATCCTGACTCTGCTGATATGATGGAGTCACATAGATGAAGTCATTCAGTTGGTGAGAGTCGAAAGAGGTCCATATGTATGGGTAAGTCGTTTGAAAGATAACTGACCTGACCTGTTATATGGATTAACCGTGTCATACTGTGAGAGTGATGAAATTGAGATCGAGATTGTGTTGATGCGCATGGCTATGGAAACATTACAGCAATGAAGTATGACAAGTGCAGGTCTCTGGATGCTAAGTTCAACGCACGAGTCTTCCGGAAGTAGTGTCAAGTGTCTTGTGTGATGAGTCAGTGGAAGTCTGACGTGAGAAATGAGGAACATTGAAATTGATAGACACTTGATGAATTATGTGAATTGAACGACTCTTGAGGAATTGTGAAATATGTGATTTACTTGATGGTCATGTGAAGGGAATGAGAAAGTTGATGGTTTTTACGTGGGTGTCTTAAATTTGTCTTATCCTGATTTTAAAGTTTCATATCTAAATTCTCTTTCAAATATCTAGCTTACCCTGTGTTTTTGGTGTTGTGTTTGGATTTTTCTTAAACCTGTGATGATCGTGTAAAATTTACACGGGAGCAGATGATGTTGCAGGAAGTAGAGCTCCTCAGAGAGTGGTCGCCGGAAGGAGATCGCCTGTTTCTGTTTCTGTTAGGCGATCACCCTTTTTCTGTTTTCTGATAGGAGATCAGCTTTTTCTGTTAGGAGATCGCCTTTTTCTGTTAGGAGATCGCCTGTTTTTCTATTTTGCTGTATTTTGTTTAAGTTTTGGAAAATTGACTGGATATGTATTAAACTCCCTGTGAGGAGAAATTTCATTATATATATATATACATATGTTCACTTCAATATTGTTGTTTTACCTTTATTTCATTATATAAATATGAAAAGCATTTTGGCGGGATGTTACAAATCGGGCTTTCACTAATGTAATACTTAATACATGTAATTTTTGGGGACCCTTCTGTGGGTCCTACTGTGCCAACCTCTACTATACATTGCCGACGTCCGATGTCTGGCCACTACAGTAATATTGAAAAAGGGGTTTCAACCAAAAATTCTCTTAATAATTTCTGTGAAACCATGGCCTTTGTCTCACAAGTAGAACCTAAAACTCTGAAGGAAGCTCTACAGTACAACAACTGGATTACAGCTATGCAAGAAGAACTGAATCAGTTTACAAGAAATGAAGTGTGGGCCTTAGTTCCAAGAACACATGAGATGAACATTATAGGAACAAAATGGGTATATAGAAATAAGATGGATGAGCTGGAGCAATCACAAGGAATAAGGCAAGACTGGTTGCCAAAGGAAGATAGAGTTTGTAGAAGGTGAGAATGCAAAGTGATGGAACAGTGAAGTGGCGCGGGGTTTTGAAGAGGTTTAACGTAGCCCTAGGGAGCGCAAACGTTATGAATCCCAGACCGTTGATGCAGCCACGTGTTAACAGATGAAGGGGGGTTGGTGAAGTGTCCCTTCAGCGCACTGTTCATGTACTTATGTTCAGAGCCACGTAGGTCGCCCGAGCCGATGACTTAGTCTCTTCGCTGAAACAAGTTAACAGCTTGAGACTAGGGGGGCTTGTGTACTGACCAGTCCTCACCGTGTACCGACCAGTCCTCACCCATGACTTAGTCTCTTCGCTGAAACAAGTTAACAGCTTGAGACTGGGGGGCTTGTGTACCGACTAGTCCTCGGACGCTGAGGACAGTTTGTAAAGGGGGTGAACCACGTCAGCTGGGTCCCACAGCATGGGCCAAAGCCACGTGGAATGGACCCCGCAGGTGGTATTGATTAGAGGGTGATTAGTCATCAGCATGTTCCCACAAAGACGGGTGATTAGTCATCACCCCACAGAGAGGGGTTATTAGTCATCAGCCCACAAAGAAGGGTGATTAGTCATCAGCCACAGAGAAGGGTGATTAGTCATCAGCGTGACGATCACTAGAAAGGGCTGATGCGTCTTCGTCACTTCGCAGGTCGAGGAGTCCTCGGCAATAGAGTGTGACGAGGTGACATCGGTCTTGGGTGATTTGAATAGCGTAACCATAATAGCTAAGATTGGTCCCCAGAGTGGGCCAATAGCCAGTTAAATACCCAGAGGTAGGGAGAGGCCTGAATCACGAAGAGCCTATGCGGGTAGCAGGGAGAGCACAGTGAGGTGCAGGATCCTGAGGGGTCGAGTACTCATCAGACCTAGGGTTTCCCAGTGAAGCTACATGCATGACACGTGAACAGTAAAGGCACTCCCAGAACAGGTGGCCCCAGAGACTAGGTGCACAAGGAGGCACCCAGGTGGTCACCCTGTGAGAGTTTGCACTCCAGAGAAGGAAACCTTATGTGCTAGATTACCCTAAGATTGGGTGATAGCGGCGCAAGGGTATTCCAGTAAACCCTGAATATGGCTAGTAGCGCAGTGAACCCTAATTAGGGCTAACGGCGCAGTAAACCCTACACTATATAAGGGACAGTAAAATACTTCACAAAGGTACGTAGTTTCTAGACCTAAAAACAAAGAGACTCAATACACTTGGTGTTACTTGCCCACTATTGACTTGAGCATCGGAGTTCAAACGGCCTCTGGGGCGCCCCTTTCTCTTTTGCAGGTGCAGATTGTTTCGCAAGAATCAAGCACGTATCAACGTGAGGAAGGAGGCGTGTGAGTGTCGTGGAGTCAAGTGACAGGCGAGTCAACCGGCAAGAACAGGATATAACCAGGAAGAGGGAATAGATTATGACGAGACATATGCACTTGATGCAAGGCTTGAAGCTATAAGACTGCTCTTAGCATTCTCCTGCATCAAAGGATTCAAATTATTCCAAATGGATGTTAAAAGACCATTTCTGAATGGGTATATCAATGAAGAGGTATATGTCTCACAATCCCTAGGTTTTGAAGACTACAGAAATCCAGAACATGTATTCAAGCTAAGAAAGGCACTCTATGGGCTTAAACAAGCTCCTAGACAATGGTACTAAAGGCTGAGCTTTTTTCTATTGTCACAAGGATATGAACGTGGTACTTCAGATAAAAATTTATTCATAAAGAAGGAAAAGGATGACATAATTCTTGTCCAAGTGTATGTAGATTGTAAGGACCTAGAAACTTTAATTGGAATGAAAGTGTTATATTTAAATAATTTCAGAAGATGTTATTATTTAAAATTCAAAGAGCTGGTAATAGAAGTTTCGTAGTAGTCGGACCTCGGAAGTCGCCCAAGGTCTGGGGTCAGCTGGTAGAGGTTGGTCGGCTGACCATTGTATTAACCAAGTAGTCAGGTGCGATGACTTTATCGTGAGGTAATCACGTGGGTGTGCTCGAGGAAGGCATGTGGATCAAGAAGAGTAAAGGAAGAAAAGTGTAGCTTAGAAGTCTACGAGATCGCCGTTGTTGAAGATGGAGGCGATCTCACTTCTCTGGCACATAATCGCCTGTCGCCTAGAGGACACATAATCGTCAATCGCCTATGGTGCACATGATCGCCGAAAGTGCACTCAGTATGTGGTCAAGATACTGGATCAACCATAGGGGGTTCCAAAAACCACGCGTATCAAGGTGTGGGTTAAGCCTTAGATACGCTATGCATGCGAAGCTCCATGCTTGAGCATAAGAAATCGTCCTTAGTGCTGCATGCATGGGCGCACGAGGAGTAGTGCTGATCTACTCTTGGAAATGTGAAGCTACCGACGTCACCAAGTCATGTGGAGTTGATACCTTGGACGTAACATAGTGGGATGAAGAACCTTCAGCAAGGCGTGGCGATGTGTCGTCGGGCATCGCCAGGGCGCGAGACATGCGGACATCGCCAGGGCGCGAGGCATGCGGGCATCGCCAGGGCGAGAGACATGCGGACATCGCCAGGGCGCGAGGCATACGGGCATCGCCAGGGCGAGACATCGGTCGTCTTCCAGAGAGAGACATCGGTCGTCTTCCAGAGAAAGACATCGGTCGTTCGCCAGGATGAGTCATCGGTGGAAGGTTATCACGCGATGTCGAGTTTCACACAGATAAGGTGGGACCCAGGCTCCCAGCATGAGACGTCCTGCACGCGCGACACGTAGACAAAAAGGGTGGTTCAGAATAGTGGCATCAGAGAGTTGGTATGCGCAGAGACACACGTGGCCGTATTGTTCAGGGAAGCGTGCACGCAAGCTTTCCTGCAGAGTGGGTGGTGGCAGCGGCAATTGTGGACAAGTTGGTTTAGATTCAAAACCTCACTTCTGAGAGGAAAAGAACGTTGCAGTGGTTCAAGAGTGACAGAGTGAGTTTACCTTCATCCTTCTCTTTTCTCTCCTTCACGCGGCGATTCAGGCATCCTCAAGCACTAGTACGACGAGCGACGACTGCCCTTGGACACCTGGGAGGTTCTCTGCAAGTTCTCCAAACCGGACGCTAAAACAGAGTTAAGGCATCCTTGAATCTCGTTGGGTTGGAGCTCTTAGTGAAGTTTACGCAAGTCCAGGTAAGGGAAGCTAGCATTTTCGTTTATAAAAACTTTAGGCGAGTAGGTTCTGAAGTGAGGGCGACGTGGTCGTCGGTTTCATATTCTTTTTCACGATGCTCTGTTTTTATGTGTGGGGCGACGTGATCGCCGGTTTTAAATGTTGATTTCGAACTCCCCTGTTTTAGTGTCGTTTGAAACTGTTTGAGATTGAAATGTGAAATGCATGCGATATTCGAAAATCTGAACCTCGGAATGATTGTTGCTGTGATTGGAATCGTTCATTTAAGTGTTATATGATGTGTTGAATGTCGTGAATGTGGGATCAAGACATAGTATTTTCAGGAAAGGAAATACCGTGTTGAGATTGGTTATGAGGTGTATTGATCAGTGAGTATCCTGTGAATGAGACGATCCTGACTCTGCTGATATGATGGAGTCACATAGATGAAGTCATTCAGTTGGTGAGAGTCGAAGGAGGTCCATATGTATGGGTAAGTCGTTTGAAAGATAACTGACTTGACCTGTTATATGGATTAACCCTGTCATACTGTGAGAGTGAGGATATTGAGATTGAGATCGAGATTATGTTGATGCGCATGGCTGTGGGAACATTACAGCAATGAAGTATGACAGGTGCAGGTCTCTGGATGCTAAGTTCAACGCACGAGTCTTCCAGAAGTAGTGTCAAGTGTCTGTGTGTGATGAGTCAGTGGAAGTCTGACGTGAGAAATGAGAAACATTGAAATTTATAGACACTTGATGGAGTATGTGAATTGAACGACTCTTGAGGAAATTGTGAAATATGTGATTACTTGATGGTCATGTGAAGGGAATGAGAAAGTTGATGGTTTTTACGTGGGTGTCTTAAATTTGTTTTATCTTGATTTTAAAGTTTCATATCTAAATTCTCTTTAAAATATCTAGCTTACCCTGCATTTTTGTTTTGTGGATGTTTTCGTAAACCTGTGATGATCGTGTATAATTTACACGGGAGCAAATGATGTTGCAGGAAGTAGAGCTCCTTAGTGAGTGGTCGCCGGAAGGAGATCGCCTGTTTTCTATTTCTGTCAGGAGATCGCCTGTTTTCTGTTTCTGATAGGAGATCGCCTGTTTTCTATTTTGCTGTATTTTGTTTAAGTTTTGGAAACTGACTGGATATGTATTAAACTCCATGCGAGGAGAAATTTCATTACATATATATATATATTTATGTTCACTTCGATATTATTGTTTTACCTTTATTTTATTATATAAATATGAAAAGGTTTTGGCGGGATGTTACATTAATGGTATCAGAGCAGTTCGTCCTTAGGATGACCTGAGGGTTGTGGATCCATTGTGTTTCTTCTGCTCATAAAATTTATTTGAGTTTTAAAAAAAAAACTATAGTGAAAAGTTTTCAAACGTTTTTGTATTGAAATTTTGTGTGTGCTTTAGCGAATATATGCCCTAACTGAAAATCTTAGTATTAAGAATGAAAGGATCTTGATAAAGTAGTGAGGGATGTTACATAGATGATATCATCTTCGGATCAACGAATGAGAATCTGTGTGAAGCCTTTGTTGAAACAATGAAGAATGAATTTGAAATGTCTATGATGGGAGAATTAAATTACTTCCTAGGACTATAACTTCATTAACCAAGCCAAGTATTTCAAAGATCTGCTAAGAAAATTCGAGATGGACAAAAGTAAGGCAGTCAGCATAGCCATCTCTACCAGCTGTCATCTAGATCAGGATCTATCAGGAAAATCAGTGGATCAAACAAAATATCGAGGGATAATTGGTTCATTGTTGTATCTTACTGCCAGTAGACCTGATATAATGTTCGTAGTGTGTGTATGTGCAAGGTTTCAATCAGCTCCAAAAGAGTCACACCTAAATGCAACCATGAGGATCTTAAAATACCTACAAGGAACCAAGGATGCTGGTTTGTGGTATTCCAACAGTGTTTCTTTAACTCTAACAGGTTTCTCTGACTCATATTTTGTAGGGTGTAAACTTGATAGTAAGAGTAGTAGTGGAACCTGCCATATGCTTGGAGCAAGCTTGATCTCTTGGCACTGCAAAAAGCAAGCCTGCGTTGCTCTCTCCACAGCTGAAGCTGAATATATTGCAGCAGGAAGTTGTTGTGCACAAACCTTGTGGTTAAAGCAACAACTAAGTGACTTTGGTGTTGTCCTAAATAATATACCTATAATGTGTGATAATACCAGTGCTATTAACTTGTCAAAAAATCTAGTCATTCATTCAAGGACCAAACACATAGAAATAAGGCATCATTTTTTAAGAGAGCATGTTGCAAGTGGAACCTGTGAAATTAAGTTTGTTGGAACTGAGTTACAACTTGCTGATCTATTCATAAAACCTCTTTCCAAAGAAAGGTTCAATTTTCTGCTAAATGAACTAAATGAACTGTTTATTTCTGGTTCTGAAATCTACATGACTAGGAAAGAGAAATCTTGTTTGACCTTTAACTACTTTACTGCTTTGACCAGCAGGTTTATGGCTGTTTTATCTAGAAATCCAAACTGACTTGACCAAGTGATTGGAAAATAGATTTATATTAAAGGTTGAAACACATTTTCAAAATGCTTTTGTTCCTTTCCAAAAACTACAAACTGCTGCAGGAATCAAACCTGTACTGGTTCTGCGTTTTTTGATTTCTTTTACTTCCACATTCCACCACAGTTATGCATTAATAAAATCTGTTTCTTTCTATATATAACAGTATTCATAATCAGTAGTATTCACATTCATCTTCTCTTTGCAAATTCTCAGGTTATCTCATTTTCTATAGTAACTTACTGCTTTAACCATTACTGTCATACTAATTCTATGTTTTCCAGCTATGGTTTCCTTCTGATAAATAGGAATAGGTTTCAGCAATGACATCCTTGGTATACAGAAGAAAAGAATCCCGAGAATAGAAGGGTACTGATCTGGTCAGTCATCAGTAGTTGATGACATCAGCAATAGATGACAACGTGGACCACTCACAGGGTGACACGTGGAATAAGACAGCAGGTGCATCAGGGAGAAGGGTGATCGGTGGTCAGTTGCTAAATGACCACCACCCGCAGATCAGTGCTCAGATGAGCGCCTGGAAGCAGAGCGCGAGAAGTAATGAAGCACCAATCCGTCATCGGTGCATGGTCATCGGGGTTTCTGGTTAACACGCAGTTAAGCTGGGACCCAGGCTCCCAGCGAGAGCGTTACGCATGCACCTCGCATGATTCCAAACCAGAAGAAGAAGAGCTGCTCGCCGGTAGGGTCGTGCATGAGGATGGCATAAGAGAGCTAGTAAGTTGGTCAGTCATCAGTGACTCTCTTAACCCATTACGTGCATGACACTGTGCGGTGAAACCATGCATGCAGGATACAGCACTTGGTGAGTGCGTTTATACCAACCACACCTGGTGCTCTCCTGGGAGCATGCAACTCACTCTGGGAGAAGAAACGCGCTAAGTTACTCCGTAAGGGAGTTGTAGTGGCCAGACCTCGAACGTCGGCCAAGAGCTGAGAGGTCGGCACAAGAGAGGTCGATGAGCCCTCTGAGGGGTTGATCACGAGAGCGAGGCGACGAGTCCTTGTCACAAACAAGGGCAATGAGAGATCACCAACAGGGTGTGACGATGTGACATCGGTCAGGATGGGAGACACATCGGTCATCGGTGCCCAGAGCCAGGGAGCGGCCTTAGTCACGAAACGTCTATGCGTGAGGCTGGGAAGGCACAGTTAGATGCAGAGCCCTGTTAGGATGAGAACCCATCAGAGTTAGGGTTTCCCAGAGAGGTAGAATGCATGGCACGTAGACCGTGAAGGTGTTCCCAGAGCAGTTGGCGCCAGAGATTAGGTAGGGCAGGTGGCCCCAGAGCTTGAGTGTGCACAGAGGTGCCCACGTGGCCATCCTGTCAGACTTTGCACTCAAGTAGAAGAAACCTGCACGCAAGATTGCCCTAAGAGTAGGTGATGGCAGTGCAGCAGCAATCAAGTGAGCCTAGACGTAGTCAGTAAACCTCAAGACTATATGAGGGACAGAGAAGCACTGAACCAGGTACACAGAACTTGCTACAAAACACAATACTCAGTTTTCAAACTCTAAAAATTACAGAGAGAGATTTGGTGTTCCGGTTGCCTGACTTGAGCATCGGAGCTACAACAGCCGCTAGAGGCGCCGTCTGTGTTGCTTTGCAGGCATCGTTTAGAGTTCCAGAGGGGATCCTTGGAGCGTTCTTGCAGAGCACGCGGTTGCAGAAGGCTAGACGAAGGAGTGACGAGGCATATCCTCCACGATCGAGCCAGCGGCGGGATCAGGTACCAATCAAGGAATACTAGAAAGGTGGTTTGATGGGGATGTAGAAGCCATGAATACCTACTTACATGAGATAAGCAGAAAACAAGTAAATGTGCCAAAGATTCTTGAGTTTTCATGGAGGAAGAGTGAAAATTTGACCGAACCCATATCATTTCTTGATGTGAGTTGATTTTAGGTTCATTATGTTTGTGACACTTTCTTAGAATTAGGATCAAGATTCTTAACAATTTAGAGTGAGTCACCTAAGGAAAATCCCCACTGGACATTAACTTAACAAGTGTTAAGTAGATGTGAAGGTTCATTTCCAAAGGTCCAAGGTTAAAACACAATTAATGGTGATGAATGAATGAAGAACAAGGTGCTGAACTCAAAAAAAGAATAGGTGCAGAATTTAAACACAAAAAAATAGAATGGAAACACAAATTGAAACAAAAGAACCGATTGAAATTCAAGAACAAGACATAGAATCAAAACTACCGATTGAAATGACAATGGAAGATGAAAGAAGATGAAACTTATGTGGTTGTAGTCATGGATTGGGAATGGACACGCCACTTGGAGGTGATGATCCAAGATAAGTGTAGATTTGCCGCCACTTGAGTGCTCCCAAAGCTTCACAAGATGAGACAAGGAAGAGGAGAACAAGTCTCACAAAATTCACTCACAATTTGAGTATAGTAACTTTTCTTCTAATTTCAATCTTCTTTTACATGAGCATAGCACCTCTATTTATAGTGTGAGAGGGCTGAAATTAAAGTGGGAAAATTCAAATGAGAAGCATTTGAATTTGGAGCCAAAACACATGTCACAAGGGAGGTGTGACTTGATTTCTACTTTGGCACCTCCTAAAACTACACCTACACCTACTCTTTATGTCACATGGAAGGTGTGACTTGTTTTTGTACATTAACACCCCTTATTTTAATTCCTACACCTTCCTTCAAAGTTCTACTAAAAACTATACACAAGTAATTACAAAAAGAGACATCCATTGATGCTCTTCTCCCAAAGCTTTAGCCTTGCTCCTAGTTGTAACATCCCGCCAAAAACCTTTTCATAATTATATATAAAAAAAAATGAAATAGAGATAAAATAATAATGTTGAAGTGAACAAAATTGCATATACGAAATGAAGTTCTCTCCTCGCAGGGAGTTTAATACAAGGTCGGTCGGTTTTCCAAAAACGTAAACTAAATACAACAGAATAAATAAAAACAGGTGATTCCCCAACAAGACAGGCGATCTCCCATCAGGAAAGGGCGATCTCCTATCAGACAACATAAAAAGGGGTGATCGCCTAGCGGAAATATAAATGGGCGATCTCCTCCCGGCGCCCACTCACTGAGGAGCTCGACCACCTGCAACTTCGTCTGCTCCCGTGCAAAAATACACGATCATCACAGTTTAAGAGAAAACAGCCACAGAGCAATACAAAATAAAGGGGTAAGCTAAATGTTTTAAAAGCTTTTAAATCAATGGTAAACATAAAACTTCACGCCATTCATGATCCATATCAATTACCACCATTAACATTCTCATATCCCATAACTCGTCAAGTGTCTATTTGCTACTTTCGGTATTCAAGATTCACACGTCAGACTTTCCACTGACTCACAATGCATAGACACATGACTCTACTTCCGGAAGACTCGTGCGTTGAACTTAGCATCCAGAGACCTGCACCTGTCATACTTCATTGGCTGAAATGTTTCCACAGCCATGCGCATCAACACAATCTCGATCTCAATTCCATCACTCTCACAGTATGACAGGGTTAATCCATATAACAGGCCGAGCTCGTTCTTTTTCACACGACTCACCCATTCATATGAACCTCCTTCGACTCTCACCAACTGAATAACTTCCTCTATATGATTCCATTATCTCAGCAGAGTCAGGATCGCCTCATTCACAGGATACTCACAGATCAATACACTTCATAACCAAATCTCAACACGGTATTTCCTTTCCTGAAAATACTATGTCTTGATCCCACATTCACAACATTCAACACATCATATAACACTTAAATGACCGATTCCAATCACAGCAAAACTCATTCCAAGGTTCAGATTTTCGAATATCACATTTAAATCTCAAACAGTTTTCAAACAACACCAAAAACTGGGGAGTTCGAGAAACAACGCCAAAACCGGCGATCTGGTCCAAAAGCAGGGGATTTCGAAATGTGTATTTAAAAACCGGCGATCACATCGCCCAAACACATAAGAACAGAACATCATGAAAAAGGGGTTTAAAACCGGCGACCACGTTGCCCAAACACATAGAACAGAGAATCACGAAAAAGAATATGAAACCGGCGACCACGTCGCCCTCACTTCAGAAACAGCAAATCTACGGCTTTTATTGAAAATAAAGCTAGCTTCCCTTACCTGGACTAGCGCAAAACTCCAAGAGCTCCGAAACCCAACGAAGCTTAAAGATGCTTTCACTCTGTTTTAGTGTCCCGGTCTGGAGAACTTGCAGAGAACCTCCCAAATGCTCTAAGGGCAGTCGTTGCTCGTCGTACTGGTGCTTGGGGAATGCCTGAATCGCAGCGTGAAGGAGAGGAAGGAGAAGGAGCCAACTCTAACTTTCTAAATCACTTTCTAACCACCAACGTCTCTTACCTCTCAGGAGTGAGTTTAAATCTAAGCCAACTTGCCCAGGAATGCCGCTGCCTCCACCCACTCTGCAGGAAAGGTTGCGTGTACGCTTCCCTGAACAGTACGACTACGCATGCCTCTGCGCAGGCTAACACTCTGAGGTCACTATTCTGAACCACCCTTTTTGTCTACGTGTCGCGCGTGCAGTACGTCTGATGCTGAGAGCCTGGGTCCCACCTTATCTGTGTGCAACTCGACATCGCGCGATAACCTTTCACCGATGACCACCGGCGCGAAGACTATCCACCGATGACCTCTCGCGCGAAGGCTATCCACCGATGACCTCTCGCGCGAAGACTATCCACCGATGACCTCTCGTGCGAAGACTATCCACCGAGGTCTCATCCTGGAGGACGACCGATGTCACTCCCTGGGAGGCGACCGATGTGCCTCTCATACCGGCGATGACTGATTGCCTCATCTCGGTGATGACTGCTTCCTCACACTGGCAGACAACCGATGTGTCACCCCTGGAGGACCACCGATGTCTCACGCTGTCAGACAACCGATGTCCCACCCTGGAGGACCACCGATGTCTCACGCTGGCGGACAACCGATGTCTCACACTGGCGGACAACCGATATCCCACCCTGGAGGATCACCGATGTCTCACCCTGGCAGACCACCGATGTCTCTCCCATCCTGGTTGATGACCGATGTGTCTCTCATGCTGTTGGCGATCTCTTATCGCCTTTGTGTGTGACGAGAACATCGCCTTACTCTGCTCACCGATGTCACATCGTCACACCTTGCTGAAGGTTCATCCTCCCATTATGTTACGTCCAAGGTATCACTTCCAGATGACTTGGTGACGTCGGTAGCTTCACATTTCCAAGAGTAGATAGGACTGCTCCTCGTGCTCCCATGCATGCACACTAAGGATGACTTCTTATGCTCAAGCATAGAGCTTTGCATGCACAGCGTATCTAAGGCTTAACCCTCACCTTGATACGCGTGGTTGTCGGAACCCACTCTAGTTGATCCAGTATCTTGACCACATACTGAGTGCACTTTCGGCGATCATGTGCACCATAGGCGGCAGGCGATCATGTGCAACCTACTCGACAGGCGATCATGTACTAACCAGGCGATCTCATAGGAGACTTCTTAACTACACTTTTCTTCCTTTACTCTTCTTGATCCACATGTCTTCCTCGAGCACATCCACGTGATTACCTCACGATAAAGTCATCGCACCTGACTACTTGGTTATTACAATGGTCATCCGACCGACCTCGACCAGCTGACCCCAGACCTTGGGCGACGTCCGAGGGCCGACTACTACGAAACTTCATTTACCAGCTCTTTGTATTTTAAATAATAACATCTTCTGAAATTATTTAAGTCTAACACTTTTATTCCAATTAAAGTTTCTAGGTCCTTACATTCTCCCCAACAAGAAAAATTTTCGTCCTCGAAAATTGTATGATAAGGAAAAGAGGTGGGGATACGCTTCTCTCATGGTTTTCTTCGAATTCCCATGGTGAATCACCCGATCTGCACGTCGTCCACTTCCAACAGGTGACTAGGGTCTGCAAGATACTTCCTTAGCTGTGATACGTGAAATACATTATGTAGGTTTGCTAATTGGGAAGGTGGGGCGATCTCAAAAGCCACTGGACTGATCCCCCTTAGAATCTGATATGGCCCAACAAACTTAGGGGACAGCTTCTTTGATCTTATAGCTCGTCCTACACCCTTGGCTGGTGTCCCCCCTCATAAAGACATGATCCCCAGCAGCAAACTCCAAAGGTCTTCTCCTCTGATCTGCCTAAGACATCTGCCGACTTTTGGGAACCTTTCATTCTGCCCTGTATCAGTTTCACCCTCTCGGTTGTCTGCTGAACCAACTCTTACTACTCCAATACTTCATCAAATTCCATTTTACATCCCTGCATATGGAATATGCTGCTCCATTGAGCGCCAACTCCAGCATTCACACCCTACTTCCAACCTTGAAGACTTGGTCGAGTAAGTCCAGAACTAGGCCCTTAACAAAGCCAGGACTAGCCCCTTTTGAGAAAAGTGAGCAAGATCCTTCATCGGAAGGAAAGGGGACAGCTGCCCACTACTCATGCCCCCTAGCTAATTCAAACTGGGATCCGAACTATTCGTCTAGGAATCAACTTCTGCATCTTGATCAAAACCATCCATTGACTTCCCAACTGCTGATCTAATTGTCACGCTCCATAAAGGGACACCTTTTGTCCACCTCTATGCTACATAATTCTGTACCTTATAAAGACAAAGTTCCTGTTGCTGTTACTTTCTAAATCATTATTATGACTCCTTTTGCCAACTCGGCTTCCTGCTCCCATTACGACCTCCTTCCCTTCTACATTCACAGGCCGATCTGCATCCTCATTTGTCAAATTCAAAAGGCTTACGGCTTCGGAAGCCTTTTATCTCAACCCACCATTTTCCATAATCATCTTTCAAATCACGATCAACAAAACAGCATCAAATCTGCGTGAAGCTCAAGCTAGAACCATCTCATGCTGTTTCATCGACATGAACATCTTCCAAGCTTCAAAAGAAAAAAATTTCATTCTTTCATTCTTGGAACTTAACCCTGGTACTTCCCATGGGTACACATGCTTAAGCTTTAAACCCCCAACATACTGCTTATTTACTCTCCATAACTTATACGTAGCTGAAACTAAACCTTGGTACCACTAAATCTAACTTACACTTGCTTCTTTAATTCCCTCTACTATCACTGGGCATTCAGAGCAAACTAGGGAGGTCAAAACCTGTTTTGAAGCAGGTGTAGAGGCCAACCGTTCAAACGACAGCTCCTCCACTAGAAGGCCCAGTTCGGTTGCACACCGATTTGACACAAAAGAGTGTGTCTCTCCAGAATCAAACAAAACTTCTAACGTATCTACCAGCTATAAACAAGTATCTTGTACTAGGTTACCTGACTGAGATGCTTCCGCTCCAGACATGGCAAACACTCTCCCTCCTGCCTGAGGTCTGCTGCCTTCGTTCCTCAACTGCTGGGAACCAACGGGTTGAGTCATCCTTTTTCTGTTAGGACAATCTTTAGAAATGTGCCCCATCTCTTGGCATGTGAAACACCTGGGTCTCCATGTTTGTTGTTGCTGAAACTGGGGCGGCGCTGCTCCTGCCCTATGCTGGGAAGGTCTCGCATAAGGCTCATTCTGCTGCTGCTGAACCTTTACCTTCCCACTGGAGGAACCCCCTGGGTGAGACCTGATCACCCGCGAATCACCCTTTTCCAGAGTCTCTACCATCTTCTTCTTCTCCACTAAGGCGTGAAATTCCCTGATGCACATCGGGGCTATGGTCCTCTTCAGCCCATGCCTCAGTCCTTCTTCAAATTTCCTACACCTCCAAGCCTCGGAGGTAGCTTGGGTATAAAACCGGGCGAGGTACTCAAACCGAGCAGCATAAGCATTCACTGACATCTCTCCCTGCTCCAATCTGAGGAATTCAGCTTCCTTGGCAAACCTTGCACTATCTGGGAAGTACTTTTCCAGAAACTTCACCCTGAAGCTCTCCCAGTCCATCACTTCCTCTCGGGCTTCCATCATCTGCTGAGTTCCCATCCACCAAAACTCAGCTTCTCCAGACAGAAGATATGTGGCGAATACCAGCTTCTTATCTTCAGGGCAGGAGGTCGCCCTGAAGATTTTCTCTAACCCCCTGACCCACTGATCTGCTTGATCAGGGGTAGCGTTCCCACTGAACTTAGGTGGGTTGTGCCTGAGGAACTCGGTCAGTCCCATCTGCTCCTGAGGTTGACTAACGTGAGAGGCTGTCTCAGCCGACCGAGCAGTCTCCCAGTGGTGCATCGCAGCTTGGTGATTCTGAGCCATTGCTGCATTCTGTTGTTGGATGGCAGTTGCCATCATCTCAATGGCCTTGGCGATCTGGCCCATCTCCGAAGAAGGTTGGGGGGAGGTAGGAGGTCTACGTGCCATCTCTCTTCGTTCTCAGATTTGAAACCACTAGTTTCTATATTCCCTACAACTATAAGAATGAAATCGATAAGAAATCAATTCATTCAAGGGGTAACAGCTAGACCTTACAAAGGTCAGCATCTCAAAGTCATCTAGAATTTGAGTTTATCAGCCGATCATGATACTTATAACATCAAGCATAACACCAGAACAGCTACTGGTATAAGACCATCAATCCAAACAACCACTTTCAATCAATTACTAAAAACACTCAATAATATGAAATAATCCACACCAGAATTCAATATATGCTAAACATCAAACCTTTAGAATTAAGATTGAGAATCATCTCGATCCAGTTACGAGTGTGCACCCTCACTACTTTATCAAGATCTTCTCATTCTTAATACTAAGATTTTCAGTTAGGGCATACATTCACTAAAGCACACACAAATTTTCAATACAAAAACGTTTTGAAAATCTTTCACTATAGTTGTTATTTAAAACTCAAATAAATTTTATGAGCAGAAGAAACACAATGGATCCACAGCCCTCAGGTCATCCTAAGGACGAACTGCTCTGATACCATTAATGTAACATCCCGCCAAAAACCTTTTCATAATTATATATAAAAAAAAAATGAAATAGAGATAAAATAATAATGTTGAAGTGAACAAAATTGCATATACGAAATGAAGTTCTCTCCTCGCAGGGAGTTTAATACAAGGTCGGTCGGTTTTCCAAAAACGTAAACTAAATACAACAGAATAAATAAAAACAGGTGATTCCCCAACAAGACAGGCGATCTCCCATCAGGAAAGGGCGATCTCCTATCAGACAACATAAAAAGGGGTGATCGCCTAGCGGAAATATAAATGGGCGATCTCCTCCCGGCGCCCACTCACTGAGGAGCTCGACCACCTGCAACTTCGTCTGCTCCCGTGCAAAAATACACGATCATCACAGTTTAAGAGAAAACAGCCACAGAGCAATACAAAATAAAGGGGTAAGCTAAATGTTTTAAAAGCTTTTAAATCAATGGTAAACATAAAACTTCACGCCATTCATGATCCATATCAATTACCACCATTAACATTCTCATATCCCATAACTCGTCAAGTGTCTATTTGCTACTTTCGGTATTCAAGATTCACACGTCAGACTTTCCACTGACTCACAATGCATAGACACATGACTCTACTTCCGGAAGACTCGTGCGTTGAACTTAGCATCCAGAGACCTGCACCTGTCATACTTCATTGGCTGAAATGTTTCCACAGCCATGCGCATCAACACAATCTCGATCTCAATTCCATCACTCTCACAGTATGACAGGGTTAATCCATATAACAGGCCGTGTAAGGACCTGAAAAATTAAATTGGAATAAAAGAGATATATTTTAAATGAATTCTAAGTATGTCTTTATTTAAAATGAAAAGGAAGGAAAGTGTAGTTTGGAAGACTCTGAGATCGCCTAGTAGTACATGATCGCCGGTCGCCTGCTACACATGGGCGCCAGGGCGCGAGGCATGCAGGCATCGCGCGGGCGCGAGGCATGTGGACGTCGCCAGGGCGCGAGGCATGCAGGCATCGCGCGGGCGAGAGGCATGCGGGCATTACCAGGGCGCGAGAGGCATGCGGGCATCGCCAGGGCGCGAGGCATGCGGGCATTGCCAGGGCGCGAGAGGCATGCGGGCTTTGCCAGGGGGAGACATCGGTCGTTCGCCAGCGAGAGGTCATCGGTGGATAGTCTTCGCGCGAGAGGTCATCGGTGGATAGTCTTCGCGCGAGAGGTCATCGGTGGATAGCCTTCGCGCGATAGGTCATCGGTGGATGGCCTTCGCACGAGAGGTCGTCAGTGGATAGCCTTCGCGGGAGAGGTCATCGGTGGATAGACTTCGCGCCTGTGGTCATCGGTGAGAGGTCATCGCGCGACGTCGAGTTACACACAGAGAAGGTGGGACCCAGACTTCCAGCATGGAACGTCCTGCACGCGCGCCACGTAGACAAGAAGAGTGGTTCAGAATAGTGACCTCAGAGTGTTAGCCTGCGCAGAGGCACGCTCAGTAGTACTGTTCAGGGAGTGGTTGGCCTGCGCAAGAGACAACTGTAGTCGTACTGTTCAGGGAAACGTACACTCAGACTTCTCTGCAGAGTGGGTGGTGGCAGCTGCTTTTGGTGCATAAGTTGGTTTAAGATGCAGAAAACCCACTGCTGAGAGAAAGAAACGTTGCAGCCTTCAAAGAGAGAAAGAGTGAGTTACCTCCCTTCTCCTCCAGTTGTCTCCTTCGCGCTGCGATTCTAGCACCTTCACACGAGAGTACGACGAGCGACAGCCACCATTAGAGCACCTGGGCAGTTCTCTGCAAGTCCTTCAACCAGACGCAAAAACAGAGCCAAGGCGTTCTTCAAGCTTTGTTGGGTTTCGGAACTCTAGGTGTTTGCGCAAGTCCAGGTAAGGGAAGCTAGACTTCATTTTCAATACAAGCCATAGTTTAGCTATTTCTGAAGTGAGGGCGACGTGGTCGCCGGTTTTCGTTTTCATCTTTGTAAAATGCTCTGTGCTATGTGTTTGGGCGACGTGGTCGCCGGTTTTAAATGCAGACTCGAAATACCCTGTTTTTGAACTAGATCGCCGGTTTTGGCGTTGTTTGCGAACTCTCTGTTTTTGGTGTTACTTTGAACTGTTGAAGCTTAAATGTGATCTTCGAAAATCTGAATCTTTGAAACGATCGTTGCTGTGACTTGAATCATTTATTTAAGGGCGGTATGATGTGTTGAATGTTGTGAATGTGGATCGAGGCATAGTATTTTCAGGAAAGGAAATACCGTGTAAGATCGTGTAGGATGTGCATTGATCGGTGATTCCTAAGGGGATATCCTGACTCTGCTGAGAAAATGGAATCACATAGAGGAAGTTACTCAGTTGGTGAGAGTCGAAGGAGGTTCATATGAATGGGCGTCTCGTGTGAAAAAGAACGAGCTCCGCCTGTCCTATGGATTAACCCTGTCATACCGGGAGAACTATTGACATTGAGATTATATATGCGCATGCTGTGTGGATTCACAGCGACCCTGTGTGGATTTCACAGTGGTATGGTATGACAGGTGCAGATCTCTGAGTCTAATCAATGCACGAGTCTTCCGGAAGTAGTGTCAAGTGTCTTGTGTGCTGGGTCAGTGGTGGTCTGACGTGTGGAATGAGGAACTTGGAATTTGTAGACACTTGATGCTGTTTGTGAAATAGAACGACTCTGGGAAATATTGTGAAATGTGTGGTTTCTGGGCGATCAGGTGGAGGGTATGAGCAACTCTAAGTTTTACATGGATATCTTGAAAGATGCTTTTACCTTGATTTTAATGTTCTTATTTAAACTCTCTTTAAAATATCTAGCTTACCCTGCGTGTTTTGGTGCTGTGGCTGTTCTCTTAAAACTGTGATGATCGTGTAATTGTTACACGGGAGCAGATGATCTTCCAGGATATAGAGCTCCTTAGTGAGTGGTCGCCGAGGAAGAGATCGCCGGTTTTCTACCTCTTGGTGGTGATCGCCGGATTTATGTCCTGCTGCAGATCGCCTGTTTTGGGCCTTCTGTTACCAGATCGCCGGTTCATGTATGGAGATCGCCGGTCTTGTTGTATTTGGTTGGATTTCGTTTTAAATTTTGAAAACATTTGACCTGGTTATGTATTTAACTCCCTAAGAGGAGAAACTTCATTTCTTATATATATAATATCATGTACTCTTCAATATTATTTGTTTACCTTTATTTTCATTATACATGTATGTATGGTTTTATTTTGCGGGATGTTACATTAATGGTATCAGAGCAGTTCGTCCTTAGGATGACCTGAGGGCTGTGGATCCATTGTGTTTCTTCTGCTCATAAAATCTATTTGAGTTTTAAATAACAACTATAGTGAAAGGTTTTCAAAACGTTTTTGGTATTGAAATTTTGTGTGTGCTTTAGTGAATGTATGCTCTAATTGAAAATCTTGGTATTAAGAATGAGAAGATCCTGATAAAGTAATGAGGGTGCACACTCATAACTGGATCGAGATGATTCTTAATCTTAATTCCAAAGGTTTGATGTTTAGCCTACATTGAATTCTGGTGTGATTTATTTGGTGTTCTTGTAATTGACTGAGAGTGGTCGTTTGGATTGATGTCTGCACACCAGTAATTGTTCTGGTGTTTTGTTTGAAGATATAAGTGTTATAATCCTGTTGATGAACTCAAATTCTTAATGACTTTGAGATGCTGACCTCTGTAAGGTCTAGATGGTACATCCTGAATGAATTGATTTCTGATCGATCTCATTCTTGTAGTTGTAGGGAATATAGAAACCAATAGATTCAGAATCCAAAACGAAGAAGATGGCACGTAGACCTTCTACCCCACCCCAACCCTCCTCAGAGATGAGCCAGATTGCCAAGGCCATCGAGATGATGGCAACTGCCATTCAGCAGCAGAATGCAGCGATGGCTCAGAACCATCAAGCTACAATGCAACACTGGGAAACTGCTCGATCTGCAGAGACAAACTCTCACGTCGGTCAGCCTCAAGAACAGATGGGATTGACCGAGTTCATGCGGCACAACCCACCCAAGTTCAGTGGGAATGCTACCCCTGACCAGGCAGATCAGTGGGTCAGAGAGTTGGAGAAAATCTTTAGGGCGACCTCCTGCCCTGAAGAGAAGAAATTGCTGTTCGCCACTTATCTGCTATCAGGAGAAGCTGAGTTCTGGTGGATGGGAGCTCAGCAGATGATGGAGGCCCGAGGGGATGTATTGGATTGGGAGAGCTTCAGGGTGAAGTTCTTGGAGAAATACTTCCCTGACAGCGCCAAGTTTGCGAGGGAAGCTGAGTTCCTGAAGTTGGAGCAGGGGGATATGTCAGTGAACGCCTATGCTGCTCGTTTTGAGTACCTCGCCCGGTTCTATACCCAGGCGACCTCCGAGGCCTGGAGGTGTAGGAAATTCGAAGAGGGGCTGAAGCATGGACTGAAGAGGACCATAGCCCCGATGTGCATCAGGGAATTTCACGCCTTAGTGGAGAAGGCGAAGATGGTGGAGACCCTGGAAAAGGGTGATTCTCGAGTAATCAGGTCACACCAAGGAGGTTCTTCCAGTGGGAAGGCGAAGGTGCAACACCCACGCAGCAAGCCATATGCGAGACCTCCACCACATCGGGTGGGAGGAGCGCCTCCCCAGTTTCAGCAGCAGCAACATTGGAAACCCAAGTGTCTCCATTGTGGTGGACCACACGCCTCCAATGCATGCTTCAAGAAGACTTCTGAGAGGAGATGTTTTGCCTGCCAAAAGACAGGGCACGTTGCTAGAGAATGCCCTAGCAGGAATGGGGCGACCCAACCCAGTGGCTCCCAGCAGATGAAAAACGAAGGCAGCAGACCTCAGGCGACAGGGAGAGTGTTTGCCATGTCTGGAGCAGAAGCATCTCAGTCAGGTAACCTCATACAAGGTGTTTGTTTTATTGCTGGTAGAGGTGTAAAAGCTTTGTTTGATTCTGGAGCGACACACTCCTTTGTGTCAAGCCTGTGTGTAGCCGAGTTGGGCCTCCTAGTGAAGGAGTTACCTTTCGAACTGTTGGTCTCTACACCTGCGTCAGGACAGGTGTCGACCTCTACAGTATGCCCCGAATGTCCAGTGATTGTAGAGGGACGCAGATTCAAGGTGAACTTGATCTGCCTACCTCTTCAGGACTTAGATGTTATCCTGGGAATGGATTGGTTAGCTGCCAATCACGTTATCATTGACTGCGGTAGTCAGAGGATTGCGTTTCCAGACCTCCAAGGATCAGAGGTGATATCTGCTCAGCAAGGGCAGACGGAATTGGAAGAAGGGGCGAGGTGCTTCGTGATGCTAGCTCGGTTGGAAGTGGAGAATGAAGGGGACGTAAGCAGAATACCCGTGGTGAAAAATTTCACGGACGTATTCCCAGAAGAAGTACCTGGGTTACCCCCTAAGAGAGAAGTGGAATTCTCTATTGACTTGGTGCCTGGAGCTGGACCAGTGTCAATGGCACCTTACAGGATGGCACCAGCCGAGTTAGTGGAGTTAAAGAAGCAAGTGGAAGAGTTGCTGGAGAAGCAATTCATCAGACCCAGTGTATCTCCATGGGGAGCTCCAGTGCTCCTAGTCAAGAAGAAGGATGGAGGGTCTCGGCTGTGTATAGATTACAGGCAGTTGAACAAGTTGACCATCAAGAACAAGTACCCCCTACCTAGGATTGATGATTTGATGGACCAAATTCATGGGGCCTCGGTGTTCTCCAAGATTGATCTGAGATCGGGGTACCACCAAATTTTGGTAAAAGCTGAGGATGTTCAAAAGACAGCTTTTAGGTCTCGGTATGGGCACTATGAGTATGTAGTGATGCCGTTTGGAGTCACCAATGCCCCAGCCCTGTTCATGGACTACATGAATAGGATTTTTCGCCCTTTCTTGGATAAGTTTGTGGTGGTCTTCATAGACGACATCCTCATTTATTCAAGGACCGAGGAAGAGCATGAGGAACACCTGAGGACAGTATTGGAGATCTTGAGGGAGAAGCAACTCTATGCCAAGTTCTCTAAGTGTGAGTTCTGGCTGAGGGAAGTCAACTTCTTAGGACACGTGATATCTGCCCAGGGGATCTCGGTGGATCCAGCCAAGGTAGAGGCAGTGCTGCAGTGGGAACGTCCTAAGACAGTCACCGAGATAAGGAGCTTTGTGGGGTTGGCGGGCTACTATCGGAGATTTATTGAGGATTTTTCCAAGGTAGTGGCTCCTTTAACACAACTGACCCGCAAGGATCAACCTTTTGCTTGGACCGACCGATGTGAGCAGAGCTTCATGGAACTAAAGGAGAGGTTGACCAGTGCTCCAGTGCTAGTGATCCCCGAGGTAGGAAGACCTTTTGATGTCTTCTGTGACGCTTCACATCAAGGCTTGGGATGTGTTTTAATGCAAGAGAAGAGAGTGGTTGCATATGCTTCAAGGCAACTCAAGGTTCATGAGAAAACTACCCTACGCATGACTTGGAGTTGGCGGCTGTGGTATTTGCCTTGAAGATCTGGAGGCACTATTTATATGGAGCTCGGTTCCAGGTGTTCAGTGACCATAAGAGCCTGAAATATCTGTTCGATCAGAAGGAACTAAACATGAGACAAAGAAGGTGGATGGAGTTTCTTAAGGACTACGATTTTCAACTCATGTATCATCCAGGGAAGGCCAATGTAGTGGCAGATGCCTTGAGTAGAAAATCAGTACAAGTAGCCACCATGATGATGGAAGAGCAGAAACTGATCGAGCAATTCAGAGATTTAAACCTTGGGGTAGAGTTCCACGTGAATCACATTAGTTGTAGTAAGCTGACTATAACTAATGACTTCCTTGGGATGTTAAGGGATAAGCAGTTGGAGGACCCTAGTCTAAAACGTACTGTGGAGTCACTAGGGACAGATCAGGCGAGAGACTTTGAGATGGGCGATGATGGGATCTTGAGATTTAATGGCAGAATTTGCATCCCTGCAAATGAAGAGTTGAAGAAGATGATCCTAGAAGAAGGTCATATGAGTCGCCTTAACCTTCATCCAGGCATGAACAAGATGTACCATGACTTGAAGGAGTCATTTTGGTGGTCGGGCATGAAGAGAGACATCGCCCAGTATGTTGCAACCTGCTTAACGTGTCAGAAGGCAAAGGTAGAACACCAAAGACCTGGCGGGTTGTTGCAGCAACTGGATATCCCTGAATGGAAATGGGACAGCATCGCCATGGATTTTGTCACCCATTTACCCAGATCGGTAAAGGGTCATGATGCAATCTGGGTTATCATTGATAGGCTGACGAAGAGTGCCCACTTCCTTCCAGTGAATATGAAGATGCCTATGGCCAAGCTGGCACAGTTATACATCCAAGGAATAGTGAGGTTGCATGGAGTGCCTTCCAGCATCGTTTCAGATAGAGATCCCAGGTTCACTTCACGGTTTTGGCAGACCTTACAAGAGTGCTTGGGAACTAAGTTGAGGATGAGCTCTGCATACCATCCCCAAACAGATGGTCAGTCAGAGAGAACGATACAATCCTTGGAAGATCTACTGAGGGCGTGCGTCTTGGATCAATTGGGAAGTTGGGACGAGGTGTTGCCACTAGTGGAGTTTACCTATAATAATAGCTACCACGCCAGTATTGGGATGGCACCTTATGAAGCCCTTTATGGGAGAAAATGCAGAACCCCCTTATGTTGGTACCAGGAGGGCGAGGCAGTCTTGGTTGGGCCAGAGTTGATTCAGCAGACGACCGAGAAAGTGCAACAGATACAAAGCAGGATGAAAGCTTCTCAAAGTAGGCAGAAGTCCTATGCAGATCAGAGGAGAAAGCCTTTGGAGTTTGCTGCTGGAGACCACGTGTTCATGAAAGTTACACCAACCAAGGGTGTAGGACGGGCGATCAGGTCAAAGAAGTTGTCTCCCAAATTCGTGGGACCATATCAGATCTTAAGAAGGATTGGTCCAGTGGCTTATGAGATCGCCCTACCTCCCCATCTGGCGAATCTGCACAATGTCTTTCACGTGTCACAGCTGAGGAAGTACATGGCAGACCCTAGTCATGTGCTGGATGTAGACGATGTGCAGATCAGGGATGACTTGTCCTTTGAAGCAAAACCAGTCAGGATTGACGATCGGCAAAGTAAACAGCTCAGAGGCAAGACCATCAACATGGTGAAAGTGGTGTGGGATGAGAGATCGGGGGATTCAACTTGGGAGTTAGAAGAACCCATGAGGGAGGCTTATCCATACCTCTTTTCCTTGTAATTCAATTTTCGGGGACGAAAATTTTTCTTGATGGGGAGAATGTAAGGACCTGAAAAATTAAATTGGAATAAAAGAGATATATTTTAAATGAATTCTAAGTATGTCTTTATTTAAAATGAAAAGGAAGGAAAGTGTAGTTTGGAAGACTCTGAGATTGCCTAGTAGTACATGATCGCCGGTCGCCTGCTACACATGGGCGCCAGGGCGCGAGGCATGTGGACATCGCCAGGGCGCGAGGCATGCAGGCATCGCGCGGGCGAGAGGCATGCGGGCATTGCCAGGGCGCGAGAGGCATGCGGGCATCGCCAGGGCGCGAGGCATGCGGGCATTGCCAGGGCGCGAGAGGCATGCGGGCTTTGCCAGGGGGAGACATCGGTCGTTCGCCAGCGAGAGGTCATCGGTGGATAGTCTTCGCGCGAGAGGTCATCGGTGGATAGTCTTCGCGCGAGAGGTCATCGGTGGATAGCCTTCGCGCGATAGGTCATCGGTGGATGGCCTTCGCACGAGAGGTCGTCAGTGGATAGTGTAACATCCCGCCAAATTTCTTTGAAAATAAATATAAAACGAAAATAAAGTGACAAATAGATTGAAGTGAGCAAAATCTTTATATAAAATAAATAAGTTTCTCCTCACAGGGAGTTTAATACAAACGATCACTTCTCCATTAAAAACGTAAACGAAATACAATACAAAAGACAGATAGGCGATCTCCTGGCAAAAAGGGCGATCTCCTATAAGAAGGGCGATCTCCTTTCATATAGGCGATCTCCTCTAAGAAGGGCGATCTCCTTTCATAAAGGCGATCTCCTATTATAAAGCAGCAAGAGGGGCGATCACCCAACAGAAAAGAAAACAGGCGATCTCTTTCCAGCGACAATTTTCTAAAGAGCTCTACTTCCTGCAACATCATCTGCTCCCGTGTAAATTATACACGATCATTACAGGTTTAAGAAAAGGCCACAACACAAACGAAAACACAGGGTAAGCTAGACATTTAAAAAGAGTTTAAATAAGGATACTTAAAATAAAATCAAGGTAAACAATTTCAAGATATTCACGTAAAGTTATCAAGTTTCTCATACTCTTCACCTGATCACCCAGAAATCACACATTTCACAATATTCTCAAGAGTCATTCTATTTCACAAAACTGCATCAAGTGTCTATCAATTCAATGTTTCTCATTTCTCACGTCAGACCACCACTGACTCAACACACAAGACACTTGACACTACTTCCGGAAGACTCATGCATTGATTAGACTCAGAGATCTGCACCTGTCGTACTGTCCACTGTGAAATCACACACATTCACAGGGTCGCCGTGAAATCACACACATTCACAAGCGTAGAATGAATCTCAATATCATCACCATCCAAGCATGACAGGGTTAATCCATAGAACAGGCGGAGCTCGTTCTTTTTCACACGAGACGCCCATCATATAGACCTCCTTCGACTCTCAACAACTGAGTAACTTCCTCTACGTGATTCCATTACCTCAGCAGAGTCAGGATATCCCCTTAGGAATCACCGATCAATGCACCTACTACAAGATCTTACACGGTATTTTCTTCCCTGAAAATACTATGCCTCGATCCCACATTCACAGCATTCAAAAACATCATACCACTCGAGTAATTGATTCAAGTCACAGCAACGAATCATTTCAAGGTTCAGATCTTCGAATATTTCATTTAAATCTCAAGTAGTTTCAAAACAACACCCAAAAACAGAGAGTTCACAAACAACGCCAAAACCGGCGATCTAGTTCAAAAACAGGGTGTTTCGAAGACTGTATATAAAACCGGCGACCACGTCGCCCAAGCACACAAACAGAGCATTTTACGCAGATGAAAACAAAAATGGCGACCACGTCGCCCTCACATCAGAGATAGCTACACTATGGCTTGTATGGAAAAAGAGGTCTAGCTTCCCTTACCTGGACTTGCGCAAACACCTAGAGTTCCGAAACCCAACAAAGCTTGAAGAACGCCTTGGCTCTGTTTTTGCGTCTGGTCGAAGGACTTGCAGAGAACTGCCCAGGTGCTCTAATGGTGACTGTCGCTCGTCGTACTCTCGTGTGAAGGTGCTAGAATCGCAGCGCGAAGGAGGCAACTGGAGGAGAAGGGAGGTAACTCACTCTTTCTCTCTTTGAAGGCTGCAACGTTTTTTCCTCTCAGCAGTGGGTTTTCTGCATCTTAAACCAACTTATCCACCAAAAGCAGCTGCCACCACCCACTCTGCAGAGAAGTCTGAGAACCACTGCCCTGAACAGTACGACCACTGTTGTCTCTAGTGCATGCCAACCACTGCTCTGAACAGTACTGCCACTGTTGTCGCTTGTGCATGCCAGCCACTGCTCTGAACAGTACGTCCGCGAGTGTCCCCTGCGCATGCCAACATTCTGATGTCACTATTCTGAACCACCCTTTTTGTCTACGTGGCGTGCGTGCACTACGCATCCTGCTGGGAGTCTGGGTCTTACCCCCTCTGTGTGCAACTCGACATCGCGCGATAATCTTTCGTCGATGACCCCTCGCGCGAAAACAATCCACCGAATGACATCTCGCGCGAAGACTATCCACCGATGACCTCTCGCGCGAAGGCTATCCACCGATGACCTCTCGCGCGAAGACTATCCACCGATGACCTCTCGCGCGAAGACTATCCACCGAGGTCTCATCCTGGAGGACGACCGATGTCACTCCCTGGGAGGCGACCGATGTGCCTCTCATACCGGCGATGACTGATTGCCTCATCCCGGTGATGACTGCTTCCTCACACTGGCAGACAACCGATGTGTCACCCCTGGAGGACCACCGATGTCTCACGCTGTCAGACAACCGATGTCCCACCCTGGAGGACCACCGATGTCTCACGCTGGCGGACAACCGATGTCTCACACTGGCGGACAACCGATATCCCACCCTGGAGGATCACCGATGTCTCACCCTGGCAGACCACCGATGTCTCTCCCATCCTGGTTGATGACCGATGTGTCTCTCATGCTGTTGGCGATCTCTTATCGCCTTTGTGTGTGACGAGAACATCGCCTTACTCTGCTCACCGATGTCACATCGTCACACCTTGCTGAAGGTTCATCCTCCCATTATGTTACGTCCAAGGTATCACTTCCAGATGACTTGGTGACGTCGGTAGCTTCACATTTCCAAGAGTAGATAGGACTGCTCCTCGTGCTCCCATGCATGCACACTAAGGATGACTTCTTATGCTCAAGCATAGAGCTTTGCATGCACAGCGTATCTAAGGCTTAACCCTCACCTTGATATGCGTGGTTGTCGGAACCCACTCTAGTTGATCCAGTATCTTGACCACATACTGAGTGCACTTTCGGCGATCATGTGCACCATAGGCGGCAGGCGATCATGTGCAACCTACTCGACAGGCGATCATGTACTAACCAGGCGATCTCATAGGAGACTTCTTAACTACACTTTTCTTCCTTTACTCTTCTTGATCCACATGTCTTCCTCGAGCACATCCACGTGATTACCTCACGATAAAGTCATCGCACCTGACTACTTGGTTATTACAATGGTCATCCGACCGACCTCGACCAGCTGACCCCAGACCTTGGGCGACGTCCGAGGGCCGACTACTACGAAACTTCATTTACCAGCTCTTTGTATTTTAAATAATAACATCTTCTGAAATTATTTAAGTCTAACACTTTTATTCCAATTAAAGTTTCTAGGTCCTTACACTAGTCATCCTTTGAGGCATGAAGGATGTTGAGCTAATTGGTTGGGCTTGGGCCCCAACTTGGGCTTGGGCTTCATGGGCTTGGGCCTCAGGCGCCTCCTCTACTTGGTCTTCATCATGCTCCCCGGGTTGGAGAGAATTCGTCCACGAATTTGGAAGACCTGCAGAAAAGGGAGTTAGATCACTAATATTAAAAGAATTACTTCCAAGAAATGTATCAGGCATATCTAACTCTTAGGCATTATCGTTAATCCTCTTGATGACCTGAAACGGACCATCTCCTCGAGGCATAAGTTTGGACTTCCTTTGAGTAGGGAATCTATCCTTCCTCAAGTGTAGCCAAACCCAATCTCCAGGTTCAAAGATTAATGCCTTACGCCTTTTGTTGGCATTTTCAGCATATTTGCCAACTTTCTTCTCAATTTGTAACTTGATGTGATTATGCAAGTCTTTAATAAAAGAAGCTTTTTCAAAACCATCCTTGCATAAAATCTCATCAAGTACAGGTATTGGAAGAAGATCTAGAGGTGTTAAAGGATTGAACCCATAAAAAACCTCAAAAGGAGAATGGGCAGTTGTAGAATTTACTACTCTATTATAAGAAAACTCAATATGAGGTAGTAAATTCTCCCAAACCCTTGGGTTCTCGGAAATAAAGCATCTTAACATTTGACCCAAAGTTCTATTGACCACCTCTGTTTGACCATCAGTTTGGGGGTGGCAAGTAGTAGAAAACAAAAGTTTTGTGCCAAGTTTGCCCCATAAGGTCCTCCAAAAGTGGCTTAAAAACTTTGAATCCCTGTCGGATACAATACTTCTAGGAAGCCCATGCAAACGAACAACTTCCTTAAAGAAGAGATTTGCAATATAACAAGCGTCATCTACTTTGTGGCAAGGAATAAAATGAGCCATCTTAGAAAAGCGGTCCACTACCACAAAGATAGAATCCTTTCCTGTCGATGTCTTGGGAAGACCTAAGATAAAATCCATTGAAATATCTACCCAAGGCATTGATGGGATAGGAAGAGGGGTATATAAACCATGGGGATGGACTTTAGATTTAGCCTTCCTACATGCTATACATTTATCACAGAAGCTATGTACGGATTTTCGCATGTGAGGCCAAAAGAAATGTTCATGCAATGTTTCTAAAGTCTTAGCAGCACCAAAATGTCCCATAAGCCCACCCTCATGAGCCTCTCTAACAAGAGATTGTCGTATAGAACCATGGGGAACACAAAGTCTTTTTCCTTTGAAAAGAAAACCATTATGTAAGAAAAAGTCTTTGTGTCCTCCTTTGGAACACTCTTGATAGATAAGTGAGAAATCTAAGTCATCATGATATAGTTCCTTTATGAGATCAAAACCTAAATATTGAACATCCAAAACATTTAACAAGGTGTGCCTTCTTGAAAGAGCATCAGCAACCACATTAATTTTACCTTGTTTATGTTTGATCACATAAGGAAACTGTTCAATAAACTCCACCCACTTGGCATGTCTCTTTTTAAGCTTGCTTTGGCCTTTCAAATATTTTAGGGACTCATGATCACTATGGATCACAAATTCCTTAGGAAAAAGATAATGTTGCCAATTTTGCAAAGCTCGAACAAGAGCATAAAGTTCTTTATCATAAGTGGAGTAATTGATATGACTCCCTTTGAGTTTCTCACTAAAATAAGCTATGGGGTGGCCCTCTTGAAGGAGGACAGCCCCAATGCCTATATTAGAGGCATCACACTCAATCTCAAATGTTTTAGCAAAGTTAGGAAGGGCTAAGATGGGGGCCTTAGTCAATTTTTCTTTTAAAGTCACAAAAGCTTTTTCTTGCTCTTGTCCCCACTTAAAGACCACATCCTTCTTTACTATAGCATTGAGAGGTGCAGCAATAGTACTAAAGTCTTTCACAAACCGCCTATAAAAGCTAGCAAGTCCATGAAAACTTGGTACTTCACTAACATTGGAGGGTGTTGGCCAATGTTGAATTGCTGCAACCTTTGTTTGATCAACATGCACCCCTTTATAACTTACAACAAACCCTAGGAATTCTATATGATCAAGTGCAAACATACATTTAGCAAGATTAGCATACAAATGTTCCTTCCTAAGGGTTTCTAAAACTTCCCTAACATGCTTCTCATGAAATCGCAAGCCTTAACTCTCCTTAGCCTCTCTAGGATAGACACCTCTTGATCTCTTCCTTCTTATCCAAGTGATTTGGCATCACCAATCACTCTCCCTACACTTCACGGCTACTCCAAGGAACCCATGGCTTCTTAGAAGCTTTCCTTGTCTCATTCATCCTTTAAGCTTCTCTGACCTCCAAGCTATTCTAAAAAAAATCCAAACGAAAAAAGATGATGTTATCAAAAGGATATCGAGAAAAAAAGGAAAGAAGGTTTGATGATTAAGCTAAACATCTTGAAAAAGAAATTGGAAGAGTTCGAACAAAAGACAAACTCAATGGTCAATTAAGTTGGTGAAGGTGAATAAAGAAACCAAGTGTAAGGTTATTGGGACAACATTGAGAAACTTTAAAAAGCACTAGAAAGGATGAATAAGGATCAAGTAGACTTGAAGGTTAAACTTTTTGGTGTTGCAGCTAACAAACTAAAGGCTTATGTCAAGGGTTTTAATCCCAAGCTCAATATGAGCCTCTTTAATTTAAATAAAAAATGTGATAAACAGATAATTCATTCATGAGTAGCTTTTCATTATGAATGACTATATGAATAATTATGAAAATAGTAAGTTTTGTATTTTCTAAATTTCATCTCTTTGATAGAGTAAATTACCCTAATAGCACTACAAAAAAAATCACTTTTAGCGACCACCAAATTCAGTCGCTAAAAGAACTATAATCGGTCACTAAACGTATCTGCGACCAAAACAGCCACCAAATTAAAATGGAAGCGAAAACCCTAGTCGCAAAGTCTTTAGCGACCAAATTCTAAAGTAGTCGCTAATTCGCAACCAAACTTTCGGTAGCTACATCAGTTGCAAAAAATTTGGTCACCAAAAATTAGGAACCAAATTAGCAACTAAAATTTCGGTGGCTAAATCGGTTGCGGAAAAGTTGGTCACAGAATCTAGATGTAAGGACCTAGAAACTTTAATTGGAATGAAAGTGTTATATTTAAATAATTTCAGAAGATGTTATTATTTAAAATACGAAGAACTGGTAAATGAAGTTTCGTAGTAGTCGGACATCGGACGTCGCCCAAGGTCTGGGGTCAGCTGGTCGAGGTCGGTCGGCTGACCATTTTATTAACCAAGTAGTCAGGTGCGATGACTTTATCGTGAGGTAATCACGTGGGTGTGCTCGAGGAAGACATGTGGATCAAGAAGAGTAAAGGAAGAAAAGTGTAACTTAGAAGTCTTCTACGAGATCGCCGTTATTGAAGACGGAGGCGATCTCCGACTTCTCTGGCACATAATCGCCTGTCGCCTAGAGGAGACATGATCGCCAATCGCCTATGGTGCACATGATCGCCGAAAGTGCACTCAGTATGTGGTCAGGATACTGGATTCAACCATAGTGGGTTCCAAAAACCATGCGTATCAAGGTGTGGGTTAAGCCTTAGATACGCTGTGCATGCGAAGCTCTATGCTTGAGCATAAGAAATCGTCCTTAGTGTTGCATGCATGGGCGCACGAGGAGTAGTGTTGATCTACTCTTGGAAATGTGAAGCTACCGACGTCACCAAGTCATGTGGAGAGGATACCTTGGACGTAACATAGTGGGATGAAGAACCTTCAGCAAGGTGTGACGATGTGACATCGGTGACCAGAGTAAGGCGATGTGTTCTCCTCACAGACAAGGGCGACAAGAGATCGCCAACAGGATGAGAGGAACATCGGTCATCAACCAGGATGGGAGACACATCGGTGGTCTGCCAGGGTGAGACATCGGTGGTCTGCCAGGGTGAGACATCAATTGTCTGCCAGGGTGAGACATCGGTGGTCCTCCAGGGTGAGACATCGGTTGTCTGCCAGGATGAGGAATCAGTCGTCCATCAGGAAGAGGAATCAGTCATCACCGGGATGAGGCACATCAGTCATCGCCGGTATGAGGGACACATCGGTCGTTTCCCAGGGAGAGACATCGGTCGTCCGTCAGGATGAGACATCGGTGGATAGTCATCGCGCGATGTCGAGTTTCACACAGATAAGGTGGGACCCAGGCTCCCAGCATGAAACGTCCTGCACGCGCGACACGTAGACAAAAAGGGTGGTTCAGAATAGTGACATCAGAGTGTTGGCCTGCGCAGAGGCACGCGTAGTCGTACTGTTCAGGGAAGCGTACACGCAAGCTCCCCTGCAGAGAGGGTGGTGGCAGCGGCTTTTGCGGACAAGTTGGTTTAGATTCAAAAACTCACTTCTGAGAGGGAGAACGTTGTTGTGGTTCAAGAGTGACAGAGTGAGTTCACCTCCATCCTTCTCTTTTCTCTCCTTCGCGCTGAGATTCAGGTATCCTCAAGCACCAGTACGACGAGCGACGACTACCCTTGGACACCTGGGAGGTTCTCTGCAAGTTCTCCAGACCGGACGCTAAAACAGAGCTAAGGCACCTTTAAGCTTCGGTGGGTTTTGGAGTTCTTGGTGTTTTGCGCAAGTCCAGGTATGGGAAGCTAGCCTTATTTCCAACGAAAACCTTATATTAGATGATTGAGATGATGGGGTGACGTGGTCGCCGGTTTTCAACTGTTATTGCATAATCCCCTGTTTTTGGACGAGATCGCCGGTTTTGGCGTTGTTTTTCGAACTCCCCTGTTTTTGGTGTTGTTTGAAAACTGTTTGAGATTTAAATGTGATATTCGAAAATCTGAACCTTGGAATGAGTTTTGCTGTGATTGGAATCGTTCATTTAAGTGTTATATGATGTGTTGAATGTTGTGAATGTGGGATCAAGACATAGTATTTTCAGGAAAGGAAATACCGTGTTGAGATTGGTTATGAGGTGTATTGATCAGTGAGTATCCTGTGAACGAGACGATCCTGACTCTCCTGATATAATGGAATCATATAGATGAAGTTATTCAGGCGTTGAGAGTCGATGGAGGTTCATACGTATGGGTGAGTTGTTTGAAAGAGAACGAGCTTGACCCGTTGTATGGATTAACCTTGTCATGCTAGGATAGTGATGATATTGAGATTCATTTATACGCTTGTGAATGTGTGTGATTTCACAGCGACCCTGTGAATGTGTGTGATTTCACAGTGGTGCAGTATGACAGGTGCAGGTCTCTGGATGCTAAGTTCAACGCACGAGTCTTCCGAAAGTAGTGTCAAGTGTCTTGTGTGATGAGTCAGTGGAAGTCTGACGTGAGAAATGAGAAACATTGAATTGATAGACACTTGATGAATTATGTGAATTGAACGACTCTTGAGGAATTGTGAAATATGTGTTTACTTGATGGTCATGTGAAGAGAATGAGAAAGTTGATGGTTTTACGTGGGTATCTTAAATTTGTTTTATCTTGATTTTAAAGTTCATATCTAAACTCTCTTTCAAATATCTAGCTTACCCTGTGTTTTTGGTGTTGTGTTTGGCTTTTTCTTAAACCTGTGATGATCGTGTATAATTTACACGGGAGTAGATGATGTTGCAGGAAGTAGAGCTCCTCTGTGAGTGGTCGCCGGAAGGAGATCGCCTGTTTCTGTTTCTGTTAGGCGATCACCCTTTTTCTGTTTTTCTGATAGGAGATCGCCTTTTTGCTGTTAGGAGATCGCCTGTCTTTCTATTTTACTGTATTTTGTTTAAGTTTTGGAAAATTGACGGATTATGTATTAAACTCCCTGTGAGGAGAAATTTCATTACATATATACAATTATGTTCACTTCGATATATTTGTTTACCTTTATTTCATTTTATAAATATGAAAAGAATTTGGAGGGATGTTACACTAGAAACCAAATTAGCAACCGAAATTTCGGTAGCCAAATCGGTCGCAAAAAATTTGCTCACCAAAATCCAGCAACCAAATTAGGGACGAAAGATTTATGAAAAGGTCGGTGGCTAAATCGGTGGCTAAAATAGAAGGTGATAGCAACTACCATTTTCGGTTGCTAATGGATTAAAATAATTAATTAAAAAAAACCTTTGGTGGCTAATTCGGTGACTAAATGGAGACCCCTTTATAAAAAATTCAAACCTGCTTATAGATACTCAAAATTCAATCAAGCTAAATAGTAATGAACTTCAAATACATAGTTTAAGAAGGAGTTGTACTCAAATTAGAAGTAAATCGTATTACACAACGAAAACTATTGAAAACTAGTTAAAAATCAAATCTATTAATCAACATAAAAGTAATCTTCTTTTGAAGTTTCATCTCTAATGTGGTCTGCTTTATGATGTCCACTAGTAGTAGGATCCGAAGAACCTGATATGGGAGTATTCATTTGAATGTGTTGTAAGATGAGTTGCATTTGCTCATTTTGTTTGCGCATCAACTCATCTTGTTTGCGCATGCGTTCACTTTGCTCTTCATGAGTTTTCATTAGTAGCTCCATCTTTTCTTCAAGTGTTCGCTCCTTGACATGTTTTGTCATAAGTTCATCATTTAACTTTTGAATAATCTCACGCATTTCTTCTATTTGATGGGCTACTGGAGCTTGGCTTGTAGCAGAATGAACACTTGTTGAACTATTAAACCTTTTGCTCAATACACCAAGACCATAGACATTCCCTTTCTTATTTCCACCTCCAACAACATCAATGTATATTTCATTGTCATCAATACATGCAACGTGAGAGTTTTGTTAAGATGCGCTTTCAAGCATTTGCTGTTGTTGGGCTTCCTCTCGGCGTTTCTTATATTTCTCCTGAAAAATTAAGTCAAATTTATTATTGTGAAGAAAACATATAGTAAAAATAAATTATAACTTCAATTTTAAACATACTGCAAGGTCGCGAGTCTTGTCATTGACCCATTGTCCAGTCTTCAATTTCTTCGTTCTCTCTACAACCTCCCAAGCAGTTGGTTGTCGTTCAAGCTCCTTAGTCTACATAAATTTAATAAGAAGATACAATAGATTGTATTTAAATTAAATATAGAAAGATAAAAAATATAATAATATTACCATTTTCTCAAAGTGAGCCGCGGTAGATATGGAACCACCACAGTAGGCTGAGGCTCCCTTCTCAACAGCCCAATTCGCTTTGGCAATAACACTCTTGTTTTGGAATTCTGTAGAACTCCAATGCTGGTCCAAGGTAGCTCGAACAAGTGGTGGAATCCAGGTCCCCTTATCTTGACCATGCCTAACTTTACTCATAGCATTTTTAAAGATACGAGAGGCTTTTGTATCAAAAATGGATCTAATGAGTTGGTCTTGTTCCAGATCCCACCTATACTCTTTCTACACGAAAAATAAATTAGAAAACAAACATTTTAGAAAAATAAAACAACATTTTAAATTTAATCATAACTCAAATTACCTTAAACTCTCCAAACCATCTATCTCTGAGCTCAAGACGAACCTTCTTCCAAGTGGGACTGGGTTCATCATATTTTTGCTTGATGATTCATGAGATTTCATTGGAAGGTCCATTTGCTGGTGAAAAACTGTGTTCAAAACGTATTGTCAAAATGATATATAAAAATCAACATATTGATGAATTATAATTAGATTAAAATATACTTACTCTCCTCTTTCTGCATGAAGCCAGGGTCTTTGATCAACTACATTGCCAGACTCATTGTCAGGTGTAAGAGAGTCTTGTATTGATGAAGGTTGATTCATAGTTGGCTCTGTAGAAAAGGTAGTAGGATTTGATTCTCCTACATGATGTTCAATATCTTGTTCATGAAGTGTAGGAAGTGGGGTTCCTTCATAGATAGGATGTGTAGACTCCATAGTTGTTGGAAGAACAAACGAAGGAGGAATGTTGGTGTTGGGTAAAGATATATCATCAACACGAACACCTCGACCACCACGATTAGGTGGTCTACGACCACCACCTCTACCCCTTGGTGTCATCTGTAAGTAAAACATATTACATATATAAGATGTAATTAATACAATAATCAAAGTGGATTAATCAATTTTGAATAAAGAAATAAAGTAATCATGATCAAAAGACTCAAACCTGATTGTGTTTTCTACAACCAAATATGTCAGTTATCTTGCCTGTTATTCACTACAATTATGGGAAACCACAATAAAATTAAGTTAAGCATAATTTGGACAAGATATACAATCAATTTTAATGCATGAATTACCAAAGAGGTATCTGTGTCACTGAAATCACTCTCAATGTTATCCTCACTTGAAATGTATTCCTCCTCGTATTGTTCATCTATGTTTGTTTCATTTAGTAATTGTAGATCTACTTCTTCTCCCCCCCCCCATCAACATCAGCAAGAGAATCATGAATGAATTCTGGATCAACATGTAGCACTACTTCAAGTTGTAGAAGCTCATCATCTTGGTATGGAGTATCATGCTCAACCTCACTTACTGTGTTATCAATGATTCTAATACGAGCTTTTGTTTTAATTACTCCCAACCAACCTTGGTGTCCCTCTGGATATTTGGTGTAATAAACTTGCTCTGCTTGTTGTGCAAATATGAATGGATCATATGCTTTATTATATCTCCGTGATTCTTTTACTTGAACGATCCCATATATCTTATCTACTTTGGTTCCTACATTAGGAGTATTATCAAACCATTCACACTGAAAGAGAACTACATTCATTATTGGAAAACCAGTATACTCCAATTGAATAATATTAGACAATATTCCATAAAAATCTGACTCTGATTGACCATTGGTTCCTCGTACATAAACACCATAGTTAGTGGAATTCATGCCTTCACTCCAAAGAACAGTGTGAAATTTGTATCCATTGATAACATAGATAGGCCATGATTGAACTTTTCTCTTAGGACCCCATGCTAAATTAACCAATAATGGATCTTCAATATTATTTTCTGGATTTAGAACCTAAACAAAAGGTTATAAATTACACAATGTCTATCTAAAAATAAAGTTTTTATAAAAGGAAAATTAAAAACCTACATATTTTTTGAACCATGTAGCAAAATAGGATGAAATGTATTGGCCAATTTCAGCTTCTGAAGCAGTAGGACTACTAATCTCTCTTAAATATTCAACATAAATACTGCAACAAAGAAATTGATTATTCAAACCTCATGCAACATAATTAACTTTCTTTTCAAATGAGTGAACATTGTCTTACTCAAAGTATGGTTGAACCTCTTCACAGTTTTGAAGAACATACAATTGGGCAACATCAAAGTCTCTTTGATTTAGATAATTTGTCATGCATTTTCCAATTTCTCTTCCTGGATAATTGAAAATTGAAATAGGAGGAGCACGTGACGAACCCTCACTTACTTCAAGATTACGAGGGATCCTAGTCCTTCTTGTTTCAACATGATCAGGATAATAAAATGAGGCAAATGTAGATGTTTCCTCCACCAAGTAAGCTTCACAAATAGAGCCTTCCACCCTGGCTTTATTTTTTACTTTCTTTTTTAGGGAGTGTAAGAACCTAAAAAAGAATATGGATGTACATAATTTAAAATTTAAAATATTAAATAATAAACTACAAATGTTATAATAGTGATTAGTAATTTTATACCTCTCAAATGGATACATCCAACGATATTGGACTGGACCACCAACTTTTGCCTTGTAAGGTAGATGAATTGGAAGATGTTCCATGGAATCAAAGAAGCTTGGTGGAAATATTTGTTCCAATTTACACAATAACACAGGAACATTTTCTTCCATAACTCGTAGGTGTTCAACATTTAATGTTGTCGAACTTAATTCTCTAAAGAAAAGACTAAGTTCAATAAGAACTTTCCAAATTGATTTTGGTAATGCGTCAAATGCAATTGGAAGCAAACGTTGCATGAACACATGACAATCATGACTTTTCATGTAACTTGCCTTGATTAAGGTCAACACATCTACCCAAATTGGAAGCATATCCATCTGGAAACTTCAGTTCTTTAACCCATTTACAAATAAACACTCTTTGGGATTTCATAAATGTATATGTTGCTTTTGGTTTGGTAAGTTTTCCACCATCAATGTCTTTCAACTCTAGCTCTTTTCGATTGCATATTTGTGCTACATCCAATCGAGCCTTGTTTGTGTCCTTAGTTTTTCCTTTGATATCCATCACAGTGTTAAACACATTCATGAACATATTTCTCTCTGTGTGCATAACATCAATATTGTGACGTAAAAGTTGAGTTTTCCAATATGGCAACCTCCAAAATATACTTTGTTTCTTCTAATTATGTTTAATACCATATTCAAGAATATTTTGTTGTTCTTGTAATTCAGTGCAAACTGGTAAGTGTGCAACCCTATTCCAAATGTCAAGACTAGAAAAACGTGGAGGAGGGGGATCAGTCTCAACAAACTTCTTCTTGAATGCATTTTTATTCTTCCTAAATTGATGATCAGGTGAAAGAAACTGACGATGACAATCAAAAAAGGATATCTTGTGGCTATGACTAAGATAGAATGCCTTTGTTCTTTCCATACATATAGGGCAAGCAAGTCTACCAGAAGTCATCCAACCCGATAACATGCCGTAAGCTGGAAAGTCATTAATTGTCCACATCAAAGCAGCTTTTATCATAAAATTTTGCCTTAGTGACACGTCATAAGTCAATATCCCTTCAGTCCACAAGGTGCATAAGTCATCTATAAATGGTTGCAAGAACACATCAATCTTTTGCTTTGGATTTGAAGGACCTGGAACTAAGATTGTCAAAAACATAAACTCCCTCTTCATGCACATGGAAGGCGGAAGGTTGTATGGGGTTAGGATAACTGGCCAACAAGAATAACTTTTTCCATATTGACCAAAAGGATTAAACCCATCTGCACATAAACCTAATCTGACATTTCTTGGGTCTTAACTAAAATCTGGATGCATTCTATCAAAATGCTTCCAAGCTTCTCCATCAGATGGATGGGACATAATAGACGGGTCCCTTTGATTCTCACTATGCCATCTCATGTGAGGTGCAGTTCCCATAGAAGAGTATAACCTTCTAAGTCTACGAATGATGGGAAAGTACCACATTTTCTTAACAGCAATTTTCTTTTCAATTCCCCTCCTAGTGACTGTCTTATATCGCTCCATTCCACAAATAAAGCAATTAGTTATACTTTTATGACAGTTTTCCCTATAATACAACATGCATCCTTTTGGACAATGTAACATCCCGCCAAAATACAATTCATATTTATAAAATGAAAATAAAGGTAAACAAATATATTGAACTGAACATAATTATATATATGTAATGAAGTTTCTCCTCACAGGGAGTTTAATACATACTCGGTCAGATTTTTCCAAAAACGTAAACAAAATTACATCAAAAGACAAACAGTCGATCTCGTATCAGAAAAGGGCGATCTCCCATCAGAAAAGGGAGATCGCCTATCAGACAACAGAAAAGGGGTGATCGCCTAACAGAAATAGAAATAGGCGATCTCCTTCCGGCGACCACTCACTGATGAACTCTACTTCCTGCAACCTCGTCTGTGCAAAAATACACGATCATCACAGGTTTTAGAAAACAGCCACATAACAATACAAAGGGTAAGCTAGATGTTTTAAAAACCTTAAATATGAAACTTTAAATCAATAGAAAACATGAATCTTCACGCCATTCATAATCCAGATCAGTTTCAACCATCAACATTTCCATATTCCACAAACTCGTCAAGTGTCTATTCGCTACTTTCAATATTCATGGTTCACACGTCAGACTTTCCACTGACTCACAAGATATAGACACATGACTCCACTTCCGGAAGACTCGTGCGTTGACTCAGGCCCAGAGATCTGCACCTGTCATACCACACCACTGTGAAATCCACACAGGGTCGCTGTGAAATCCACACAGCCATGCGCATACATAGTCTCAATATCATCACTCTCCCGGTATGACAGGGTTAATTCATATAACAGGCCGAGCTCGTTCTTTTTCACACGACTCACCCATTCATATGAACCTCCTTCGACTCTCCACAACTGAATAACTTCGTCTATGTGATTCCATTATATCAGCAGAGTCAGGATATCTCCTTCTAGACAAGCCCCTAGTCAATACACATTTCACACGATCTTACACGGTATTTTCTTTCCTGAAAATACTATGCCTTGATCCCACATTCACAACAATCAATACATCATACAACACTGAATGAACGGTTTAGTCACAGCAACATTCTTTCCACGGTTCAGATTTTCAAATATCACATGCATTTCACATTTAAATCTCAAACAGTTTTCAAACAGCACCAAAACAGGGGAGTTTGAAAAACAACGCCAAATCGGCGATCACGTCCAAAACAGGGGATTTCGAAATCTGTATTTAAAACCGGCGATCACGTCGCCCAAACACATAAGAACAGAACATCATGAAAAAGGGGTTTAAAACCGGCGACCCCGTCGCCCAAACACATAAGACAGAGCATCACGAAAAAGAATATGAAACCGGCGACCACGTCGCCCTCACTTCAGAAACAGCTAATCTACGGCTTTTATTGAAAATAAAGCTAGCTTCCCTTACCTGGACTTGCGCAAAACACCAAGAGCTCCAAAACCCACCGAGCTTAAAGGATGCCTTGGCTCTGTTTTAGCGTCTGGTTTGTAGAACTTGCAGAGAACCTCCCAGGTGCTCTATGGCAGTCGTCGATAGCCAAGCAGGAACGTGATAGGGCCTGAATCGCAGAGTGAAGGAGAGAAAAGAGAAGGATGAAGGTGAGCTCACTCTTTCACTCTTGAACCACTGAAAACGTTCTTTTTCCTCTCAGAAGTGGGTTTTTGTATCTTAAACCAACTTGCCCCCAAAAGCCGCTGCCACCACTCACTCTGCAGGGAAGTTTGCGTGTACGCTTCCCTGAACAGTACGACTACGCGTGCTTCTGCGCAGGCTAACACTCTGAGGTCACTATTCTGAACCACCCTTTTTGTCTACGTGTCGCGCGTGCAGTACGTCTCCTGCTGAGAGCCTGGGTCCCACCCCATCTGTGTGAAACTCGACATCGCGCGATAACCTTCCACCGATGACCTCTCGCGCGATGACTATCCACCGAGGCCTCATCCTGGAGGACGACCGATGTCTCTCCCTGGGAGACGACCGATGTGTCTCTTGATGGCATTTTCATGTGTTCTTCTTGAATCAAAGTAGAAATAGATGGAGCGGAAGCAATGGGTGAGTGAAACAAGACCCTCCTAGGAGTTGTGTTGGTCTTGAAGGTGCATGATGAGTATGGGTTGAGAGGTTTGGCCAGCTCAAGGGAGAAGGTGAAAGGATTGAAGTTTATAGCCTAGATTTCTGGGAGGAGTAAAGCTTGTGCACAAAAATGGCAGCATAACATTACTCAAAATAAACTTGAAAATACATGAGGTAGGCCTCCTTATTTATAGATTTAGGAGCCTTGGTGAGCAAGCTTAAAGGGTAGGGATGGAAATACAAAAAGTGGGGCTGCCTAGGGTATTGACTTTAGTCAAACCACACCATCATCCTAATATTCTAGAAGATAGGTCAAAAATGCAACATTTGATAGTACACCCCTCCTTCTTTTGCTAAAGGCACCTATTTGCTAGCACACCCCTCCTTCTATTGCTAAGGGCACCTTTTTGATAGCACACCCCTAAGTGAGCAAGTTTTGCTTTCTACACTACACTAATCTACTAAGCACCCCCTCCCCCTTTGGGCCTTTATGAAACATGTACAAGGATCTCTCTCTTCCATCCGTGGCTTCTTCTATGTGTGCTTGGATATGTTTAGCCATGGATCTTGTGAGAGGTCCTAGACGGTCTAGCTCCATGGATAGCCTCCCTCCTTCACGTTCTAGACGCTCACTTCCTGGAGCTAGACGCTCCTCTTGGTCTAGACGGTCTTCTTGGTTTGGGCCTTGGCTTCCTTGGCTAGATGTGCTTGGCCCTCCTCCATCATCCCCTCCCCCTTGGAAAGGATTTGTCCTCAAATCCAGTTCGTCATCGTCATTGGTACCTACAAATGGAGAAAGATCAATTACATTAAATGTGTCATGTACTCCATATTCAAGAGGTAGGTCCAATTTATACGCATTGTTGTTGACTCGCTTAAGGACTTGGAAGGGTCCATCACCTCGGGGACTTAGTTTGGACTTCCTTTGATTTGGAAATCTATCTTTTCGAAGATGAAGCCAAACTAAGTCTCCTTCCTCAAAAATTATTTCTCTCTTCCCTTTGTTGTTGTGTTTTGTGTACTTCTCATTTTGTTGTTGTATTTGAATTTTAATCTTCTCATGCATTTTCTTGACAAAATCAGCCTTGATTACTCCTTCCTTATGCACAAAATCTTGTGGATTAGGAAGGGGAATTAAATCCATGGGCGTGAGAGGATTAAAACCATATACTACCTCAAAAGGAGAAGCATTAGTAGTCTTGTGAACTACTCTATTGTAAGCAAATTCAATGTGGGGAAGGTACTCATCCCAAGATTTGTGGCTGCCCTTCATGATAGCCCTAAGCATAGTTCCAAGAGATCTATTGACTACTTCGGTTTGCCCATCCGTTTGAGGATGACAAGAAGTTGAAAATTGTAGTCTTGTTCCAAGTTTACCCCAAAGAGTTTTCCAAAAGTGACTTATAAACTTGGCATCTCTATCGGACACTATACTTCTAGGGAGACCATGGAGTCTCACCACTTCTCTAAAGAAGAGTTTAGAAATATTTTGAGCATCATCTACTTTGTGGCATGGAATAAAGTGAGACATTTTGCTAAAACGGTCCACTACCACAAAGATAGAGTCATGGCCTCTTGCAGTCCTAGGAAGTCCTAAAATGAAATCCATGCTAATGTCTTCCCAAGGAGCATTTGCAATCGGCAAAGGGGTGTAGAGTCCATGCGGCATTGTTCTAGACTTTGCTTTTAAACATGAGATACATCTAGAGCAATGGCGTTGGACATCTTTCCTCATGTGTGGCCAACAAAATTTGGCTTTCAAAAGATCTAGAGTCTTATCAACTCCAAAATGGCCCATGAGTCCCCCTTCATGTGATTCTTTGACAAGGAGTTTTCTATGTGTTCCTTGAGGAATGCAAAGTTTTCCTTCTTTAAAAAGATATCCCTCGGACACATAGTAACCTCCTTGCGCTCTATGTAGACATTGGGCATAGATGGATGAAAGTTCTTGATCTTCTTGGTAAAGCTCTCTTATGTGGTCAAATCCAAGAATTTGGGCACCCAATTTTGAAAAGAGTGTGTGGCGTCTTGAAAGAGCATCGGCCACTATATTGGTGCTTCCTTTCTTGTATTTGATTACATAAGGAAATTGTTCAAGAAATTCCATCCATTTTGCATGTCTCTTATTGAGCTTGTGTTGGCCCTTTAAATATTTTAAAGACTCGTGATCACTATGGATAACAAATTCTTTGGACACAAGATAGTGTTCCCAAGTCTTTAGGGCTCTCACAAGAGCATAGAGCTCTTTGTCATAAGTGGGGTAGTTGAGGGTGGCACCATGGAGTTTTTCACTAAAATAAGCAATGGGGTGTCCACCTTGCAACAATACCGCGCCTATGCCTACTCCCGATGCATCACACTCTATCTCAAAAGTTTTGGAAAAATTTGGGAGAGATAGGATGGGTGCATTGGTGAGTTGAGCTTTTAGCCTTTGAAAGGCTTGCTCATGCTTTTCATTCCAACAAAAGGCAACATCTTTTTTAACAAGTTCATTCAAAGGCGAAGCTAGGCTAGAAAAATTAGGCACAAACCTTCTATAGAAGCTAGCTAACCCATGAAAACTTCTTACATCACTTACATTTTGTGGAGTTGGCCACTCTTGGATGGCTTTGATTTTCTCGGGATCTACATGCACCCCCTTTTTGTTTACTATAAAGCCTAAAAAGACTACACTATCTACACCAAAGGTACACTTATCCCTATTTGCAAAAAGACTATTTTTCCTAAGAACTAGAAAGACTTCCCTAAGGTGACTTAGATGGTCTTCTAGGGTTTTACTATATACTAAGATATCATCAAAGTAAACTACTACATATTTACCTATACAATCCCTCAAGGTGTGATTCATAAGCCTCATGAATGTGCTTGGAGCGTTAGTGAGTCCAAAGGGCATCACCAACCACTCATATAATCCAAATTTGGTCTTAAAAGCGGTTTTCCACTCATCACCCTCCTTGATTCGAATTTGGTGATATCCACTTTTAAGGTCAATTTTGGAGAATAGAGTTGACCCATGCAATTCATCAAGCATATCATCAAGCCTTGGGATTGGATGCCTATACTTGATGGTGATGTTGTTGATTGCTCTACAATCACAACACATGCGCCATTTTCCATCTTTTTTAGGCACCAACAAGACAGGTACAGCACAAGGGCTTAGACTCTTTTGAACCCAACCCTTCTCCAACAAGTCTTGAACTTGTGATTCTATCTCCTTTGTTTCCTCGGGGTTGGTTCTATAAGCAGGCCTATTTGGTAGGCTTGCCCCCGGAATGAAGTCAATTTGATGTTCTATCCCCCTAAGAGGAGGAAGCCCATTGGGTCCTTCTTGTGAGAATAGATCGTCAAATTCACTCAAAAGGTTTTCTATTTGAGGAGGTAAAACCATGAGTTCATTACTTGTGGCAGTGCATGTAAGTGCTCCTTTACAAAAGATAAGGCTTGGTTGTTCAACAAGAAGCAAGTTTTCTAAAACATTTTCAAAAGGCTTTTCTTGTAGACCAACCTTGTGGGAAGGAACACTCTTCTCCCACGCCTTCCTATCCCTAAGGATTTTCTCTTTTTCTAGCACTCTTTTTTTTTTGTTTTCCTCATCCCTCTTTTGTTTCATTTGTATTTGGTCTTTCACCACTTGAGAATGTGGTAAAGGACTAAGTACAAACTTCTTATATTTATGGGTGAAGGAAATCTCGTTAGTGAGACCATCATGCAAGGTTTTCTTGTCAAATTGCCATGGCCTCCCTAATAAGATATGGCAAGCTTCCATAGGCACTACATCACATAAAACTTTATCTTTGTAGTTCCCTATGGAAAACTTGATTTCCACTTGCTTATCTACATGTAGTTCCCCATTTTCATTAAGCCATTGAAGTTTGTAAGGTTTTGGGTGAGGAACCACTTGTAGCTTAAGCTTTTCAACCATCCTAGCACTACAACAATTACAACTAGATCCACTATCCACAATGAGGGAACATATATTTTCTAAAACATTGCATCTTGTATGAAATATGTTCTCCCTTTGTGTTTCAATGGATGTGCTAGGGTGATTGTTGAGGGTTCTCCTAATCATAAGCAATTCTCCCTCTAATGGAGCTACCCTCTCATCCTCTCCCCCTTCCTCTTTCTCACTAAGCTCATCCTCGCCACTAGTGTATTCGTCTACACCTTTAAGAAACAAAGTCCTTTGGTTTGGACATTGTGCTTGCACATGCCCCCTACCATAGCACTTAAAACATTTAACATCTCTAGCTCGGATGGGTGGGGTTGAGGTTTCTTTGGTGAAGGGTTTGGTAGGTTCTTTTGGTTTTTCCTTAGATGTACTACCCTCCCTTTTAAACTCTCTCTTGGGATAAAAGTTAGAATAGGGGCTCACCTTTTGACTTGATGTTTTGCGCAAATTTTGTTGCTCAACTTTAATGCAAAGTTGAACCAAATCATTCAAGTCTTGATAAGGTAAGAGCTCTACTCTATCTCTTATCTCAAGTGATAGGCCACTAAGGAACCTAGATATGGTGGTTTCCTCTTCCTCTCTAATAGAGGCTCTCATCATATAGAGCTCCATCTTTTGCCTATACTCTTCTACACTCATATTCTTTTGTTGGAGTCTTTGGAGCTTGTCCATCAACTCCCTATGGTAGTAAGAAGGTATATGTCGACGTCTTAGGGCTCCCCTAAGGTCATTCCAATATTCTATGGGAGGGTCCCTATGAAGACGTCGGTCTCTTTCTAAAGAGGTCCACCAATACATGGCATTTCCTTGGAAACTAAGGGTGGCTAAGGGTACTTTTCGTTCCTCACTTACCCTATGGCAAGCAAAGAGTTGCTCTACCTTCATCTCCCAATCTAGATATATTTCTACATTTTCCTTTCCATGAAAATGAGGTAGGTCTACTCTAGTTTCCCTTGGCACCTCTTGTTCCCTTTGCCTAGTTCTTCTAGGGGGTGGTTGGTAGTAGTCATTAATTCTAAGGCTTCCCTCCCCTAGAGTTGCAATGCTTTGTGATGCATGAGTATTTGTTTTTTTTGATTTTTGAGATTTTTGGGATTTCTCTTCTTGAGCTCTAGCCAACTCATTAATCTTGTTTTCATTCTCCACTTGCCTAAAAGAGATTAATTGTACCGCTTGGGATACCTCTTTCAAAAGGGTTTTCAAAGATTTTACTTCACATTCTATAGACTTTGGAGAATGAGAAGAAGAAGACATGGCTAGACCTTTGTGTATTTAGGCGTTTTTACTTTGAGAAAGATTAGGGAAGATAAAGAAGGTAGTTTTCCAGGTAAGGGAGGTGAGTCTCAAAGGACTACTTAAGTACCAAGCCTTTTCCTTGCCAAAAACTAGTCTCCAATGCCTTCACACAAAAATTTCTCTTAGTGAAACACTTAAAACACAAGAAGTTGAGAAATCAAAAAGCAATAAAACTATGTAAGCTAAAAAAAAATATGCAACAAACTAGTCGGTTTTAGCACAAAATTAAACTAAACTAATCATGCAAAACGTTTCTACCAAAACAATAGAAAACAAGTTCAAACAAGCAACAAATTACTAAGCAAAAATTTACTATGCTATTCGGCCCTAGGTGAGGCTTCTTGGACACTTTGAGCCCTTGAAGACACACTCACCGTCTAAACGTAATTAAAGAGGTAATTAACAATAAACCAAGTTGCAAAGGAAAAGAAGACTCCCTTTGTTGATCCTCTTTTGGGTTAGTGCACTTCCTTGTTGTCTTGAATTTTTGATCTTCTAGGTGTTTGTATTGTTTGTTTCAAGCAACCTTGTTTCGGCTTTAGCTTTGTCTCCTCCTTAAAATGATGGCTTTAATTCTCCAATTTCCAGCACCTATTCACAAGAGCTAAACCTAAACCAAGTCAAGTTCCATGCACATATGCACCAAGGAGAATTAAATTCCAGCACCCAAAAGAGAGGTCAAGAAACAAAAGCAAGAAACAAATTTAATTGAATAAAAACAGTACCACCAAAAGGATTTATAATATGACAACTTAGAAAGAGAGTCAAGAAATTAAAGCAAACAATTAAAGGTACTCAATAAAAGTTGGCACACAAAAGGAATACCTAAAGAAAAGCACTAGATTAGATGACCAAATAAAAAAAACAGCACCACTGAAAATTGTTGTGGGCCAGAAAACGTGTTTGTTCCCCGATTTATGCTGAGCTGTATTTTTAAAATTTGTCTCTGAAATTTATATGCAAGAAAAATTCAGGATCTTATCTAAACAATGGCTTTGGAATCACCTAAAACGCATGCACCATTTTTTTTTAATAATTTTTGCAAATTTGGTGTGCAGTTAGGCCAGCTGGAGCGCTCAAGGTTTGCACTCTGATTTTGTAAGATTTATCATATCTTTTCTGTTGCCTTTTTTGATCTGATTCTTTTTTTGTCCTTTTTGTAACACTTCAAACTTGCATTTTCCAGAGAATCACAAATTTCCTATGAGTGGAAATAATTTTTGAAACAAAAAAACAGCCAGACAGAGAGAAACAGGGGAAATCTGGAAAACTGGAAAAAAAAAAACAGCAAGATACCAAAATTTAACACAAAGGAAATGTAAGAAGGAAATTGTGTAAGAACTAAGACACAATTATGAACTCAAACTAAAATTAAAAAGGCAGCAAAGGATCAAAAATAACAGCAGATTAAGGCAACTTAAAGAGACCCAAAAACAAGAAACAATCAAGCCAAAAAAATAGGACTACTAAGAATTGATGACAATTATGGATTCACATAACTTGACACAACATTTATAGATTCAGAAAATAAAGACTCAAAGCATAAAATGAAGCAATTATAAGAAAGCAATAAAGACTCAAATTCCTAAAAGAAAACAGCCACTCAATGTGTAAGGAATCCTATCACAATTGCACAAGAAAATGTTCAAGATCAATTGAACACATGTGCTTCGGTTGGATCTTCCATAAGCACACCAAGAACAATTTAAAATGTAAAAAACAGCAAGACAATTATGGAATTGAAATGACAAGATGAAAATAAAGAAGAACTGAAAATTTAAAAAGACAAGCTACTCATCTTGAAGAACCAAAAGCTCATGATACCAAATGATGGCATTTTCATGTGTTCTTCTTGAATCAAAGTAGAAATAGATGGAGCGGAAGCAATGGGTGAGTGAAACAAGACCCTCCTAGGAGTTGTGTTGGTCTTGAAGGTGCATGATGAGTATGGGTTGAGAGGTTTGGCCAGCTCAAGGGAGAAGGTGAAAGGATTGAAGTTTATAGCCTAGATTTCTGGGAGGAGTAAAGCTTGTGCACAAAAATGGCAGCATAACATTACTCAAAATAAACTTGAAAATACATGAGGTAGGCCTCCTTATTTATAGATTTAGGAGCCTTGGTGAGCAAGCTTAAAGGGTAGGGATGGAAATACAAAAAGTGGGGCTGCCTAGGGTATTGACTTTAGTCAAACCACACCATCATCCTAATATTCTAGAAGATAGGTCAAAAATGCAACATTTGATAGTACACCCCTCCTTCTTTTGCTAAAGGCACCTATTTGCTAGCACACCCCTCCTTCTATTGCTAAGGGCACCTTTTTGATAGCACACCCCTAAGTGAGCAAGTTTTGCTTTCTACACTACACTAATCTACTAAGCACCCCCTCCCCCTTTGGGCCTTTATGAAACATGTACAAGGATCTCTCTCTTCCATCCGTGGCTTCTTCTATGTGTGCTTGGATATGTTTAGCCATGGATCTTGTGAGAGGTCCTAGACGGTCTAGCTCCATGGATAGCCTCCCTCCTTCACGTTCTAGACGCTCACTTCCTGGAGCTAGACGCTCCTCTTGGTCTAGACGGTCTTCTTGGTTTGGGCCTTGGCTTCCTTGGCTAGATGTGCTTGGCCCTCCTCCATCATCTCTCATACAGGCGATGACTGATGTGCCTCATCCCGGTGATGACTGATTCCTCACACTGGCAGACAACCGATGTCTCACCCTGGCAGACCACCGATGTCTCTCCCTGGCAGACCACTGATGTCTCTCCCTGGCAGACCACTGATGTCTCTCCCTGGCAGACCACCGATGTCTCTCCCCGGCAGACCACCGATGTCTCTCCTATCCTGGTTGATGACCGATGTTCCTCTCATGCTGTTGGCGATCTCTTATCGCCCTTGTGTGTGACGAGAACACATCGCCTTACTCTGGTCACCGATGTCACATCGTCACACCTTGCTGAAGGTTCATCCTCCCATTATGTTACGTCCAAGGTATCACCTCCAGATGACTTGGTGACGTCGGTAGCTTCACATTTCCAAGAGTAGATCAGCAATACTCCTCGTGCTCCCATGCATGCAACACTAAGGATAGAGCTTTGCATGCACAGCGTATCTAAGGCTTAACCCACACCTTGATACGTGTGGTTTTGTGGAACCCACTCTGGTTGATCCAGTATCTAGACCACATACTACGTGCACTCCCGTCGATCACGTACGCCATAGGCGATTGGCGGTCATGTCTCCTCTAGGTGACAGGCGATTATGTGCCAGAGAAGTCGGAGATCGCCTCCGTCTTCAATAACGGCGATCTCGTAGGAGACTTCTTAGCTACACTTTTCTTCCTTTACTCTTCTTGATCCACATGCCAGCCGATCGACCTCTACCAGCTGACCCCAGACGTTGGGCGACGTCCGATGTCTGACTACTACGAAACTTCATTTACCAGCTCTTTGTATTTTAAATAATAACATCTTCTGAAATTATTTAAATATAATACTTTCATTCCAATAAAATTTTCTGGGTCCTTACAATCTCCCCAACAAGAAAAATTTTCGTCCCCGAAAATTGAGTTATAAGGAAAGGAGGTATGGATGGGCTTCTCTCATGGTTTCTTCTAATTCCCATGTTGAATCACCCGATCTGCACGTCGTCCACTTTCAATACGTGACTAGGGTCTGCAAGATACTTCCTTAGCTGTGATACGTGAAATACATTATGCAGGTTTGCTAATTGGGGAGGTGGGGCGATCTCATAAGCCACTGGACCGATCCTCCTCAGGATCTGATATGGCCCAACAAACTTAGGGGACAGCTTCTTTGATCTGATAGCTCGTCCTACACCCTTGGCTGGTGTCACCCTCATAACGACATGATCCCCAGCAGCAAACTCTAAAGGTCTTCTCCTCTGATCTGCATAGGACATCTGCCGACTTTGAGAAGCTTTCAATCTGCCTTGCATCAGTTTCACCTTCTCGGTTGTCCGTTGAACCAACTCTTACTACTCCAATACTTCATCAAATTCCATTCTCCATCCCTGCATATGGAGTATGCTGCTCCATTGAGCGCCAACTCCAGTACTCACACTCTATTTCCAACCCTGAAGACTTGGTCGAGCAAGTCCAGAACTAGGCCCTTAACAGAACCAGGACTAGCCCCTTTAGAGAAAAAGTGAGCAAGATCCCTTCATCGGAAGGAAAGAGGACAGCTGACTACTGCTCATGCCCCCCAGCCAATTCAAACTAGGATCCGAAATATCCTTCTAGGAATCAACTTCCGCATCTTGATCAAAACCATCCATCGACTTCCCAACTGCTGATCTAATTCTCACGCTCCCTAAAGGAACACCTTTGGTTCACCACTATGCTACATAATTCTGCACCTTATAAAGACAAAGTTCCTGTTGCTGTTACTTTCTAAATCATTATTATGACTTCTTTTGCCAACTCGGCTTCCTGTTCCCATCATTTCCTCCTTGTTCAATGTATACATTGGATGCATTGATTTGGGTTCAGGTGCCTATCTGAAAAGGCATACGAGAACGAACGCACCATATATCTCAACCACAACCATGTAAGTAGTGGAGCCAATTGGAAAATTTCCTCTGCATCCAGAATTTCTTGCTTAAGGACAACTCTATTCCTCTTCTCCAAGATACAACAGACTATTGCCACCCACATTCCCTTCCACACCTGATTCTACTTGGATGACATACGTATAAGATAAAAGTTCTCAAGGTGGGACCTCAAATCCTTATGTCAAACAAATAGAACACTTATCCACTTGAAGCACATAGACCAGCCACGTTGCTTTAAAGTTAAAGTTAGTGGCCCACGCATCCTCCTGAAATCTCACATCCCCTCCGCCTCCAACTTTCCAAACAATGACTTTTTGGAACTAACCATCATCTTCACCCTCCTCGCACACCTTACTACATCTCTCCACCACCACGATTGATATTTCAAATGAGCTCGGCTTCTCCCAAGTTCCGAGTCATATTTGGATACAAGAATATCTTTCCATTTCCCTTTCTCATCACTCCTCATCCACCGTTTCCATTTCGCCAGGAGAGCAAAGTTAAAATTTCTGGTATCTCTTAAATTCTCCATCTGCTGGTATGCAAATTCTGCCATTAATCTCAATATTCCATCTTTACCCGTTACAAAGCCTTTAGCCTGATCGGTGCCTAGCAATTCCACAATACGTTTCAGACTTGGATCCTTTAATTGTTCAATCAAAACTGGTTCGCCCTCCTGGTTCCAACAATAAGGGAATTCTGCATTTCCTCCCATACAAAGCTTCATACAATTACTGTCTTCAAATCTCCATAACAATACTACCACTACCGATTCTAAATCATAAGTAGAATAATTTCTCTCATGAAATTTGAGTTGCATTGAACATATGCAACTCCTGTCTTCTCTTGTATTCAGACACAATTCGAACTTTGATGTGAGGCATCATATTAAACCTCAAAAGGCTTGTCTTCTGCACATCTTCTGTCTTAGCAAAATCTGGTTTTATCCAGATTTCAGATAAAAATTTGAGAACACTGAAGTTCCATCTAACTGATCCCTCAAATCATCAATTACGGGTAGAGGATAGTTGTCCTGGATGGTCAACTTATTCAACTTCCTGTAGTCCCTACACAGTTGAGGTCCTTCCTCTTCCTTTTTAACCAACAACGCTGGAAACTCCAAGGAGATATATTGGGCTTGACTAACTGCGTCTCTAACAACTCTTCCACTTATTTTCTTCAATTTAATCAACTCGGCTGAACTTTGGAAACACTATCTTTCGTTGAGCTTAACCTTTGGAAACGTGATTGACAGATCACTAATCCCTTTTCTGGAATAACATCCAATTCATCTCCTACATACTCAACATAAACTAGTGTCCAAATTTCGAATCACATACTGCTTTCAAATCCAAATCAATTAAACAACATCCATCCCACGTGAGACTTTCTCTCTCATCCAAGCAATTTCTCCGCCTGTTGCTTTTCAACAATTTTCTTTGCCTAACTGTAACTTTAAACACAATTAAGATATTTCATCTTTCCTCTTTCCCAAAATCATTGATACATCTCAAGATGATATAATCATCTTGTAAACTTATTCTCTACCAAATCTCAAATTTCCATTTTAAGCCTTGTGTCCAGCTAGAGCCATCTTATGTTGTGTTACTGACACTAACACCTTCCAAGCTCCAGATCAAAGAAAATTCCTACTTTCATCTTGGAACTTAACTCCAGTACTCCCTATAGAAGCAAGTGCTTAAATCTTAAAACCCTCAATATACTGTTGATTTACTCTACATGTCTTATATCTATCTGAAATTAAATCATGGTGCAACTAAATCTATCTTGCACTTGCTTTACACTTATTGGGTAACTATCCATTCACCAATTTCTTCTCTTCAGGGCAGGAGGTCGCCTTAAAGATTTTCTCGAACTCTCCGACCCACTGATTTGCTTGATCAGGGTTAACATTCCCACTGAACTTGGGTGGATTGTGCCTCATGAACTCGGTCAGTCCCATCTGTTCCTGAGGCTGACCGACGTGGGAAGCTGTTTTCAGTCGACCGAGCAGTTTCCCAGTGGTGCATTGCAGCTTGATGATTCTGAGCCATTGCTGCATTCTGTTGTTGGATGGCAGTTGCCATCATCTCAATGGCCCTGGCGATGTGGCCCATTTCCGAAGAAGATTGGGGAGAGGTAGGAGGTCTACGGGTCATCTTCCTTCGTTCTCAGATTTTGAAACCACTAGTTTCTATATTCCCTACTACTATAAGAATGAAATCGATAAGAAATCAATTCATTCAAGGGGTAACAGCTAGACCTTACAAAGGTCAACCCCTCAAAGTCATTTAGAATTTGAGTTCATCAACAGGATCATAATGCTTATAACATCAAGCATAACACCAGAACAACTACTGGTATGCAGTCATTAATCCAATCAACCATTTTCAATCAATTACAAAGACACTCAAGAGAATGAAATAGCTCACACCAGAATTCAATATGTGCTAAACATCAAACCTTTAGAATTAAGATTGAGAATCATCTCGATCCAGTTATGAGTGTGCACCCTCACTACTTTATCAAGATCCTTTCATTCTTAATACTAAAACTTTCAGTTAGACCATATATTCACTAAAGCACACACAAAATTTCAATACAAAAACGTTTGAAACCTTTCACTATAGTTTTCATTTAAAACTCAAATAAATTTTATGAGCAGAAGAAACACAATGGATCCACAGCCCTCAGGTCATCCTAAGGACGAACTGCTCTGATACCATTAATGTAACATCCCGCCAAAATACAATTCATATTTATAAAATGAAAATAAAGGTAAACAAATATATTGAACTGAACATAATTATATATATGTAATGAAGTTTCTCCTCACAGGGAGTTTAATACATACTCGGTCAGATTTTTCCAAAAACGTAAACAAAATTACATCAAAAGACAAACAGTCGATCTCGTATCAGAAAAGGGCGATCTCCCATCAGAAAAGGGCGATCGCCTATCAGACAACAGAAAAGGGGTGATCGCCTAACAGAAATAGAAATAGGCGATCTCCTTCCGGCGACCACTCACTGATGAGCTCTACTTCCTGCAACCTCGTCTGCTCCCGTGCAAAAATACATGATCATCACAGGTTTTAGAAAACAGCCACATAACAATACAAAGGGTAAGCTAGATGTTTTAAAAACCTTAAATATGAAACTTTAAATCAATAGAAAACATGAATCTTCACGCCATTCATAATCCAGATCAGTTTCAACCATCAACATTTCCATATTCCACAAACTCGTCAAGTGTCTATTCGCTACTTTCAATATTCATGGTTCACACGTCAGACTTTCCACTGACTCACAAGATATAGACACATGACTCCACTTCCGGAAGACTCGTGCGTTGACTCAGGCCCAGAGATCTGCACCTGTCATACCACACCACTGTGAAATCCACACAGGGTCGCTGTGAAATCCACACAGCCATGCGCATACATAGTCTCAATATCATCACTCTCCCGGTATGACAGGGTTAATTCATATAACAGGCCGAGCTCGTTCTTTTTCACACGACTCACCCATTCATATGAACCTCCTTCGACTCTCCACAACTGAATAACTTCGTCTATGTGATTCCATTATATCAGCAGAGTCAGGATATCTCCTTCTAGACAAGCCCCTAGTCAATACACATTTCACACGATCTTACACGGTATTTTCTTTCCTGAAAATACTATGCCTTGATCCCACATTCACAACAATCAATACATCATACAACACTGAATGAACGGTTTAGTCACAGCAACATTCTTTCCACGGTTCAGATTTTCAAATATCACATGCATTTCACATTTAAATCTCAAACAGTTTTCAAACAGCACCAAAACAGGGGAGTTCGAAAAACAACGCCAAATCGGCGATCACGTCCAAAACAGGGGATTTCGAAATCTGTATTTAAAACCGGCGATCACGTCGCCCAAACACATAAGAACAGAACATCATGAAAAAGGGGTTTAAAACCGGCGACCCCGTCGCCCAAACACATAAGACAGAGCATCACGAAAAAGAATATGAAACCGGCGACCACGTCGCCCTCACTTCAGAAACAGCTAATCTACGGCTTTTATTGAAAATAAAGCTAGCTTCCCTTACCTGGACTTGCGCAAAACACCAAGAGCTCCAAAACCCACCGAGCTTAAAGGATGCCTTGGCTCTGTTTTAGCGTCTGGTTTGTAGAACTTGCAGAGAACCTCCCAGGTGCTCTATGGCAGTCGTCGATAGCCAAGCAGGAACGTGATAGGGCCTGAATCGCAGAGTGAAGGAGAGAAAAGAGAAGGATGAAGGTGAGCTCACTCTTTCACTCTTGAACCACTGAAAACGTTCTTTTTCCTCTCAGAAGTGGGTTTTTGTATCTTAAACCAACTTGCCCCCAAAAGCCGCTGCCACCACTCACTTTGCAGGGAAGTTTGCGTGTACGCTTCCCTGAACAGTACGACTACGCGTGCTTCTGCGCAGGCTAACACTCTGAGGTCACTATTCTGAACCACCCTTTTTGTCTACGTGTCGCGCGTGCAGTACGTCTCCTGCTGAGAGCCTGGGTCCCACCCCATCTGTGTGAAACTCGACATCGCGCGATAACCTTCCACCGATGACCTCTCGCGCGATGACTATCCACCGAGGCCTCATCCTGGAGGACGACCGATGTCTCTCCCTGGGAGACGACCGATGTGTCTCTCATACAGGCGATGACTGATGTGCCTCATCCCGGTGATGACTGATTCCTCACACTGGCAGACAACCGATGTCTCACCCTGGCAGACCACCGATGTCTCTCCCTGGCAGACCACCGATGTCTCTCCCTGGCAGACCACCGATGTCTCTCCCCGGCAGACCACCGATGTCTCTCCTATCCTGGTTGATGATCGATGTTCCTCTCATGCTGTTGGTGATCTCTTATCGCCCTTGTGTGTGACGAGAACACATCGCCTTACTCTGGTCACCGATGTCACATCGTCACACCTTGCTGAAGGTTCATCCTCCCATTATGTTACGTCCAAGGTATCACCTCCAGATGACTTGGTGACGTCGGTAGCTTCACATTTCCAAGAGTAGATCAGCAATACTCCTGGTGCTCCCATGCATGCAACACTAAGGATAGAGCTTTGCATGCAGAGCGTATCTAAGGCTTAACCCACACCTTGATACGTGTGGTTTTGTGGAACCCACTCTGGTTGATCCAGTATCTAGACCACATACTACGTGCACTCCCGTCGATCACGTACGCCATAGGCGATTGGCGGTCATGTCTCCTCTAGGCGACAGGCGATTATGTGCCAGAGAAGTCGGAGATCGCCTCCGTCTTCAATAACGGCGATTTCGTAGGAGACTTCTTAGCTACACTTTTCTTCCTTTACTCTTCTTGATCCACATGCCAGCCGATCGACCTCTACCAGCTGACCCCAGACGTTGGGCGACGTCCGATGTCCGACTACTACGAAACTTCATTTACCAGCTCTTTGTATTTTAAATAATAACATCTTTTGAAATTATTTAAATATAACACTTTCATTCCAATAAAATTTTCTGGGTCCTTACAGACAACAATCAATTTTTGTACAACCCAAACCCAATTTTTCCACCGACTTCTTAGCTTGGAAAAAATTATTAACCATTCGATGATCTTTGGTCATAGTCTCCCCCATAAGTTGGACCATTCTATTGAAACATCCTTCAGACATATTATAATCAGATTTCAGGCTTAGAGCTTCCAAAGAAGCTGACAATTCTGAGTGATTCTCACATCCTTCCCACAAGGGTGCTTGTGCAGCAGCAAGCATGTTAAAAAAATTTCGAGTTTCAAGATCAGGATTTTCCTCCACGTACTCAGATCCAATAACACTCTCTGGCTGCATGCAATGTGCATTGGAGGGCCCCACATGATCCATTATCATTTGATGGAAACGACCTAATTCTTCTATTTGTTCACAAGTTCCATAACATGAACTGGCAACATCCACTGGGGGGGATTGTGGCAATTCTTCACCATGATTTGTCCACCAATAATAATTTGGCATAAATCCCTCTTGATAAAGATCCCACCCAACTTGATCCACGTACTTGAAAACTTTACAACTACATTTAATACAAGGACATCTTAACATTTCACCTTGTTCTTGAAACTTTTCTTGACTAATAACATATTGTAGGAACTCATACACTCCTTCTCTAAATTCCTCTGTCAGATGTTTGTTTCTGTCCAATCTTTTATACATCCACTTTCTACCTTCGGGGATTTCCATTAATGCAATCTGGCTACAACAAATTTCTAAGGTATACGCTTGTTTTAAGAGAGAGAAAACAAGACACTGAATGGAGAAAGTAAAAAATGCAAATATGAAAGTATTGGGTTGACAGGAAGAGAAGCATACCTTTATTGGTTCACTTTGTAATTGATATTGGGAGGAGGTGCTACTATCTATATATTTTTCCTGTAGACAAGAGAGATGAAGAAAGTCATATTGAATTGAAAGATCATCAAGCTTAATCTCGAAGTCACTGAAAACCAAGTATATGAAATTAACTCTGTTGAGGTAAAGTTTAAATGGTAATTTTGTTTGGTATTTGCTTATATAAAATGGTACATCTTTTTTTAATAAAAAAGAAAGAATGCCTTACTCCATCTGTGCATTTTGTTGATGCTAAACTGCAAACATTTTAGGGGGAAGGTCTTGGAAATGAAGCTAAGAAGTGGCAAGAATTATTTGAGTCTGCACTGTCCAGCTAGCATTTCAAGCCATGTGTACATCCCAACATACCAAACACACTAAAGAAGGAAAAGAGGGAAAACAAGGGGCAAGTCAAAAGTAAGAAACCAGTAAATAAAAAATAAGATATGTTGCATCAATTTTCATTCTATTCTCTTACTGTAATAAATATTTTGTAGAAATGTTATTTTGATATGAATTTTCTTCATGAAAGTATGACAAATGACTTTTGAATCTATTAAGAGAAGAGGTGGTGTAGTGAAAAGAGAAATGATATTTTTCAGAAATTGATAGGCACTTATAATTGTACTTGTCCAAAGTTTGGTTGACCACTGCTTGTGTTGGAAAGAAAAGTTGGGTGTTTCCTACCCCTACATTTTTTGAGATAACCATATTACTCTTAATAGTTTTGGTGGTTCCAAAACAGGGGACGTTCCATAAGCAAACATATAATTTTGAAAATTTAAAAATCACTGCAAGAAAATTGTTTATAAAATTAAATTATTGGTCTTTAAATTAAAAAAAATAATCTCTAAAGTAATTAAAAACTAATTATAATTTGCATTTTAAATAACTAAAGTTTTGTTCATTAATTTTTTAGAAACCTATTCAATAACAATATAATCTAATTAAATATTAACTATTCATACTTTTCTAAAATAATCTCTAAATAAGTATATATAATAACTATTTTTTTATTATATTATGTTGTTTCTTTAGAAGACATTACTTTAGAGATGCCTATTTGGGTAAAAGCCCAAGGATTCTTGCGGGTGCGATGAGTTTATATTTTAGACCTCCTCCAATCCCAAATTTTACTGCACAAAACTTTAACCATAATCATCTTCACATTCACTAATTGATTGTGTAAAACCTTTTATGCAGTATAGATATTAAACACTAAAAATGTAGTTTAAGTGTACTTGTGTTAATTTTTCATATCAGTTCTACATTTTAATTTCTGTATGTTTTAGTCCTTCTATTTCTCTTTTGTAATAATTTTACATTGTCAAAAACAAAATCAAAAACAAAAAAGATAATTAATTAAACCAATTAATCTACATGCAATGGAATCCAATGATTCAATGATAGGAATCTCTGAATAAAGCAGGGGCATCACACCCTCTTTTATTTATAGTAAAGGTTGAGATTTTATGAACAACTTCTTCTGTTTAGTCTTTCAAATTTTGTAACCAATTGGATTCAATTCCACATTTATTGATTGGTAACGTGTCCTTATCACTCTTTAGTTCACCCCAATGGGTTTTTTTCAACCTAAATTTCACAGTTAAGTGCCAACTTTTACTAATATAAAAACCACACCCTAGAAAGGGTTTTCTAATTCAATTGGAATCAAAATCATCCACTAACTCACTTGATTAACACATAACAACCATTATTAAAACATTGATTGGAATTAAAAGGAAAATTCATCATATTGGAGTGCATTATTCTGTAATTTGTGAAAAGTCATTTCAACAAAGTTTTTAATGTAGATTTATGTTAGTGGTTAAAAGTAGGTGTTAATGTCATTAAATATTACCATTAAAAGTAGTAAAACTAACTAAAAGTCGGGATTACAAATTTCCTCTAAAATTAAGGCTTTTTTAATATACATTAGATTTAAAAAAACAGTAGATATAAAATCATTGGCAGGATTCATCTAATTTCAATGGTGTGACAACATCTAATTTCAATCTCTGTGCATGTTTCCTCAATATCTCATTGGCAGCAAGAATGAACGCATACACAAAATAAATGGATACAAAAGCAATGGTCGCCCCAACACCCACCTTACCAACAACCAAAATCAAAAGCAGCGAAAACAGAGTCAGGAGAAAGAAACTCACATCCCTTATAAAGCATCTTAGATCAATTTCAATCTCCTTCTCCGCAACGCAAAGTGACACAGTTCCAACAACAATAGTGGTAACAAAAAGATCACCACCCAACACACTGTTAAGACCAACCTCACCACTTTCAGCACCCACAAAGGAAGCTATACTAGCAAACACATCAGGTGCTCCATTCCCAAGTGGAAGCAACACAACCCCGGCTACACTTGGAGGCAATTTCAAGAGCCTTGACAAATTCTCAAGAGAAGGGCAAAAGTAGTCCGCATTTGTGAAGGTGTTATAGCAGGAACAATTTGTGAAGCAATTAATGTTCATAGACCTTCAGGCAGCATTACAGAAGAAACAAGAAAAAGTAATGCAAGTAATCAAAGTACCTCCGTTCGTCTCCGTTTGCCTCCGCTCGCCTCCGCCAAACCTCCAATTGCCTCTATTCGCACCTTCGTTTGCACCACGGCCACCACCCGCAACTTCCTCCTCCTCCACTCGCACCTCCGTTCACACCACGACCACCACCTGCAGCTTCCTCTTCCTCCTCCTCTCCTCCAATGGCTGTGTGTTGTTCTATGAAAATTTACCCTAAAATTTACCCACTTTAATGCTAATAATTTTGAAGCTTAAAAAAGAGAAAAGTGAAAGAATTTAATTCTGAAAATTTATTTATTTTTATAAAATTAAAGTGATAATTTTATTTAAATTTAATTAAATTGATTTCAACATATCCCAATATTTTATCTAATTACATTGTTTATTATTAGAAATGAATAAAACCATTATCTAATTTGATGGTTTCTAACTTGCAATTACTTATTACATGTGTTAATAATTTTTATTTGAATAACTTCTTTTAGAAATGATCCGGTCGGTCATCGGTAGGCGATGACGTCAACAGCAGATGACCACGTGGACCAGTCACAGGGTGACACGTGGCATGAGATGGCAGGCGAATCAGGGAGGAGACCACAAAGAATGGTGATCGGTGGTCAGTTACCAAGTGGCCATCACCCCCAGAGCGGTGCCTAGATAAGCGCCTGGAAGCACCGCACGGACGTCGGTGTAAGGGCATGAGGCACCGCACGGACGTCGGTGGAAGGTCATGAGGCACCGCACGGACATCGGTGGAAAGTCATGAGGCACCGCACGGACCTCGGTGGAAGGTCATGAGGCACCGCACGGACGTCGATGGAAAGTCATGAGTCACCGCACGGACGTCGGTGGAAGGTCATGAGGCACCGCACGGACATCGGTGGAAAGTCATGAGTCACTACACGGACGTCGGTGGAGGGTCATGAGGCACCGCACGGACGTCGGTGGAAAGTCATGAGGCACCACACGGTCATCGGGGGATAGTCGTTAGGGTCCCAGCGAGAGCGTTACGCATGCACCTTGCATGATGTCAAACCAGAAGACGTGCGGTGAGACCATGCAGGCAGGACACGCCTGGTGAGTGTGCTTAGACCAGCCCCGCCAGGCGCTCTCCTGGGAGCATGCACTCACTCAGAGGACGTGCGGAGAGGCCATGCAGGCAGGACACGCCTGGTGAGTGTGCTTAGACCAGCTCCACCAGGCACTCTCCTGGGAGCATGCACTCACTCAGAGAACGAAGAAACGCGCTAAGTTACTCCGCAAGAGGATAACTTAGCCGCACAGAGAAAAGCGCAGAAGCCTTCCAAGTGTGACGCGTGTAAGGTCAGATGCCAGTTTCATGCCTCCACGTGTCACCATCTGGGAGAGAGGCGTGGCCCAAGTATAAAAGCACTCTACCTTATGTCAGGTACACAGAAGTTTTCCAGATTAGAAGTTTACACAAATTCACTACACATAATTTCTAAGTCATTGTGGGAGCGTTTGTACACGTAGCACAGTGATAACAGAATTCAGTTACAGAGAGAGAGAGAGTGGATCTGAGCACACACGAGTCTCACAGAGAGATTCAGTGAGAGTTTTCGGTGTTCTTGTTGCCTGACTTGAGCGTTGGAGTGCACACGGCCGCTAGAGGCGCCGTCTGTGTTGTTTTGCAGGCATTGTTTGGAGTTCCGGCGGAGGTTCTTGGAGCGTTCTTGCAGAACGTGCAGTTGCAGAAGGCTAGACGAAGGAGTGAAGAGGCTCATCCTCCACGTTCAAGTCCGCGGCAGGATCAAGAAACAAGGGATAAAAGTGCTATTAATAAAAAAATATTAATAATTAACAAATTATTTATAATTTAATTCTGAAAATTTATTTATTTTTAGAAAATTAAAGTGATAATTTTAAATTACATTGTTTATTATTAGGAATGAATAAAACTATTATCTAATTTCATGGTTTCTAACTTGTAGTTACTTATTACTTGTGTTAATAATTTTTATTTAAATAACTTTTTTTTTTTTGAAACAGTGATAAAAGTGCTATTAATAAAAAAATATTAATAATTAATAAATTATTTACAATTTAATTCTGAAAATTTATTTATTTTTATAAAATTAAAGTGATAATTTTATTTAAATTTAATTATGTGGTGTAATTTTTTTTTAAATGATTAATTTTATTAATAATAATATTTTGTTATATAATTTTATTTATAATTTTTATTTGAGCTGATATTTTAAAAATAATATTTAATTAATTTTATTTAAATTTAAGAAAATACAAATATAATTGACACATATTTTTTAAATAGAAAAAGAAACCAGTAACACAACTAATTATTTTTGGGATGACTACTCATGAATATCTAGAGTGTGATCTTGTGATCTTGTATAGTTTTTTAAAATAAAAATGAATTATTATTATTATTATTGAAATAAACAATTACATTTCATGATCAAAAAATATTCGGTGGCTAAAAAATAAACATATTCGGTGGCTAATTCGGTGGCAGAAAATATGCAAAAATATTTAGTGACCGAAATGAAATCGGTGACTAAAAAATAAACAAATTTGGTGGCTGATTCGGTGGCAAAAATAACCAATTATATTTAGCGACTAAAAGCTAATCGGTGGCTAACAAATAAACATATTCGGTGGCTAATTTGGTGACAAAAAATAAGCACAAATATTTAGCGACCAAAAGAGAATCGGTGGCTAAAAAATAAGCATATTCGGTGGCTAATTTGGTGACAGAAATATGCAAAAATATTTAGTGACTGAAATAAAATCGGGGGCTAAAAGATAAAGATATTCGGTCGCTAATTCGGTCGCAGATATATTTTTCCCAATTTATTCAAAACAGCCACCACTTTAGCGACCACTCGTTTTGTCACTCTCATATTCAGTCCCTGATTCGGTCGCAAAACTAACTAACATTATTAATAATTCAGTCGGTCACTATTTCGGTCACAGATTTGACACTACGAGTATTTGGTGGCTATTTCGATTTCCAACTGCGACCATTTGTTTTCGGTCGCTGAATTCGGTGACTAAATAGTTATTTTCTTGTAGTGTAGATATAAAATACTTTAAATAAACTACTAAATTTGATTAGATGTAACTAAATATCTTAGTCGAAATGAGAATATGTAACATAATAACTTAGTTGACATTATTACTCTAATTAGATAATAACTTAGTTAAAATTAACTTGGTCAAAATTGTTTATACGACTAAATAATAACTTGGTCAAAATGATTTATCCAACTAGATAATATCTTAATAACTTAGTCGAAATTATTTGTCCGACTTTATCCAAAATAAATTATCCAACTAGATAATAACATAGTCAAAATGATTTATCTAACTACATAACTATTTAACTTGGTAAATATTAGGTTTAAACATAATTTAAAGATGGGAGCACACTTCCTAGAGCTTTAAGTGAGAAATTGAAGCACACTTGATAGTTTTTGAAGAGAAAAAGAAATTTGGACACAATGTTTAGTACTATTAAAAGTAAATATACGTTTTTGAATGCTTATAATAATAAATATAATTAAGAAAGAGTTTATGATATGAGAAGTATATAAATGTGTCTTTATTTGGTGGCTTCTTCTTGCACCTTCACAATTTTAAATATTCCAAAATTAATCTTGACCTATAATTTGGAAAGGGCATCGTGTTAGACTTTCTTTCTCATTGTTCATCTTTATCATTGAATATCAACTGTTGTGGAAGATCTTTGTAATTGTTCAGAGCAAGGTGGAGGAGTACGCAACGTTGCCGAATTGTTGTTTGGGTTGTAGAGGTAAGAGTTAAGTTTTTTATAGGAGCATGGTGGTTATGGAGATTTTGGGGTTACCGGATATCGGGATCCGGTAATGTATTTAGGATTCATGAATCTGGAATTGATTAAATTGTGTTTTCCGGATGAGGGGGCGTTCCGAAAGTGTAAATTTCATAAATTGTTATTTTCTTGATTACTGAATCCGGAAGTCTAAATTATATTACGGATTGGTGGATCTGGAATTTTTTTTTGTGTTATGGATTCCTGAATCCGGAATGTGTAACTTGCATTATGGATTTTTGAATCCAGAATTGTTTTTTTGTGTTATGGATTCCTAAATTCGGAATGGTCTTTTTGAATTATGGATTGTTGGATCCGGAATAATTTTTTTGACTTATGGATTCATGGATACAAAATGCAATGATTTTGTTTCATTTTTTTTATTTGTAGAAGCATGGACACTAGTGAAGAATTTCAACAAGAATTATATGATGGGGTTGATGTGTGGGATGATGATGATATTGAGAAATCATTATGTAAATCGAAGGGATATGAATGTACAAATGTGTTTACTACAAATGAGGTAAAGTTAAGTTTGTAAAGTATGTTTAAGTTGTTTGTTAATTAGTAAATGAAATAATTTGTTATGATAACTTTTGTAGGTATTTCGTACTCGGGATGAACTCCTAAAGTGGGTTAGAAAAGTTGCGTTTCACTTTGGTTTTGTTATTGTGATATTGAGATCAGATACTTCAACTGGCCAACGAGGAAGGAAGACATTTGAATTATTAGGTTGTGAGAGAGGAGGTAAATTACATACGATATAAGAAGGATTTACAGGTTACTGAGAGTGGAACTAGGAAATGTGGTTGTCCTTTCAGATTACGAGGGTATCCAGTAAAGAGTGGTGAAGGATGGATATTGAAATTAATTTATGGGTCTCATAATCATGAGTTGGCAAATACATTGGTTGGTCATCCATTTGCTGGTAGGTTCACATGTAGTGAGAAGTTAATGCTTATGGACATGACAGACAGTTCGATGAAGCCTAGAAATATTTTGCTAACAATGAAGGAGCATAATGAGAAAAATGTGAGCACAATAAAGCAAGTTTATAATACACGATATATGTACAAGAAATTAGTACGAGGTGAAAGAACTAAAATGCAACAATTGATGATGTTACTTGAGCGAGATATGTACGTCAATTGGTCTAGGTTTGAAGAAGGGACGAATGTTGTGCAAGATTTATTTTGGACACACCCTGATTTAGTGAAGCTATTGAATGCCTTTAACATTGTATTGATGATGGACAGTATGTATAAAACTAATAGGTATAGGATGCCCTTGTTTGAAGTTGTTGGTGTAACCTTAACGGGATTGACCTTCAGTGCTGCATTTATGTTACTCGCATCAGAACGTCATCATAACTTTGTATGGGCCCTTGAGAAGTTGAAAGGTTTGTTTTTGAGAGTTGATTCATACCCAAAGGTTGTGGTTAGTGATAGAGATATTGCTCTAATGAATGCAATAAATGTTGTGTTTCTCGAAGCTACTAATTTGTTATGTCATTTTCACATTGATAAAAATGTTAAAGCAAAATGTAAAATGATTGTTCATCCAAAAGAGGCATGGGATCAAGTGATGGAATCTTGGGGAGAAGTTGTTGATTGTGAAAATGTAGAGTCTTATGAACATCGTGTGGAGGCATTTAATGTTGTTTGTTCACCATGACCTATATTTACTGAATACGTGATTAGTACTTGGTTAAATCCATATAAAGAAAAGTTTGTGAAGGCTTGGATGGTTAAAGTCATGCACTTAGGCAACACGACAAGTAAAGGGTTGAGGCTGCACATTGGAGTTTAAAGAGGATCCTTGAGACGTCAATGGGGGACTTATGCTTTTTTTGGGATTCCATTAATAAGATGATCATCTTGCAACATAATGCAATTAAATCTTCATTTGAAAAGAGTTTGCATGTAGTGAGTCATGTCTTCAATATAACAAGATATAAGAAATTGGTTGGCTTCGTATCAAAATATGCCTTACAGTATATTGCAGAAGAGACTGATCGAGTTGAATATATTGGTTTAGATAAATCTCGTTGTGGGTGCACCATTAGATCTACTCATGGCATTCCTTGTGCTTGTGAATTGGCTTCCTTTGGTGTGGGTAGCATACCATTGCAGTCAGTGCATTTCATTTGGACACGACTAAGCTTTTTAGATATTTCAAGTGGTCATACTTCAGTAGAGTTGTCCATCAAAGAAGAGTGGGTTATCATCATGAATCGGTTCAATGAGGTGGACATGGATGGTAAGATTAATATCAAAGCCACACTGCGTGAGATTGCCTATCCAAATAACACATCTTTGTGTCCACCCAGGGAGAAAGTGAAAATAAAATGTGCACAAAAAGGACGTCAAAGTAAATTTAGTAGATCAACGAAGCGAATTCCTTCTTACTTTGAACATGTTGATGTCATTCTTTCACAACATGATAGTTCATCTAGTTTTGAAATGTAGTAAGGGATTTATTTCGGAGACTCCTCCGACCAAATCAATAACAATGCTACAACAATTTTCGATGGGAATTCATCCTTACATTGTTGATATTGTTGATGTTAAGGTTGACGGTCATTGTGGCTATCTTGTGTGTACTAGACCAGGGTGCTGAGCTTAGTGCTCAGGTGATCAAACGTCAGGGGTCAGCTCGGTAGAGTTGATGGGCCATGTAAATGGGCCCCAAGAATGCGTGAGGTGACGTTCATCTCGCGTATATGTATATAAGGGTTGGTAAGCAGTGCTAGTGGTGTGTGTAGTACATTCGGGTCTAGCAAGTAAATATTCCCCAAAGACGCCTAGGCCCAAAGGCGCTAGGGTTTTCAGGGATAAGCTGCATGCATGTTACGAGAAGGCTAGTGTGCCTACAGAAAACAGATTGAACACAGGAAGTCGGTACGTCGGAACCCAGGCGCTTATTTTGTTAAGATTTAATGTACTTCAAGGAGATAAGATTCTACACAGCTGTGCTGTTAAGATTACACACACTATAGCGGGATATTCTCCCATTGAATATGTTATTGAATATGCATTTGTTCGAGATAAGATTCTCAGGAGAAGTTTGTTACAAGAGGTAGCCTAGTGCTAGTCTATAAAAGGGACCAGAGGTCCCAGGTGCATGTACGCTTTTTTTGAGCCTTAAACTAGATACTTCTTGTTTATTATAAGCCTTGTACTAACGTAATCGTCGGAGTGCAACAGGCCGGTAGGACGCCCTCTCTCTCAACAAGTCCGACTATCCGACAACTAAGGAAAGCGCAGATTCCAGCAAAGGCAGACAGAGTTAGAGCTTGCCCGCAAAAGTCTACTGGTGACCAGGCAACCGGTAAGAACATTTGGCGCCCACTGTGGGGCCTGATAAAACCTGATCCCATCCACAATTGTGTTTGAGTTTTTTTTTACATAATGAGGAACACAAGGCAAGGTCCACTGGGATCTGAAGGGAGCGAGGCCCCCACTTTACCAAAAAACATGGAGACCATGAGAACCCTCCAAGCAGCAAACGAAGAAGCCAAGGCTAACCAGTCAACTCCATACGATGGGTGTTTGGTCGGCTTCGCGTGAAATCAGGTAGAAAGAACGAGGACAACGCTAATGAAAACGTGGCCAGGGCCATCACCATTAGGTATATTGTTGTTAAAGTGCCTTTTGTTTACAATTTGCTTTTGGGTAGACCCTCTTTGAACAGGTTGGGAGTAGTAGCCTCCACCGTAAAGTCATGGTGCTTAGGAATGGAGCATATAGACTAGAGACCCTGGAGGGAGAAGTCATTCCTTAAGCCTGACATGTGGCAAACCTCAAGTTGCATTTCAGCTAAGATATTTTTGCTTAATGCTTTCTTTTTGAACAATCTGTGATAGATTTGTTTTTGGAAGATGATGCATTTAGCTTTAATGGTTCACTTGAATTGGCACATGCACAAGTCAACCTGGCTCGGTGTCAATACGACCACTCGAGTATGGGCACCCCGTGAGTAAATGATTACCTAGTGGCAGGTAAGACGGGGGGACTTGTGTGCTAGACATGAGTGCTTAAGTGCTCGGGACCTCGGCTATTGGGTAGGTCACGAGTTTGGCCTAGATGTTGATCAACCCTAGATGTTGATCAGCCCAGAAAAGGTAATTAAGATAAAATATATAATTGTTATTATCATATGATTCTAAAGATAAAGATAAAGAGATATTTTATCTGTTATTCTAAAAGATAGAATATAAAGAGATATTTTATCTGTTGTGATATTATTCTGAAGATAAAATATAAAGATATATATTATCTGTTGTGATATTTTATCTGTTGTATTACTCTAGAGATAAAATGTAGAGATTATATTTTATTTGTTGTGATATTATTCTTAAGATAAAATATGAAGAGATATTTTATCTGTTGTGATATTGTTCTGAAGATAAAAGATAAAGAGATATTTTATCTGTTATTCTAAAAGATAGAATATAAAGAGTTATTTTATTTGTTGTGATATTATTCTGAAGATAAAATATAAAGATATATATTATCTGTTGTGATATTTTATCTGTTGTATTACTCTGTGTAACATCCCGCCAAATCCTTTTCATATTTATATAATGAAATAAAGGTAAAACAATAATATCGAAGTGAACATATATATATATATATATATATATATATATATATATATATATATATATGTAATGAAATTTCTCCTCACAGGGAGTTTAATACATATCCAGTCAGTTTCCAAAACTTAAACAAAATACAGCAAAATAGAAAATAGGCGATCTCCTAACAGAAATAGAAAACAGGCGATCTCCTTCCGGCGACCACTCACTGAGGAGCTCTACTTCCTGCAACATCATCTGTTCCCGTGTAAATTATACACGATCATCACAAGTTTAAGAAAACATCCACAAAACAAAAACGCAGGGTAAGCTAGATATTTTAAAGAGAATTTAGATATGAAACTTTAAAATCAAGATAAAACAAATTTAAGACACCCACGTAAAAACCATAAACTTTCTCATTCCCTTCACATGACCATCAAGTAATCACATATTTCACAATTTCCTCAAGAGTCGTTCAATTCACATAATCCATCAAGTGTCTATCAATTTCAATGTTTCTCATTTCTCACGTCAGACTTCCACTGACTCATCACACATAGACACTTGACACTACTTCCGGAAGACACGTGCATTGACTAGACTCAGAGATCTGCACCTGTCATACTGCACCACTGTGAAATCACACACATTCACAGGGTCGCTGTGAAATCACACACATTCACAAGCGTATAAATGAATCTCAATATCATCACTATCCTAGCATGACAGGGTTAATCCATACAACGGGTCAAGCTCGTTTTCTTTCAAACAACTCACCCATACATATGAACCTCCTTCGACTCTCAACGCCTGAATAACTTCATCTATATGATTCCATTATATCAGGAGAGTCAGGATATCTCATAATAAATGAATCACCAGTCAATGCACACTCTACACGATCTTACACGGTATTTTCTTTCCTGAAAATACTATGCCTTGATCCCACATTCACCACATTCCATACATCATACCACACATAAAGAACAATTCCATCATAGAATACTTTGAATCTTTTCTTAAACAACCCCACTCACAAAAACAAGCATACCACCGTTCAGGTTTTCGAATAGCATATACATTTTTCATTTCAATCTCAACAAGTTCAAAGCAACACTAAAACAGGGGAGTTCGAAAACAACATTAAAACAGGCGATCACGTCACCCCACACATAAAAACAGAGCATCGTGAAATAGAATATGAAACCGGCGACCACGTCGCCCTCACTTCAGAACCTACTCGCCTAAAGTTTTTATAAACGAAAATACTAGCTTCCCTTACCTGGACTTGCGTAAAATCTCACTACGAGCTCTAACCCACCGAACTTAAGGATACCCGAACTCTGTTTTAGCGTCCTGATCGGAAAACTCGCAGAGAACTTCCCAAGAGTCCAAGGGCAGTCGTCGCTCGTCGTACTGGTGCTTGAGGATGCCTGAATCGCAGCGCGAAGGAGAGAAAAGAGAAGGATGAAGGTAAACTCACTCTGTCACTCTTGAACCACAACAACGTTCTTTGCCTCTCAGAAGTGAGTTTTTGAATCTAAACGAACTTGTCCACAATTGCCGCTGCCACCACCCACTCTGCAGGAAAGCTTGCGTGCACACTTCCTTGAACAGTATGGCCACGTGTGTCTCTGCGCATACCAACTCTCTGATGCCAACTATTTTGAAACACCCCTTTTTGTCTACGTGTTGCGCATGCAGAGCGTTTTCACTGTGAGCCTGGGTCCCACTTTAACACTCTTAGCAGGGAACCGCGCGATGACTATCCTCCACCCACCGATGCCTGATGTGCCTCTCATACCGGCGACGACCGATGCCTCTCATACCGGCGATGACCTATATGCCTCTCACACCGGCGATGACTTGTGCGCCTCTCATCCCAGTGATGACTTATGCGCCTCTCATCCCGGCGATGACTTGTGCCACATCGCCACGCCTTGCTGAAGGTTCTTCAACCCACTATGTTACATCCAAGTTATCATCTCCCCATGGCTTAGTGACGTTGGTAGCTTCACATTTCCAAGAATAGATCAGCACTACTCCTCGTGCACCCACGCGTGCCACACTTAAAGACGATCTCTTATGCTCAAGCATAGAGTTTCGCATGCACAGCGTATCTAAGGCTTAACCCACACCTCGATATGCGTGGTTTTTGGAACCCACTATGGTTGATCCAGTACCTCGACCAAAATGTCAAAGCTTCCCCCTCTCCAGCTCCACACCAAGCACACCAAAGACTTCCACCTTCAACATGGTGTGCTGGTTAACTTTGGGTATCACAGTCCACCCTACTCATGGTGGCAGATATGCTACCTATCTTCTATATAACTCATCTTCTGTAATTAGACCACATACTAATTACTTACTAAGTCTTCTCGAATACTCGGCGATGTGCCCCTTTTTGGCGATCATGTACACTACAGGCGATTGGCGTTCATGTGTAGTCTAGGCGACAGGCGATTATGTACTAACCATGCGATCTCATAGTCTTCTAAGCTACACTTTCCTTCCTTTTTATTTTAAATAAAAACATACTTAGAATTCATTTAAAATATATTCCTTTTATTCCAATTTAATTTTACAGGTCCTTACACTCTGGAGATAAAATGTAGAGATTATATTTTATTTGTTGTGATATTATATTGTGATATTATTCTTAAGATAAAATATGAAGAGATATTTTATCTGTTGTGATATTGTTCTGAAGATAGAAGATAAAGAGATATTTTATCTGTTATTCTAAAAGATAAAATATAAAGAGATATTTTATCTGTTGTGATATTATTCTGAAGATAAAATATAAAGATATATATTATCTGTTGTGATATTTTATCTGTTGTGTTATTTTGAAGATAAAATATAAAGAGATATGTTATTTGTTGTGATATTATATTTTATCTATTGTGCTATTCTGAAGATAAAGTATAAAGAGATATTTTATCTGTTGCGATATTATATTTTATCTTTTGAGATATTATATTTTATTTGTTGTGATATTATTCTGGAGATAAAAGATAAAGAGATATTTTTTCTATTGTTATATTATATTTTATTTGTTGAGATATTATGCTTTATTTGTTGTGATATTATTCTGGGGATAAAAGATAAAGAGATATTTTATGTGTTGTGATATTATTCCGAAGATGAAAGATATAATTGTTATTGTTTAAATCTGTTATCATAGTAACAAATATATGTAAATTTGTTATTATGTTATTCTGAAGATAACATAAATGATTATCATTTAAGTCTGTTGTGATATTATTATCATCATTATTATCATGATTTTTCACATGAGAGAAACTATTCTTACTGGATATGGAGTGTTGTAGTGTAAGGGTACATGCCTAGGAAAGTTCTGGCGAGGAAAGACTTGGTATTTAAGCGCGTCCGTTGGTGACCCACCTCTATTTCCTGGGAGCTTACCTGGTGTACTAGTTCACGGGCTACAATCATTGTTGTAGTAAACATTATTGTTCATAACGTATATGCAACAAAGATCAAACACTTTGACAATTTTGTCATAACTGATGTGTCGAGAATGACAAAGGATGAGGTCCTACCGTCGCTCGATAGTAAAAGGTAGTACAACACCAAACTTTTATACCATACAAGTTCATAGAAGTGTTAGGCGACGAAGCCTATCGACTGGAAATTCAAGACAGTGGAGCCATTCCTCGATTGGGGAACGTGACAAGCCTCAAGTTCTATTTCAGATAAGTTATTCTGATCTAATGCTCTCTTGTTGAACAATGTGATGGTAAAGGAAAAGGTAATTTCCCCCTAGAAACATTCCAAGTTTGGGAACAAACAGGTACATGGCGATTCAGGCGAGATTCTGAGTATGAGAACCCATGAATCGCAGCTCACCACCGTTGTGGCTTGAGCCACAAAAATGTAATTTCCACTTGGAAATATTCCTAGTTTGGGAACGAATAGGTACATGCACAGGTATATGGCGATTCAGGCGAGAGATCTCCCCTTGGTAATATTCCAAGAGTGGGAGCATCAAGACCCCTAAATCATAGCTTGCCAGCGAAATCTCCCTTTGGGGAGCAGTAAAGGTTCATAGTGAACCACAGTGAAATTTCCCTTTGGGGAACAGTAAAGGTTCATAGTGAACCATAGTGAAATCTCCCTTTGGGAGCAGTAAAGGTTCATAGTGAACCACAATGAAATTTCCCTTTGGGGAGTAGTAAAGGTTCATAGTGAACCACAGTGAAATCTCCCTTTGGGAGCAGTAAAGGTTCATAGTGAACCACAGCGAAATCTCCCTTTGGGAGCAGTAAGGTTTATAGTGAACCACAGCGAAACCTCCTTTTAGGGAGTATGTACAGTGGAAAGCGTTTGTATGGGAAGACCTGTTGCTCTGAGCTTAGGTACCTTGAATCATGGTTTACTGTTTATTAGTTTGTTATGATGACCGCGTTACTCAAGCGTGGACGATCATTGACGTTCAACTATTCAGTCATGGACATACATTGCTACTAAGCTAGTCGAACTCAGAGAAAGAAGCACATGCATTTTGAAGAAAGGAAGGAGCAAATGAACAGAGGTATTTATGAGTATCGATACGAGAAATACAAACAGTCCCAGTGTAGTTATGAGCAGATTAAAAGAATTGAAATGGCATACCAAAGGCAATCATAAGATAAAAAACGCACCTTGAGACATTCAAAGCAGAGTGTTCAAAGAGAAGCACAAGCGCAAACATTTTCCAACCATTGATGATGGCCATGTGTGCGGTTGTGAGGAAGTATGGTGAGACGTCACCTCAAAACACTGTGTGTGTCGCGTCATTCATGTAAGGACCTGTAAAAATTAAATTGGAAATAAAAAGGGATATATTTTAAAAAAATTCTAAGTATGTTTTTATTTAAAATAAAAAGGAAGGAAAGTGTAGTTTAGAAGACTATAAGATTTCCTGGTTAGTACATAATCGCCAGGGCGCGAGGCATGTGGACGTTGCCAGGGCGCGAGGGGCATGCGGGCATCGCCAGGGCGCAAGGCATGTGGACGTTGCCAGGGCGCGAGGGGCATGCGGGCATCGCCGGGGCGCGAGGCATGCGGGCAACGCTGGGGCGCGAGAGGCATGCGGGCGTCGTCGGGGCGCGAGGCATACAGGCATCGCCAGGGCGAGAGAGACATCGGTCGTCTTCCAGGGAGAGACATCGGTCGTTTGCCAGTATGAGACCTCAGTGGATAGTCATCGTGCGAGCGGTCCTCGGTGGAAGGTTATCGCGCGATGTCGAGTTTCACACAGTTAAGGTGAGACCCAGACTCCCAGCATGGCACGTCCTGCACGCGCGCCACGTGGACAAAAAGGGTGGTTCAGAATAGTGACATCAGAAGGTTAGCATGCGCAAGAGACACTCGCGGTCGTACTGTTCAGGGAAGTGGTTGGCATGCACAAGAAGACAACCATGGTCGTACTGTTCAGTGAAACGTACACTCTGGCTTTCTTGCAGAGGGGGTGGTGGCAGCAGCATGCGTGGACTAGTAGGCTTGGATTCAAAAACCCACAGCGAGGAGGCAAAGAACGTTACAGAGACTCGAGAGTGAAAGAGTGAGTGCATCTTCATCCCTCTCTTTTCTCTCCTTCGCGCTGCGTTTCAGGCAACCTCAAGCACCAGTGCAACCAGCGACGACTGCCCTTAGAGCACCTGGGAGGTTCTCTGCAAGTTCTACAAACCAGACGCTAAAACAGAGCTAAGGCATCCTTTAAGCTCGGTGGGTTTTGGAGCTCTTGGTGTTTTGCGCAAGTCCAGGTAAGGGAAGCTAGCCTTATTTCCAACGAAAATCCTTATATTCAATGATTAAGATGATGGGGGCGACGTGGTCGCCGGTTTTTCAACTGTTATTGTACAATCCTCTGTTTTTGAACGAGATCGCCGGTTTTGGCGTTGTTTTTCGAACTCCCCTGTTTTGTGTTGTTTGAAGCTGTTTGAGATTTAAATGTGATATTCGAAAATATGAACCATGGAATGATTGTTGTTGTGATTGGAATCATTCATTTAAGTGTTATATGATGTGTGGAATGTCGTGAATGTGGGATCAAGACATAGTATTTTCAGGAAAAGAAATACCGTGTTGAGATTTGGTTATGAAGTGTATTGATCTGTGAGTATCCTGTGAATGAGACGATCCTGACTCTGCTGATATGATGGAGTCACATAGATGAAGTCATTCAGTTGGTGAGAGTCGAGGGAGGTCCATATGTATGGGTAAGTCGTTTGAAAGATAACTGACTTGACCTGTTATATGGATTAACCCTGTCATACTGTGAGAGTGATGAAATTGAGATCGAGATTGTGTTGATGCGCATGGCTGTGGAAACATTACAGCAATGAAGTATGACAGGTGCATGTCTCTGGATGCTAAGTTCAACGCACGAGTCTTCCGGAAGTAGTGTCAAGTGTCTTGTGTGATGAGTCAGTAGAAGTCTGACGTGAGAATTGAGGAACAGTGAATTTGATAGACACTTGATGCATTATGTGATTTGAATGACTCTTGAGGAATTGTGAAATACGTGTTTACTTCATGGTCATGTGAAGAGAATGAGAAAATTGATAGTTTTACGTGGGTATCTTGAATTTGCTTTACCTTGATTTTTAAAGTTCATATCTAAACTCTCTTTTAAATATCTAGCTTACCCTGTGATTTCTGGCGTTGTGTTTGGCTTTTCTTAAACCTGTGATGATCGTGTAAAATTTACACGGGAGCAGATGATGTTGCAGGAAGTAGAGCTCCTCAGTGAGTGGTCGCCGGAAGGAGATCGCCTGTTCCTCTTTCTATTAGGCGATCACCTTTCTTCTGTTTTCTGATAGGAGATCGCCGTTCTCTGATAGGAGATCGCCTTTTTGCTGTTAGGAGATCGCCTGTATTCATATTTTAATGTATTTTGTTTACGTTTTTGGAAAATTGACTGAATATGTATTAAACTCCCTGTGAGGAGAAACTTCTTTATATATATATATAATTTTGTTATTTTCAATATATTTGTTTACCTTTATTTCATTTTATAATTATTCCAAAGTATTTGGCGGGATGTTACAATTCACAAGACACGTAGGTCGCCATAGGCGAGCAGTTAGCCTCTTCACTGGAACAAGTTCCAGTTCGAGCCTAGGGGGCTTGTGTACTAGACCAGGGTGCTGAGCTTAGTGCTCAGGTGATCAAACATCAGGGGTCAGCTCAGTAGAGTTGATGGGCCACGTAACTGGGCCCCAGGAATACGTGAGGTAACGTTCATCTCGCATATATGTATATAAGGCTTGGTAAGCGAGAAAAGTGCAGGTGGTGTGTGTAGTACATTTGGGTCTAGCAAGTAAATATTCCCCAAAGACGCCTAGGCCCAAAGGTGTAAGGACCTAGAAACTTTAATTGGAATGAAAGTGTTATATTTAAATAATTTCAGAAGATGTTATTATTTAAAATACAAGGAGCTGGTAAATGAAGTTTCGTAGTAGTCAGACCTCGGACGTCGCCCAAGGTCTGGGGTCAGTTGGTAGAGGTCGGTCGGCTGACCATTGTATTAACCAAGTAGTCAGGTGCGATGACTTTATCGTGAGGTAATCACGTGGGTGTGCTCGAGGAAGACATGTGGATCAAGAAGAGTAAAGGAAGAAAAGTGTAGCTTAGAAGTCTACGAGATCGCCGTTGTTGAAGACGGAGGCGATCTCCGACTTCTCTGGCACATAATCGCCTGTCGCCTAGAGGAGACATGACCGCCAATCGCCTATGGTGTACGTGATCGATGGGAGTGCACGTAGTATGTGGTCAAGATGCTGGATCAACCATAATGGGTTCCAAAAACCACGCGTATCAAGGTGTGGGTTAAGCCTTAGATACGCTGTGCATGCGAAGCTCTATGCTTGAGCATAAGAAATCGTCCATAGTGTTGCATGCATGGGCGCACGAGGAGTAGTGCTGATCTACTCTTCGAAATGTGAAGCTACCGACGTCACCAAGCCATCTGGAGGTGATACCTTGGACGTAACATAATGGGAGGATGAACCTTTAGCAAGGTGTGACGATGTGACATCGGTGACCAGAGTAAGGCAATGTGTTCTCGTCACACACAAGGGCGATAAGAGATCGCCAACAGGATGAGAGGAACATCGGTCATCAACCAGGATGGGAGACACATCGGTGGTCTGCCAGGGTGAGACATCGGTGGTCCTCCAGGGTGAGACATCGGTGGTCTGCGAAGGTGAGACATCGGTGGTCCTCCAAGGTGAGACATCGGTGGTCTGCCAGGGTGAGACATCGGTGGTCCTCCAGGGTGAGACATCGGTTGTCTGCCAGGGTGAGACATCGGTTGTTTGCCAGGATAAGGAATCAGTCGTCTGTCAGGAAGAGGAATCAGTCATCACCGGGATGAGGCACATCAGTCATCGCCGGTATGAGAGACACATCGATCGTCTTCCAGGGAGAGACATCGGTCGTCTGCCAGGAGCAGTCATCGGTGGAAGGTTATCGCGCGATGTCGAGTTTCACACAGATAAGGTGGGACCCAGGCTCCCAGCATGAGACGTCCTGCGCGCGCGACACGTAGACAAAAAGGGTGGTTCAGAATAGTGACATCAGAGAGTTGGCATGCGTTGAGACACACGTGGCCGTACTGTTCAGGGAAGCGTGCACGCAAGCTATCCTGCAGAGTGGGTGGTGGCAGCGGCAATTGTGGACAAGTTGGTTTAGATTCAAAAACTCACTTCTGAGAGGAAAAGAACGCTGCTGTGGTTCAAGAGTGACAGAGTGAGTTCACCTTCATCCTTCTCTTTTCTCTCCTTCGCGCTGTGATTCAGGCATCCTCAAGCACCAGTACGACGAGCGATGACTGCCTTTGGATACCTGGGAGGTTCTCTGCAAGTTCTCCAAACTGGGCGCTAAGGCATCTTTAAGCTTCGGTGGGTTTTGGAGCTCTTGGTGTTTTGTGCTAGTCCAGGTAAGGGAAGCTAGTATTTTCGTTTATAAAAATGTTAGGCGAGTAGGTTCTGAAGTGAGGGCGACGTCGTCGTCGGTTTTCATATGCTTTTCACGATACTCTGTTTTTATGTGTGGGGCGACGTGATCGCCGGTTTTAAATGCTGTTTTCGAAATTCCCTGTTTTAGTGTCGTTTGAAACTGTTTGAGATTGAAATGTGATATTCGAAAAATCTGAACCTTGGAATGATTGTTGCTGTGATTGGAATCGTTCATTTAAGTGTTATATGATGTGTTGAATGTTGTGAATGTGGGATCAAGGCATAGTATTTTCAGGAAAGAAAATACCGTGTAAGATCGTGTAGGATGTGCATTGATCGGTGATTTCTATAATGAGATATCCTGACTCTCCTGAGATAATGAAATCATATAGATGAAGTTATTCAGGCATTGAGAGTCGATGGAGGTTCATACGTATGGGTAAGTTGTTTGAAAGATAACTACTTGACCTGTTGTGTGGATTCACCCTGTCATACTGTGAGAGTGATGAGATTGAGATCGAGATTATGTTGATGCGCATAGCTGTGGAAACTTTACAGCAGTGTAGTATGACAGGTGCAGATCTCTGAGTCTAGTCAATGCACGTGTCTTCCGGAAGTAGTGTCAAGTGTCTTGTGTGATGAGTCAATGGAAGTCTGACGTGAGAAATGAGAAACATTGAAATTGATAGACACTTGATGAATTATGTGAATTGAACGACTCTTGAGGAATTGTGAAATATGTGATTACTTGATGGTCATGTGGAGGGAATGAGAAAGTTGATAGTTTTTACGTGGGTGTCTTAAATTTGTTTTATCTTGATTTTAAAGTTTCATATCTAAATTCTCTTTCAAATATCTAGCTTACCCTGTGTTTTTGGTGTTGTGTTTGGCTTTTTCTTAAACCTGTGATGATCGTGTATAATTTACACGGGAGCAGATGATGTTGCAGGAAGTAGAGCTCCTCAGTGAGTGGTCGCCGGAAGGAGATCGCCTGTTTCTGTTTCTGTTAGGCGATCACCCCTTTTTCTGTTTTCTGATAGGAGATCGCCTTTTTCTGTTAGGAGATCGCCTGTTTTTCTATTTTGCTGTATTTTGTATAAGTTTTGGAAAACTGACCGGATATGTATTAAACTCCCTGTGAGGAGAAATTTCATTATATATATATATATATATATATATATATATACATATGTTCACTTCGATATTATTGGTATACCTTTATTTCATTTTATAATTATGAAAAGCATTTGGCGGGATGTTATGTAACATCCCGCCAAAATAAAGCCATACATACATGTATAATGAAAATAAAGGTGAACAAATAATATTGAAGAATGATAATATATATATAAGTAATGAAGTTGCTCCTCTTAGGGAGTTTAATACATAACCAGTCAAATGTTTTCAAAATTTAACGAATTCAATCAAATACAACTCTATTCTTCTCCTCCCAGATACAATAGACTATTTCCACTCACAATCCCTTCCACACCCAACTTTCTGAAATTTACTACATCTCTAGAAGGACTCAACATCATCATAACACGGCTTACCCTCATTCTTATCCACAGCCATTTCCTCCTTCCCTTCTACATTCACAGGCCGATCTGCACCCTATTTTGCCAAAATTCAGGAGGCTTACGGTTTCGGAAGCCTTTTATCTCAACCCACTATTCCCATAATCATCTTTCAAATCACGATCAACAAAACAGCATCCATTCAGCGTGAAACTTAAGCTAGAACCATCTCATGCTGTTTCATCGACATGAACATCTTCTAAGCTTCAAAAGAAAAAAAATTCTTTCTTGGAATTTAACTCTGGTACTTCCCATGGATACACATGCTTAAGCTTTAAACCCCCAGCATCCTGTTTATTTACTCTTCATGACTTATACGTAGCTGGGACTAAATCCTTGGTACAACCAAATCTAACTTACACTTGCTTCTTTAATTCCATCTACTCAGCAGGAGTCATTATGCAGGGAGTCATGGACACTGGTCCAGCTCCAGGTACCAAAACAATAGAGAACTCCATCTCTCTCTTAGGAGGTAGACCAGGCATTTCTTCTGGAACTACGCCCATGGGATCTTCCACCACGTTTATCCTACTCACGTCCTCTTCATTCTTCACTTCCAACCGAGCTAGGATCACGAAGTACCTCGCCCCTTTTTCCCAACTCCGACCACCCATGCTGAGCAGATATCACATCTGACTCTTGGAGGTCTGGAACCGCTAATTTTCTGCCTATCGCAATCTATGAGAACATGATTGGCAGAAAGCCAATCTATTCCTAGGGTAACATTCAAATCCTGAAGAGGTAGGCAGATCAAACTTACTTTGAACCTGCGTCCCTCTACCATCACTGGACATTCAGAGCAAACTATGGGGGTCGTAACCTGTCCTGATGCAGGTGTAGAGACTAACCGTTCAAACGGTAACTCCTTCACTAGAAGGCCCAACTTGGCTACACACAAGCTTGACACAAAAGAGTGTGTCGCTCTGGAATCAAACAAAATTCTAACGCCTCTACCAGCTATAGAGTAAACACTTTGTACTAAGTTACCTGACTGAGATGTCTCCGCTCCAGACATGGCAAACACTCTCCCTCCTGCCTGAGGTCTGCTGCCTTTGTTCTTCAACTGTTGGGAACTAACGGGTTGAGTCATCCTTTTTCTGTTAGGACAATCTCTAGAAATGTGCCCCATCTCTTGACATGTGAAACACCCTTTCTCTGAATTCCTCTTGGAGCACACCTTGACGTTATGTAACCCACCACAACGGAAACACCTTGATTTCCATGGTTGTTGCTGCTGAAACTGGAGCGGAACTGCTCCTGCTCGACGTGGTGGAGGTCTCGCATAAGGCTTGCTTTGTGGGTGCTGCACCTTGGCCTTCCCACTGGAGGGACCCCCTGGTTGTGATCTGATTACTCTGGAACCACCCCTCTCCAGGGTCTCCACCCTCTTTGTCTTCTCCACTAAGGCATGGAACTCCCTGATCCACTGATCTGGTTGGTTCGGAGAAACGTTCCCACGGAACTGGGTTGGGTTGTGCCTCATGAACTCGGTCATCCCCACCTGCTCCCGAGGCTGATTGCCATGGGAAGCTGTTGCAGCCGATCCAGCAGTTTCCAAATGATTCATTACAGCCTGATGAATCTGGGCCATTACCGTATTCTGCTGTTGGATGGCAGTTGCCATCATTTCCATGGCCCTGGCGATCTGACCCATCTCTGAAGAAGGTCGGGGAGGGGTAGGAGGTTTACGCGCCATCTTTCCTCGTTCTCAGATTTTGAAACTATAGGTTTTCTATATTCCCTACGACTATAAGAATGAGATCGATGAGAAATCAATTCATTCAGGAGGTAACATCTAGACCTTACAAAGGTCAACATCTCAAAGTCATTAAGAATTTGAGTTCATCAACAGAATCATAATACTTATAACCTCAAACAAAACACCAGGACAGCTACTGGTAGACAACCATCAATCCAAACAACCACTTTCAATCAATTACAACACACTTAATAAAACAAAATAAATCACACCAGAATTCAATGTATACTAAACATCAACCTTTGGAATTAAGATTGAGACTTATCTCGATCCAGTTATGAGTGTGCACCCTCACTACTTTATCGAGACCTTCTCATTCTTAATACTAAGATTTTCAGTTATAACATATATTCACCAAAGCACACACAAAATTTCAATACAAAAACGTTTGAAAACCTTTCACTATAGTTGTTATTTTAAACTCAAATAAATTTCATGAGCAGAAGAAACACAATGGATCCACAGCCCTCAGGTCATCCTAAGGACGAACTGCTCTGATACCATTAATGTAACATCCCACCAAAATAAAGCCATACATACATGTATAATGAAAATAAAGGTGAACAAATAATATTGAAGAATGATAATATAGATATAAGTAATGAAGTTGCTCCTCTTAGGGAGTTTAATACATAACCAGTCAAATGTTTTCAAAATTTAACGAATTCAATCAAATACAACAAGACCGGCGGTCTCCACACATGAACCGGCGATCTGGTAACAGAAGGCCCAAACAGGCGATCTGCTAGCAGGACATAAATCCGGCGATCACCACCAAGAGATAGAAAACCGGCGATCTCTTCCTCGGCGACCCCTCACTAAGGAGCTCTACATCCTGGAAGATCATCTGCTCCCGTGTAAGTTATACACGATCATCACAGTTTAAAGAGAAAAACAGCCAACGAGCAAAACACGCAGGGTAAGCTAGATATTTTAAAGAGAGTTTAAATAAGAACATTAAAATCAGGGTAAGCAATTTTCAAGATATTCACGTAAAGCTATAGATTTTCTCAATACCCTTCACCTGATCGCCCAGAAATCACACATTTCACAATATTCCCAAGAGTCATTCTATTTCACAAAACTGCATCAAGTGTCTATAAATTTCAAGTTCCTCATTTCACATGTCAGACCACCACTGACCCAGCACACAAGACACTTGACACTACTTCCGGAAGACTCGTGCATTGACTAGACTCAGAGATTCTGCACCTGTCATACAAAGCTGTTGTAATGTTTCCACAGCTATGCGCATCAACACATTCTCGATCTCAAGTTCAACATTCTCACAGTATGACAGGGTTAATCCATATAACAGGCCGAGCTCGTTCTTTTTCACACGACTCACCCATACATATGGACCTCCTTCGACTCTCAACGCCTGAATAACTTCATCTATGTGAATTCATTATCTCAGGAGAGTCAGGATAATCTCATTATAGACATCACCGATCAATGCACATCCTACACGATCTTACACGGTATTTTCTTTCCTGAAAATACTATGCCTTGATCCCACATTCACATCATGCAACACATCTCATAACACTTAAAGGAAAGATTTCAATCACAGCAAAACTCACTCCAAGGTTCTTATTTTCGAATATCTCATTTAAATCTCATACCGTTTCAAAGCAACATCAAAAACAGGGAGTTCGTAAACAACGCCAACACCGGCGATCTAGTTCAGAAACAGGGTATTTCGAAGTCTGCATTTAAAACCGGCGACCACGTCGCCCAAACACATAGCACAGAGCATTTTACAAAGATGAAAACGAAAACCGGCGACCACGTCGCCCTCATTTCAGAAATAGCTAAACTATGGCTTGTATTGAAAATGAAGTCTAGCTTCCCTTACCTGGACTTGCGCAAAACACCAGGAGCTCCGAAACCCAACGAAGCTTGAACAACGCCTTGGCTCTGTTTTTGCGTCTGGTTGAAGGACTTGCAGAGAACCTCCCAGGTGCTCTAATGGTGCTGCCTCTCGTCGTACTCTTGTGTGAAGATGCTAGAATCGCAGCGCGAAGGAGATATCTGGAGGAGAAGGGAGGTAACTCACTCTTTCTCTCTTTGAATGCTGCAACGTTTTCTTTCTCTCAGCAGTGGGTCTCTACATCTTAAACCAACTTATCCATAAAAGCAGCTGCCACCACCCACTCTGCAGAGAAGTCTGAGTGTACGTTTCTCTGAACAGTACGACCATGTTTGTCTCTTGCGCATGCCAACCACTGCCCTGAACAGTACGACCACTGTTGTCTCTTCTGCATGCCAACCACTGCCCTGAACAGTACGACCGCTGTTGTCTCTTGCGCATGCCAACATTCTGATGTCACTATTCTGAACCACCCTTTTTGTCTACGTGGCGCGCGTGCAGGACGTTTCATGCTGGGAGTCTGGGTCCCACTTTCTCTGTGTGAAGCTCGACATCGCGCGATAACCTTCCACCGATGACCTCTCGCGCGAAGGCTATCCACCGATGTCCTCTCGCGCGAAGGCTATCCACCGATGACCTCTCGCGCGAAGACTCTCCACCGATGACCTCTCACGCGAAGACTCTCCACCGATGACCTCTCGCGCGAAGACTCTCCACCGATTACCTCTCGCGCGAAGACAATCCACCGATGACCTCTCGCGCGAAGACTCTCCACCGATGATCTCTCGCGCGAAGACTAACCCCGCATGCCTCGCGCCCTGGTGATGCCCGCATGCCCCTCGCGCCCTGGCGATGCCTGCATGCCCCTCGCGCCCTGGCGATGCCTGCATGCCTCTCACCTGGCGATGCCCGACGACACATCGCCGCGCCTTTCTGAAGGTTCTTCATTCTACTATGTTACGTCCAAGGTATCATCTCCACATGACTCGGTGACGTCGGTAGCTTCACATTTCCAAGAGTAGATCAGCACCACTCCTCGTGCTCCCATGCATGCAACACTAAGGGTGATCTCTTTTGCTCAAGCGTAGAGCTTCGCATGCACAGCGCATCTAAGGCTTAACCCACACCTTGATACGCGTGGTTGTTGGAACCCACTCTGGTTGATCCAGTATCTTGACCACATACTACGTGCATTCCCGCCGATCACGTACACTCTAGGCGATTGGCGCTCATGTCTCCTCTAGGCGACAGGCGATTATGTGCCAGAGGAGTCGGAGATCGCCTCCGTCTTCACTAACGATGATCTTGCAGAAGACTTCTTAGTTACACTTTTCCTCCTTTACTCTTCTTGGTCCACATGTCATCCGACCGACCTCTACTAGCTTACCCCAGATCATGGGCGACGTCCGATGTCTGCTACTACGAAACTTCATTTACCAACTCTTTGTATTTTAAATAATAACATTTTTCTGAAATTATTTAAATATAACACTTTTATTCTTATTAAAGTTTCTAGGTCCTTACATGTTACACCCAAAGGCGCTAGGGTTTTGGGGGATAAGCTGCATGCATGTTACGAGAAGGCTAGTGTGCCTACAAAAAAGAGATTGGACCCCGGAAGTCGATACGTCGGTACCCAGGCACTCCAAGGAGATAAGATTCTGCGCAACTATGCTATTAAGATTACACACATTGTAGCAGAATTGTCTCCCATTGAATATGTTATTGAATATGCATTTGTTCGAGATAAGATTCTCAAGAGAAGTTTGTTACAAGAGGTAGCCTAGTGCCAGTCTATAAAAGGGACCAGAGGTCCCAGGTGAAGGTACGCTTTTTCTGAGCCTTAAACTAGATACTGCCTTTCTATTATAAGCCCTGTACTGACTTGATTGTTGGAGTGTGACAGGATGGTAGGGTGCCCATTGTCTCAACAGGTCTGACTACCCAACAACTAAGGAAAGCGTAGATTCCAGCAAACATAGACAGAGTCAGAACTCGCCTGCAGAAGTCTACCGATGACTAGGTCAACCGATAAGAACAGTGCAGTTGGTGCATTATTGGGTATGGGAGAGGAGTCCTGGGCTATTGTACACATGAACTTTCATAAAGAACTTTGTCAATGGCATCAAGAATATATTAATTTATTTGGCAGGGATGAACAATATGAATTTTTGAAAAATTCAGTTCTAGTTGAGCACATGGTAATTCTATTCATTCTGAATGATGTTATTAATTTTTAAATGGTGTATGAGTTGGATTAACTTGTTACATTTTCTTCTGTTTGTAGATAAGTACAGATAAGTGGATGACAATACCAAATATGGGATACGTTATTACGAATCGATATAATATGATTGTTGTGTGTTTATCTCCTAAACAATCATTGACTATTTTTCCATTAAGATTACAACCTCTAACCGATTTTAATCATCACCGCATCATGTGTATTGGGCATGTTCACGGAAATCATTTTGTTCAGGTTTGTTAAACTTCATTGTTAATGAATTTTTGGAATCATAGAAAAACATAATTAATGACATTGCTTACAATTTTTAACAAGTTCAATTGCAAGTAGGTTGCCCGATTCCACCAACAAATATTTTATGGTCTACTCATTGTTATCCAATTGCCAAAACTTGGTGTTCATATTATACTAGTCGGATGCAAATGTTTACGCAAATTATGTCCATTAGGCGACATTTGTAAGGACCTGTAAAATTGAATTGGAATAAAAAGGGTTATATTTTAAAAGAATTCTATGTATGTTTAATTTAAAATAAAAAGGGAGGAAAAGTTAAGTTTAGAAGGCTATGAGATCGCCGGTCGCCTGCTACACATGAGCGCCAGGTGGACGTCGCCAGGGCGCGAGGCATGCAGGCATCGCGCGGGCGCGAGAGGCATGCGGGCATCGCGCGGGCGCGAGGCATGCGGGCATCGCGCGGGCGCGAGGCATGCGGGCATCGCGCGGGCGCGAGGCATGCGGGCATCGCGCGGGCAAGAGGCATGCGGGCTTTGCCAGGGCGCGAGGCATGTGGACGTGGCCAAGGCGCGAGAGGCATGCGGGCATCGCCAGGGCGCGATGCATGTGGACGTGGCCAGGGCGCGAGAGTTATGAGGGCGTCGCCAGGGAAGACATCGGTCGTCTCCCAGAGGAAGACATCGGTCGTCTTCCAGGGCGAAGGAGACATCGGTCGTTCGCCAGGATGAGTCAGCAGTGGAAAGTTATCGCGCGACGTCGAGTTTCACACAGAGTAAAGTGGGACCCAGACTCCCAGCATGAAACGTCCTGCACACGCGCCACGTAGACAAAAAGGGTGGTTTAGAGTGGTGACATCAGAATGTTGGCATGCGCAGGAGACACTCGCGGTCGTACTGTTCAGAGCAGTGGTTGGCATGCACAAGCGACAACAGTGGTAGTACTGTTCAGAGCAGTGGTTGGCATGCACCAGAGACAACAGTGGTCGTACTGTTCAGGGCAGTGGTTCTCAGACTTTCCTGCAGAAGGGGTGGCAGCAGCAGCATGCGTGGACAGGTAAGTTGGGATTCAAAAGCCACTGCGGGAAGGCAAAGAACGTTACAGACTCAAGAGTGTTAGAGTGAGTGCAAACTTCCTCCCTCCCTTCTTCCCTTCCTTGCGTTGAGACTCAGGCAACCTCCAGCATCAGTGCGACAAGCGACGTTGCCCTTAGAGCACCTAAGAGGTTCTCTGCAAGTTCTACAGACCAGGTGCTGAAAACAGAGCTAAGGCATCCTTCAGGCTCGGTGGGTTTTGAGCTCGCGGTATTTTACGCAAGTCCAGGTAAGGGAAGCTAGACTTCATTTTCCATACAAGCCATAGTTTAGCTATTTCTGAAGTGAGGGCGACGTGGTCGCCGGTTTTCGTTTTCATCTTTGCAAAATGCTCTGTGCTATGTGTTTGGGCGACGTGGTCGCCGGTTTTAAATGCAGACTTCGAAATACCCTGTTTTTGAACTAGATCGCCGGTTTTGGCGTTGTTTACGAACTCCCTGTTTTTTATGTTGCTTTGAAACGGTATGAGATTTTAATGAGATGTTCGGAAATAAGAACCTTGGAGTGAGCTTTTGCTGTGATTGAAATTGTAACATCCCGCCAAAATACTATACAAATGTATATAATGAAAATAAAGGTAACAAATAGATTCTATGAACAAAATAATATATATATGAAATGAAGTTGCTCCTCTTAGGGAGTTTAATACAAATTCGGTCAAATTTTCCAGAAACATAAACAAAATACAAAAAAAAAAAAAAAACAAAGCAGGCGATCTCCTATCGGAAGAAACCGATCTCCTATCGGAGGAGCCAAAACAGCCGATCACCTATCAGGACAAAAAAAAACAGGCGATCACCCGATAGAGGCAGAAACAGGCGATCACCCGATAGAGACAGAAGAAAACCGGCGATCTCCTCCTCGGCAATCACTCACTAAGGAGCTCTTCTTCCTGGAAGATCATCTGCTCCCGTGTAACAATTACACGATCATCACAGTTTTGAGAAAACAACCACAATAACAGATAAAAGGGTAAGCTAGATAATTTAAAAGAAGTTTAAATCAAGAACATGAAAATCCAAGTAAACCAAGTTCCAAAATATCCATGTAAAACGTAGAGCTGCTCATAGCATTCAGCTGATCGCCCAAAATCACAACTTCACAACATTCACCCATAGTCATTCCATTTCACAATACAGCATCAAGTGTCTATCAATATTCAAGTTTCTCATTTCACATGTCAGACTTTCCACTGACTCACCACACAAGACACTTGACACTACTTCCGGATTGACTCGTGCGTTGATTAGACTCAGAGATCTGCACCTGTCATACCACACCACTGTGAAATCCACACAGGGTCGCTGTGAATCCACACAGCATGCGCATATATCATCTCAATGTTACCATAGTTCTCCTGGTATGACAGGGTTAATCCATAGGACAGACGGAGCTCGTTCTTTTTCACACGAGACGCCCATCATATAGACCTCCTTCGACTCTCAACAACTGAGTAACTTCCTCTACGTGATTCCATTACCTCAGCAGAGTCAGGATATCCCCTTAGGAATCACCGATCAATGCACCTACCACAAGATCTTACACGGTATTTTCTTTCCTGAAAATACTATGCCTCGATCCCACATTCACAGCATTCAAGACGTCATGCCATACAAAGGAATATTTCAAATCACAGCAACAACCATTTCAGCGTTTCAAACTTTCGAATATCACATATATATTGTATTTAAATCCCAAACAGTTTCAAACAATGTTTAACACAGGGGAGTTCGAAACTCGTATTTAAAATCGGCGACCACGTCGCCCAAACGCATAAAACAGAGCATTTCGAAAAGAAACAGAGAACCGGCGACCACGTCGCCCTCACTTCAGAAACAACAAACTATGGCTTGTATGGAAAAAGAGGTCTAGCTTCCCTTACCTGGACTTGCGCAACCACCAGGAGCTTCGAAATCCAACGAAGCTTGCAGAATACCTTGGCTCTGTTCTTCGCGTCTGGTCTGAAGAACTTGCAAAGGACTACCCAAGTGCTCCAATGGTGTTGCTTCTCGTCGTACTCTTGTGTGGAGAGGCTGAAATCGCAACGCGGAGGAGGGAACTCACTCTTTCTCTCTTCGACTACAACAACGTTTTCTTCCTCTTCAGTAGTGGATTTCAGTAACTTAAACCAACTTATCCCTCCAAAAGCAGCTGCCACCACCCACTCTGCAGGGAAGTTTGCGTGTACGCTTCCCTGCACAGTACTACTAAGCATGCCTCTGCGCAGGCTACGCTATGAGGTCACTATTCTGAACCACTCTTTTGTCTACGTGGCGCGCGCGCAGAACATCTCTTGCTGGGAGTCTGGGGCCCACGTTCTCTGGGTGTAACTCAACGTCGCGCGATGACCTTTCGTCGATGACTACCAGCTCGAAGAGAAACCACCGATGACCTCTCGCGCGAAGACGATCCACCGATGACCTCGCGCGAAGACCACCACCGATGACCTCGCGCGAAGACTACCACCGATGACATCTTCCTGGCGAACGACCGATGTCTTCCTCTGGGAGACAACCGATGTCTTCCCTGGCGATGCCCTCATAACTCTCGCGCCTTGGCCACGTCCACATGCATCGCGCCCTGGCAATGTCCGCGTGCCTCGCGCCCGCGCGATGCCCGCATGCCCCTCGCGCCCGCGCGATGCCTGCATGCCTCTCGCGTCCGCGCGATGCCTGCATGCCTCTCGCCCAGGCGATGACGTGTAGTCTAGGCGACCGGCGATGATGTATAAACAAGGAACTCTTATAGTTTTTTCTAGACTACACTTTCCTTCCTTTTTAACTTAGATAAAACATACTTAGAATTTACTTAAAACATACTCTTTCATTCCAATAAATTTCAGGTCCTTACAGAAATCTTTCCTTTAAGTGTTATGAGATGTGTTGCATGATGTGAATGTGGATCGAGGCATAGTATTTTCAGGAAAGAAAATACCGTGTAAGATCGTATAGGATGTGCATTGATCGGTGATTCTTAATGAGATATCCTGACTCTGCTGAGATAATGGAATCCCATAGAGGAAGTTACTCAGTTGTGGAGAGTCGAAGGAGGTTCATAGGAATGGGTGAGTCGTGTGAAACAGAACGAGCTCGGCCTGTTCTATGGATTAACCCTGTCATACCGGGAGAACTATTGACATTGAGATTATATATGCGCATGCTGTGTGGATTCACAGCGACCCTGTGTGGATTTCACAGTGGTATGGTATGACAGGTGCAGATCTCTGAGTCTAATCAATGCATGAGTCTTCCGGAAGTAGTGTCAAGTGTCTTGTGTGCTGAGTCAGTGGTGGTCTGACATGTGAAATGAGGAACTTGAAATTGATAGACACTTGATACAGTTGTGAAATAGAATGACTCTGGAAAGTATTGCGAAATGTGTGATTTCTGGGCGATCAGGTGAAGAGTATGAGAAACTTGATAACTTTACGTGAATATCTTGAAATTGTTTACCTTGATTTTATTTTAATTATCCTTATTTAAACTCTCTTTAAAATATCTAGCTTACCCTGCGTGTTTTGGTTCTGTGGCTGTTCTCTTAAAACTGTGATGATCGTGTATAACTTACACGGGAGCAGATGATCTTCCAGGAAGTAGAGCTCCTCAGTGAGTGGTCGCCGGAAGGAGATCGCTGGATTTCTGTTCTGGTAGCAGATCGGCTGTTTTGGGTCCTCCGATAGGAGATCGGCCTCGTCCGATAGGAGATCGGTCTCTTCCGATAGGAGATCGCCTGCTTTGTTTTTTTTTACTGTATTTTGTTTATGTTTCTGGAAAATTTGACCGAATTTGTATTAAACTCCCTGTGAGGAGAAACTACATTTCATATATATAATATTTTGTTCACTTCAATCTATTTATTACCTTTATTTTCATTATATACATTTGTATAGTAATTTGGCGGGATGTTACATTAATGGTATCAGAGCAGTTCGTCCTTAGGATGACCTGAGGGCTGTGGATCCATTGTGTTTCTTCTGCTCATGAAATTTATTTGAGTTTAAAATAACAACTGTAGTAAAGAGTTTTCAAACGTTTTTGTATTGAAATTTTGTGTGTGCTTTGGTGAATATATGCTCTAACTGAAAATCTTAGTATTAAGAATGAGAGAATCTTGATAAAGTAGTGAGGGTGCACACTCATAACTGGATCGAGATGATTCTTAATCTTAATTCCAAAGGTTTGATGTTTAGCCTACATTGAATTCTGGTGTGATTTATTTAGTGTTCTTGTAATTGACTGAGAGTGGTCGTTTGGATTGATGTTTACACACCGGTAACTGTTCTGGTGTTTTGTTTGAAGTTATAAGTGTGATAATCCTGTTGATGAGCTCAAATTCTTAATGATTTTGAGATGCTGACCTTTGTAAGGTCTATATGTTACCTCCTGAATGAATTGATTTCTTATCGATTTCATTCTTGTAGTTGTAGGGAGTATAGAAACCTGTAGTTTCAATCTGAAACGAAGAGAGATGGCACGTAGACCTTCTACCCCTCCCCAATCTTCTTCGGAGATGAGCCAGATTGCTAAAGCTATCGAGATGATGGCAACTGCCATCCAACAGCAGAATGCAGCGATGGCTCAGAACCATCAAGCTACAATGCACCACTGGGAAACTGCTCGGTCGGCTGAGACAAACTCCCACGGCGGTCAGCCTCAAGAACAGATGGGACTGACTGAGTTCATGAGGCACAACCCACCCAAGTTTAGTGGGAATGCTACCCCTGATCAGGCAGATCAGTGGGTCAGAGAGCTGGAGAAAATCTTTAGGGCGACCTCCTGCCCTGAAGAGAAGAAATTGCTGTTCGCCACTTATCTGCTATCAGGAGAAGCTGAGTTCTGGTGGATGGGAGCTCAGCAGATGATGGATGCCCGAGGGGATGTATTGGATTGGGAGAGCTTCAGGGTGAAGTTCTTGGAGAAATACTTCCCTGACAGCGCCAAGTTTGCGAGGGAAGCTGAGTTCCTGAAGCTGGAGCAGGGGGATATGTCAGTGAACGCCTATGCTGCTCGTTTTGAGTACCTCGCCCGGTTCTATACTCAGGCGACCTCCGAGGCCTGGAGGTGTAGGAAATTCGAAGAGGGGCTGAAGCATGGACTGAAGAGGACCATAGCCCCGATGTGCATCAGGGAATTTCACGCCTTAGTGGAAAAGGCGAAGATGGTGGAGACCCTGGAAAAGGGTGATTCTCGGGTGGTCAGGTCACACCCCGGGGGTTCTTCCAGTGGGAAAGCTAAGGCACAGCACCCACAAAGCAAGCCCTATGCGAGACCTTCACCACATCGAGCAGGAGCAGCGCCTCCCCAGTTTCAGCAGCAGCAACATTGGAAACCCAAGTGTCTCCATTGTGGTGGACCACACGCCTCCAATGCATGCTTCAAGAAGACTTCTGAGAGGAGATGTTTTGCCTGCCAAAAGACAAGGCACGTTGCTAGAGAATGCCCTAGCAGGAATGGGGCGACCCAACCCAGTGGCTCCCAGCAGATGAGAAACGAAGGCAGCAGACCTCAGGCGACAGGGAGAGTGTTTGCCATGTCTGGAGCAGAAGCATCTCAGTCAGGTAACCTCATACAAGGTGTTTGTTTTATTGCTGGTAGAGGTGTAAAAGCTTTGTTTGATTCTGGAGCGACACACTCCTTTGTGTCAGGCCTGTGTGTAGCCGAGTTGGGCCTCCTAGTGAAGGAGTTACCTTTCGAACTGTTGGTCTCTACACCTGCGTCAGGACAGGTGTCGACCTCTACAGTATGCCCCGAATGTCTAGTGATTGTAGAGGGACGCAGATTCAAGGTGAACTTGATCTGCCTACCTCTTCAGGACCTAGATGTTATCCTGGGAATGGATTGGTTAGCTGCCAATCACGTTCTCATTGACTGCGGTAGTCAGAGGATTGCGTTTCCAGACCTCCAAGGATCAGATGTAATATCTGCTCAGCAAGGGCTGTCAGAGTTGGAAGAAGGGGCGAGGTGCTTCGTGATACTCGCTCGGTCGGAGGTAGAGAATGAAGGGGACGTAAGCAGAATACCCGTGGTGCAAGATTTCACGGATGTATTCCCAGAAGAAGTACCTGGGTTACCCCCTAAGAGAGAAGTGGAATTCTCTATTGACTTGGTACCTGGAGTTGGACCAGTGTCAATGGCACCTTACAGGATGGCACCAGCCGAGTTAGTGGAGTTAAAGAAGCAAGTGGAAGAGTTGCTGGAGAAGCAATTCATCAGACCCAGTGTATCTCCATGGGGGGCTCCAGTACTCCTAGTCAAGAAGAAGGATGGGGGGTCTCGGCTGTGTATAGATTACAGGCAGTTGAACAAGTTGACCATCAAGAACAAGTACCCCCTACCTAGGATTGATGATTTGATGGATCAAATACATGGAGCCTCGGTGTTCTCCAAGATTGACCTGAGATCGGGGTACCACCAAATTTTGGTTAAAGCTGATGATGTGCAAAAGACAGCTTTTAGGTCTCGGTATGGGCATTATGAGTATGTAGTGATGCCGTTTGGGGTCACAAATGCTCCAGCCCTGTTCATGGACTACATGAATAGGATTTTTTGCCCTTTCTTGGATAAGTTTGTGGTGGTCTTCATAGACGACATACTCATTTACTCAAGGACCGAGGAAGAGCATGAAGAACATCTGAGGACAGTATTGGAGATACTGAGGGAGAAGCAGCTCTATGCCAAGTTCTCGAAGTGTGAGTTCTGGCTGAGGGAAGTCAACTTCTTGGGACATGTGATATCTGCCCAGGGGATCTCGGTTGATCCAGCCAAAGTGGAGGCAGTGCTTCTATGGGAACGTCCTAAGACAGTTACTGAAATAAGGAGTTTTGTGGGCCTAGCTGGCTACTATCGGCGGTTTATTGAGGACTTTTCCAAGGTAGTGGCTCCTTTAACACAGCTGACCCGCAAGGATCAACCTTTTGCTTGGACCGACCGATGTGAGCAGAGCTTCAAGGAACTAAAGGAAAGGCTGACTAGTGCTCCAGTGCTGGTGATCCCCGAGGTAGGAAGATCTTTTGATGTCTACTGTGACGCTTCACATCAGGGTCTGGGATGTGTTTTAATGCAAGAGAGAAGAGTGGTTGCATACGCTTCAAGGCAACTCAAGGTTCATGAGAGAAATTACCCTACGCATGATTTGGAGTTGGCGACGGTGGTATTTGCCTTGAAGATCTGGAGGCACTATTTATATGGAGCTCGGTTCCAGGTGTTCAGTGACCATAAGAGCCTGAAATACCTGTTCGATCAGAAGGAACTAAACATGAGACAAAGAAGGTGGATGGAGTTTCTAAAGGACTACGATTTTCAACTCATGTATCATCCAGGGAAGGCCAATGTAGTGGCAGATGCCTTGAGTAGAAAATCAGTACAAGTAGCTGTTGAAGATGGTTGCTGCTCCTTCAAGATTGTGTTTGATGAAGACTTCTATGTACATTTCATTTTGCTTTGCTTTAAGTGTGTCTTAGGTAGTGCTTAGAGGTTGTCTAAGAGTGGGCTTTTGCTGAGTATCTCACCTCATAACCACTAGCCATGTCATAAGAACAAGCATAAGTTTTCTTAAATTGTTTTTCACATGTTTTACAAAAAACACGTTTACTACATAAAAATAAATTTGTTCTTTTCTAAATAAACAGATTCATTTTTTTCACTGATGCCTTGGCTAAGTCTTGTAAAAATTAGATGTTGTGCATCAGGTATTTTGACTAAGTCTCCTCACTTAACAAATTCTCTAACTGCTTTTGAAAATAAATCTGTTCATTTTATTTTCAATCTGTTCATTTTATAACAGCTTTAACTGTTTTTCAAAAAATCTGTTATAAGTTGGTTTTCTATAAAATGCAAACTTGTTTCTGAGTTTATTACTGATTCATACATTTTGCAAAAACAAGTTTTGACAACAGAGAGTTAAGTGTTTACAAAGGATTAGCATTTGTTCTTCAAAGATTTCAAAAATCACAAAGTGCTTGTTCTTGATTTGGTTCCAAAAGCTTGGTGTGAGGTGCTGCTACTGTTCTAGCAATCTTGCCTACTGGTTTAAGGCAGATCTTTGTATCCTCAATCAGGTGTAGTCGTTTCACTTCTCATTTCTTGTAATAGTTTGGTTGAACACTCTTCTTGATAGGTTTTCTTGGAGAATGTGTGTGTGTGTGAGCTGAAATAGGTTTTTTCAGCAAGAGTACCTAAGTTCTTGTAGGTTTCAAGAACAGTGGGAATTGTACTTGGTTGTACTGTGTTTTAGTGATTTCCACCTGGTTTTGGTGAAGACTGGATGTAGCTCAGTTGAGTGAACCAGTATAACTGCTTGTGCTCATTCTCTCTCACTCTCTGCAATTTCGTTTATGCATAATTGATAAAACAGCGAAGAAATAAATCTGTTCAATTGAAAATAAATCTGTTCTTTCTGGGCACTGTGCATACTGTTCTTAATTTCTGAAAAAGTTGTTTGAATCTGATAAGAACATATAAAATCTGCTAAAAGCCACTGGAACAGATTGGCTGTGATAGGTTGCTCAAGAAATTGTTAAAACTATTAATTGAACCTTAAACAATTGCTTAAAGTTGAAGCTTGTTGTTCTGTGATTCATTGTTCTTAATTTCTGGAAAACTGTCTGGTTTCAATAAGAACATTGATAATCTGTTAAAGGCTAATAAAATAGGTTGTGTGTAATAGATTGTCTCACTAATTGTCAAGCCCTTAACTGAACCTGAATCACAAGAGTTGGAATTAAGGTTTGCTGTTTTTGAGTTACACTGTTTTTCAATCTGATATCTGTGTGTGTACATCTTGAAATTCTATCTGCATAATCTTGTGATTAACCTTGCTGAATTAAAAGCTTTTCAAATAAAATAGTGCTGAAATAAATCTGTTCATTTTCACATAAATCGATTTATTTTTCTGTAAAACTCTGTTAAACACTGTTTCTGCGAGAAAGTTTTAAAAGGTCAATTCACCCCCCCTCTTGAACTTTGGCACTATTAAACCCAACAATTGGTATCAAGAGCTAGGACTTGTATTTTAATCAAGTTTGTTTGTAATAATGTCTGAGTTTAATGTGCTTTTTGCTGAGGGTTCTGCTGTTAATAGACCACCTATGTTCAATGGAATGAATTATGCATTTTGGAAAGTTAGAATGAGAATTTTCATGGAATCCATTGATGCATTAATTTGGGAAGCTGTGGTCAATGGACCTTATGTGCCAATGCAGGTTGTCAAGGATGAAGAAAAGGTAAAGCCAAGATCAGAATGGAATGAAACTGAAAGGAGGAAGGCTCAACATGATCTTGTGGCCAAGAACATCATAACCTCTGCATTGACAATGGATGAGTTCTTTAGGATATCTCAATGTAAGTCAGCTAAGGAGATGTGGGAAGTCTTAGAAGTGACTCATGAGGGGACTGAAGATGTGAAAAGGTCAAGGAAACATGCGCTCATCCAAGAATATGAGCTGTTCAGAATGCAACCCGAGGAGAGCATTGCTGATGTGCAGAAAAGATTCACCCATATTGTGAATCACCTCACTGGCTTGGGAAAAGAATTTGACAGAGAGGAGCTCAACATAAAGATATTGAAGTGCCTCGACAGAAGCTGGCAACCAAAGGTGACAGCTATCTCTGAAAGCCGTGATCTGTCAAAGTTGGAAACTGCTGCACTGTTTGGAAAGCTGATGGAGCATGAGCTAGAGCTTAAAAGACTTAAAGAGCAGGAAACAACAGAGAGAAAACCCAAAGGTCTTGCACTGAAAGCAACTGAACTAAATGAGATCAAGGAAGAAAAAGAAGATGCTGAAGATGATGATACAATCAGTCTTCTTACAAAAAGATTCAGTAAATTCCTGAGGAAGAAAAGCAAAAATAGAAACCAGCAGAAAAGGAGGTATCCTAAACTCAATGATGCAAATTCCTCTAAATATACTTGCTTTGGATGTGGCAAAACAGGGCATATCAAAACAGATTGTCCAGACAATCAAACTAAGGACAAATCTGCCAGCAAGAAATTTGAAAGGAACAAAGGAAGAAGAGCCTACATCTCATGGGAGGAAAATGAAGCATCCTCAACCAGCAGCTCTTCAACAGAAGATGAGGAGAACAATTTGTGTTTCATGATGAAGGATGAGGAGTCAAGCTCTGATTCAGTAAGTAATTTTTCTGCTGATTCTGATAACTATGATGATTTGCTTGCTGCCTTCAAGGAAACACATGATGAAGCAAATAGGCTAGCTGTAATATGCAATAAGCTGCAAAAGGTAAATAATGTGTTGGCACCTAAAGTAAAAACACTTGAGGAAGAATTGCATAAGGCCAAAACAGATTTAGTAAGCCTTGAACTAACTTGCTTGCATGCCTCTATTAAATCCTGTGAAAACTGCAAAAAATTGGAAAAACAAGTGGAGTATTTGCTGAAAACCCTTTCCAATTTCACCAAGGGAAGAGAAAACCTTGAGTCTCTCCTTGGATCACAGAATGCTGTTTTCAATAAGAATGGACTTGGTTATACCCCTGGAAATGTAACCAATGTCAAAAAGCTTTCAAGTTTTTTTGTTCCAGCAAAATCAGTTTTTTCAGCTTTTAACAGTGGCAAAAAGGCATCTCATGTAACATGTTTTTACTGCATGAAATCTGGTCATACCTCTAGGTCTTGCATTGCTAGAAAGCATCTTGTGCCTAAGAACTTAGCAAAATGGCTACCAAAGGGAAGGTTTTAATCTGTGCTGGACCCTATACTGAAAAGGGTACCATTTGTATCATTTTTATTCTGTTTTGCAGATTGGCAGCAAGAAAAATCAGTGGTACTTGGACAGTGGCTGTTCCAAGCATATGACTGGAGATCTTACAAAGTTTACCAGCTTAAAGCTCAAAGCAGAAGGACATGTAACCTATGGTGATAATAACCGAGGGAGGATTTTGGGCAGAGGAACTGTTGGAACAGGGAACTCAACAACCATTGAGAATGTGCTGTATGTAGAAGGACTTAAGCATAGTCTTCTCAGCATAAGTCAGCTTTGTGACAAAGGATACAAAGTGAATTTTGAGTCAAAAGGCTGCACAATATCAAGTAATTCATCTAGTAAGGTACTGTTTACTGGTAAGAGAGTGAATAACATATATCTGCTGAATATCATGGAAACTAACTCTTCAAATGAGTGTTTGCTGTCCAGAAGTGATGAGTCTTGGTTGTGGCACAGGAGGTTAGCTCACATACACACAAATCACTTGAATAAATTGAAATCTAAAGATTTAGTTTCTGGTTTACCTAACATTAAATTTCAGGATAACAGGCTTTGTGATGCTTGTGTGAAAGGTAAACAAATCAAATCCTCTTTTAAGTTAAAGGATGTTGTCTCTACAAAAAATCCATTGGATGTGTTACATATGGACTTATTTGGTCCATCTAGAGTTGCTAGCTTGGCTGGAAATTTGTATGCCTTAGTTGTTGTGGATGATTACTCTAGATTTACATGGACTTTATTTCTTGCGCATAAACATGATGCTTACACTGCCTTTAAGAAATTAGCAAAAATTCTGCAAAATGAAAATGGTTGCTGCATTAAATCAATTCGAAGTGATCATGGGGGAGAGTTTCAAAATGCTAAGTTTGAGAGGTTCTGTGAGAAGCATGGGATAGCTCATACCTTTTCAGCCCCTAGGACACCCCAACAAAATGGTGTAGTTGAAAGGAAAAATAGATCACTAGAGGAACTAGCTAGAACTATGTTAAATGAATCTAAGCTACCTAAGTATTTTTGGGCTGATGCTGTTTATACTGCAGGTTATGTCTTAAATAGGACCTTAATAAGACCAATTCTTAAGAAAACCCCATATGAATTGTATAAGGGCAGAAAACCTAGTGTAAGCCACCTTAGAGTATTTGGGTGTAAATGCTTTGTATTGAATAATGGCAAAGAAAATCTTGGTAAATTTGATGCTAAATCTGATGAAGGTGTGCACATTGGTTATGCTTTGAATGGTCATGCATATAGAGTCTTCAATAAAAGGTTACTTATAGTAGAAGAATCAATGCATGTTGTTTTTGATGAAACTGATCATAGCGTATCTAAAACTGCTGCTGATGACCCTGACAGTAATGAATTTAAATCTGTTTTAAATCAAAATGAATCGATTCATTTTGATACTGCTGATACACATGCTGTACAAGAATCTACTGCAGCTGTAGGTTTGCCAAAAGAGTGGAAAACCCCAAGAGATTTAACTCTTGATAATGTCATTGGGAACATTGAGAAAGGAGTGTCAACTAGAAAATCCTTGAACAATTTCTGTGAAGCAATGGCCTTTGTATCTCAAGTTGAACCCAAGAATTTGAAAGAAGCTCTCAAGGACAGCAACTGGATTTTAGCTATGCAAGAGGAACTGAATCAATTTGCTCTTAATGAGGTCTGGACTCTTGTTCCTAGAATACCTGAGATGAATGTAATTGGAACAAAATGGGTATTTAGAAACAAGATGGATGAGCATGGAGTGATCACCAGAAACAAGGCTAGGCTTGTAGCTAAAGGGTACAATCAAGAAGAAGGAATAGACTATGATGAGACATATGCACCAGTGGCTCGGTTAGAAGCTGTTAGAGTGTTGCTTGCCTTCTCCTGCATCAAAGGGTTCAAGCTATTTCAAATGGATGTGAAAAGTGCCTTTCTAAATGGCTATATAAATGAAGAGGTATTTGTCTCACAACCACCAGGTTTTGAAGACCATCAACATCCAGAATATGTGTTCAAACTCCAAAAGGCTCTCTATGGACTCAAGCAAGCTCCTAGGCAATGGTATGAGAGGCTAAGTGATTTTCTCATCTCACAAGGCTATGATAGAGGCACATCAGATAAGACCTTGTTCATTAAGAAGAAAGGAGATGACTCAATTCTAGTCCAAGTATATGTGGATGACATCATTTTTGGATCAAACAATGGAGAATTGTGTGAAGCTTTCGTGAAAGTCATGAAGAGTGAGTTTGAAATGTCAATGATGGGTGAGTTGAACTATTTTCTAGGCTTGCAGATCAAACAACTCAAGGATGGCATTTTCTTAAGTCAAGCTAAGTATTGCAAGGATTTGCTGAAGAAATTTGAAATGGAGAAGTGTAAACCAATTAGCACACCCTTCTCAACAAGCTGTCATTTGGATCATGATGAAGCTGGAATTTCTGTTGATGAAACCAAATACAGAGGACTCATAGGATCACTACTGTATCTCACTGCTAGCAGGCCAGATATAATGTTTGCAGTGTGCATGTGTGCAAGGTTTCAATCTGCTCCTAAAGAATCACACTACAATGCTGTCAAAAGGATTTTGAAGTATTTGCAAGGAACTAAAGAAGTTGGCTTGTGGTATCCAGGTAATATTTCATTAAGCTTAACTGGATATTCTGATTCGGATTTTGCAGGTTGCAAAATTGATAGGAAGAGCACAAGTGGAACCTGTCATTTGCTTGGATCAAGCTTGATCTCATGGCAATGCAAAAAGCAGGCTTGTGTAGCTCTTTCCACTGCTGAAGCAGAATACATTGCAGCAGGAAGTTGCTGTGCTCAAACTATATGGCTAAGACAACAATTGAATGATTTTGGTATCTTACTTAACCATATACCTCTGCTGTGTGATAATACAAGTGCAATCAACTTAACCAAAAATCCTGTCATGCATTCAAGAACCAAACACATTGAAATTAGGCATCATTTTCTAAGGGAACACATATCTAATGGAACATGTGATATTAAGTTCATTGGTACTGATTTACAACTTGCTGATTTGTTCACAAAACCATTAGCCAAAGATAGGTTTAATTTTCTGCTTAATGAATTGGGTATTATAAATGTCAATTATGCCTAGCAGTAAAACATTAAATCTGTTTATTCATAATTGAATGTGTTTATTTTCTGCACTGATATGCATTAATGACTAGGAAAGAGAATTTCTGATCTTTGACTGCTTGACTGACTTAGTGGGCATTAACCTCTGTACCTTTGACGATTTTGGTCATGGTTATGTAACCGATTTGATGGTTTGGGTGCTCAATAAGAGTTTGAGTGTATGCCTCGTGACCCTAAATATTTGGTGCATATTTTCAAAGATTCTCTGCACAAATTCAGAGCATAAAATCTTCATGCATATCCACTCATAACTGCCATATCAATCCATTTATTCTGCTATAAATCTGTGTGAATATTTGTTACCCACATTGGTCATTCTCTTTCTGTTCTCACCATTTGAAACCAAGAAAAGAATTCAGGTTCAACCATGGCTTCTTCTTTCAAGAAACAGAAAAATAAGGGGAAGCAAACCACATTTCAAGGTGTGTTAGAAGGATGGTTCGTTGGAAATGAAGAGGGCATCAATGCCTACATTCATGAGACAAGCAGGAAGCAGATCAACATACCCAAGGTGCTGGATTTCAACTGGCTGAAATCTGAAAAACTGGTAGAAACAAGGGCTGTGTTGAAGCACCAGAAACTGAAAAAGCTGTTGGAATTAACGGGTAATGTTTATCCTGACTTGGTTAAGGTGTTTTATACTAACCTCACATTGGATGGGAAGAATGTTGTCTCTTATGTGAAAGGGATCAAGATGAAGATCACAAGTGAGGTGTGGAATTCTGTGGCTGGAATAAAATATGCTGGATTGAAAGTAGGAAAGGGAAACACCAGTGGAATCCAAGAATTCAACAAGCTGCAATATTATAAGAGTTGCATGAGGAATCCTACTGAGAGTATAAACAGGTTCCATGCAGGACATTTGAACCTCACTCCACGCCTAGTTGCATACATCATAGCATGGCAACTGATTCCAAGAGGGACAAACCATGCTGTCTTACATGAAGAGGATCTCATTCTCCTATATTGCATCATGAACCAGATTAAGGTAAACTGGGTGTTCATTGTCAATGAACACATGCTCAAGTCAAAAAGGTTGGCTGATTACCGATTTCCCTATGCTATTCTTGTTTCCAAATTAATTGATTACTTTGGTGTTGATGTTACAAATGAGAGAAATGACCCTATCAAGGCTGTAAGTGAGATTGATACTTCAACTCTCACCAAAATGGGTTTTCACAAAATTGAAGACAAGTGGGTGGTTCTCAAGGAGAAGGACCCTCAAGCAGAACATGAGGATGAGGATGAAGCTGTTCCTATGGATGATGACTCACCTGCTACCCAATCTAAACATGAGGAAGTTGCTGCAAATGCCATAGTTGCCTATCAATGTCCAGAATACCGAGGAGAACCAATGTCTATGTTTGAGAGGCAAGTGTTGTATCGTCTTGATGTAATGTCAGCAGAACAAAGGGCATACTTTGAGACTACTCATGCAAGGTTTCAACACCTTGATGATCAGATTGAAGGGGTTCAGGCACAGCTTGCAGAGCTTTACTACAAGGATCAGTAGTCTTCTGGTTTTAATGCTGTTTTTATCATTTTTCAAATGTCTGTAATGCTGAACAATATGGTTTTACTTTTCTGGACTATTATGGTTATGGTTTCTGTTTCATATTTGCTTTCCCTATGTTTATATGCTGTTTGATGAATCCAAAGGGGGAGAAAAATAGCTGCTGAAAACTGAAACAGGGAGTTCATTCTGCACCTTAAAACCATATCTTATGCTATGCAATACTTCTATTTTTTTCTGGTTTAAAATCTGGTGCAGTGCAGGTGCTTAAAGCAACAAAGCTATAAGGTTAGCTATGGGGATTTGTCTCCATCAAACAGGGGGAGATTGTTGAAGATGGTTGCTGCTCCTTCAAGATTGTGTTTGATGAAGACTTCTATGTACATTTCATTTTGCTTTGCTTTAAGTGTGTCTTAGGTAGTGCTTAGAGGTTGTCTAAGAGTGGGCTTTTGCTGAGTATCTCACCTCATAACCACTAGCCATGTGATAAGAACAAGCATAAGTTTTCTTAAATTGTTTTTCACATGTTTTACAAAAAACACGTTTACTACATAAAAATAAATTTGTTCTTTTCTAAATAAACAGATTCATTTTTTTCACTGATGCCTTGGCTAAGTCTTGTAAAAATTAGATGTTGTGCATCAGGTATTTTGACTAAGTCTCCTCACTTAACAAATTCTCTAACTGCTTTTGAAAATAAATCTGTTCATTTTATTTTCAATCTGTTCATTTTATAACAGCTTTAACTGTTTTTCAAAAATCTGTTATAAGTTGGTTTTCTATAAAATGCAAACTTGTTTCTGAGTTTATTACTGATTCATACATTTTGCAAAAACAAGTTTTGACAACAGAGAGTTAAGTGTTTACAAAGGATTAGCATTTGTTCTTCAAAGATTTCAAAAATCACAAAGTGCTTGTTCTTGATTTGGTTCCAAAAGCTTGGTGTGAGGTGCTGCTACTGTTCTAGCAATCTTGCCTACTGGTTTAAGGCAGATCTTTGTATCCTCAATCAGGTGTAGTCGTTTCACTTCTCATTTCTTGTAATAGTTTGGTTGAACACTCTTCTTGATAGGTTTTCTTGGAGAATGTGTGTGTGTGTGAGCTGAAATAGGTTTTTTCAGCAAGAGTACCTAAGTTCTTGTAGGTTTCAAGAACAGTGGGAATTGTACTTGGTTGTACTGTGTTTTAGTGATTTCCACCTGGTTTTGGTGAAGACTGGATGTAGCTCAGTTGAGTGAACCAGTATAACTGCTTGTGCTCATTCTCTCTCACTCTCTGCAATTTCGTTTATGCATAATTGATAAAACAGCGAAGAAATAAATCTGTTCAATTGAAAATAAATCTGTTCTTTCTGGGCACTGTGCATACTGTTCTTAATTTCTGAAAAAGTTGTTTGAATCTGATAAGAACATATAAAATCTGCTAAAAGCCACTGGAACAGATTGGCTGTGATAGGTTGCTCAAGAAATTGTTAAAACTATTAATTGAACCTTAAACAATTGCTTAAAGTTGAAGCTTGTTGTTCTGTGATTCATTGTTCTTAATTTCTGGAAAACTGTCTGGTTTCAATAAGAACATTGATAATCTGTTAAAGGCTAATAAAATAGGTTGTGTGTAATAGATTGTCTCACTAATTGTCAAGCCCTTAACTGAACCTGAATCACAAGAGTTGGAATTAAGGTTTGCTGTTTTTGAGTTACACTGTTTTTCAATCTGATATCTGTGTGTGTACATCTTGAAATTCTATCTGCATAATCTTGTGATTAACCTTGCTGAATTAAAAGCTTTTCAAATAAAACAGTGCTGAAATAAATCTGTTCATTTTCACATAAATCGATTTATTTTTCTGTAAAACTCTGTTAAACACTGTTTCTGCGAGAAAGTTTTAAAAGGTCAATTCACCCCCCCTCTTGAACTTTGGCACTATTAAACCCAACAGTAGCCACCATGATGATGAAAGAGCAGAAACTGATCGAGCAATTCAGAGATTTAAACCTTGGGGTAGAGTTCCACGTAAATCACATTAGTTGTAGTAAGCTGGCTATAACTAATGACTTCCTTGGAATGATAAAGGACAAGCAGTTGGAGGACCCTAGTCTGAAGCGTACTGTGGAGTCACTAGGGACCGACCAGACTAAAGGCTTTGTGATGGGCAATGATGGGGTCTTGAGATTTGAGGGCAGGATTTGCATACCGGCAAATGAAGAGTTGAAGAAGATGGTCCTAGAGGAAGGTCACAAGAGTCGCCTTAGCCTACATCCAGGCATGACCAAGATGTACCATGACTTGAAGGAGTCATTTTGGTGGTCAGGCATGAAGAGAGACATCGCCCAGTATGTTGTTACCTGTTTGACGTGTCAGAAGGCAAAGGTAGAACATCAAAGGCCTGGCGGGTTGTTACAACCATTGGATATCCCTGAGTGGAAATGGGACAGCATTGCCATGGATTTTGTCACCCATTTACCCAGATCGGTAAAGGGCCATGATGCAATCTGGGTCATCACTGATCGGCTGACGAAGAGTGCTCATTTTCTCCCAGTGAATATGAGGATGCCCATGGCCAAGTTGGCACAGTTGTACATCCAGGAAATAGTGAGGCTGCATGGAGTGCCTTCCAGCATTGTTTCAGATAGGGATCCCAGGTTCACCTCACGGTTTTGGCAGACCTTACAAGAGTGCTTGGGAACTAAGTTGAGGATGAGCTCTGCATATCATCCCCAAACAGATGGTCAGTCAGAGAGAACGATCCAGTCCTTGGAAGACCTGCTGAGGACGTGTGTCTTGGATCAATTGGGGAATTGGGACGAGGTGTTGCCACTGGTGGAGTTTACATATAATAACAGTTATCACGCTAGTATTGGGATGGCACCATATGAAGCCCTGTATGGGAGGAAATGCAGAACTCCCTTATGTTGGTACCAGGAGGGCGAAGCAGTCTTGGTTGGGCCAGAGTTGATTCAACAAACGACCGAGAAGGTGCAACAGATACAAAGCAGAATGAAGGCTTCTCAAAGTAGGCAGAAGTCATATGCAGACCAGAGGAGGAAGCCTTTGGAGTTTGCTGCTGGAGACCATGTGTTCATGAAAGTGACACCAACCAAGGGTGTAGGAAGGGCGATCAGACCAAAGAAGTTGTCCCCTAAGTTCGTGGGACCATATCAGATCTTAAGGAGGATTGGCCCAGTAGCTTATGAGATCGCCCTGCCTCCCCATTTAGCGAATCTGCACAATGTCTTTCACGTTTCACAGCTGAGGAACTACATGGCGCGAGGCATGTGGACGTGGCCAAGGCGCGAGAGGCATGCGGGCTTTACCAGGGCGCGAGGCATGTGGACGTGGCCAAGGCGCGAGAGGCATGCGGGCATCGCCAGGGCGCGATGCATGTGGACGTGGCCAGGGCGCGAGAGTTATGAGGGCGTCGCCAGGGAAGACATCGATCGTCTCCCAGAGGAAGACATCGGTCGTCTCCCAGAGGAAGACATCGGTCGTCTTCCAGGGCGAAGGAGACATCGGTCGTTCGCCAGGATGAGTCAGCAGTGGAAAGTTATCGCGCGACGTCGAGTTTCACACAGAGTAAAGTGGGACCCAGACTCCCAGCATGAAACGTCCTGCACACGCGCCACGTAGACAAAAAGGGTGGTTTAGAGTGGTGACATCAGAATGTTGGCATGCGCAGGAGACACTCGCGGTCGTACTGTTCAGAGCAGTGGTTGGCATGCACAAGCGACAACAGTGGTAGTACTGTTCAGAGCAGTGGTTCGCATGCACCAGAGACAACAGTGGTCATACTGTTCAGGGCAGTGGTTCTCAGACTTTCCTGCAGAAGGGGTGGCAGCAGCAGCATGCGTGGACAGGTAAGTTGGGATTCAAAAGCCACTGCGGGAAGGCAAAGAACGTTACAGACTCAAGAGTGTTAGAGTGAGTGCAAACTTCCTCCCTCCCTTCTTCCCTTCCTTGCGTTGAGACTCAGGCAACCTCCAGCATCAGTGCGACAAGCGACGTTGCCCTTAGAGCACCTAAGAGGTTCTCTGCAAGTTCTACAGACCAGGTGCTGAAAACAGAGCTAAGGCATCCTTCAAGCTCGGTGGGTTTTGAGCTCGCGGTATTTTACGCAAGTCCAGGTAAGGGAAGCTAGACTTCATTTTCCATACAAGCCATAGTTTAGCTATTTCTGAAGTGAGGGCGACGTGGTCGCCAGTTTTCGTTTTCATCTTTGCAAAATGCTCTGTGCTATGTGTTTGGGCGACGTGGTCGCCGGTTTTAAATGCAGACTTCGAAATACCCTGTTTTTGAACTAGATCGCCGGTTTTGGCGTTGTTTACGAACTCCCTGTTTTTTATGTTGCTTTGAAACGGTATGAGATTTTAATGAGATGTTCGGAAATAAGAACCTTGGAGTGAGCTTTTGCTGTGATTGAAATCTTTCCTTTAAGTGTTATGAGATGTGTTGCATGATGTGAATGTGGATCGAGGCATAGTATTTTCAGGAAAGAAAATACCGTGTAAGATCGTATAGGATGTGCATTGATCGGTGATTCTTAATGAGATATCCTGACTCTGCTGAGATAATGGAATCCCATAGAGGAAGTTACTCAGTTGTGGAGAGTCGAAGGAGGTTCATAGGAATGGGTGAGTCGTGTGAAACAGAACGAGCTCGGCCTGTTCTATGGATTAACCCTGTCATACCGGGAGAACTATTGACATTGAGATTATATATGCGCATGCTGTGTGGATTCACAGCGACCTTGTGTGGATTTCACAGTCGTATGGTATGACAGGTGCAGATCTCTGAGTCTAATCAATGCATGAGTCTTCCGGAAGTAGTGTCAAGTGTCTTGTGTGCTGAGTCAGTGGTGGTCTGACATGTGAAATGAGGAACTTGAAATTGATAGACACTTGATACAGTTGTGAAATAGAATGACTCTGGAAATTATTGCGAAATGTGTGATTTCTGGGCGATCAGGTGAAGAGTATGAGAAACTTGATAACTTTACGTGAATATCTTGAAATTGTTTACCTTGATTTTATTTTAATTATCCTTATTTAAACTCTCTTTAAAATATCTAGCTTACCCTGCGTGTTTTGGTTCTGTGGCTGTTCTCTTAAAACTGTGATGATCGTGTATAACTTACACGGGAGCAGATGATCTTCCAGGAAGTAGAGCTCCTCAGTGAGTGGTCGCCGGAAGGAGATCGCCGGATTTCTGTTCTGGTAGCAGATCGGCTGTTTTGGGTCCTCCGATAGGAGATCGGCCTCGTCCGATAGGAGATCGGTCTCTTCCGATAGGAGATCGCCTGCTTTGTTTTTTTTTACTGTATTTTGTTTATGTTTCTGGAAAATTTGACCGAATTTGTATTAAACTCCCTGTGAGGAGAAACTACATTTCATATATATAATATTTTGTTCACTTCAATCTATTTATTACCTTTATTTTCATTATATACATTTGTATAGTAATTTGGCGGGATGTTACAACATTCATAGTTGTAATTGCATTGATAAATGAATATGTTAGCATTCTGACTATTATAAATGCAAAAGAATTGTCTAATTTCATAACCAAAGAGTTCAATCATCAAATTCAGAATTAATTGTAAACTAAGTCTTTCTTCATGAAATCACAAAACATAACAACAACTAAAATGATCATCATCATCGTCTGTGTTGTCGTCTGCAGACATACACAGACATGTCCTCGGTGGTTGATTGGGTTAGCATTAAGACTGTCTGTGTCCCTTCCCATGCAGGTGAAGCCTCGGTTAGATGACCATCATCTATAATCAACTATAAGGTGGATGCTATTCTTCTACAAAGACCCTACAAATATAAACAAATTACATTGATTGCAATTGAGCATGTATTATTTAAATAAGCAAGTAATAAGTTCTTACCATAGTCATCCCGAAGTTGTTAGTGCTTAATACTTGGAGAGTGCTCATATATCCATGATGCTAATAGCGTGACATACCCAGCTAAACTGTCTAGTATTTGTGATCCGGTCGGTCATCGGTAGTCGATGACGTCAGCAGCTGATGACGACGTGGGTCAGTCGCAGACTGACGTGTGGCACGAGAAAGCAGATGAACCAGGGTGGAGATCGTCCAAGAACGGCGATCAGTGGTCAGCTACCGAGTGACCACCACCAGAAGATCGGTTCCTACTTGAGCGCCTGGAAGCAGAGCGCGAGAACTGATGAAGCACCGATCAGTCATCAGTGCGTGCATTATGGTCAGTCATCGGTGCATGCATTGTGATCATTCATCGGTGCATGCAGAGCGATCAGTCATCGGTGCATGCAGAGTGATCAGTCATCGGGGGTTCCTTGTCAACACGTGTTAAACTGGGACCCAGGCTCCCAGCGAGAACGTTACTCAAAGACCTCGCCTGATTCCATAAGCAGAGCACGAAGACGTGAAGAAGCACATCGGTCATCGGTGTGTGTTGAGGTGACATCGGCCGCGCGATGTGAACAACGCAATCGATGATCAGTATAGCGCCCAGAGGCAGTGAATGGCCTTACTCGCGAGACGACCACACATGAAGATGAGAAGACGCAGTTAAGTGCAGAATCCTGCTGGGACGAGAAGCCATCAAGGTTAGAGTCTCCCAGTGGGGTTGCATGTCTGCCACGTGGATGGTGAAGATGTTCCCAGAGAATAGGTAGGGCAGATAGGCACAGAAGTCGAGGGGTGCAGAGGTACCCACGCGGCTTCCGCTGTCAGGCTTGGCACTCAAGTGAAGAAGGTTGGCACGCAAGGTAGCCCTGGGGAGTGGAAACGACAGTGCAGGGTAATTAAGTGGCCTAGAGGTAGCCTGTAGGGGCTACACGGGTTTATATGAGGAAGAAGAACACCGAAACGAGGTATGCAATCTTTCCCTCAGATTACACAACACAAATCCAAGGGCACTCAGTTTTCGAATCAAAGAGGACTGAGGGCACACACACACGGTCTCACACAGAGAGATCTGAGAGAGACTTTTTGGTGTTCCCGTTGCCTGACTTGAGCGTCAGAGCTACAACGGCCGCTAGAGGCGCCGTCTGTGTGTTTTGTAGGCACCGTTAGGAGTCCCGTCGAAGGTTCCTGGAGCCTCCTCGCAGAACGCACAGCAGTTAGAAAGTCAAACGAAGGAGTGACGAGGCATTCTCCCCACGCTCGAGTCAGCGGCGAGATCATTTGGCGCCCACCGTGGGGCACGAAGTAAAACGAAGCCCCCATACACAAGAACGAGAGTGGAAATCGCACAGATGAGTAGAAGAACCAGACAAACGACACCTCCACCACCTGTTGGTGAAGGAACTGTGACCATGGCGCAGGTCATGGGGATGATGCGCGCGTTGCAGGATAGCGTCACGGCATCGAGAGTTGAGCAAGAGAAGATGCATGCAGAGCTGACTGCATCGCATAGCAGGAACGAAGAGCTGAACCGCGTGAACGAGGAGTTGCATAGGGAATTGCAGGCGCAGAGTGAGCGCGTATTCGAAGACAGAACGTCGATGCCGCCGTCGCCCCCTAGAGCATTTCCTATGCCCTTCTCCCCCGAGATCATGAACACGGTGGTGCCCCCCAACCTAGTGGGAGTGAAGGCGTCGTTCACGGGGGTGGAAGACCCAGAAGCACATTTGACAGCCTTCCACACTCAAATGATGCTGTCTGGAGGTTCAGACGCAGTATACTGCAAAATGTTTATGAGCACGCTGAGCGGAGTGGCTATGGAGTGGTTCGTGAGCTTGCCGGAGGGCCGCATAACCTCCTTCCATCAGTTCTCAAAGCTATTCACGGAGTAGTATATAGTCAACAGAGCGCCGCCGGTGGTGACTTACGACTTGTTCGACATGCGCCAGTACCAGGGGGAGTCGCTGAAGGACTTCCTCAACCGTTTCGCTGCGCAGGTGGTGAGATTGCCCAGCAAGGACGAGAACATGTTAGTGCACGCGTTCAAGAAAGGCGTGCTGCCTGGTCCTTTCAGTGAATCCCTCATCAGGAGCCACCCCGCCACTTTTGCTAAGATCCGGCGACGAGCGGTGGCGCACATAGTAGCAGAGACGGAGGTCTCTGAGAAGAGAGGCAGCACTGTGCCGACGAAGCCGCGCAGAGGTCAGGGGAAGCAACAGCAGCAGGTGCGGGTGTATGAGACCAGGGAGGAGAGGAAGGCACAGGGAAGGCCTCGTCCATATGCACCCAGGAAGGACCAGCGTGCAAGGGAGAACAACATACCCCCTAGGTATGATTTCGTGATAGAGTTGGCAGAGCTGATCGCCATCCCTGCCGTGGCTGCAAGACTCCGAGTACCAGAGAAAACTGACATGGTACTTGGAAAGAGGAAGGACAAGTGGTGTGAGTTCCATCAGGCTTATGGACACACACTCCACACATGCCTGGCGTTGGGGCGTCAACTTGCTGGGTTGGTGAAGGCAGGACTCCTGACCGATTACTTGCGAGGGACACAAGGTGATCGCCCTTCGGGGTCCCAGGCAGGTGATCAGCAACATGAAATCCCTGTGCTCGGGGAAATCAGATGATAAAAGGTGCCACACTGGGGGGGCTCCCAGGTAGCTCAGGTGGGAGCTGAAGCAGAGGGCATGATCGCCCCTCATGAGTAAAGCATCCCAGGTCGGTCATCGCCCATCCAGAGTAGATGAATCGTTGGAGAACGGAGCTTATCATCTGGAGACCCTGGGTGGAGCAGCTATCGCCGAGACGTGGAACGGTACACATTTGAAAGTTCCACTTTAGTTAAGTTGTAAAGTAGATGCGTTCTTGCACTGCACACTCAATGTATATACTGTAAATAGTTGAGCAAATCAGGGGGCACTCTTTTCCCTGATGAGGGTTTTTAACGAGGCCACCCAATAAAAAAGATTTCAGTATGTCAAGTGTGCACATGTTTCACAGTTCAAGTTCCGCTTGCCCCAGATGCAAGTCCAAGGGATCGGTTGGAGCCTGCTCGCCCCAGGCGCGAGTACGGACCACTGACCTATGTTCTCCTCACCCCAGGAGTGAGTGCAGGTGGCCAAAGTTTGGGAACTCAGGAGTTCTAAGAAAACCAAGAGAGGGAAAGGGAAGATTTCGAGAAACGTCCAAGAGGAATCAGACCCAAAGGTCGATGACCTCGGGGCAAGCAAGAGGGGTCAACAAGTAAAACTCTTCTTCCCCGTAACAAGACATCACCGTCGCGTTTAAGCACCAAGAAGCAGAGCTCGATCAGTCATCGGTGCACCCAAAGCAAGATCAGCCGTCGGTGCATGTCGGGAGTAAGTACTTGGTCGGTGCATTGGTCATCGGGGTCGTGCTAACACGTGTTAAGCTGGGACCCAGGTTCCCAGCGAGAACGTTACGCACGCACCTCGCATGATTCCAGAAGAAGGTTGGTCATCGGGGTCGTGCTAACACGTGTTAAGCTGGGACCCAGGTTCCCAGCGAGAGCGTTACGCACGCACCTCGCATGATTCCAGAAGAAGGTTGATCATCGGGGTCTTGTTAACACGTGTTAAGCTGGGACCCAGGCTCCCAGCGAGAGCGTTATGCATGCACCCCGCATGATTCCAAACCAGAAGAAGAGAAGTTGCCCACTCAAAGGGCGTGCGGTGATACCATGCAGGCAGGGATGCGCCTGGCGAGTGCGCTTAGACAGCCACCCCTGGTGCTCCCCTGGGAGCATGCACCCACTCAGTGAAGAAAGCCCTCTTCCTCTGCTTTTTACAGCAAGGTTGAGGCGAGAGAAAGTCCTCACCCTCGACTTTGAACAGCAGGGTGCAGGCAGAGAAAGCCCCCTTCCTCTGCTTTGTACAGCAAGGTTGAGGCGAGAGAAGTCCTCTTCCTCTGCTTCTTACAGCAAGGTTGAGGCAAGAGAACCAAGTCCTTCTCCTCTGCTTCATACAGCAAGGTTAAGGCAACAGAAAATGTCCTCACCCTCGACTTTATACAGCGGGGTGCAGGCAGAGAAAGTCCTCACCCTCGACTTTGAACAGCAGGGTGCAGGCAGAGAAAGCCCTCTTCCTCTGCTTTGTACAGCAAGGTTGAGGCGAGAGAAGTCCTCTTCCTCTGCTTCTTACAGCAAGGTTGAGGCAAGAGAACCAAGTCCTTCTCCTCTGCTTCATACAGCAAGGTTAAGGCAACAGAAAAAGTCCTCACCCTCGACTTTATACAGCGGGGTGCAGGCAGAGAAAAGTCCTCTACCTCTGCTTTTTACAGCAAGGTTGAGGCGAGAGAAAGTCCTCGCCCTCGACTTTGTACAGCGGGGTGCAGGCGAAAGGAAGTCCTCACCCTCGACTTTATGCAGCGAGGTGCAGGCAGAAGAAGTCCTCACCCTCGACTTTGTACAGCGGGGTGCAGGCAGAGAAAGTCCTCTTCCTCTGCTTCTTGCGGCAAGGTTGAGGCAAAGGAACCAAGTCCTTATCCTCTGCTTCATACAGCAAGGTTAAGACTGCAGAGAAAGTCCTCACCTCGACTTTATACAGCGAGGCTGAGGCGAGATAAAAGGTCCTCACCTCGACTTGTTACAGCGAGGCTGGGGTGAGAGGAGAAAGACCTCACCTCAACTTCCTACAGCGAGGCTAAGGCAAGAGGGGTCATCAAGAAGCAGTCCTCTTCCCCAAAACACAAGCATCACCTTCAGAGGTCGGGTCCTCTATGCACTTAGCGCTGGAGTGACACGGAAGTAATGCGAAGCCTGAAGCGCGATGACTGATCGGTGATGCGCTAACATGCTAGTCGGTGGTCGGTAGCAAAGCTCTTAGTATGAAAGCTTGCCCAAACAAGCTCTTGGACGATCAGTCAAAGCATTTAGACGCCATCAGGTCCGTCATCCAACATGAACTTATGCATAAAAGATTTATATACAAGTTTGTAGCAGCAAGAAAAATTACACAAAAGGTGAAGTGGCAAAGGAAGAAGCTCAAGGAGGAGGAATGAGCCTGCCACCGGCCACTGAATGGTGGAGGCTAGGTTGGGTAGAGTCTGAGTCTGGCAGGATGCAGTGAACCTGCTGCAAGCCCGTGGAACCCACCTATCAGAACCTCGGCACCAACAGCCATGGTCTCAGGTACATCAGCTTCGAGCTCCTTCTTCTCTTTGGCAACGAAGACCACTTAGTCTCTTCGCTGAGAACAAGTTCACAGCTCAAGACTAGGGGGCTTGTGATCCGGTCGGTCATCGGTAGTCGATGACGTCAGCAGCTGATGATGACGTGGGTCAGTCGCAGACTGACGCGTGGCACGAGAAAGCAGATGAACCAGGGTGGAGATCGTCCAAGAACGGCGATCAGTGGTCAGCTACCGAGTGACCACCACCAGAAGATCGGTTCCTACTTGAGCGCCTGGAAGCAGAGTGCGAGAACTGACGAAGCACCGATCAGTCATTGGTGCGTGCATTATGGTCAGTCATCGGTGCATGCATTGTGATCAGTCATCGGTGCATGCAGAGCGATCAGTCATCGGTGCATGCAGAGTGATCAGTCGCCGGGGGTTCCTTGTCAACACGTGTTAAACTGGGACCCAGGCTCCCAGCGAGAACGTTACTCAAAGACCTCGCCTGATTCCATAAGCAGAGCACGAAGACGTGAAGAAGCACATCGGTCATCGGTGTGTGTTGAGGTGACATCGGTCGCGCGATGTGAACAACGCAATCGATGATCAGTATAGCGCCCAGAGGTAGTGAATGGCCTTAGTCGCGAGACGACCACGCATGAAGATGAGAAGACGCAGTTAAGTGCAGAATCCTGTTGGGACGAGAAGCCATCAAGGTTAGAGTCTCCCAGTGGGGTTGCATGTCTGCCACGTGGATGGTGAAGATGTTCCCAGAGAATAGGTAGGGCAGATAGGCACAGAAGTCGAGGGGTGCAGAGGTACCCACGCGGCTTCCGCTATCAGGCTTGGCACTCAAGTGAAGAAGGCTGGCACGCAAGGTAGCCCTGGGGAGTGGAAACGACAGTGCAGGGTAATTAAGTGGCCTAGAGGTAGCCTGTAGGGGCTACACGGGTTTATATGAGGAAGAAGAACACCGAAACGAGGTATGTAATCTTTACCTCAGATTACACAACACAAATCCAAGGGCACTCAGTTTTCGAATCAAAGAGGACTGAGGGCACACACACACGGTCTCACACAGAGAGATCTGAGAGAGACTTTTTGGTGTTCCCGTTGCCTGACTTGAGCGTCGGAGCTACAACGGCCGCTAGAGGCGCCGTCTGTGTGTTTTGCAGGCACCGTTCGGAGTCCCGTCGAAGGTTCCTGGAGCCTCCTCGCAGAACGCACAGCAGTTAGAAAGTCAAACGAAGGAGTGACGAGGCATTCTCCCCACGCTCGAGTCAGCGGCGAGATCAATTTGCATAGGAACCATCTCCCAACTGCTCATACACATGGGTCAAAGCAGCTGCTGCCCACGAGTATCCTCCGGTGTGCCTTATGTGTACAAATAATCACAAGTATGATACATTAACCGATGTAGCACTCTTATCTGTAAAGATGGTGCAACCTACTAGGTGTAGCAAATATGCCCGTGCAGCTATAGTCCATTGTCTCCTGGTACATGCGTCCTCAGACATCTCCCTCAACCAGCTTAGACGCACATGTCCACCTCGATAATGACGAGTCTTAGCAGTTGCTACTCCCCGATCTACATGAAGTGAATTAACAAGCTAATCGGTCGTCGCAACAGCATCCAAGCTCGGGTACGTGTAAAATTGTTTGATAATTGGGAGGTGCAACAAATTCGACGCATCGTCCAATGTGATGGTTGACTCACCTACCGGTAGATGAAAGGAATTTGTCTCTATGTGCGACCTTTCTACAAAGGCACACAACAATCCTTTGCCTATCATGTCATAGCTTGCCCCAACAAGTTCAGCTAAACCTGACAACTCCATTGCAAGTAGTATCCGAGGATGAGGAGCACCCATCTTATTCATTTTTTGGCCATGAGACACCAATTTTAACTCTCCTCGATCCTAATTTAACCAACCAAAATAATATAAAATATACAATTTAATCAACGAAAATCATATCAAATTAATAGTGAACAAGTATCATATCACAACATATTACTTACCAAACCATTCCATAATTGCATGGCCACATGGTCTTCATAACATGTCAACAGTGTCCCATCCCATGGACCTCCAAGATAACCTTCACCTTTTACTTCAGGTGCATCTTCATGCTCCACCTCCATTTGGGGTTCAGCTTCTTCAAGTTCAACATGTTCTGCATCTTCATGTTCAACATGTTCTTCATCTTCATTAACATGTCTTCTTCTTCTTCTAATAGAGGTTGTGGGATGTAGACGATCACCTTGTGAACCTCCTCCCTTAGTCTTCACCATTTCTGTTCAATCACGCCATTCAAGTTAAACCAAATTACAAACTAATGAATAAGATGTTGAACCAATATTAAAAGAAGAAAAAAAAAAGCTCATTACAAATCATATACGAAGTCCATAAGAATAAAAGAATATTTAAACCAGAATAAAATAACATTCTAAATAAACATTCAATTAAATATAATAATTTGTGAAGTAATAAAATTAGAATATAATTGAGTAATAGCGGTGAGGTGAGAGGGATTTAAATATTGTATCTAAGATCACATCATAGATTAAAATCTTCTTGTAAGAGCTTAACAAAAATAGTAATGGTGTGGGACGTTGCATTTGATATGATCCAATTAAATAAAATGCATTTTGGAAGAAATTGGATGTTCCAATTGTATACATTCATATTATACCTTTTTATTATTTTTAAATGCTCTCTAAATATTTAACGCTACTTTTTATTATCCATCATACTTATATCCCACTAGAACACTTAGATTCGAAGATAGAAAAAATCTTAGGATGAAATTATATATGTTGAAGAAAGGATGACTATAAAAACACAAATCCGAATCCACAAATCCAGAACCTTCCCGGATCCATAAATCCGGAATGTTCCCAGAACCACAAATCCTGGATTTTACCAAAAACTTAAATTCGGGATTTTACCGAAAGCTTAAATCTGGGATTTTACCGAAAGCTTAAATCCAGGATTTTGCTGTCTTTTGTGATCTGTAATTCTACCAGATTCTATAATCTGGAATGTGAGAAAGCACTTACGGAAACATAAATCCATAAAAAAACAGATATGTAATTCCAAAAACAAATAAATTTACTTACCTTTGCCAAGAGCACTCTAAATCACCAAGAAAAAATGTGTAAGATTGAAAGGCGAATGATTTGGAGGTGCCGCTGCAAGTAGAACATGAAAGACATGACTGCGCAATCTGAGAGCATCTTTTCCTGTGTCTCTATAGGATTTTTTTGGGTTAAGGATATTTTTGGAATTTTAAAAACTAATAAGGGCAATTTAGTCTTTAAATAAGAGTGTGGGGTGCAGAAAGAAAAACGTTGGGGTGCAGGAAAAAACTGCCTTATTTGTTAGTCAAAATCTTACTTAAAAAAACTTACAAGAATAAAAACCTGATAAAGAAAAAATATACATTATTTCAAATCAAATGTGTTATGTTACAAGTTATCAAAATCAATTTGTCAAACAATTTTTCTTGCATCTTGTAATCCATTCTACAAGGATTTGGAGTATCCTCCAAATCGAATTGAAAATGTTGGAATATAATAATTGGTTTTAGTGACGGTACTGTTTAGAACCTATAATCAATAGATCAAAGTTTTCTAGTGGTTATATTATAATTCTTATTATATTATTATTACTATAATTCTTATTATATTATTATTATTATTACTTTTATAATTATAATTATTATTATTACAATTAATGTTAATATTATTTTAATTATTATTAATATTATTATTGTAATTATTAGTAATATTATTGTTTTTGCCGTTTGACTTGGCCGCCGGTTGAGTCTGATGACTGGTTCGGGCTCCGCCTAACTTCGCTAGAATCTATGCCTCCCTTGGTTGTTAAAATGCAATTCCTGTAAAGACAGAGGGCGCCCTTACGGCTGGTCACTCTCTGATGCTCAAGTTAGTAAGGGTTTGCAAAAGCAACAATAAATCTCAGTTTAGTGTGCAAAAACAACGTACCTCATCTGGGAGCCTCACGTCCCTTTTATAGGCACATTATCAACATACCACGACTTCCCCCTGAGAGAAGAAAATAACAACAGAAAATAAACACATTTATCTTCTATCTTTAACAAAAGAAATAACCTACCATGGGCACCAGTCCTCTTTAGGTGCTAACTGCAGGCATACATTCTATTTCTCATATTCATCCTTATCTTCTTTAGGGTCAATAACAGCTTATCAACAAGCCTTTAAGTAATCGAAATATTTCAACAAATATATCAACAACTATGATAAATATATCAACAATTATACAATAGAGATATATGAATAATTATTCTGTAAAGATATGTTAACAATAATATCATAAAACCTATCGTATATATCTTAAACACGGAAATAAAGGAATATCCCATACCGTAACCTTGCTGCGCACTTTGGGCCCTTTAACTATGTTGGGCTAACCACGTAGACACCAACTCGGCCCAACGCCGAGATGACCTCTACCCTTCCGAGAACCGAGCTAATACTCATACCTGCCAGATTGTCGAGTTCTGTGCAGTACACAAGCCCCCCAAGCTCGAGCTGGACTTGGCTAGTCGAAGAGTCTACTGAGGTCTTTCTGACAACTTGATGTGATTGTTTCCCTGGGGTAGTTGAGGCGCGTCATACGAAACGTTCTTGAAAAGACATTTTGGTGACACACGATCCTATGCTCACACGTGGCGCAATCTCATAGGAGAGGGAAACCCTTGCATTTCAAATTCCCCTCACTCTTAAACCCTCATTTGGAAACACTATTCCATCACACCAAAAACTGTGAACCCCTTCCTTTGCCCATTTTCGCTTGCACTCATCGTTTCCTCCAAAGTTATTCCTTCCTCGATCATCTAAAGTTACTTCCTTTTTCTGTCCTCATTTATATGCTGACTTAATTTTCGTTCTGCCTGATTCTACCGTTCTGGTATGAAAATATGTCTGTTCATTGATTATCGTGTGACCTTCGTATATCTGTATATTTTATTTTTCTGTTATGCTTCAGATTGCTTATTTTGCTTGTCGTGTTAGGTCTGAGTAGTTCTATTTTGTGTGACTGTGTATAGATGCAATCTACTCCAGATTATAAATCCTTCTACCCATGGCCACCTTTAAACCTCTTCTTTGAAACCACCTCCTATACCTCCCATGAAAAGCATGTAACCCTTAGGAAGAGTGGTTGCCATTTCGGTAGGGAAGATGACTGGATTCATCTAGACCCTTGTAGCGTAGGTGAGCCAATTTGTTGTGATGAGTCAATATCCCCTGGTAAGCCTTTCTGCTATTTCTACGCCATCGTATTTAAAAAAGTTCTTCTCCGTCTCCCTCTTTCCATGTTTGAAAAGGAACATCTGATCGAGCTCAATGTAGCTCCCGCCCAGCTACACCCTAATAGTTGGGCGTTTGTCCGTGCCTTTTCCATTCTCTGCGACCAACTCGGCATCTCACCTTCTGTGGATATCTTCCTTTAATTTTTTTACGCCAAGAAGTTAAGTCGCCAACTCTGGGTATCCCTGAACGGTGTTCCTGGAAGAGGAATCCTCACCCTTTTCCAGTCTTCCTATAAAAGCTTCAAGGGTCATTTCATAAAAATCTGTACAAGCAATAGACACCCCGACCTTCTTAATGGGTATCCGCTTTACTGGACCCAAAAGCCCACTTCCAACGTCACTTGCCATTTGGAAAACCTATCTTTTGCTGACCAAGAAGTCTGCAAGTTCTTGTATGGCCTTCACGTTATCTTTGACACAGCCTTCTATATCGCTAACGAGTTCCTGCCAAATTCCCTGAAGAAATATATTGGTATAATTTTCACTTCCTAGCTTTTATAAAACATGCTTTCTTCGTCATATCTTTCTGAATGTGATTCTTCCTTTGCAGAGAAAATGTTGGTGCGTTTCAACAAAGAAGACCTGTTGAATATGGCCAAGAAAGCGAAAGTCGCCAGCCAGATGCCTCTGAAGGCGGTGTGGCTCCTCCCTCTCCCTCAACCGACAATGAAGACACCTCAGGTTTTGTTTTTACCTGAAAATGAGGCAGAGGAGGACCAGGCAACTCGGTGCACCTCCCATCGCAGGGCCACACTGCCTCCAACCCGGTTTCACCCCTGGACACCCCACCTTCGACGCCTCATCCTAAAGGAGGCGCTGAGAGCTCTAGGAGGAAGGGGTTGTGGGATGATGACTTGGATGTCGTCTCCTTCCTAGAGGACTCGATGAGGTGTCCCGAGTATGAGGACAGGATGGGAATCCGAGGGGTTAACCATCTTCTTTAAGACATTCTTAGGCAGTTGGGGCAGGCTGTGGTTACCGGCTACTTTGCGGTGAAAAAGTCGCGCACTGAGGAATCCGCCGCTGAGGTACACATTCAAGAGAATCAGGATCTTCAACGAAAGGTTGCCCACCTTGAGCAAGATATCCAGAACCTTCATGCTTTGAACCGGTGAACCGAACAGCTCCTAGCCGACAAGACTAAAGAAGTTACCGAACAAGCCCTGAATCAACAAGAAGAGCTTGCCCAAAAAGAGAGGTTTTTTGCTGAAGAGGTGGAGGTCTTCAAGGGTAAAGCTACTCAAGCACTCATGGTGGGATTTGATGTTGCCATTGAGCTGGTCTCCAGCCTCTACCCGGACATGACTTTACCCAACTTGGTCCAGGCAAACAAGTCGTAGATGGACAAGTTGTACATAAATAGTCATTTTAACTTCTTGTAATTATCAACTATTTGTCTTTTCTGAACACTGTCTTTAATATTATGTTTCGTTGTCTATCGTATATGTCTTTGCATCTTTGCATACTCGTTTCAACGTTAATTACTTGTTACCACCATAGTAATTTAAGCTAACACCGGCATGCACTAGTGTAACTACCATCACGCATATATATATGTAAAGAGTTTGAATCTAGATAGGGAACTAACCTCGACTAGGCATTTGAATACTTTACCTGAGCCCTCAGGTACTCATCAAGCATTTTAGGCCTCGACTTGTCATGTATCACCTTCCGCTAATCTCGGTGCTAGCAAAATGCCATAGGTAAGATCACTTCATTTTCATACCGAGTTTATCTGTCCTTCCCTCGGATGAGTCAACTACATACTCCCTCTTCTTCCTAGAGCGCTTTAAGTTCGGGTGAGCATTCTCACGCCGACTTAACTCAACTATGTTAGGGAACCTCTGTGCCATTACCTACCCCACAGAGCGTTTAAGCTCGGGTGAACACTCTCACACCGACTTAACCCGACTATGTTAGGGCACTTCTGTGCCATCACTTATCCCACAGAGCGCTTAAGCTTGGGTGAATACTCTCATGCCGACTTAACCCGACTGTCTTAAGGCACTTCTGTGCCATCACTTATCCCATAGAGCGTTTAAGCTCGGGTGAACACTCTCACGCCGACTTAACCCGACTGTGTTGGGCACTTCTGTGCCATCACTAATCCCATAGAGCTTTTAAGCTCGGGTGAACACTCTCATGCCAACTTAACCTGATTGTGTTAGGGCACTTCTGTGCCATCACTTATCCCACAGAGCGCTTAAGCTCGGGTGAACACTCTCACGCCGACTTAACCCGACTATGTTAGGGCACTTTTTGTGCCATCACTTATCCCACAAAGCACTTAAGCTCGAGTGAACACTCTCACGCTGACTTAACCTGACTGTGTTAGGGAACTTCTGTGCCATCACTTATCCCATAGAGTGCTTAATCTCGGGTGAATGTTCTCACTCCAACTTAACCCGACTGTGTTGGTTAGGATCGATTCCCTATTGCCGTTTTATTCGTAGGGCGACTTTAGTCGACTTACCTGCCAGTTATATTTATTCACAACGGTGACCCCTTCTTGAGGAACTTTCCCAGAAGGGTCATCAGATAACATATAAAATGATGATGCAATATAAACCTCTATTTATTTTGGGGGCCTCATTAAAAAAACCCCTTTCAGGGAAAAAGAGCGTCACTCCTTATAATCACATTGTTCAACGATTACATAAGCTAAAATAAAACTTGAGGTTTGCAGCATTCCAAGTTCTCGGGATGGGTCCCCCTTCAAGGGTCTCCAATCTGTACACACCATTCCCAAGTACCTAAACTACGCGGAAGGGTCTTGTCCACTTAGGGGACAACTTGTTCTCCAATTGGTAAGGATGGGCCTTTCGCATATCCAAGTCGGCTATCTGGAACTGTCTCGATCTAACCTTAGTCTTTTGTCTCAACTTGACCCTCCTCTTCAGCACTTCTGATTTGACTCGGGCCTGTTCTCGGGCTTCGTCTAACAAGTCCAGGTTCACTCTTCTTCCTTCATTGGATTCTTCTGCAATGAAATTCTGGAAGCGGGGAGAATTTTCTTGAATCTCCACTAGGATCACAGCATCCGATCCATACACCAAACTAAAAGGGTCTCCCTATTAGTTGACTGAGGTGTGGTATAGTAAGACCATAGAATCCTGGGAACTTCCTCTGCCCATGTTCCCTTTGTTAGAGTTAAGCAGGGTCTGAAGATCAAGAGGGGAGGGGTGGATTGATCTTTTAAAATTTTTGCAACAGGAACTAACTTCTGTTTAACAGAGATTAAAAGAACAGATTGATTTCAAACAAAACAGATTTATTTTTCAAATTACCTTTGTACAAGCAGAACTTGAAAACAGATTGATTTTAAGCAAAACAGATTTATTTTTCCAAATCACCTTCGTACAATCAGAACTTAATCAAACAAGATTTTACTCAATTAGAAGGAACAACAGAACACACTTGTTCAGATATTTGCAAGAAGGTTTCAACCAAGAGAAGAACAATTCTTATTAAACCCAGAATTAACAGATTCAATTTCACATGAACAGATTTATTTTGGACAGTTATCAATTCAAATTCCAGAAATAAGTGCAAGGAAGGAAAGAAGATTGCACACAAGTTTTTATAGTGGTTCACTCATCAAGAGCTACATCCAGTTCACCTTACACCAAGGTGAAATCCACTAAACACATACAACAATTACAGCATATACAGCAGTTCTTGAAACCTACAAGAACACTCACATACAAGGCTGAAAAACACCTATTTCAGCACACCTTGCACTCCAAGAAACCCTATCAAGGAGTGACTAACACTCACACCTTTACAACAAATGAGAAAGGAAAAATTACACCTGAAAAGAAGATGCAAGAACTCAAACCAGTAGTTCAATCTGCTGCAGAAACTGTACCAGCACCCTTCACAAGGCTCCAAGATTTTCTAGACCAAGCACACTTAAAACCTCTCTTGAAAACCTTTCACAAAAGTGTTTTGATCCTTCTTCTCTTTCAGAACTTGTTTGACCTCATTTGAAAACATGATTGCTCAGTGTGTTTTTTTGAGAGAGAGAGACCTTTGCCTTTTAAAGAAATCATATTCTAACTGTTTTTCAAAAACCAGTTCAAAACAGTTTGGGAAACAACGGATTCTGTGCACATCTTAACAGATTTATTTTCTGAAAGGCTCCCAACTCAGTTAACTGAAATAACTGAATTGACTTCCCTTTGGTGCCCTAACAGAATATCGAAAAAAACTTTTAATTACCCTAAGTGCTTGATCTAAGCTTGCTTTGGCAACTGGAACAGATTATCCCGATGACCGTTGACCGATCGTGCCACATTACTTCCCCAATGACCGATGACCGATCGTACCACATTACTTCCCTAATGACCGATGACCGATTGGTTCGTCATTACTTCCTCAATCACCGATGACCGATTGGTTCGTCATTACTTCCCCAATGACCGATGACCGATTGGTTCCTCATTACTTCCACAATGACCGAAGGCAACTTTATAACATCCTAAGCCAAAATTCACTTAAGACTTATTACAAACTATAAAGCACCAAAGCAATTTTCTTCATCAAACACACTTTAAGCCAAGGTTGGGAAGAAGCTTCCTTCAGCTTCAACACCCTTTGCCTTCTCCAACCTCCTTTTCAATCCTCTAAGAAGGACCCTGTTGGCTGATTCTACCTAACCATTCGTTTGGGGATGTTCAATCGAAGCAAATACCTGCTTTATTCCAAGCTCGGTACACAGCTTGCCCAGTTGTTGGTTGGCGAACTGCGTTCCGTTGTCGAACACCAAATTCCTGGGGATTCCAAAGCGACACACTATGTTCTTCCACACAAAGTGTTGTACCTTGTGGGCGGTGATCTGTGCAATAGGTTCAGCTTCAATCCACTTTGTGAAATATTCAATGGCCACCACAAGATATTTCATCTGGCGTATGGCAAGAGGGAAAGGGCTGAGAATGTCTATTCCCCAAGTGTGGAATGGCCAAGGGCTGTAGATCGACCGCAGCTCTTCAGCTGGGGCATGGTGCCAGTCTGCATGTTTCTGACACTATTCACATTTCTGGGCATACCTTTTACAGTCTTCTTTAACAGTAGGCCAGTAGTATCCAGCTCGGATGACTTTCAACGCAAGTGCCCGACCGCCAATGTGACTTCCATAGATGCCCTCGTGCAGCTCCTCCATCACGCGGACACATTGTACTCTGTTGATACAGGCAAGGGCGGGGCGAGCATAGCCATGATGGAACAACATTCCGTCGATTAAGGTGTACTTCCTTGCATTCTTCTTGACTGCTTTTGCTTCAGCGAGTTCTTCTGGCAATAGGTCGTTCGCCAAATACCTCTGGTACGTGGTAACCCAACTTTTAACTCCATCACCTTCCGAGATCACCATTACCTCGACCTCTTGTGTGATGTGAATTCAAGAACATAAGATGAAAGGTTCTTGACATTCTTAGGAAACATCTTGAATTGGATCAATGTTCTAAGTCAAGAACTCACCAAAACTAATGCCAAAACACAAACTCATATGGAAGTTCCAATTATTGTCAAATTGAACCGAACAAAGATGAAATTAAAGGCAAGGAAACTGAATATAAGTGTTGGAAAAGAAGAACAAGCTGCTGGAAACACAAATCAACCGAACAATCACACAAGAACACAAGCTAAGACATGAAAATTAAAAAAGAAGGAAGAAAGGAGAAGAGAATGCTCATGAAGATGGAGGTATGGTTGGATGATCACGCCACTAAGAGGATGAAGGCTCCTAGATGAGTGTGCAAGCCGCCACTTGAGGTAACCATTGAACCTTCAAGATAAGACTAGTGAAGAAGATGCAAAGCTCTCCAATGCTCACTCACAAATTGAATATAGTTTCTCTAATTCAAAATTCAAATCTGAAAAATACAAGGGCAGCACCTTAATTTATAGTGTGAAGGTGCTGAAATGCAAGCTAAATGAATTCAAAAATTCCCCCCAAATTCAAATGAAAATGGTGCCTAAACAAGTCATGAGGAAGGTGTGACTTCTTCTTTCACTTTGGCACCTCCTATTTTAACTCCTACACCTATTTACTAACGCACCCCCTCCTAATGCTCCTAACTAAAGACCTAAAGATGCTTTAACACAAGAGGTTTCTCATGTTTTCCTCTAAGCATCCTCACACAATGAAATTACAAAAAGGGAAAATAAACGTCCCCTTGCTCCTAAAGCTTTGAACATGCTTCTTGTGAGCCTTTGAGGTTGACTTTGATCTCCATGAACGTCCTCAACCTCTTCTTCTTCGGGATGATTGGCCTCCATGTCCTCTTGAGCTTGATCTCCATCATACTCCCCGAGTTGGAGAGAATTCGACCACGAATTCTGGAGACCTACAAAAAAAGGAGTTAGATCGCTGATATCAAAAGTATGACTACCTAAGAATGTATCAGGCATATCTAACTCATAAGCATTGTCATTAATCCTCTTGAGGATTTGGAAAGGTCCATCTCCTCGAGGCATAAGTTTGGACTTCCTTTGAGTAGGAAAACGATCCTTCCTCAAATGAAGCCAAACCCAATCACCCTCATTAAAGACCAATGTTGTTCTCCTTTTGTTGGCAAGTTTCACATACTTGCCAACCTTCTTCTCAATTCTCTTCTTGATGTCTTAATGCAAAGTTTTCACAAAAGAAGCCTTTTCATCACCATCTTTGCACAAGACATCCTCAAGAAGGGGAATAGAAAGAAGATCAAGAGGTGTTAAGGGATTAAACCCATAGACAACCTCAAAAGGAGAATGAGAGGTGGTAGAATGTACTACACGGTTATAAGCAAACTCAACATGAGGCAGTAAATTCTCCCACACTCTAGGGTTTCCCGAAATAAAGCATCTCAATAGTTGGCCCAATGTTCTATTAACCACTTCAGTTTGACCATCAGTTTGTGGGTGACAAGTGGTAGAAAATAAAAGCTTAGTACCAAGCTTGCCCCACAAGGTCTTCCAAAAATGGCTTAAGAACTTTGGGTCTCTATCAGACACAATAGTCCTAGGTATTCCATGCAAGCGAACCACTTCTTGGAAGAAGAGGTTTGCTATATGACATGCATCATCCACTTTGTGGCAAGGAATAAAGTGAGCCATCTTTGAAAAACGATCCACTACCACAAAAATGGAGTCCTTTCCCTTTGATGTCTTGGGTAATCCTAAGATGAAATCCATAGAAATATCAACACAAGGCATTGAAGGGATAGGAAGGGGAGTATACAATCCATGGGGATGCATCCTAGATTTAGCTTTGCGGCAAGCTATGCATTTATCACACAAACTATGAACATGTTTATGCATATGAGGCCAAAAGAAATGTTCATGCAACACATCCAAAGTTTTAGCAACCCCAAAATGTCCCATCAAACCCCCTTTATGTGCTTCTCTAACAAGAGATGATCTAATAGAACCATGAGGAACATAAAGACGTTTTCCTTTAAAAAGAAATCCATTTTGTATAAAAAAATCTTTATGTCCTCCCTTAAGACACTCTTGAAAGATTTAAGAAAAATCACGGTCATCATGATAAAGATCCTTAATGTGATCAAAGCCAAGAAATTGAGATCCCAAAATGTTTAGCAAAGTATATCTTCTAGAAAGTGCATCCGCCACAATGTTTACTTTGCCTTGCTTGTGCTTGATCACATAAGGAAATTGCTCAAGGAATTCTACCCATTTGGCATGCCTCTTGTTGAGCTTGTTTTGGCTTTTCAAATATTTAAGAGATTCATGATCACTATGGATCACAAACTCTTTAGGAAAAAGATAATGTTGCCAAGTATGCAAAGCTCTAACAAGTGCATATAACTCTTTATCATAGGTAGAATAGTTGAGATGACTACCTTTCAATTTCTCACTAAAATAGACTATGGGGTGGCTCTCTTGAAGGAGGACAGCCCCAATGCCTATATTGGAAGCATCACACTCTATCTCAAATGTCTTAGTGAAATTAGGAAGGGCCAATATGGGAGCATTAGTCAATCTTTCTTTTAAAATCTCCAAAGCTTTTTGTTGTGCTTCTCCCCATTGAAAGACCACATCTTTTTTCACTATGTCAGTGAGTGGTGCGGCAATTGTACCAAAGTTAGGTACAAAGCGTCTATAGAAAGACGCAAGTCCATGGAAACTTCGGACTCCATTGATGTTTGAAGGTGTAGGCCAATTTTGAATGGCCACCACCTTAGCTTGGTCCACATGGACCCCCTTACAACTCACAACAAACCCTAGGAATTCTATATGATCAAGAGCAAACATACATTTAGCAAGGTTAGCATACAAATGTTCCTTCCTAAGGGTTTCCAAAACTTTCCTAACATGCAACCTATGTTCATTCAAAGATAAGCTATAAATGAGAATATCATCAAAATAAACAACAACAAACTTACCAATGAAAGGTCTCAACACATGATGCATGAGGCGCATGAAAGTACTTGGTGCATTGGTCAAGCCAAAAGGCATAACCAACCACTCATAGAGACCAAAGTTGGTCTTAAAAGTCGTCTTCCATTCATCACCCGGTTTGATACGGATTTGATTGTAGCCACTTTTAAGATCAATCTTTGAAAATATTTTAGAAGCATGCAACTCATCCAACAAGTCATCAAGCCTAGGTATGGGATGCCTATACTTAATTGTTATGTTGTTTATGGCCCTACAATCCGAACACATCCTCCATGATCCATCTTTCTTAGGCACTAGGATGACAAGCATAGCACACGGGCTCATACTATCTTGGACCCACCCTTTCTCTATTAAAGCTTCTACTTGTTGGCGAATTTCCATGGTTTCACTTGGATTGGTCCTATAGGCTGGACGATTTGGTAAAGAAGAGCCCGGTATCAAATCAATTTGGTGCTCAATCCCTTGCAAAGGTGGAAGTCCTTTTGGAGGATCTTGAAACACATCTTGAAACTCTTCTACCAACTTTTCCAAACTATGAGGACTATAAACAAGTGGTTCTATCTTAAGAGTTCTAGGGATGGCTAAGAAAAGAGGATGGTGTGCCACTAATTCCCTATGAAGCTCATGCCTAGACACAAGGAATGTAGGCTTGGAACTCTTATCCTTTTTATCTTTTCCCTCTTTTTCACTCTCCCTCTTTTTCTTCATTAAGATTTGGTCCTCATGGACTTCCCTAGGAGTGAGAGATTTTAGAGTAATCTTGTGACCATGGAAATCAAAAGAAATTTTGTTGGAAAAACCATAATGTAAAATTTTTCGATCAAATTGCCAAGGCCTTCCCAAAAGCACATGTGTGGCTTCCATGGGCACAACATCACACAAGACCTCATCTTTGTATTTTCCAATAGAGAAATGGATGAGGACTTGCCTATTCACAACTGTAAGGACCTGTACTTTTGAATTGGAATAAAAAGAGTTATATTTTAAATGAATTCTATGTATGTTTTATTTAAAATAAAAAGGAAGGAAAGTGTAGCCTAGTAGTGCATGATCGCCGGTCGCCTGCAACACATGAGCGCCAGCGCGAGGCATGCAGGCATCGCGCGAGCGAGAGGCATGTCGCCAGGGCGCGAGGCATGCGGGCATTGCCAGGGCGCGAGAGGTGTAACATCCCGCCAAAATACTATACAAATGTATATAATGAAAATAAAGGTAATAAATAGATTGAAGTGAACAAAATATTATATATATGAAATGTAGTTTCTCCTCACAGGGAGTTTAATACAAATTCGGTCAAATTTTCCAGAAACATAAACAAAATACAGTAAAAAAAAAAAAAACAAAGCAGGCGATCTCCTATCGGAAGGGGCCGATCTCCTATCGGAGGACCCAAAACAGCCGATCTGCTACCAGAACAGAAATCCGGTGATCTCCTTCCGGCGACCACTCACTGAGGAGCTCTACTTCCTGGAAGATCATCTGCTCCCGTGTAAGTTATACACAATCATCACAGTTTTAAGAGAACAACCACAGAACCAAAACACGCAGGGTAAGCTAGATATTTTAAAGAGAGTTTAAATAAGGATAATTAAAATAAAATCAAGGTAAACAATTTCAAGATATTCACGTAAAGTTATCAAGTTTCTCATACTCTTCACCTGATCGCCCAGAAATCACACATTTCACAATACTTTCCAGAGTCATTCTATTTCACAACTCTATCAAGTGTCTATCAATTTCAAGTTCCTCATTTCACATGTCAGACCACCACTGACTCAGCACACAAGACACTTGACACTACTTCCGGAAGACTCATGCATTGATTAGACTCAGAGATCTGCACCTGTCATACCATACCACTGTGAAATCCACACAGGGTCGCTGTGAATCCACACAGCATGCGCATATATAATCTCAATGTCAATAGTTCTCCCGGTATGACAGGGTTAATCCATAGAACAGGCCGAGCTCGTTCTGTTTCACACGACTCACCCATTCCTATGAACCTCCTTCGACTCTCCACAACTGAGTAACTTCCTCTATGGGATTCCATTATCTCAGCAGAGTCAGGATATCTCATTAGGAATCACCGATCAATGCACATCCTATACGATCTTACACGGTATTTTCTTTCCTGAAAATACTATGCCTCGATCCACATTCACATCATGCAACACATCTCATAACACTTAAAGGAATAATTTCAATCACAGCAAAACTCAATCCAAGGTTCTTATTTTCGAATATCTCATTTAAATCTCAAACAGTTTTCAAAGCAACACCAAAAACAGAGAGTTCGCAAACAACGCCAAAACCGGCGATCTAGTTCAAAAACAGGGTATTTCGAAGTCTGCATTTAAAACCGGCGACCACGTCGCCCAAACACATAGCACAGAGTATTTTGCAAAGATGAAAACGAAAACCGGCGACCACGTCGCCCTCACTTCAGAAATAGCTAAACTATGGCTTGTATTGAAAATGAAGTCTAGCTTCCCTTACCTGGACTTGCGTAAAATACCGCGAGCTCAAAACCCACCGAGCCCGAAGGATGCCTTAGCTCTGTTTTCAACACCTGGTCTGTAGAACTTGCAGAGAACCTCTTAGGTGCTCTAAGGGCAACGTCGCTTGTCGCACTGATGCTGGAGGTTGCCTGAGTCTCAACGCAAGGAAGGGAAGAAGGGAGGGAGGAAGTTTGCACTCACTCTAACACTCTTGAGTCTGTAACGTTCTTTGCCTTCCCGCAGTGGCTTTTGAATCCCAACTTACCTGTCCACGCATGCTGCTGCTGCCACCCCTTCTGCAGGAAAGTCTGAGAACCACTGCCCTGAACAGTACGACCACTGTTGTCTCTGGTGCATGCCAACCACTGTTCTGAACATTACTACCACTGTTGTCTCTGGTGCATGCCAACCAATGCTCTGAACAGTACGACCGCGAGTGTCTCCTGCGCATGCCAACATTCTGATGTCACCACTCTAAACCACCCTTTTTGTCTACGTGGCGCGTGTGCAGGACGTTTCATGCTGGGAGTCTGGGTCCCACTTTACTCTGTGTGAAACTCGACGTCGCGCGATAACTTTCCACTGCTGACTCATCCTGGCGAACGACCGATGTCTCCTTCGCCCTGGAAGACGACCGATGTCTTCCTCTGGGAGACGACCGATGTCTTCCCTGGCGACGCCCTCATAACTCTCGCGCCCTGGCCACGTCCACATGCATCGCGCCCTGGCGATGCCCGCATGCCTCTCGCGCCTTGGCCACGTCCACATGCCTCGCGCCCTGGCAAAGCCCGCATGCCTCTCGCGCCTTGGCCACGTCCACATGCCTCGCGCCCTGGCAATGCCCGCATGCCTCGCGCCCGCGCGATGCCCGCATGCCTCTCGCGCCCGCACGATGCCTGCATGCCTCGCGCCCTGGCGACGTCCACCTGGCGCTCATGTGTAGCAGGCGACCGGCGATCTCATAGCCTTCTAAACTTAACTTTTCCTCCCTTTTTATTTTAAATAAAACATACATAGAATTCTTTTAAAATATAACCCTTTTTATTCTAATTCAATTTTACAGGTCCTTACAAGAGGCATGCGGGCATCGCTAGGGCGCGAGAGGCATGCGGGCATCGCCAGGGCGCGAGAGGCATGCGGGCATCGCCAGGGCGCGAGGCATGCGGGCATTGCCAGGGCGCGAGAGGCATGCGGGTATTACCAGGGCGCGAGGCATGAGGGTGTCGCCAGGGATAGACATCGGTCGTCTCCCAGAGGGAGACATCGGTCGTCTCCCAGAGGGAGACATCGGTCGTTCTCCAGGGCGAGGGAGACATCGGTCGTCTTCCAGGGCGAGGGAGACATCGGTCGTTCTCCAGGATGAGTCAGCGGTGGAAAGTTATCGCGCGATGACGAGCTTCACACAGATAAAGTGGGACCCAGACTCCCAGCATGAAACGTCCTGCACGCGCGCCACGTAGACAAAAAGGGTGGTTCAGAGTGGTGACATCAGAATGTTGGCATGCGCAGGAGACACTCGCGGTCATACTGTTCAGGGCAGTGGTTGTCAGGCTTTCCTGCAGAAGGGGTGGCAGCAGCAGCATACGTGGACAGGTAGGCTTGGATTCAAAAGCCACTGCGGGAAGGCAAAGAGCGTTACAGACTCAAGAGTGTTAGAGTGAGTGCAAACTTCCTCCCTCCCTTCTTCTCTCCTTTGCATTGTGACTCAGGCCACCTCAAGCATCAGTGCGACAAGCGACGTTTGCCCTTAGAGCACCTAAGAAGTTCTCTGCAAGTTCTACAAACCAGGCACTGAAAACAGAGCTAAGGCATCCTTCAAACTCGGTGGGTTTTGAGCTCTCGGTGTTTTGCGCAAGTCCAGGTAAGGGAAGCTAGCCTTCATTTTCAATACAAGCCATAGATTAGCTGTTGCTGAAGTGAGGGCGACGTGGTCGCCGGTTTCATGTTTCTTTTCGCAATGCTCTGTTCTATGTGGTTGGGCGACGTGGTCGCCGGTTTTAAATACAGATTTCGAACTCCCCTGTTTTTGTGTTGTTAGAAGCTGTTTGAGATTTAAAGGTGGAATGCATGTGATACTCGAAATCTGAACCTTTGAAATGATTGTTGCTGTGATTTGAATCATTCATTTGAGTGGTATGATGTGTGGAATGTCGTGAATGTGGGATCAAGACATAGTATTTTCAGGAAAGGAAATACCGTGTTGAGATTTGGTTATGAAGTGTATTGATCTGTGAGTATCCTGTGAATGGGACGATCCTGACTCTACTGATATGATGGAGTCACATAGATGAAGTCATTCAGTTGGTGAGAGTCGAGGGAGGTCCATATGTATGGGTAAGTCGTTTGAAAGATAACTGACTTGACCTGTTATATGGATTAACCCTGTCATACTGTGAGAGTGATGAAATTGAGATCGTGATTGTGTTGATGCGCATGGCTGTGGAAACATTCCAGCCAATGAAGTATGACAGGTGCATGTCTCTGGATGCTAGGTTCAACGCACGAGTCTTCCGGAAGTGGTGTCAAGTGTCTTGTGTGATGAGTCAGTGAAGTCTGACGTGAGAAATGAGAAACTTTGAATTGATAGACACTTGATATATGTTGTGATTTTAATGACCTTCGAGGAATCGTGCAATATGTGTTTAATTGATGGTTTACGTGGGTATCTTTAATTTGTTTTACCTTGATTTTAAAGTTCATATCTAACTCTTTTTAAATGTCTAGCTTACCCTGCGTTGCTTTTGTGTTGTGTTTGGCCTTTTCTTAAACCTGTAATGATCGTGTATAATTTACACGGGAGCAGATGATGTTGCAGGAAGTAGAGCTCCTTAGTGAATTGTCGCTGGAAGGAGATCGCCTGTTTTCTATATCTGTTGGGCGATCACCCCTTTTGCTGCTTTCTGATAGGAGATCGCCTTTATGATAGGAGATCGCCCTTCTAATAGGAGATCGCCCTTCTGTCAGGAGATCGCCTATCTTTCTATTGTATTGTATTTTGTTTACGTTTTAATGGAAAAGTGATCGTATTTGTATTAAACTCCCTGTGAGGAGAAACTTTATTTACATATATAAAATTTTGTTCACTTCAATCTATTTGTTACTTTTATTTTCATTATATAAATATGAATAGTATTTTGGCGGGATGTTACAACAACTATTTCCCCTACTTCACTAAGCCATTGCAACTTATAGGGTTGGTTATGAGAGATGGTAGGCAAGCCAAGCTTATCTACAACTCTTGTACTAGCTACGTTTGCACAACTACCCCCATCCACTATCAAGGAGCATATGTTGTTTTGAATAAGACATCTTGTATGAAAAATATTTGCCCTTTGACTTTCATCAAAGGGTTGTGAAACTTGACCAAGAAGTCTTCTCACAACCGACAAGTCTCCTTCTAATGGACTCTCACTCTCATTCCCACTAGATGCACTTGAATGTGAAGAATGCCTAGGTGTATCCGAATCATGCTCACTCATAATAATGCCATCATGCATGTACATGTTCCTTTTAGAAGGACAATTTGAAGCAATATGACCATAACCCAAACACTTAAAGCATTTCTTACTAGACGTTTTGATTGGTGACTTAGGCCTAGAAGTAGATGGCTTAGATTCCTTGGGTTTGAAAGAGGAATCTTGGGAAGGAAATTTTGAAAAAGATTTTTTATTTCTCCAAGACTTGTTATAGTAGCCATCATTGGAAGAATTTTTAAAAGAATTTTTCTTAGCAAGTTGGGCTTCTACCTTCATTGCTAAGTGAACTAAAGATACCAATGATGAGTACTCTTGCAATTCCACAATGTCTTGGATATCCTTCCTAAGTCCACTAACAAACCTAGCAATCATGGCTTCCTCACTTTCTTCTAATTCAATTTTAAGCACAAGCGTTTCAAGCTCCTTGAAATATTCATCCACATGTAGCGTGCCTTGTTGAAACTGTTGGAGTTTCAACATAAGGTCTTTCCTAAAATGTGGAGGCACAAACCTAGCACGCATTTGATATCTTAAAGAGTTCCATGAGTCCATGGGAGGACCCTTGCGATATATAATGTCCTTTACAACTCCATGCCACCATTTCATGGCATAATCACTAAATTCTAAGGTAGCTAGCTTAAGTTTGTGCTCTTCTTGGATCTCATTGATCTCAAATATTTGTTCACACTTGGCTTCCCAATCTAAATATACATTTGGATCACTAGAGCCACTAAAATTAGGAAGCTTGACCGAAGGAAGCCTTGACTTTGCATCTTGATAGTATCCATTGCCATGGTGAGCTCTCTCCCCTTGATTGTGATGTCTTTGGCCATGAAATTGGGGTGGAGTCCTTCTTCTCCTATGGTCCTCTTCATGGCCTATGTCATTTGAGGAAGCTCTTGTGGAATGTCTTTGTGAATGATGTCCATCATGAATAGAGGGAGATGGCCTAACATGTTGCAACTCCATCTCTTGCAATTTTTCTTCCAAGCATCTAATGGTTCGTTGTGCTTCATGTAATTCACTAAGGATTGAAGCTTTGGAAGGAGAATTCTACTTGTAGGATGCATCACTTGAAAATCCTACCATTTGTAATTAAAAAGAACAAAAACAGCAAAGACACAAAACAGCAAACAAGTCAAGAATTAAAATTGGCAAAACAGTGAGCTTGGCAATGAAACTGCCGAAGTGAATTGAGGCAGAAAATATATCACTCTCAAAGAAATAAAGTCCTTGCACCAATCTGATCTTGAGGTCTTGGAAACCTCAAATGAAATATGTCAAAGCAAGGCACACCAATCTCAAAGCCAACACCCCAAAACCAAAGACACAATAAAGACAAACAAGAATAGGTATAAGCAAGAAAAGGCAATATCAAAAGGAATACTAGATGTAGACAAACTCAAAGAGTAATGAACAATTAGACAAGCAAGAAAAATAAGGAACTCAATGATAAAGTAGGCACACAAAAGAATACTTAAAGAAAAGCACTAGAGTAGATGAAGAAAACAAAAAAAATGAGCTACTGGAAAAAAAAAATTATGCAAACTGTGCTTGATATTCACTGATTTATCTGGAATGATATAGAGCGAACTGGACTATGAAATTTTAACCACACAAACTTCAAGATGTTAACTCAAAAATGGCACTGGAATTATGTAAAAACAGCAAGCCAATAAAATGAGATAAATTTTTCAAAATCGCTGCCAGATTACCGTATTTTTTTCAGCAGGAATGTACACTTTTTGTATTTTATTTATCATTTTTTGTGTACGTTGAACTTTTTTGTACTTCTTTTTTCTATTCTTTTCTAACACTTTGAGGATCACAAATCCAGAATTTCAGAAGTTTCCAGTGAGTAAAACAATTGCAATAAGCAAAAACAGTAAGCACTTGTTGTCAGAAACAGAGGAATCCTAAGAGGAATGAAAAACAGAATTATGAACTAGCAAAGACATAATGAAAATTGTGTAATAGAACTTGTATATGTCTAAAATACAAGTATGAACTCAATCTAAAACAGAAAATGCACAAAGGATCAAGCAATAAACTCAAAAAACAGAATGTAAACCAAAGCAAGAAACAAAAAATCGCAATAAAAGTACTACAAGAAGTGATGACATATTATGGAAAAACAAGACAATGACAAAACTATTATAGATTCAAAAAGGAAAATACTCAAACATATGATAGGCACAAATAAGAAAACAGCAATAAAACTCAAAATAAGCCTAAAAACAGAAATGTAAACACAAGAATATAGAGCTCTTGAATTAAAGTGCAACACAACTCAAAAATTAAACAAGAACACACCTAAACTCTAGATACCACATGATGTGAATTCAAGAACATAAGATGAAAGGTTCTTGACATTCTTAGGAAACATCTTGAGTTGGTCATTAGAGAGGCACTTTTTCTTAGAATTGGATCAATGTTCTAAGTCAAGAACTCACCAAAACTAATGCCAAAATACAAACTCATATGGAAGTTCCAATTATTGTCAAATTGAACCGAACAAAGATGAAATTAAAGGGAAGGAAACTAAATATAAGTGCTGGAAAAGAAGAACAAGCTGCTGGAAACACAAATCAACCGAACAATCACACAAGAACACAAGCTAAGACATGAAAATTAAAAAAGAAGGAAGAAAGGAGAAGAGAATGCTCATGAAGATGGAGGTATGGTTGGATGATCACACCACTAAGAGGGTGAAGGCTCCTAGATGAGTGTGCAAGCCGCCACTTGAGGTAACCATTGAACCTTCAAGATAAGACTAGTGAAGAAGATGCAAAGCTCTCCAAAGCTCACTCATAAATTGAATATAGTTTCTCTAATTCAAAAATTCAAATCTGAAAAATACAAGGGCAGCACCTTAATTTATAGTGTGAAGATGCTGAAATGCAAGCTAAATGAATTCAAAAATTCCCCCCAAATTCAAATGAAAATGGTGCCTAAACAAGTCATGAGGAAGGTGTGACTTCTTCTTTCACTTTGGCACCTCCTATTTTAACTCCTACACCTATTTACTAACGCACCCCCTCCTAATGCTCCTAACTAAAGACCTAAAGATGCTTTAACACAAGAGGTTTCTCATGTTTTCCTCTAAGCATCCTCACAATGAAATTACAAAAAGGGAAAATAAACGTCCCCTTGCTCCTAAAGCTTTGAACATGCTTCTTGTGAGCCTTTGAGGTTGACTTTGATTTCCATGAACGTCCTCAACCTCTTCTTCTTCGTGATGATTGGCCTCCATGTCCTCTTGAGCTTGATCTCCATCATTGTGTCTGGTACCTGACTACTCGGGGAACCTTCAAGGTTTCCTGTGTTAACGATCGATGACTTCTCCCGCCATTGGGTCTTAGCTCCAGGATCTCCTCCTGTCTTGCTACTGCGAGATTATCTCCCGTCATCCTTGGACACCTAAGAGTTTCATGAATGATAGAACGCTGTCTATTTCCCTTTCTCGAGCTCGCCAGTTTGGCTAGCAAATTAGCTTGGGAATTTTGCTCTCTCGGTACGTGGGTCAGCTCGAAGTGGGCAAAAGCTTTCATTAAAATTGTCACGTATTGGAGGTACATAGCCAACTATCGATCCTTAGCTTGGTACCTGCTAGTCACCTACTTAGTCAAAAGCAGTGAGTCACTCTTCACCATCATCCTTCTAGCTCCTAACTCCTGAGCTAGGAGCATCCCTACTATCAAGGCCTCATACTTGGCCTGGTTATTGCTAGCTTTAAATGCGAATTTTAAGGACTGTTCAATCAATAACCCACTGGGTCCTTCCAGGATAACTCCTGCTCCACTACCCAGTTGGTTGGAAGAACCATCCACCAATAAGATCCATTGAAAATCCTTTGGGTCAGCATGAGTGTCCTCCGATGCCAACTCCACAATGAAGTCCGCATAAACCTGCCCTTTTATGGGCCCCCTTGGCTCATAACTTATGTTGAACTTGGAAAGCTCCACAGCCCATCGTACCATCCGGCCTGGTATGTCAGGCTTCTGTAGGACTTTACGGATAGGGAGGTCGGTCATCACTATCATGGTAAATCTTTGGAAATAAAGACGCAACCTCCAAGCTGTAAATACCACTGCCAGTGCGGCCTTCTCGATTGCTTGATTGCATTCTTTTGGTCCTTGTAGTACTTTGCTCACAAAATACATTGGCCTCTAAACCTGTGCTTGCTCCTGTACCACCACCGAGCTGATCGCCCGGTTAGTAATAGCGAAGTACAGCTGCAAGGGAATACCGACTATCGGCTTTACTAATACTGGCGGGCTAGCTAAATATTCCTTCAGTTTCATGAAGGCTTCTTCACACTTCGGAGTCCATAGAAACCGGTTGTTCTTCTTTAGGCATTGGAAATAGGGGTAGCCTTTATCTCCACTAGCCGATAGAAAACGGGAGAGGGCTGCCATTCGTCTAGTCAACTGTTGGACTTCTTTTAGCATGGCAGGACTCCTCATCCTTATTATAGCTGCGAATTTGTCTGGGTTGGCCTCTATGGATCTCTCAGTCAGCAAAAATCCGAGGAACTTCCCGGCCTCCACCCCGAATACATACTTCTCTAGATTCAACTTCAGATTATATTTAGCAATAGTTGCAAATAATTCTTCTAGATCAGCCACATGCTGCTCCCTTTCGACGGACGTGACGACCATGTCATCCATGTAGGTCTGCACTGTCCGTCTGAGTAAGGGAGCGAGTATCCTATCCATCAAATGTTGATAGGTGTCACCAACATTCTTAAGGCCAAAAGGCATGACCTTATAGCAGTAATTGGCAAATTCCGCCATGAACGCAGTCTTACTCTCGTTGTTGGGATGCATCCTGAGAAAGCATCAAGGAAACTCAACAGGTGACACCCCAAGGCACTATCCACCAAGGAGTCGATACTCGATAGTGGATATGAGTCTTTGGGGTAGGCTTTGTTCAAGTTAGTGAATCAACGCACATCCTCCACTTTCCATTAGATTTCTGGACTAGTACCACGTTGGCCAACCGCTCAGGATATTGGATTTCCCTGATGTGGTCAGCATTCAGCAATTTTTGTGTTTCCACCTTTATTATTAGGCATCTTTCTTCATTAAACTTTCGCCTTCTCTGGACAACAAGTTTGGTCCTGGGGTCCAGGGTTAACCTGTGACAAAGAAAATTAGGATCTATACCCGACATATATGTTGAGGACCATGCGAACGCGTTCATATTCCGAGCTCTCACCTCGGCTATCTGGTCCTGTAACTTCCTGTCTATCAATACTCCGAGTTTGAATATCCTCCCTTCAATCTCCCACTATAGCACCTCACCCGCGGGTGTGGGTCGTGGTCGACTACTGACTTCAGTTTCTAGTACCACAGCAGTTTTCCCCGCATGCACAAAGGAGGTCGAGTTCAAACTCTTTTTGTTCTTCAGGCTGCTCTTGTAGCACTTTCGAGCAGCCTTTTGGTTTGATCTAATGGTAATTACCTTTCCTTCCTGTGAGGGCAACCTCATCTTCATATGCTTGGTTGAAGCCACCGCACACAACCTGTTTATTGAGCGTCTTTCCAAGAGCAAGTTATGGTTCTAGCGGCCTCCTTGTTTGAGAATGTCGTCCTTAGGTCTATGTATCCCCGTACTTCTATGTGATCGCCCGCGAAACCTGCTAGACATCCGTCATGGGGTCTCAGTTGGTCAGGAGACAACCGTAGGTTGACAAATGTGGACCAGAACATAACATCTACCAAGCTTCTCTGGTCAATGAGAACTCGGTGTACCCTTCTTCCTGCCATGATGACCAAAATCACCACCGGGTCGTTGTCGTGTGGAACCACGTCCGCCAAGTCTGCCTTCCTGAGACAAAGATCGGGTTCAGGAGTATTATCCTGATCCTGCCCTTCCACTAACATCATGGCCCTCGCGTATCTTTTGCGCTTAGTGGCTATGCTTCCTCCTCCACAGAAGCCCCCCGATATAGTGTTCAACTCAGCGTGAATGGGGACTTCGTGTGCTTGTTCTCTCTCACTGACTACCCCTTGAGGCTCCCCTTGTTTGGACTCGAGGTATTCCTTCAGGAAGCCCTCCCTCAAGAGTTCGGCTAACTGATACCCCAAAGCCATGCAATGTTTTGTATCATTCCCGCATCCTTTGTGGAACTCACACCACATATTCTTCCTTCCCCAAGGCTCCTGTCTCTTCTCTGAGGGAACTTCAATTTCGCTAAGACTGCTGGTAGGCCGAGAAGCTCCTTGTATGATACTTGGAACTTGGGGCAAAACTCGTCTTCTTTACTCTTGGTGTCGGCCTTACCCTCCTTGTACGGGGCATGCCTGTTATCTGACTTCTTCCCAGTCGAGGTTTCATGAATCCTCAGGGGCCGAAAAGGTTTACTAGGTTCCTTCGGCTTAATTGTCCAGGATTGCAGGCCATTATTTCTGGCCGCCACCACTTCCTCGGTGCTGATATTGGCAATTGCCCTCCGCCTGATCTCGGAGAAAGTCTCTGCCGGGTTCCTGATCAAAGAATCACTGAACGGACCTGAGGCCACACCTTGCTCAAAGGCGGATACCATAACGTATTCATTATGAGTTTGGAGTTTTACAATGAAAGCACATAATCGATTTAAGTAGTCCTTTAGTGACTCCCCTTCTCGTTGTCGTACGTTAAAGAGATCGTACAGTACTGGGGGCTTCACCCAGTTGGTGTAGAATTGCTCCCTGAATATCTTAGGAAACTGTGTGAATGAAGTAATATGGTCGTCCGAGAGTCCGCTGAACCATTGTATCGCCGTACCTGTAAAAGTACCCATAAACATCTTACACCTTACCGCATCTGACCCTCCCGAGATGATCATTTGTGCATTAAACGTTGTAAGGTGGGTCTCTGGATCTTCCACCCCTGTGAACATGATTTTAGGAGCCACATAATGCACAGGTATGGGTTCATCCATTATCGCCTTAGAGAAGGGTTCAGTGTTGTCCCTTTTCCGTAAATTCGTCTCCCACGCTCTTGGGGGTCTTCGGTCTCGCTGCTGAAAGTCCTTGCGTAATTCCTCATGGGTCTTTCGCAGTTCCTGCTGCAGTTGCTCCTGTTCCTTCGCAGACCACTCATTGGCCTCCCACAATCTCTCCTGCTCCTGCCTAGACTGCTCGTTAGCATTCTGGAGAGTTCTTAGAGTCTCCATGAGTTGTTGCAGTGTGGGAGCCTCATCTCCATCTTGTCCCGTTGGTGCCTGTCTTGTATTTCTCATTTTTGTTTGGGAAACCTAGCTTTTGTCGCGAATGTGGATGGGATCAAGTTTTAGCAAGCCCCATAGTGGGTGCCAAATGTTCTTGCCGTTTGACTTGGCCGTCGGTTGAGTCTGATGACTGGTTCGGGCTCCGCCTATCTCTGGTGGAATCTATGCCTCCCTTGGTTGTTAAAATGCAATTCTTGTAAAGACAGAGGGTGCCCTTATGACCAGTCACTCTCCGATGCTCAAGTTAGTAAGGGTTTGCAAAAGCAACAATAAATCTCAGTTTAGTGTGCAAAAATAGCGTACCTCATCTAGGAGCCTCACGCCCCTTTTATAGGCACATTATCAACATACCACGACTTCCCCCTAAGAGAAGCAAATAACAACAGAAAATAAACACATTTATCTTCTATCTTTAACAAAAGAAACAACCTACCATGAACACCAGTCCTTTTTAGGTGCTAACTGCAAGCATACATTTTGTTTCTCATATTCATCCTTATCTTCTTTAGGGTTAGTAACAACTTATCAACAAGCCTTTGTGTAACCGAAATATTTCAACAAATATATCAACAACTATAATAAATATATCAACAATTGTACAATAGAGATATATCAATTGTAAAGATATGTTAACAATAATATCATAAAACCTACCGTATATATCTTAAACACGGAAATAAAGGAATATCCCATACCGTAACCTTGTTGTGTGCTTTGGGCCCCTTAACTATGTTAGGCTAACCACAAAGACGCCAACTCGGCCCAACGCCAAGATGACCTCTACCCTTCCGAGAACCGAACTAATACTCATACCTGCTAGACTGCCGAGTTCCGTGCAGTACAATTATTATTATTAATATTGTAAAATTTATTGATGAAATTTATCAATAAACAATATTGACGTTCAGTTACCAACTAATATTATCTACGCATAATATTTTGCATTTAATTATCAATAGATATTTAATTATGTTCAATTTTTCTTTATTTTTAATCTATCAGTAGAATTCGTCAATAATTATACAAATTTATTGATAAATTTATCTATCTATAAAATTCATCAATCCATTAATAATTTTTTTAGATAATTTATCAGAGTGCATATTTTCAAGAAACATGTTACCTAATCAAAGTTAAAGCTTCATTGATAAATAAAAAAATTGTGAGTGGAAGGTAAAAATTTATAAGTATAACAATTACGAACTATCACTTGATTTCATGCACATATATCATCTTACAATTGCAATATATAAATCTTAGTCTAGCACATTAAAACAAGACAACAAAAACATTAAAAAACAGTTTTAATGAAAAACACAATTTTATAAAAAGAAGAATGAAAAAGTGATATATTGTAGTGGATCAGAGCGCGTAGAGCTCAGTGCTTGGTGGTCAGACATCAGTGTCTGTAACAAACAGGTCAGCTCGATCGAGTTGACAAGCCACATGACTGGGCTCAGGTATGTGCATGATAACTCTCATTCATACACTTAGTGTAATCTTTCACGTGCAAGGCCTGGTAGGTCAGCGAAACGTGTGCTAATGGGCCTAGGGGTGCATTTAGTGCATTTGGGTCTAGTACGAGTAAAACATTCTCTATCAGCCTAAGCCTAGGTGCGCTAGGGTTTGATAGAATAGTTCGCATGCATGATATATAGGAGCGTATGCATGATACGCAGGGGCACATATGCCTACATGGAATAGATTGGACCCCGGGAGCTGGTACATGAATTGGTACCCAGACAATTATTCTGTTAAGATTTTATGCACTCCAAGGAGATAAGATTTTATGCAGTTGCAGCACTAAGATTGTGCCCACTGTAGCATGATCTTCTCACATTGAATATGCAATTGAATATACTCTAACTCGAGATAAGATTCTTGTGAGGGGAGGTTGTTACAAGAGGTAGCCTAGTGATAGTCTATAAAAGGGACTAGAAGTCCCAAGTGAAGGTACGCTGTTTCTAAGCTTGAAATTAGATACTTCTTGTTTATTATACATAGACATAACATAATATTATGAAATAGGTATAGTTTATTTCTCACATTTAAAACAGAAAAAGTTTAGAGAAGAAATTAGAATTTTTAATAATATGTATGGATTGTTATTTTTTTTGAACATTTAATTCTTTATAAGAATTTTTTTTTTATTTAAAATTAATATTTTTTAAGAATGGAAATAGAAATTTTTAATGTTATATTTTTTTTCTTTTTACATTTTACATAAACATAGCATTATGAAATAGAAATAGATATATTTTATTTCTCATATTTTATATAAATTATTAATCTTATAATATTAAAGATTAAAAAAAATGTTGTAGTGATTAAAAAAAGCAGAAAAAGTTTAGGGAAGAAATTATAATTTTTAATAATCTTTGTAGATAGTTATTATATTTTGAACATTTAATTCTTTATAAAATAGATTTTTTTATTTAAAAATAATACTTTTTCAAGATGGAAATATAAATTTTTAATGTTATATATATATATATATATATATATTTACATTTTACATAAACATAGCATAATGTAATGAAATAGATATTGTTTATTTCTCACATTTTACATAAATTATTAATCTTATAACATTAAAGATTATAAAAAATGTTGTGGTAATTAAAATAAGAAAAAAAAAGTTTTGAAAAGAAATTAGAATTTTTAATAATATGTGTAGATAGTTATTATTTTTTGAACATTTAATTCTTTATAAAATATAATTTTTTTATTTAAAATTAATATTTTTACGGAATGGAAATACAAATTTTTAATGTTATTTTTTTTCTTTACATTTTACATAAACATAACATAGACATAGACATAGCATAATGTTATGAAATAGATATAGTTTATTTCTCATATTTTACATAAATTGTTAATCTAATAATATTAAAGATTATAAAAACTGTTGTAGTACTTAAAAAAAGCAGAAAAAGTTTAGAAAATAAATTAAAATTTTTAATAAGATGTGTAGATAGTTATTATTTTTTGAACATTTAATTCTTTATAAAAAAATAGATTTTTTTATTTAAAATTAATATTTTTACAGAATGGAAATAAAATTTTTTAATGTTATATTTTTTTCTTTACATTATACATAGACATAGCATAATGTTATGAAATAGATATAGTTTATTTTTCATATTTTACATAAAATATTAATCTTGTAATTAAAAAGATTATAAATAATATTGTAGTAATTAAAAAAACCAAAAAATGTTAAGAGAAGATATTAGAACTTTTAATACCTCTATCAAGTCATTTAATTACATAAATATTTGAAATTTGAATATTTTTTTATGAATTATTGTTATTTAATTTTATGTAACTGTTAGTTTTGTTTGTTTACATTTATTTCTTCTTTGATTAAATTATAATATTGAAAAATTTAATTTCTTTATATATTTATATCATTTTTGTTATATTAAAAAAATGAATTGATAGAGTCATTTACAATAAAATGTTTATTTAAATTTTTATCAATAAGTAAAATTAGGTTTTAGTGTCACTAAATGGGTGCAGTTTTACACCAAAATGGTAACCGCATCCAGTATGTTGTGTTGACACTTACTCGTAATCATGGTTCATGATGAAAGTTAAAAATTACATGGATAACATTATGAATTCGATAAGGCATTATGACGAGGAAGAGATGGTACATTTTGAGGAAATGGTTGCAATTTATGACGATCTTGTTGCAGCGAACATAAATTTAATTTCATAAATACAATAACAAATTAGAAAAAATACTGAAGGTGCATCAGTGATGATCCTTTGTATGATTGCTTTTGGATTGAATTTGTTACGTACGCTGCGTACTAGAAGCAACTCTGTGAGTGATTTCCAACCATAAAAAAGAGTGTCACAGACAAGAATTGATGGAGTACTTGGTTCACACTAAACAATGTCGTGATATTATCGCATGGGACCAGAAGCTTTCCTTCAATTATGTCAATGAATACGGGGAACTGAACTTGTTAAAGATGCTTATCGATCAATCGTGGAAGAACAAGTTGCGAAATTTCTGCACGTTATTGGGCATAATGTGAAGAATCGAAGTGTGTCATTCTTTTTCCATCGGTCTGGAGAAACAGTTGTAGAACCGCACATCCTTAACAACAGTCGATTTTACCCCCTACTTTAAGGTTTGTTTATGACAACATTATTTTAAATTATATATAATGTTTTATTTATTTTGTGTTTAGTTAAAGTTATGAAATTTGGTTTACATTAGGATTGTTTAGGGGCCATAGATGGGACTCATGTACGTGTTAAGGTTGCATGTGCTGAAGCACCTCGTTTTCGAGGGAAAAAAATTTGGCCAACCCAAAACATATTTGCAGGTTGTGACTTTGACATGAAGTTCATATATGTCCTGGCCATTTGGGAAGGAACTGCCTCCGATTCAAGGATATTGAAAGATGCTTTGGTACGAGACAATCCTTTGATTATTCTAGAAGGTTAGTTTTAAGGGATTGGGTGTGCAAAAGAATAAATAGGTTATAGTAGTATATACTAATGCAACTTTCCACAATCTTTGTAAGAAAATAATATCTTGGTGATGCAGGTTTTATGTTAAAATCAAATATAATAACACCTTATCACGGGGTTAGATACCATTTGAAAGAATATTCGCGAAGAGGGCCACAAAATGCTATAGAGCTGTTTAATCATCGACATTCATCACTTAGAAATGTGATGTGAGTTGATTTTAGCTTGCACATTTTAGATATTTCACTTTTGTTTAGATTTTGGATTTTAGCAATTTAAAGGTGAGAACCCTAAGAAGATTCCCACTGCACACGAACTTAACCAAGTGGTTAAGTAAGTTTGAAGGTTCACTTCAGAAGGGCGAAGAGAAAAACACATATATGAGGTGATAATGATGCAAATTGCAGAATTTAGGATAAAGGAACAAGAACAAAATGCATAAACAAGGAACAAATCAAGAGAAGAAGATAAGAAAATGATGGCAAAGAAGAAGATAGGTGACGCAAAAATAATAAAGAGAATGAAAGGGAAAAGATGAAAGGATTAGAAAACTTAGGAGGGATGGAGGTGGTCACTTGGAGCATATGAACTCCAAGATGAGTGGTGCTAGAGCTGCCACTTGAGATGTCACTCACTCAAGATAAGACCCGGAGTTGCCACTTAGGATACTACCCACCCATGATGAGGACCTAGGAGAGAGTGCGCCTAGTGACCAGGCCCAACCTTTGAGGAGGAAGAAAAGGAGCATGCTTGAAGACATTGGGCCCGGTCAGGATTCTCCAACTACTGCCTCAACACCTGGATTGCCCCAGAGGATCATGAGAAGCATAGCACAGGCCTTGGGTGCTGAGCATCAGTTGGTTTCTTTATTTGTAATTTCAGTAGAATAGGTGTCATTTAGCATAAAAGGGGGGTGCGCTATCAATTTGAGCATGTTGTGACCTAGCTTCTAGAAGTTAGGCTTATGGTGCGGCATTGACCAAGGTCAAACACCCTAGCCGCACCATATTTCTTCTTCCTATTCTACCCCTTTTGCTTCACTAGTGCAAAATGATGAAAGGAATACTCCTTTCTAAGTGCGGCTTCGCACCAAACGCATTTGTAAAAAATGCGGTGGCATTTTTGCAATTAATTTGATTTACAAATGCGGCTATTTTAATAGCCGCATTTGTAAATGAAAAGCTTTGATTGATAAATGGGGCTATTTGTAAAAACGCATTTGTAAATCAAAGCGCTTGATTTACAAATAAGACTTTTTACTATAGCCGCATTTGTAAATCAAGCGCTTTGATTTACAAATGTGTTTTTACAAATAACCGCATTTGTAAATTGTTTTTATCCTAAAATTTGAAGCGCGCCACTGCAGTCTCACACTTTCTTCTCCACTTTGCTTGTCTTCACTGTTCCTGTGCTCGCTGATCCTGCCGCTTGACTCGAACGTGGAGGACTGCCTCGTCACTCCTTCGTCTAGCCCTCTGTTCTGCAGGAACACTCCAAGAACCACTGCCGGAACTCCAAACGCTGCTTGCAAAACACACAGACGGCGCCTCTAGCGGCCGTTGTAGCTCCGACGCTCAAGTCAGGCAACAGGAACACCAAAACTATATCTGAATCTCTCTGTGAGACCCGTGTGTGACTGAAACTCTCAGATGTGTGAGCAGTGAGAATCTGTAAAAACCTCCCTCTAATTTCGTTAAGAGTTTGTATATATACCTGAGTCTTTCTCTCTCCTGACGGTTATTCCTTCTGACACGTGGATAACATCTGGTCGTACACGTGTCATCATCTGGAGTGTCTGCAGCTGAAACGTTACTTCCACTGTGCCCCTGCGACTAAGTTATCCACACAGGGAGTAGCTTAGTACGCAGGCTACTCTGGGCATTGCAGCTCGCGCTACACATGGTGGCAGATATGCCACTTATCCTCTGTACTTAGACCATACAACAAGTGCTTGCCAAGTCTTCTCAAACACCCGACGATGTGCTCTTTCGGCGACTTGCTGACCACCTGATCTCCTAACCTCAAGACATGGCGATCATGTGCAATCTGGGCGATTACTCATCCATACCGGCGATGACCGATTACTCATCCTCAGCCGATAGGCGATTACTCACCTCAAGGCGACAGGCGATTACTCAACATCACAGGCGACAGGCGATTATCATTCTGAGTGATCGCCTCTCTGCTTTGCCTGCTTTCCTCTACCACGTGTTACTCTGTGAATGGTCCACGTGGTCAACTGCTGCTGATGTCATCGACTACCGATGACCGACCGGATCACTCGCTACTCTAAGTTCATCTCTTTTGTGCATCTTCATTCCTTGCTTCCATTGTGAGTTTCTTGAATCCATTTCTTCCTCTGCATCTCACTACGTTTAAATGTGTTTCGCTTTCCTTATATTGCTTTTTCTCCTTGCATTGGTGGTGGAAGGTACTACTCCATTGGTGTTCTCATCTCCATCGCTACTCCGTCGTTGTCCTGCCACGCTTCTGCTTTTGCCGCCGTGACTGGCGCTCCTCTGCCACTTCGATCACCACCAACGTTGGTTTCGCACATAAGGTTGGTTCTATTTTAGATTTTTTGAATTTTTTTTTGGCGCATTTTGAATATTTTTTTTATGTATTATAATTTGTATATTATATTAATATAAATTTGTATTAATTTATATAACTTGTATTATACAATTTCTATTTTCTAAAATTTATATTATTTAGTACTTAGTTGTTATGTTAGTTTTGTTATGTTAGTTGTTAGTTTATAATAGAATTTATGTTATGTTAGTTGTTATTTTGGAATAGAATTGTCATGTTTGTATTCAGTTCGAGGGTCTTCGACCTTTGACAATAATACGTGCTGGTATTGAGTCCAGAGGTGTTCGACCCTCGGCAAATGCATGATATAGAACACTGATTAGAAAATCCTAGCTAACTATATTTCATAATATATAATGGATCGAAGTTGGATTAATTCTATTCGTATAAGTGATGAGTACGAAAGAGGAGTAGAAAAATTTATACAATTTGTGCAGCGTAACGCGATTAATAGTGGTCATGATGGAGCAAAGATCAGGTGTCCGTGCGTTAACTGTTTGAATGGAATGATACTGGATGTTAATATCATGAGGGAAGACCTGCTATGTGATGGGTTTCTTCGATCTTATACAACTTGGACATGGCATGGTGAATTATTAAATTTACCACGTTTTTCCGTAACTAAAGAATATGTGGGGTCCACCATGGATGAAGCAGTACACGATGATGTAGATGATGATCGATTGGAGGACATGATTCATGATGTGGGAGCTGAGTCTTTTGCAAAAGCGCATGGATATGGAAGTATGTCAAGCGATGCAAAGACTCCATTGTATCCTGGATCAACTAACTTCACACGATTGTCGGCGGTGTTAAGATTGATGAATTTGAAGGCAATAAATGGATGGACTGATAAAAGCTTCATGGAATTGCTCTAGCTGTTGAAGGATATGCTTTCAGAGGGAAATACTCTACCTAATCGTAATTACGAGGCCAAAAAGATTCTTTGTCCAATGGGTATGGAGTATAAAAAGATACATGCATGTCCTAATGATTGTATATTATACAGGAAAGATTTTGAATTGTTGAAAAGTTGTCCGAGGTGTGGGTTACCATGTTATAAATTGAAACAAACAGATGATGATACTATTGAAGAGATGGAAAAGCATGGACCCCCAATGAAGGTTATGTGGTATCTTCCCATCATTCCAAGGATGAAGCGTTTGTTTACAAACCCAGACGATGCTAAGAATCTTAGATGGCATGCAGATGAGAGGAAATGCGATGGCATGTACCGACATCCAGTTGATTCTATTCAATGGAAGAAATTCAATGATGAGTTCCCAGAGTTTGGTAAAGAATCAAGAAATATCCGACTTGGTTTAGCTACAGGTGGAATGAATCTATTTGGTAATATGAGTACAAATCACAGTTCATGGCCTGTTTTACTAGTTATTTACAACTTACCTCCTGGATTGTGCATGAAGCGAAAATACATGATGTTGTCTATGATGATACCCAGTCTGAAACAGCCAGGGAATGACATAGATGTTTATCTAAGTCCCCTAATCGAAGATTTGAAGTTAATGTGGGATGAGGGTGTTGAAGTATTTGACGAATTTGCTAATGAAACTTTCAAGCTGCATGCCATGTTATTTTGCACCATCAATGACTTTCCGACATATGGTAACTTATCATGTTATAGTGTTAAGGGTCATAAAGCATGTCCAATATGCGAAGAAGACATTACTTCTCAACAATTGATACATGGAAGGAAGACATTATATCTTCGGCATTGGAGGTTTCTTAGAAGTCATCATCCTTACCGGAGGTTGAAAAAAGCCTTTAATGGACACCAAGAGACTAGTTGTCCACCAACTCCACTAACTACTGCTGAGGTTTATGACAAGGTAAATAACATAGACCACACCTTCGGTAAGTAAAAAAATAAGTCATCTGTGACAAACATTTGGAAGAAAAGATCAATCTTCTTTGATCTTCCGTATTGGTCGAGGTTAGAAGTCAGACATTGTATAGATGTAATGCATGTTGAGAAGAATGTGTGTGATAGCTTAATTGGTACTGATCTGGTCGGTCATTGGTAGTCGATGACATCAGCAGCAGATGACCACGTGGACCATTCACAGGGTGACACGTGGTAGAAGAGAGCAGGTGAATCAGGGAGGAGATCACTCAAAATGGTGATCGGTGGTCAGTTGCCAAGTGGCCACCACCCCCAGATCAGTGCCTAGATAAGCGCCTAGAAGCAGAGCGCGAAAAGTAATGAGGCACCGCACGGTCATCGGGGGAAAGTAATGAGGCACCGCACGGTCATCGGGGGAAAGTAATGAGGCACCGATCGGTCATCGGGGCATGATCATCAGGGTTTCTTGCTACACGTGTTAAATTGGGACCCAGGCTCCCAGCGAGAGCGTTACACATGCACCTCGCATGATGTCAAACCAGAAGAAGAAGAGCTGCTCGCCGGTAGGGTTGTGCATGAGGATGGCACAAGGGAGCTAGCAAACTGGTCAGTGATCAGTGACTCTCTTAACCCATTACGTGCATAGCACCGTGCGATGAGGCCATGCAGGCAGGATGCGCCTGGTGAGTGTGCTTAGACCAGCCCCACCTGGTGCTCTCCTAGGAGCATGCACTCACTCAGAGGACGTGCGGTGAGACCATGCAGGCAGGATGCGCCTGGTAAGTGTGCTTATACCAGCCACACCTGGTGCTCTCCTGGGAGCATGCGACTCACTCAGAGAGAAGAAACGTGCTAAGTTACTCCGCAAGAGGATAACTTAGCCGCATAGAGGAAAGCGCAGAAGCCCTCCAGGTGTGACACGTGTACGGTTAGATGTCAGTTGCATGCCTCCACGTGTCACCATCTGAGAGAGAGGCGCAGCCCAAGTATAAAAGTACTCCACGATATGTCAGGTACACACAAGTTTTTCAGATTACAAGTTTACACAGATTTACTACACACAGTTTCTGAGTCATTGTGGGAACGTTTGTACACGTTGCACAGTGATAACAAAATTGAGCCACAGAGAGAGAAAGTGGATCAAAGCACACACGAGTCTCACAGAGAGATTCAGTGAGAGTTTTTGGTGTTCCTGTTATCTGACTTGAGCGTCGGAGCTACAACGGCCGCTAGCGGCGCCGTCTGTGTGTTTTGCAAGCATCGTTGGGAGTTCCGGAGGAGGTTCTTGGAGCGTTCTTGCAGAACATGCAGTTGCAGAAGGCTAGACGAAGGAGTGACGAGGCGTATCCTCCACGTTCGAGTCCGCGGCAGGATCAGGTACACTTCTTAACATTAAAGGGGAAGACGAAGGATGGTATAAATGCTCGTTTAGATTTGATTGAGATGAACATACGAGGGGAGTTGGCACCGATAGAAATGGGTAAGCGTACATATTTGCCCCCAACCTGTTATACCATGTCAAAAAATGACAAAGTAAGTTTCTGTCAATGTCTAAAGGGTGTAAAAGTGCCACAAGGACATTCCTCAAATGTGAAGAGCCTAGTGTCAATGCAAGATTTGAAGTTAATTGGGTTGAAGTCTCATGATTGCCACATCTTGATGCAACAGTTTCTGCTTGTAGCTATTCGTGGGATCTTACCAAAAAATGTTAAACATACCATAATCCGTTTGTGCTCATTTTTCTCTTCCATCTGTTGTAAAGTCATTGATCCATTAAAACTAGATGAACTTCAAGATGAAATTATTATTATCTTATGTGAATTGGAGATGTTTTTTCCTCCATCTTTTTTTGACATCACGGTTCATCTAGTTGTGCATCTGGTTAGAGAGGTTAGATTGTGTGGACCAGTGTACTTAAGATGGATGTATCCTGTTGAGCGGTATATGAAAATTTTTGAAAGGTTATGTGAAAAATCATTATTGTCTAGAAGCTTCAATGATTGAAAGGTACATAGCTGAAGAAAGTATTGAATTTTGTTCGAAGTACATGTCAAAAGCAAATCCAATAGGTTTTTCAGCTAATTCATGGCACCATAGGCATTCTACAAGTAAATGTTTACGCGGTGTGAATATTGTAACCAAATCTCGGTCAGAAGTCTTGCAAGCACATTTGTATATATTGAATAACACAGATAAAGTTATACCTTACATAGAAGCTCAAAAAGCCATTGTGAAGGCAAATAATCCAAGACAAACAGAGAAATGGGTCTTGATGGAACATAATAGAACATTCATGCCTTGGTTTGAAGAGGAGGTGTTAAAGGATTCAACGACATTGGAGACCTTTGTAAGGACCTGTAAAATTAAATTAGAATAAAAGGGTATATTTTAAATGAATTCTAAGTATGTTTTCATTTGAAATAAAAAGGAAGGAAAGTGTAGCTTAGAAGACTATAAGATCGCCTGGTTAGTACATAATCGCCGGTCGTCTACTACACATGATCGCCAGGGCGCGAGGCATGTGGACATCGCCAGGGCGCGAGGCATGTGGACGTCGCCAGGGCGCGAGGCATGTGGACGTCGCCAGGGCGCGAGGCATGTGGACGTCGCCAGGGCGCGAGAGGCATGCGGGCATCGCCAGGGCGCGAGGTGTAAGGACCTGTAAAATTGAATTGGAATAAAAAGAGTTATATTTTAAAAGAATTCTATGCATGTTTTATTTAAAATAAAAAGGGAGAAAAAGTTAAGTTTAGAAGGCTATGAGATCGCCGGTCGCCTGCTACACATGAGCGCCAGGTGGACGCCGCCAGGGCGCGAGGCATGTGGGCATCGCGCGGGCGCGAGGCATGCGGGCATCGCGCGGGCGCGAGGCATGCGGGCATCGCGCGGGCGCAAGGCATGCGGGCATCGCGCGGGCGCGAGGCATGCAGGCATTGCCAGGGCGCGAGGCATGTGGACGTGGCCAAGGCGCGAGAGGCATGCGGGCATTGCCAGGGCGCGAGGCATGTGGACGTGGCCAAGGCGCGAGAGGCATGCGGGCATTGCCAGGGCGCGAGGCATGTGGACGTGGCCAAGGCGCGAGAGGCATGCGGGCATTGCCAGGGCGCGAGGCATGTGGACGTGGCCAAGGCGCGAGAGTTATGAGGGCGTCGCCAGGGAAGACATCGGTCGTCTCCCAGAGGAAGACATCGGTCGTCTCCCAGAGGAAGACATCGGTCGTCTTCCAGGGCGAAGGAGACATCGGTCGTTCGCCAGGATGAGTCAGCAGTGGAAAGCTATCGCGCGACGTCGAGTTTCACACAGAGTAAAGTGGGACCCAGACTCCCAGCATGAAACGTCCTGCACACGCGCCACGTAGACAAAAAGGGTGGTTTAGAGTGGTGACATCAGAATGTTGGCATGCGCAGGAGACACTCGCGGTAGTACTGTTCAGAGCAGTGGTTGGCATGCACAAGCGACAACAGTGGTAGTACTGTTCAGAGCAGTGGTTGGCATGCACCAGAGACAACTGTAGTCGTACTGTTCAGGGAAACGTACACTCAGACTTCTCTGCAGAGTGGGTGTGGCAGCTGCTTTTGGTGGATAAGTTGGTTTAAGATGCAGAGACCCACTGCTGAGAGAACAAAAACGTTGCAACATTCAAAGAGTGAAAGAGTGAGTTACCTCTCTTCTTCTCCAGATATCTCCTTTGCGCTGCGAATTCTAGCATCTTCACACAAGAGTACGACGAGAGGCAGCACCATTAGAGCACCTGGGAGGTTCTCTGCAAGTCCTTCAACCAGACGCAAAAAAACAGAGCCAAGGCGTTGTTCAAGCTTCGTTGGGTTTCGGAGCTCCTGGTGTTTTACACAAGTCCAGGTAAGGGAAGCTAGACTTCATTTTCAATACAAGCCATAGTTTAGCTATTTCTGAAATGAGGACGACGTGGTCGCCGGTTTCGTTTGCATCTGTGTGAATGCTCTGTTCCATGTGTTTGGGCGACGTGGTCGCCGGTTTTTAAATACAGACTTCGAAATACCCTGTTTTTGAACCAGGTCGCCGGTTTGGGCGATGTTTGCGAACTCCCTGTGTTTTGGTGTTACTTTGAACTGTTGAAGCTTAAATGTAATCTTCGAAAATCTGAATCTTTGAGATGATCGTTGCTGTGACTTGAATCATTTATTTAAGGGCGGTATGATGTGTTGAATGTTGTGAATGTGGATCGAGGCATAGTATTTTCAGGAAAGGAAATACCGTGTAAGATCGTGTAGGATGTGCATTGATCGGTGATGTCTATAATGAGATTATCCTGACTCTCCTGAGATAATGGATTCATATAGATGAAGTTATTCAGGCGTTGAGAGTCGAAGGAGGTTCATATGTATGGGTGAGTCGTGTGAAACAGAACGAGCTCGGCCTGTTATATGGATTAACCCTGTCATACTGTGAGAATGATGAACTTGAGATCGAGAATGTGTTGATGCGCATAGCTGTGGAAACATTACAACAGCTTTGTATGACATGTGCAGAATCTCTGAGTCTAGTCAATGCACGAGTCTTCCGGAAGTAGTGTCAAGTGTCTTGTGTGCTGGGTCAGTGGTGGTCTGACATGTGAAATGAGGAACTTGAAATTTATAGACACTTGATGCAGTTTTGTGAAATAGAATGACTCTTGAGAATATTGTGAAATGTGTGATTTCTGGGTGATCAGGTGAAGGGTATTGGGAAAATCTATAGCTTTACGTGAATATCTTGAAAATTGCTTACCCTGATTTTAATGTTCTTATTTAAACTCTCTTTAAAATATCTAGCTTACCCTGCGTGTTTTGCTCGTTGGCTGTTGTTCTCTTTAAACTGTGATGATCGTGTATAACTTACACGGGAGCAGATGATTTTCCAGGAAGTAGAGCTCCTTAGTGAGTGGTCGCCGGAAGGAGATCGCCTGATTTCTGTTCTGGTAGCAGATCGGCTGTTTTGGGTCCTCTGATAGGAGATCGGCCTCGTCCGATAGGAGATCGGTCTCTTCCGATAGGAGATCGCCTGCTTTGTTTTTTTTCTGTATTTTGTTTATGTTTCTGGAAAATTTGACCGAATTTGTATTAAACTCCCTGTGAGGAGAAACTACATTTCATATATGTAATATTTAGTTCACTTCAATCTATTTGTTACCTTTATTTTCATTATACACATTTGTATAGTATTTTGGCGGGATGTTACACGAGGCATGTGGACGTCACCAGGGCGCGCGAGGCATGCGGGCAACGCCGGGGCGCGAGGCATGCGGGCAACGCTGGGGCGCGAGAGGCATGCGGGCGTTGTCGGGGCGCGAGGCATGCAGGCATCGCCGGGTCGCGAGAGGCATGCGGGCGTTGCCAGGGATAGACATCGGTCGTCTCCCAGGGAGAGACATCAGTCGTCTTCCAGGGAGAGACATCGGTCGTTTGCCAGTTTGAGACCTCAGTGGATAGTCATCGCGCGAGCGGTCATCGGTGGAAGGTTATCGCGCGATGTCGAGCTTCACACAGATAAAGTGGGACCCAGACTCCCAGCATGACACGTCCTGCATGCGCGCCACGTGGACAAAAAGGGTGGTTCAGAATAGTGACATCAGAATGTTGGCGTGCACAAGAGACAACAGTGGTCGTACTGTTCAGGGCAATGGTTGGCATGCACAAGAGACAACAGTGGTCGTACTGTTCAGGGCAGTGGTTGGCAGGCACAAGAGACAACCGTGGCCGTACTGTTCAGTGAGAACGTACACTCAGGCTTTCCTGCAGAAGGGGTGGCAGCAGCAGCATGCGTGGACTGGTAGGCTTGGATTCAAAAGCCCACTGCGGGAAGGCAAAGGGGGTTACAGTGGCTCAAGAGTGAAAGAGTGTCTGCATCTTCATCCCTCTCTTTTCTCTCCTTCGCGCTGCGACTCAGGCAACCTCCAGCACCAGTGCGACGTGCGACGACTGCCCTTAGAGCACCTGGGAGGTTCTCTGCAAGTTCTACAAACCAGACGCTAAAACAGAGTTAAGGCATCCTTTAAGCTCGGCGGGTTTTAGAGCTCTTGGTGTTTTGCGCCAGTCCAGGTAAGGGAAGCTAGCCTTATTTCCAACAAAAATCCTTATATTCATGATTGAGATGATGGGGGCGACGTGGTCGCCGGTTTTTCAACTTTTATTGTAAAATCCTCTGTTTTTGAACGAGATCGCCGGTTTTGGCGTTGTTTTTCGAACTCCCCTGTTTTTGGTATTGTTTGAAGCTGTTTGAGATTTAAATGTGAAATACATGTGATATTCGAAAATCTGAACCTTTGAAATGACTGTTGCTGTGATTTGGATCATTCATTTGAGTGGTATGATGTGTGGAATGTCGTGAATGTGGGATCAAAACATAGTATTTTCAGGAAAGGAAATACCGTGTTGAGATTTGGTTATGAAGTGTATTGATCTGTAAGTATCCTGTGAATGAGGCGATCCTGACTCTGCTGAGATAATGGAATCACATAGTGGAAGTTACTCAGTCAGTGAGAGTCGAAGGAGGTTCATATGAATGGGTGAGTCGTGTGAAAAAGAACGAGCTCGGCCTGTCTTATGGATTAACCCTGTCATACTGTGAGAGTGATGAATTGAGATCGAGATTGTGTTGATGCGCATGGCTGTGGAAACATTACAGCAAATGAAGTATGACAGGTGCATGTCTCTGGATGCTAGGTTCAACGCACGAGTCTTCCGGAAGTAGTGTCAAGTGTCTTGTGTGATGAGTCAGTGGAAGTCTGACGTGAGAAATGAGGAACATTGAAATTGTTAGACACTTAATGTATTATGTGAAATAGAATGACTCTTGAGAATATTGTGCAATATGTGTTTTAGTTGATGGTTTACGTGGGTGTCTTTAATTTGTTTCATCTTGATTTCAAAGTATAATATCTAAACTCTTTTTCAAATGTCTAGCTTACCCTGTGGTATTTCTTTGGTGTTGTGTTTGGCTCTTTCTTAAACCTGTGATGATCGTGTATAATTTACACGGGAGCAGATGATATTGCAGGAAGTAGAGCTCCTCAGTGAGTGGTCGCCGGAAGGAGATCGCCTGTTTCTGTTTCTGTTAGGCGATCACCCTTTTGCTGTCTTCTGATAGGAGATCGCCCTCTTCTGATAGGAGATCGCCCTCTTCTGATGGGAGATCGCCTACCTTGTTTTTTTTTTTACTGTATTTTGTTTACGTTTTCTGGAAAAGTGACCGAATTTGTATTAAACTCCCTGTGAGGAGAAACTACATTTCATATATATAATTTTTGTTCACCTCAATCTATTTGTTACCTTTATTTTCATTATATAAACATGAATAGTATTTTGGCGGGATGTTACATTAATGGTATCAGAGCAGTTCATCCTTAGGATGACCTGAGGGCTGTGGATCCATTGTGTTTCTTCTGCTCATAAAATTTATTTGAGTTTTAAATAACAACTATAGTGAAAGATGTTCAAACGTTTTTGTATTGAAATTTTGTGTGTGCTTTAGTGAATGTATGCCCTAACTAAAAATCTTAGTATTAAGAATGAGAGGATCTTGATAAAGTAGTGAGGGTGCACACTCATAACTGGATCGAGATGATTCTCAATCTTAATTCCAATGGTTTGATGTTTAGCATACATTGAATTCTGGTGTGATTTATTTCATTTTATTGAGTGTTCTTGTAATTGATTGAAAGTGGTTGTTTGGATCGATGGATTGTATACCAGTAGCTGTTCTGGTGTTTTGCTTGATATTATAAGTATCATGATTCTGTTGATGAACTCAAATTATAAATGACTTTGAGATGTTGACCTTTATAAGGTCTAGATGTTACCTCCTGAATGAATCGATTTCTTATCGATCTCATTCTTATAGTTGTGGGGGGGTGTTCTTGCCGGTTGACTCGCCTGTCGGTTGACTCACGACACTCACACGCCTCCTTCCTCACGTTGATACGTGCTTGGTTCTCTCGAAGCAATCTGCACCTGCAAAAGAGAAAGGGGGCGCCCTAGAGGCCGTTTGCACTCCGACGCTCAAGTCAGTGTAGGGCAAGCACACCAAGTGTATAAGTTTCTCTGTATGTGTTTAGGTCTAGAAACCGCGTACCTTTGTGAAGTATCTTACTATCCCTTATATAGTCTAGGGTTTACTGCGCCGCTAGCCCTAATTAGGGTTCGCTGCGCTACTAGCCATATTTAGGGTTTACTGGAATACCCTTGTGCCGCTATCACCCAATCTTAGGGTAATCTAGCACATAAGGTTTCCTTCTCTGGAGTGCAAACTTTAACAGGGTGACCACCTGGATGCCTCCTTGTGCACCTAGTCTCTGGGACCACCTGTTCTGGGAGTGCCTTCACTGTTCACGTGCTATGCATGCAGCTTTACTGGGAAAACCCTAGCTCTGGTGAGCACTCGTCCCCTCAGGACTCTACACCCAACTGTGCTCTCCCTGCTACCAGCATAGGCACTTTGTGATTCAGGCCTCTCCCTACCTCTGGGTATTTAACTGGTCATTGGCCCCCTCTGGGAACCAATCTTAACTGTTCTGTTTATGCTGTTCAAATCACCTAAGGCCGATGTCACCTCGCCATACTCTGTTGCCGAGGACTCCTCGACCTACCGAGTGACGATGACACCTCCGCCCATCCTGGTGTTGACAACTACTCACCCGTCTCTATAGGCTGACGACTCGTCACCCCTCTCTGTAGGCTGATGACTCGTCACCCCTCTCTGTAGGCTGATGACTCGTCACCCCTCTCTATTCCATACCCCCTGTGGGGTCTATTCCACGTGGCTTTGACTCATGCTGTGGGACCCAGCTGATGTCCGAGGACTGGTCAGTACACAAGCCCCCCAGTCTCAAGCTGTTAACTTGTTTCAGCGAAGAGACTAAGTGATGGGCGAGGACTGATCGGTACACAAGCCCCCCTAGCCTTGAGCTGTTAACTTGTTCCAGCGTATGGACTAGGTCATTGTCTTGGGCGGCCTACGTGGCTCTGTGCGTAAGTACATGAATAGTACTCTGAGAAGACACTTCACCAACCCCCTCTCATCTGCTAACACGTGGCCGTATCAACGGTTTGAGATTCATAACATTTACGCTCCCTAGGGCTACGTTAAACCTCTTCAAAACCTCGCGCCACTTCACTGTTTCATCACTTTGCATTCTCACCTTTGCATACTCTATCTTCCAGCACACGCTCTCTTCTTCCCAACAGATCCTTCACGCTTCTTCGCTCTTCATCAACCAAAGGTATGATTTTTATATCTTCTTCTCCTTCATATTGATCATCCATACGATATGCTGTAACTGTTTACGAGCCTGCGTGCGGCTTATACATTCTAGGGTTTTGTTCTTCTTTCCTGGGTTCATTCTTCCTTTGAGTCTTCGTCCTCCATTGTTTTCTTCTGAGCCTTTCTTGTTTTCCTGCCTCTCATTTGTTTAGATTCGAGATGGCCAGAACCAAAACCACTTCCAACCCTCCTCCAACGGTAGCGGTCGATTACAAGGCCCTCTACCCCTGGGCTTCTGAGGATCTTCTTGCAGAGACCTCCAAACTCACGTCCTGCGAAGATCTTCGCAAGCACCGGGATGATGAGAACGAGATTAAAGGACGCGTCTTCGGCAGGGAAACGGACGCGTACGTCTCTGTGCGCCCCTGCCCAGTAAACGAGCCCGTATGCGCCGATGATCGTTGCAACAACGGGGAACCTTTCTTCTTCTTCTACGCCACCATTTTCAAAAAAGTCAAAGTCCGTCTCCCCTTCACAGGATTTGAAAGGGCTTTGCTCACAGAGTTAAACGTGGCGCCCGCTCAACTGCACCCCAACAGTTGGGCCTTTATCAGGGCGTTCTCCATCCTCTGCAACAACCTAGGGTTCACCCCTTCTGTCGATGTTTTCCTCTACTTCTTCGAGGCGAAGAGCCCTGGCAAGAGGCTTTGGGTGAGCCTGAATGGGGTGGCCGGGAGAGTTCTCCTCACGCTCTTCTCGCAGTCGTACAAGAACTTCAAGGGAAAGTTCTTCCGAGTCTGCTGCAGTTCTTACGACCCCACCATGCTTGATGGATTTCCCTTATACTGGGTGGGGGAGTTGAAGTTCAAAAAGCCACGCAAGCTCGAGGAGTTGACAGTCCCCGACCAAGAACTCTGCCAAATCATTTCCAGCTGGGGGGTGGTGTTTGACTCCACCCAGCTGATTAGGCATGAGTATGACGCTGAGACTCTCAGCGTGTACCTTGGTATACTAACTTCATCTTGCATTTATCTGCTTCATCTTGCATGCTTAATACCTTTGCCTTTCTAATACTTTCGAATCATTCACTGCAGGCATGGTACTCAGCGCTGATAAGAAGAAGAGGCTGGCAGATGTGTTGAGTCGCCGCAATGCTAGCGGTTCAGCCCCTGCAGGTCCGTCCTCACCCGCGGGTGTTGCCCTGGAACCCATCGCTGAAAAATCCAAGAGGGCAGCCCCTGTGGAGGTTTCTGACGACGAGGACACCTGCTCCGGCTTCGTCTTCAAAAGGAAAAGGGTGGAGACAGCCGCAGAGGTCTCTTCAGCCACAGAAGGGCACCCTTCTTCTTTTAGGGAGCACCCTCCCAGCGCCTCCTCCCCTCCTGAGCCAATCCTAACACTTGAGGGGGGTGGGGAGAGTGCTCCTTCCTCTGGTCCGATGCCTTCTGCCCTAGAGCTGCCTTCTCTGCTCCAAAGGTCGCTCGCTCAAATGCTTGGCAGAGTTGTCTTGGAGGCCATGGACAGAAACTCTCTTGAGAACCTCCTCAGCCATGGTCTCGGGGAGTTCTTGGCCGCTTCCAACTCCTTGCTGGTCAAGGGTAGCGCTGAGGCGGAGCTGCTAGAGGAGACCGCCCAGTTGAAGAAGGAGTTGGAACAAAAGCTAGAAGAGGCCGCCCAATTGAGAAGGGAGCTGGAACAAAAGGATCTCCAACTTCGTCAAGCGACCACGCGAGAGACTGCCCTCAATCAAGAACTGGGTAGTCTCCGTCAATCCGAAAAGGAGACCAAGAAGCTTCTTTTCTCAAAGGGGCAGGAGGCCCTCCAGCTTGAAGCTAAGATACTTCCCCTCCGCAACAAGATTATTGAGCTGGAAGAGCAAGTGGAGGGGGCTCAAGCTAAAATGGCCAAGTTGGAGGAGAGGGCGACGAACCGGGAAGTTCAGCTGGGCAAGGTTGAGGAGGAACTTGCCCAACAGATCGAACTGTTGAAGAAGACCGAGGCTGAGCTTATTGATGACGCCGCCGACGCCTATGGGGAAGGCTTTGGTGATGCCCTTGCTCAGGTTGCCTGCGTGCATCCTGAGATGGACCTCTCACCATACTCCGCAACTCTGCAGGTGGTCGACGGGCAAATAGTGCCCAGATAGGTCCTCTAAACAGTTGTACTTTAGCTGAACTTCTTGTAATTATCCTCTTTGCAATATAACATTTTGTTTATGCATTGTTCATCTTTTCGTTGTGCTTTGTACTTGATGGGCTCACGATCACAAATAATGCACCTGCAAAATGAACCTCAAGCAACATGTCTTTCCGCTAACTTCATTAATGAACCTTTACCTTAACTTGGGCGTTCTCACTTGGAGGGGAAAGTGTTCCTCATGAACTCCCATTCCCCTCACAAGACCTCTAACCCCACTTATAGGTTCTGACTGACCTGTCATCGTTCATGGCCGATGGAGGATTTAACCACACGAACCTTTCTTTCACATTGGAAATTCTCACTCGAAGTGGAGGTGTTCTCTATGAACCTACCTCTCCACTTACGAGACCTCTAACTCCACGTGACAGGTTCTAACTGACCTCACATCGCTCACAGGCGAGGAGGATTTCTCTGGGCGAACCCTTCTTTCACATTGGAAGTTCTCACTCGAAGTGGAGGTGTTCTCTACGAACCTACCTCTCCACTTACGAGACCTCTAACTCCACGTGACAGGTTCTAACATCATTGTCCAAACACATTAAAAACATATATCTTTAACTGAATTTTATTGGGTGACCTCATTAAAAACCCTTAGAAGGGAAAAAAGAGTGTCCCCTGTATTGTGTTGCATACAAGATTACATAGCTTTAACTGAAATAAAACTTCAAGTGAGTCGCATTCCATGTTCGAGGAATCGGACCTCCTTCTAAAGTTTCAAGTCTATATGCTCCATTCCCTAGGGCCTCTGTCACTCTGAAAGGACCAGTCCACTTAGGAGATAGCTTGTTCTCTATCTGGTATGGAGATGCCTTCCGCATAACAAGGTCTGCCGCCTGGAACCGCCGAGCTCTCAGCTTGGAACTGTGCTTGAGTTCGACTCTCCTCTTTATCGCCTCAGCCTTGATTCCAGCTTCTTCCCTGGCCTCATCCAAAAGATCAAGATTCACCTTCCTCTCTTCATTGGATTCCTCAGCCACAAAGTTCTGGAAACGTGGTGAGCTCTCTTGGATCTCCACAGGGATCATGGCATCTGAACCATACACCAAACTAAAGGGAGTCTCCTTAGTAGTGGACTGGGGGGTAGTATGGTAAGCCCATACTATTCTGGGAACCTCCTCAGCCCACCTTCCCTTTGCTTTCTCCAGCCTTCTCTTTAATCCTCTGAGGAGGACTCGATTAGCCGACTCGACCTGCCCATTGGTCTGTGGGTGCTCGACTGATGCAAACACCTGCTTGATTCCCAGCTCTGTACATAGCTTTCCCAACTGTTGGCTCGCAAACTGAGTGCCATTATCAGACACCAAGCGTTTTGGTATGCCGAAACGGCAAACTATGTTCTTCCACACGAAGTGTTGGATCTTTTGTGCTGTAATCTGTGCTACTGGCTCAGCTTCAATCCACTTCGTGAAATATTCTATGGCAACCACGAGGTACTTCATCTGCCTTATCGCCAAAGGGAAAGGTCCCAGGATGTCAATTCCCCAAGTATGAAACGGCCAAGGGCTGTAAATCGACCTGAGCTCCTCTGGTGGCGCCTTAGGCCAGTCAGCATGCAACTGGCACTGCTTGCATTGCTGTGCATACTTAGTACAATCTTCCCTCATTGTCGGCCAGTAGTACCCTGCTCGCACGGTCCTAGAGGCCAGTGCTCGGCCTCCGATATGACTACCGCAGATACCTTCATGGAGCTCTGCCATTATCCTCACACACTGCTCGTCATGCACACAGACTAAGATGGGGTGAGTAAACCCATGTCTGTACAACTCGCCTTCAATGAGCGTGTACTTGGACGAGTTTTTCTTTATCTTTTTTGCCTCCTCCGGCTCTGCTGGGAGCATTCCATCCGCTATATAACGCTTGTAGGGCGTCATCCATGTCTCACCATTTTGTAATAGACAGATCTGTGGTGCTTCTACCCCCAACAGCATGCACACGTTGACTCGTGGCTTTTTTAAAGTTTCTTGAGTCAACGACCGATGACTCCTCTTCTCGCCATCTGACTGGCTGATCTGATGGACTCCCACCAAGTTATCAGCTGTATAGGTACGAGGCGCCCTCAGGGTCTCCTGGATGACTGTCCTCTGTCTGCCCCCCTTGCCTGAGTTGGCGAGTTTGGCCAACAAGTCAGCTCTGGCATTTTGCTCCCTGGGCACGTGTACTAGTTCAAATATCTCAAATGAACTCTTCAATCTCTGGACATACTCCAAGTAAGAGGCCATCTGAGGGTCTTTGGCCTGGTATTCTCCTGCCACCTGACCGGTGACCAACAATGAGTCACTCTTGGCCATAAGGCTCTGCGCTCCCATCTCCTTTGCCAATAACATCCCAGCGATCAAAGCCTCATACTCCGCCTGGTTATTACTGGCTTTGAAGGCGAACCGCAGGGCCTGCTCTATTAACAACCCCTTGGGTCCTTCTAAGATCACCCCCGCTCCGCTGCCTTGCTGATTCGAGGACCCATCTACTAACAACACCCATTTGAAATTGGGTACCTCTTGCTGGGCTTCGGTTGAAGACATCTCTGCCACAAAGTCAGCATAGACCTGTCCTTTGATCGGGCCCCTGGGTTCATACTGGATGTCAAATTCCGACAACTCAACTGCCCAACGCACCATCCTTCCTGCCACATCGGGCTTCTGCAAGACCTTACATATCGGCAGATCTGTCATCACAACCACTGTGAAGCTTTGGAAATAGTGGCGTAATCTCCTGGCAGAGAACACCACTGCCAATGCTGCCTTCTCTAAGGCTTGGTATCTCGTCTCGGGTCCCTGTAGCACCTTGCTGACAAAATAGATGGGCTTCTGGCTCTGTTGTTGTTCTTGTACCAAGACAGAACTCACCGCCCTATCTGTAACCGCAAAGTACAAACGCAGGGGTGTTCCAAGTTGAGGCTTGCACAAAACTGGTGGGCTGGCCAGGTATTCTTTGAGCTTGAGGAAAGCCTGCTCACATTCCGCCGTCCAGGTGAATCTGCTATTCCTCCTTAAGCACTAGAAATAAGGATGGCCTTTATCTCCCCCGGCTGACACGAATCGGGAGAGTGCAGCCATTCGACCTGTCAACTGTTGCACTTCTTTCACCGACGTCGGGCTCCTCATGGCTATGATTGCTGCACACTTGTCTGGGTTGGCCTCAATCCCTCTTTCCGTGAGCAAAAACCCAAGGAACTTGCCTGCCTCCACCCCAAAGACGCACTTTTCGGGATTCAACTTTAACCTGTACTTTGCTATAGTGTTGAACAGCTCCTCCAAGTCGTCAATATGCTGATCTCGTGCCTAGGACGTCACCACCATGTCATCTACAAATGCATGCACACTGCGTCCCAGCATGGGTGCGAGAACCTTGTCCATTAGCCTCTGGTATGTGGCACCCGCATTCTTCAAGCCGAACGGCATGACTGTGTAGCAGTAACAAGACAGCTCTGTCATGAACGCCGTCTTATTCTCATCCATCGGGTGCATCTTGATCTGATTGTACCCAGAAAAAGCGTCTAAGAAACTGAGCAATTTGCAGCCTGAAGCACTGTCCACCAATGCATCTATGTTGGGCAGAGGATAGGAATCTTTCGGACACGCCCTGTTAAGATCTGTAAAGTCCACGCACATCCTCCACTTCCCGTTGGCCTTTTTCACCAGGACGACGTTTGCAAGCCACTCAGGGTATTGTATTTCCCGTATGTGACCTGCTTTCAGCAATTTGCGTGTTTCCTCCCTGACTACCTGCCTTCGCTCATCATTGAACTTCCGCCTTCTCTGGCGGACCGGTCTGGCTTGGGGATTCAGCGCCAGGCGGTGGCATAGGAAATCAGGGTCTATGCCAGGCATGTCTGAGGGGGACCAAGCGAAAGCGTCCAGATGCTTTCTGATAACTCTCGCTACTTGATCCTGGGTCTCCTGAGATAGGGATTTACCCAGCCTGAAGATCTTCCCTCCGATCTCCTTCTCTACGACCTCCTCCGCGGGTTCTGGTCGCCTCGCCCGGGCGATCTCTGCTCGGGTGACCCCGACATCACCTCGAGGCATATCTGTCTCATTGGTTCCTCCTCCCGGTGGTGAGGTGGTCACCATGCAGACTCCCCTCTTCGTTTTGAGACTATTTTCGTAGCACCTTTTAGCCTCCTTTTGGTCCGACTTGATGGTTACCACCTTCCCCTCCAGTGATGGCAACTTCATCTTCATGTGCCTTGTAGACACCACGGCCCCCAACCGGTTCAGGGCCGGCCTGCCCAAAAGTATATTGTAGGCAGAGGGAGCGTTCACCACAAGGTACCTGATGTTCTCTGTGCGGGACGCCATTCCGTCGGTGAACGTGGTCCTCAACTCTATGTACCCCCGCACTTCTACCTGATCTCCTGCAAACCCATATAAACAACCGACGTAGGGTCGCAACTGATCAGGGGACAGCTGTAGTTTGTTGAAGGTCGACCAGAACATCACATCGGCCGAGCTCCCCTGATCGACTAGCACCCGGTGCACCTTACGCGCGGCAGTGACTACTGAAATAACCACTGGATCGTTGTCATGGGGAACAACATCTCGGCGATCAGCTTTTGTAAAGACGAGATCAATGTCCAGAAAGTGGTCTTCCTCGCAGGCCTCCACTGCCATCACTGAACGTGCATACCTCTTTCGTTGTGAAGAGGTGCATCCTCCTCCTGAGAACCCACCTGATATAGTGTGGATCTCCCCATGAATGGGCACTTCATGCCCCTGGTCTGCCCTTGGTGCAGCACCTGTCTCACCTTCCGATGCCTCCTTCAGATAGTCGTTCAGAAATCCACTCTTCACCAACTCGTCCAATTGGTGAGCCAGAGCCAGGCAGTTTCGAACGGGGTGCCCAAAAGCCTGATGGAATTCGCACCATGCATTTTTATTGGGCCCCAACCTCTTGTCACTCTGCGGGGGCACCTTCAGTCTTTCTGCCACATTAGGAATTGCAATCAACTCCTTCAACTCCACCACGAATTCATGCCTAGGGGGCATGTCATCTTTGCCTCGCGCCCTAGGCTGTGGTTTTCGGGGCTCATAGGGCTTCTGTTTCCCTTGAGCTTTTTTCTTCGTGGTCGCCTCATGTACCCTCAACGGTTGAGGCCGGCTAGGTGCTCGGGGCCTTAACGAAACTGCACTTTCTCTCTTCTCACTGAGCTCCCCCTCAACGACAATGTGGGCCACAGCACGCCGTTTTATGTCGCTGAAGGTTTTGGGGCGGCTGCGTATTAGGGACTCGCTGAAAGGCCCTGGCAATACGCCCTTCCTGAAGGCGTGCACCACCATGTCTTCATCCTTGGTGTGCAGCCTCACCACCATCGCCCCAAACCTATTAAGGTAATCTTTGAGGGACTCCCTCTGATGCTGCCTTACATCAAAAAGATCGTAAGACACTGGTGGGGGGGCCCTATTGACAAGATATTGTTCCCTGAACAGCGCGGAGAACTGAGCGAAAGACGTGATATGTCCTTCTGGTAAACTCACGAACCATTCTAGCGCAGTTCCTGTCAGTGTGGCCATAAAGAGTTTACAGTGCACTGCGTCGGACCCCCCTGACAACATCATCTGCGTGTGAAAGGCAGTGAGATGCGTTTCAGGATCTTCCTTCCCGGTGAACACGGTTTTGGGTCCTACAAAAGTAGCTGGAACCACCGTGTTCATGATTGCTTGGGAGAAAGGCATGGGAAAGGCCCTTGGAGGCACTGGTGGGGCTCGATCATCTTCCCCACGATTTCCAGCTTGTTGTATGTGCTGCAAATTCAAGCGCAGCTCCTCATTTGCTCGGTGTAACTCTTCGTTCCTGGCCTGTGAGGCGGCCAGGTCTTCCTGCATACGCGCTTGATGCGCTTGAGACTCCGCCACCGTTTCTTGGAGGGCGCGCATCGTTTCCATCAGCTGTTGCATGGTAACGTTGTCGCCTCCATTCGGTGGAACAGATCCGTGTCTTGTATTCCTCATCTTCTGTGGTTTTTTCTCTCTCTCTCGTGTATGGGACCTTGTTTTACTTCGGGCCCCACGGTGGGCGCCAAATGTTCTTGCCGGTTGACTCGCCTGTCGGTTGACTCACGACACTCACACGCCTCCTTCCTCACGTTGATACGTGCTTGGTTCTCTCGAAGCAATCTGCACCTGCAAAAGAGAAAGGGGGCGCCCTAGAGGCCGTTTGCACTCCGACGCTTGAGTCAGTGTAGGGCAAGCACACCAAGTGTATAAGTTTCTCTGTATGTGTTTAGGTCTAGAAACCGCGTACCTTTGTGAAGTATCTTACTATCCCTTATATAGTCTAGGGTTTACTGCGCCGCTAGCCCTAATTAGGGTTCGCTGCGCTACTAGCCATATTTAGGGTTTACTGGAATACCCTTGTGCCGCTATCACCCAATCTTAGGGTAATCTAGCACATAAGGTTTCCTTCTCTGGAGTGCAAACTTTAACAGGGTGACCACCTGGATGCCTCCTTGTGCACCTAGTCTCTGGGACCACCTGTTCTGGGAGTGCCTTCACTGTTCACGTGCCATGCATGCAGCTTTACTGGGAAAACCCTAACTCTGGTGAGCACTCGTCCCCTCAGGACTCTACACCCAACTGTGCTCTCCCTGCTACCAGCATAGGCACTTCGTGATTCAGGCCTCTCCCTACCTCTGGGTATTTAACTGGTCATTGGCCCCCTCTGGGAACCAATCTTAACTGTTCTGTTTATGCTGTTCAAATCACCCAAGGCCGATGTCACCTCGCCATACTCTGTTGCCGAGGACTCCTCGACCTGCCGAGTGACGATGACACCTCCGCCCATCCTGGTGTTGACAACTACTCACCCGTCTCTATAGGCTGACGACTCGTCACCCCTCTCTGTAGGCTGATGACTCGTCACCCCTCTCTGTAGGCTGATGACTCGTCAGCCCTCTCTATTCCATACCCCCTGTGGGCTCTATTCCACGTGGCTTTGACTCATGCTGTGGGACCCAGCTGATGTCCGAGGACTGGTCAGTACAGGGGGGAATATAGAAACCAATAGTTTCCTAATCTTCTACAGAGAAGAATGGCTCCTAGACAGTCTACCCCTCCCAAACCTTCTGCTGAAATGGGCCAGATCGCCAGGGCCATTGGGATGATGGCGAGTGCCATCCAGCAGCAGAATACGGCGATGTCTCAGAATCACCAAGCTACGCTGCAGCATTAGGAGACCGCCAGATCGGCTGCAACAGCCCCCAACGTCGGTCAGCCTCAGGAGCAGATGGGACTGACCGAGTTCATGAGGCACAACCCACCCAAGTTCAGTGGGAATGCTACCCCTGATCAAGCAGATCAGTGGGTCAGGGAGTTGGAGAAAATCTTCAGGGCGACCTCCTGCCCTGAAGATAAGAAGCTGGTATTCGCCCCATATATTCTGTCTGGAGAAGCTTAGCTCTAGTGGATGGGAACTCAGCAGATGATGGAGGCCCGAGAGGAAGTGTTGGATTGGGAGAGCTTCAGGGTGAGGTTCCTGGAGAAACACTTCCCAGACAGCGCAAGGTTTGCGAAGGAAGCTGAGTTCCTAAAGTTGGAGTAGGGGGATATGTCTGTGAACACCTATGCTGCTCAGTTTGAGTACCTCGCCCGATTCTATACCCTGGCGACCTCCGAGGCCTGGAGGTGTAGGAAGTTTGAAGAGGGGCTGAAGCATGAGCTGAAGAGGACCATATCCCCGATGTGCATAAGAGAATTTCACACCTTAGTGGAGAAGGCGATGATGGTGGAGGCACTGGAGAAGAGTGATTCTCGGGTGATCAGGTCACACCCAGGGGGTTCTTTCAGTGGGAAGGCCAAGGTGCAGCACCCACAAAGCAAGCCTTATGCGGGACCTCCACCACATCGGGCAGGAGCAGTTTCGCCCCAGTTCCAGCAGCAACAAAGATGGGAACCTAGATGTTTCACGTGCCAAAAGATGGGGCACATATCTAGAGATTATCCTAGCAGAAATAGGATGACTCAATCCAGTGGTTCCCAACAGATGAGGAATGAAGACAGCAGACCTCAGGCAGCAGGGAGAGTGTTTACCATGACAGGAGTAGAGGTGCCTCAGTCAGGTAACTTGGTAGAAGGTGCTTCATGATCCTAGCTCGGTTGGGAGTGAAGAATGAAGAGGACGTAAGCAAGAGACCTTGGTGAAAGATTTCATGGATGTATTTCCAGAAGAAGTACCTGGGTTACCTCCTAAGGGAGAGGTGGAACTCTCTATTGTTTTGGTACCTGGAGCTGGTGTAACATCCTGCCAAATTACTTTTCATAAATATAAAATGAAATAAAGGTAAAACAAAAATATTTAAGTGAACATACGTATTTATATAAAATGAAGTTGCTCCTCACAGGGAGTTTAATACATAACCGGTCAATTCTTTCCAAAACATAAACAAAATACAGCCAAATAAATTGAAACCGGCGATCTCCCTACATAAACCGGCGATCTCTCTTATCCCAGTAACTTCTCTACTTGGTATTTTTCAGCAAATTTCTCTGTCTAATTGAACTTTAGACATAAATACAATATCTCCTCTTTCCTTTTAAGCTTGTGGTTAAGCTAGAGTCATCTCATGCTGTTTCATCGACATAAACATCTCCCAAGCTTCAAATAAAAGAAAACTCATTCTTTCATTCTTGGAACTTAACCCCGGTACTTCCCATGGATACACATGCTTAAGTCTTTAAACCCTCAACATTCTGCTTATATACTCTCCATAACTTATATGTAGCTGAAACTAAACCTTGGTACACTAAATCTAACTTACACTTCCTTCTTTAATTCCATCAACTCAGCTGGAGCCATTGACACTGGTCCAGCTCCAGGTACCAAATCAATAGAGAGTTCCACCTCTCTCTTAGGAGGTAATCCAGGTATTTCTTCTGGAAATACATCCATGAAATCTTTCACCACAGGTATCCTGCTTACGTCCTCTTCATTCTTCACTCCCAACCGAGCCAGGATTCACGAAGCACCTTCCACCAAGTTACCTGACTGAGGCACCTCTGCTCCTGTCATGGCAACCATTCTCCCTACTGCCTGGGGTTTGCTGCCTTCATTCCTCATCTGTTGGGAACCACTGGATTGAGTCATCTTATTTCTGCTAGGAAAATCTCTAGATATGTGCCCCATCTTTTGGCATGTGAAACATCTAGGTTTCCATGTTTGTTGCTGCTGGAACTGGGGCGAAACTGCTCCTGCCCGATGTGGTGGAGGTCCCGCATAAGGCTTGCTTTGTGGGTGCTGCACCTTGGCCTTCCCACTGAAAGAACCCCCCTGGGTGTGACCTGATCACCCGAGAATCACTCTTCTCCAGTGCCTCCACCATCATCGCCTTCTCCACTAAGGTGTGAAATTCTCTTATGCACATCGGGGATATGGTCCTCTTCAGCTCATGCTTCAGCCCCTCTTCAAACTTCCTACACCTCCAGGCCTCGGAGGTCGCCTGGGTATAGAATCGGGCGAGGTACTCAAACCGAGTAGCATAGGTGTTCACAGACATATCCCCCCTGCTCCAACTTTAGGAACTCCGCTTCCTCCGCAGATCTTGCGCTGTCAGGGAAGTGTTTCTCCAGGAACCTCACCCTGAAGCTCTCCCAATCCAACACTTCCTCTCGGGCCTCCATCATCTGCTAAGTTCACATCCACCAGAGCTCAGCTTCTCCAGACAGAATATATGGGGCGAATACCAGCTTCTTATCTTCAGGGCAGGAGGTCGCCTTGAAGATTTTCTCCAACTCCCTGACCCACTTATCTGCTTGATCAGGGGTAGCATTCCCACTGAACTTGGGTGGGTTGTGCCTCATGAACTCGGTCAGTCCCATCTGCACCTGAGGCTGACCGAAGTTGGGAGCTGTTGCAGCCGATCTGGCGGTCTCCTAATGCTGCAACGTAGCTTGGTGATTCTGAGACATCGCCGTATTCTGCTGCTGGATGGCACTCGCCATCATCCCAATGGCCCTGGCGATCTGGCCCATTTCAGCAGAAGGTTTGGGAGGGGGAGGCTGTCTAGGAGCCATTCTTCTCTGTAGAAGATTAGGAAACTATTGGTTTCTATATCCCCCCCCACAACTATAAGAATGAGATCGATAAGAAATCGATTCATTCAGGAGGTAACATCTAGACCTTATAAAGGTCAACATCTCAAAGTCATTTAGAATTTGAGTTCATCAACAGAATCATGATACTTATAATCTCAAGCAAAACACCAGAACAGCTACTGGTACACAATCCATCAATCCAAACAACCACTTTCAGTCAATTACAAGAACACTCAATAAAATGAAATAAATCACACCAGAATTCAATGTATGCTAAACATCAAACCATTGGAATTAAGATTGAGAATCATCTCGATCCAGTTATGAGTGTGCACCCTCACTACTTTATCAAGATCCTCTCATTCTTAATACCAAGATTTTCAGTTAGAGCATATATTCACTAAAGCACACACAAAATTTCAATATAAAAACGTTTGAAAACTCTTCACTATAGTTGTTATTTTAAACTCAAATAAATTTCATGAGCAGAAGAAACACAATGGATCCACAGCCCTCAGGTCATCCTAAGGACGAACTGCTCTGATACCATTAATGTAACATCCCGCCAAATTACTTTTCATAAATATAAAATGAAATAAAGGTAAAACAAAAATATTTAAGTGAACATACGTATTTATATAAAATGAAGTTGCTCCTCACAGGGAGTTTAATACATAACCGGTCAATTCTTTCCAAAACATAAACAAAATACAGCCAAATAAATTGAAATCGGCGATCTCCCTACATAAACCGGCGATCTCCTATCAGAAGACCCAAAACAGCTGATCTGCTACCAAGACAGAAATCAGGCGATCTCCTTCCGGCGACCACTCACTAAGGAGCTCTACTTCCTGGAAAATCATCTGCTCCCGTGTAAAATACACGATCATCACAGTTTTAAGAGAAAACAGCCAGAGAACAATACAAAGGGTAAGCTAGATATTTTTAACTTTAAATTTTAAACTGGACAACCAACGTAGATCAGCCTTTTTAAACATTCACAAGAGTCCATCACTTTCTCATTCATATCACACAACCATCAAGTGTCTATCAACAAATTTCTCAACATTACTCACGTCAGACTTCCACTGACTAATCACACATAGACACTCGACACTACTTCCGGAAGACTCGTGCGTTGAACTTAGCATCCAGAGACATGCACCTGTCATACTTCATTGCTATAATGTTTCCACAGCCATGCGCATCAACACAATCTCGATCTCAATTTCATCACTCTCACAGTATGACAGGGTTAATCCATATAACAGGTCAAGTCAGTTATCTTTCAAACGACTTACCCATACATATGGACCTCCCTCGACTCTCACCAACTGAATGACTTCATCTATGTGACTCCATCATATCAGCAGAGTCAGGATCGTCCCATTCACAGGATACTCACAGATCAATACACTTCATAACCAAATCTCAACACGGTATTTCCTTTCCTGAAAATACTATGTCTTGATCCCACATTCACAACATTCAACACGTCATACCACACTTAATGAACGATTTCAGTCACAGAAAACTCATGCCAAGGTTCAGATTTTCGAATATCACATTTAAATCTCAAACAGTTTCAAACAACACCAAAACAGGGGAGTTCGAAAAACAACGCCAAAACCAACGATCTCGTCCAAAAACAGGGGATTTCAAAATCTGTATTTAAAACCGGCGATCACGTCGCCCAAACACATAAGAACAGAACATCATGAAAAAGGGGTTTAAAACCGGCGACGACGTCGCTCAAACACATAGAACAGAGAATCAGGAAAAAGAATATGAAACCGGCGACCACGTCGCCCTCACTTCAGAAACAGCAAATCTACGGCTTTTATTGAAAATAAAGCTAGCTTCCCTTACCTGGACTTGCGTAAAACACCAAGAGCTCCAAAACCCACTGAGCTTGAAGGATGCCTTAGCTCTGTTTTCAGCGCCTGGTTTGTAGAACTTGCAGAGAAACTCCCAGGTGCTCTAAGGGCAGGTCGTCGCTCGTCGCACAGGTGCTGGAGGTTGCCTGAGTTGCAGCTCGAAGGAGAGAAAAGGGAGGGATGAAGATGCAGACACTCTTTCACTCTTGAGTCACTGTAACGCTATTTGCCTTCCCGCAGTGGCTTTTGAATCCAAGCTTACCTGTCCACGTATGCTGCTGCTGCCACCCCTTCTGCAGGAAAGCCTGAGTGTACGTTTTCACTGAACAGTACGACCACGGTTGTCTCTTGTGCATGCCAGCCACTGCCCTGAACAGTACGACCACTGTTGTCTCTGGTGCATGCCAACCACTGTCCTGAACAGTACGACCACGAGTGTCTCCTGCGCATGCCAACATTCTGATGTCACCACTCTAAACCACCCTTTATGTCTACGTGGCGCGCGTCCAGGACGTTTCATGCTGGGAGTCTGGGTCCCACTTTATCTGTGTTAAGCTCGCCATCGCGCGACAACTTTCCACCGCTGACTCATCCTGGCGAACGACCAATGTCTCTCTGGGAGACGACCGATGTCTATCCCTGGCGACGCCCGAATAACTCCCTGGCCACGTCCACATGTCTTGCGCCCTGGCCCGCATACCTCTCGCGCCCTGGCCACGTCCACATGCCTCGCGCCCTGGCGATGCCCGCATGCCTCTCGCGCCCTGGCCACGTCCACATGCCTCGCGCCCTGGCGATGCCCGCATGCCTCTCGCGCCCTGGCCACGTCCACATGCCTCGCGCCCTGGCAATGCCCGCATGCCTCTCGCGCCCTGGCCACGTCCACATGCCTCGCACCCTGGCGATGCCCGCATGCCTCTCGCGCCCTGGCCACGTCCACATGCCTCGCACCCTGGCGATGCTCGCATGCCTCTCGCGCCCTGGCGATGCCCGCATGCCTCTCGCGCCCTGGCAATGCCCGCATGCCTCTCGCGCCCTGGCGCTCATGTGTAGCAGGCGACCGGCGATCATGTACTACTAGGCGATCTCATAGTCTTCCAAACTACACTTTCCTTCCTTTTTATTTTAAATAAAAACATACTTAGAATTCATTTAAAATATATCCCTTTTTATTCCAATTCAATTTTACAGGTCCTTGCATTCTCCCCAACAAGAAAAATTTTCGTCCTCAAAAATTGAATTACAAGGAAAAGAGGTATGGATAGGCTTCTCTCATGGGTTCTTCTAACTCCCAAGTTGAATCACCCGATCTCTCATCCCACACCACTTTCACCATGCTGATGGTCTTGCCTCTGTGCTGTTTACTTTGCCTATCGTCAATCCTGACTGGTTTCGCTTCAAAGGACAAGTCATCCCTGATCTGCACATCGTCCACTTCCAGCACATGACTGGGTCTGCCATGTACTTCCTCAGCTGTGATACGTGAAAGGCATTATGCAGATTTGCTAATTGGGGAGGTAGGGCGATTTCATAAGCCACCAGACCGATCCTCCTTAAGATCTGATATGGCCCGACTAACTTAGGAGACAGCTCCTTTGATCTGATAGCTCGTCCTACACCCTTGGTCGGTGTCACTTTCATAAATGCATGATCTCCAACTACAACTCCAAAGGTCTTCTCCTCATTGTCAACATCATCACTGCCTCTACAAGAGTTATTATCCTTGTCCTCATGAGCGACATAGAGTGGCTCCCTCAAAGTTATTCTCTTCATATTTTCCAGATCCACAAGGGTTTCCCAACCAAACGATTCTTGCTCACCTTCTTAGCAACTTCAACTTTGGGGATGGATGATGATTCACTTTCTAAGGTAGAGCAATCCGGCGAAGATCCATCTACTACCGACATTAGCTGCAGACACAACACCCTCCCGCCACTCATCATACCACCAGGCATACACTGCTGGTTTAAACTCAAAAGGGCGACCTGAATGGTGTTCAGGAGAGCATGGCTTGACTGTTAAGCGGTCTGAACATCGCATACCCAAATAAATTAGTAGCTGCCACTCTAGACGAAGAGACCCATTTCCTCTAGTTTCTGTGGTCCCTCTTTATCAAGCAACTCATCGTTCTGGACCTCCAGCAGCCTTGGGGGCACACTCCAGATTTTTCATCTACATCAGCATTCTGCAACGCCACCATCACGCCAGAGTACCCCTATACTAGCACCGACCTGGAAGAACACATACAGCTGACAATGCAGCATTGTTTCTAAAATCAGAAACGAAACGCTGACCACCACAACTGCCCATCTAAAGGATTAGCTGCAAATCCCATCCCATTAGAAACACAAGGCACGGAAAGTTCTGCTCCCACCTCCAACTTTCTGCAATTTACTAACATTGCTAGAAGAACTCAACATCATCATAACACGGCTTACCCTTATTCTATCCATAGCCATTACCTCCTTCCCTTCTACATTCACAGGCAGAACTGCATCCTCATTTGCCAAGTTCAGGAGACTTACTGCATCAGGGGCCTTAAATCTCCACCCACCATTTCCATACTCATCTTCCAAATTACGATCCACAAAACAGCATCCATTCTGCGTAAAGCTTTCTCTCTTATCCCAGTAACTTCTCTACTTGGTATTTTTCAGCAAATTTCTCTGTCTAATTGAACTTTAGACATAAATACAATATCTCCTCTTTCCTTTTAAGCTTGTGGTTAAGCTAGAGTCATCTCATGCTGTTTCATCGACATAAACATCTCCCAAGCTTCAAATAAAAGAAAACTCATTCTTTCATTCTTGGAACTTAACCCCGGTACTTCCCATGGATACACATGCTTAAGTCTTTAAACCCTCAACATTCTGCTTATATACTCTCCATAACTTATATGTAGCTGAAACTAAACCTTGGTACACTAAATCTAACTTACACTTCCTTCTTTAATTCCATCAACTCAGCTGGAGCCATTGACACTGGTCCAGCTCCAGGTACCAAATCAATAGAGAGTTCCACCTCTCTCTTAGGAGGTAATCCAGGTATTTCTTTTGGAAATACATCCATGAAATCTTTCACCACAGGTATCCTGCTTACGTCCTCTTCATTCTTCACTCCCAACCGAGCCAGGATTCACGAAGCACCTTCCACCAAGTTACCTGACTGAGGCACCTCTGCTCCTGTCATGGCAACCATTCTCCCTGCTGCCTGGGGTTTGCTGCCTTCATTCCTCATCTGTTGGGAACCACTGGATTGAGTCATCTTATTTCTGCTAGGAAAATCTCTAGATATGTGCCCCATCTTTTGGCATGTGAAACATCTAGGTTTCCATGTTTGTTGCTGCTGGAACTGGGGCGAAACTGCTCCTGCCCGATGTGGTGGAGGTCCCGCATAAGGCTTGCTTTGTGGGTGCTGCACCTTGGCCTTCCCACTGAAAGAACCCCCCTGGGTGTGACCTGATCACCCGAGAATCACTCTTCTCCAGTGCCTCCACCATCATCGCCTTCTCCACTAAGGTGTGAAATTCTCTTATGCACATCGGGGATATGGTCCTCTTCAGCTCATGCTTCAGCCCCTCTTCAAACTTCCTACACCTCCAGGCCTCGGAGGTCGCCTGGGTATAGAATCGGGCGAGGTACTCAAACCGAGTAGCATAGGTGTTCACAGACATATCCCCCCTGCTCCAACTTTAGGAACTCCGCTTCCTCCGCAGATCTTGCGCTGTCAGGGAAGTGTTTCTCCAGGAACCTCACCCTGAAGCTCTCCCAATCCAACACTTCCTCTCGGGCCTCCATCATCTGCTAAGTTCACATCCACCAGAGCTCAGCTTCTCCAGACAGAATATATGGGGCGAATACCAGCTTCTTATCTTCAGGGCAGGAGGTCGCCTTGAAGATTTTCTCCAACTCCCTGACCCACTTATCTGCTTGATCAGGGGTAGCATTCCCACTGAACTTGGGTGGGTTGTGCCTCATGAACTCGGTCAGTCCCATCTGCACCTGAGGCTGACCGAAGTTGGGAGCTGTTGCAGCCGATCTGGCGGTCTCCTAATGCTGCAGCGTAGCTTGGTGATTCTGAGACATCGCCGTATTCTGCTGCTGGATGGCACTCGCCATCATCCCAATGGCCCTGGCGATCTGGCCCATTTCAGCAGAAGGTTTGGGAGGGGGAGGCTGTCTAGGAGCCATTCTTCTCTGTAGAAGATTAGGAAACTATTGGTTTCTATATCCCCCCCACAACTATAAGAATGAGATCGATAAGAAATCGATTCATTCAGGAGGTAACATCTAGACCTTATAAAGGTCAACATCTCAAAGTCATTTAGAATTTGAGTTCATCAACAGAATCATGATACTTATAATCTCAAGCAAAACACCAGAACAGCTACTGGTACACAATCCATCAATCAAAACAACCACTTTCAGTCAATTACAAGAACACTCAATAAAATGAAATAAATCACACCAGAATTCAATGTATGCTAAACATCAAACCATTGGAATTAAGATTGAGAATCATCTCGATCCAGTTATGAGTGTGCACCCTCACTACTTTATCAAGATCCTCTCATTCTTAATACCAAGATTTTCAGTTAGAGCATATATTCACTAAAGCACACACAAAATTTCAATACAAAAACGTTTGAAAACTCTTCACTATAGTTGTTATTTTAAACTCAAATAAATTTCATGAGCAGAAGAAACACAATGGATCCACAGCCCTCAGGTCATCCTAAGGACGAACTGCTCTGATACCATTAATGTAACATCCCGCCAAATTACTTTTCATAAATATAAAATGAAATAAAGGTAAAACAAAAATATTTAAGTGAACATACGTATTTATATAAAATGAAGTTGCTCCTCACAGGGAGTTTAATACATAACCGGTCAATTCTTTCCAAAACATAAACAAAATACAGCCAAATAAATTGAAATCGGCGATCTCCCTACATAAACCGGCGATCTCCTATCAGAAGACCCAAAACAGCCGATCTGCTACCAGGACAGAAATCAGGCGATCTCCTTCCGGCGACCACTCACTAAGGAGCTCTACTTCCTGGAAAATCATCTGCTCCCGTGTAAAATACACGATCATCACAGTTTTAAGAGAAAACAGCCAGAGAACAATACAAAGGGTAAGCTAGATATTTTTAACTTTAAATTTTAAACTGGACAACCAACGTAGATCAGCCTTTTTAAACATTCACAAGAGTCCATCACTTTCTCATTCATATCACACAACCATCAAGTGTCTATCAACAAATTTCTCAACATTACTCACGTCAGACTTCCACTGACTAATCACACATAGACACTCGACACTACTTCCGGAAGACTCGTGCGTTGAACTTAGCATCCAGAGACATGCACCTGTCATACTTCATTGCTGTAATGTTTCCACAGCCATGCGCATCAACACAATCTCGATCTCAATTTCATCACTCTCACAGTATGACAGGGTTAATCCATATAACAGGTCAAGTCAGTTATCTTTCAAACGACTTACCCATACATATGGACCTCCCTCGACTCTCACCAACTGAATGACTTCATCTATGTGACTCCATCATATCAGCAGAGTCAGGATCGTCCCATTCACAGGATACTCATAGATCAATACACTTCATAACCAAATCTCAACACGGTATTTCCTTTCCTGAAAATACTATGTCTTGATCCCACATTCACAACATTCAACACGTCATACCACACTTAATGAACGATTTCAGTCACAGAAAACTCATGCCAAGGTTCAGATTTTCGAATATCACATTTAAATCTCAAACAGTTTCAAACAACACCAAAACAGGGGAGTTCGAAAAACAACGCCAAAACCAGCGATCTCGTCCAAAAACAGGGGATTTCGAAATCTGTATTTAAAACCGGCGATCACGTCGCCCAAACACATAAGAACAGAACATCATGAAAAAGGGGTTTAAAACCGGCGACGACGTCGCCCAAACACATAGAACAGAGAATCAGGAAAAAGAATATGAAACCGGCGACCACGTCGCCCTCACTTCAGAAACAGCAAATCTACGGCTTTTATTGAAAATAAAGCTAGCTTCCCTTACCTGGACTTGCGTAAAACACCAAGAGCTCCAAAACCCACTGAGCTTGAAGGATGCCTTAGCTCTGTTTTCAGCGCCTGGTTTGTAGAACTTGCAGAGAAACTCCTAGGTGCTCTAAGGGCAGGTCGTCGCTCGTCGCACAGGTGCTGGAGGTTGCCTGAGTTGCAGCTCGAAGGAGAGAAAAGGGAGGGATGAAGATGCAGACACTCTTTCACTCTTGAGTCACTGTAACGCTATTTGCCTTCCCGCAGTGGCTTTTGAATCCAAGCTTACCTGTCCACGTATGCTGCTGCTGCCACCCCTTCTGCAGGAAAGCCTGAGTGTACGTTTTCACTGAACAGTACGACCACGGTTGTCTCTTGTGCATGCCAGCCACTGCCCTGAACAGTACGACCACTGTTGTCTCTGGTGCATGCCAACCACTGTCCTGAACAGTACGACCACGAGTGTCTCCTGCGCATGCCAACATTCTGATGTCACCACTCTGAACCACCCTTTATGTCTACGTGGCGCGCGTCCAGGACGTTTCATGCTGGGAGTCTGGGTCCCACTTTATCTGTGTGAAGCTCGCCATCGCGCGACAACTTTCCACCGCTGACTCATCCTGGCGAACGACCAATGTCTCTCTGGGAGACGACCGATGTCTATCCCTGGCGACGCCCGCATAACTCCCTGGCCACGTCCATATGTCTTGCGCCCTGGCCCGCATACCTCTCGCGCCCTGGCCACGTCCACATGCCTCGCGCCCTGGCGATGCCCGCATGCCTCTCGCGCCCTGGCCACGTCCACATGCCTCGCGCCCTGGCGATGCCCGCATGCCTCTCGCGCCCTGGCCACGTCCACATGCCTCGCGCCCTGGCGATGCCCGCATGCCTCTCGCGCCCTGGCCACGTCCACATGCCTCGCGCCCTGGCGATGCCCGCATGCCTCTCGCGCCCTGGCCACGTCCACATGCCTCGCACCCTGGCGATGCCCGCATGCCTCTCGTGCCCTGGCGATGCCCGCATGCCTCTCGCGCCCTGACACTCATGTGTAGTAGGCGACCGGTGATCATGTACTACTAGGCGATCTCATAGTCTTCCAAACTACACTTTCCTTCCTTTTTATTTTAAATAAAAACATACTTAGAATTCATTTAAAATATATCCATTTTTATTCCAATTCAATTTTACAGGTCCTTACAGCTGGACCAGTGTCAATGGCTCCAGCTGAGTTGATGGAATTAGAGAAGGAAGTGTAAGTTAGATTTAGTATACCAAGGTTTAGTTTCAGCTACATATAAGTTATGGAGAGTATATAAGCAGAATGTTGAGGGTTTCAAGACTTAAGCATGTGTACCCATGGGAAGTACCGGGGTTAAGTTCCAAGAATGAAAGAATGAATTTTCTTTTATTTGAAGCTTGGGAGATGTTTATGTCGATGAAACAGCATGAGATGACTCTAGCTTAACCACAAGCTTAAAAGGAAAGAGGAGACATTGTATTTATGTCTAAAGTGCAATTAGACAGAGAAATTTGCGGAAAAATACCAAGTAGAGAAGTTACTGGGATAAGAGAGAAAGCTTCACGCAGAATGGATGCTGTTTTGTGGATCGTGATTTGGAAGATGAGTATGGAAATGGTGGGTTGAGATTTAAGGCTCCTGATGCGGTAAATCTTCTGAACTTGGCAAATGAGGATGTCGTTCTGCCTGTGAACGTAGAAGGGAAGGAGGTAATGGCTATGGATAGAATAAGGGTAAGCCGTGTTATGATGATGTTGAGTTCTTCTAGCAATGTTAGTAAATTGCAGAAAGTTGGAGGGGGGAAGTAGAACTTTTCGTGCCTTGTGTTTCTAATGGGATGGGTTTTGCAGCTAATCCTTTAGAGGGGCAGTTGTGGTGGTCAGCGTTTCGTTTCTGATTTTAGAAACAATGCTGCATTGTCAGCTGTATCTGTTCTTCCAGGTCGGTGCTAGTATAGGGGTACTTTGGCGTGATGGTGGCGTTACAGAATGCTGATTTAGATGAAAAATCTGGAGTGTGTCTCCAAGGTTGCTGGAGAACGATGAGTTGCTTGATAAAGAGGGACCACGGAAACTAGAGGAATGGGTCCGTTCGTCTTGAGTGGCAGCTACTGATTAATTTGGGTATGCGATGTTCAGACCGCTTAACAGTCAAGCCATGCTCTCCTGAACGCCATTCAGGTCGTCCTCTTGAGTTGAATCAGCAGTGTATTGCCTGGTGGTATGATGGGTGGCGGGAAGGTGTTGTGACTGCAGCTAATGTCAGTAGTAGATGGATCTTCGCCGGATTGCTCTACCTTAGAAAGTGAATCATCATCCATCCCCAAAGTTGAAGTTGCTAAGAAGGTGAGCAAGAATCGTTTGGTTGGGAAACCCTTGTGGATCTGGAAAATATGAAGAGGATAACTTTGAGGGAGCCACTCTATGTCGCTCATGAGGACAAGGATAATAACTCTTGTAGAGGCAGTGATGATGTTGACAATGAGGAGAAGACCTTTGGAGTTGTAGTTGGAGATCATGCATTTATGAAAGTGACACCAACCAAGGGTGTAGGACGGGCGATTAGATCCAAGAAGTTGTCCCCTAAGTTCGTGGGACCATATCAGATCTTAAGGAGGATTGGTCCAGTGGCTTATGAGATCGCCCTACCTCCCCATTTAGCGAATCTGCATAATGTCTTTCACGTGTCACAGTTAAGGAAGTATCTCGCAGACCCTAGTCACGTGTTGGAAGTAGACGATGTGCAGATCAGGGATTACTTGTCCTTTGAAGCGAAACCAGTCAGGATTGACGATCGGCAAAGTAAACAGCTCAGAGGCAGGACCATAAACATGGTGAAAGTGGTGTGGGATGAGAGATCGGGTGATTCAACTTGGGAGTTAGAAGAACCCATGAGAGAAGCCTATCCATACCTCTTTTCCTTGTAATTCAATTTTCGAGGACGAAAATTTTTGTTGTTGGGGAGAATGTAAGGACCTGTAAAATTAAATTGGAATAAAAAGGTATATTTTAAATGAATTCTAAGTATGTTTTCATTTGAAATAAAAAGGAAGGAAAGAGTAGCTTAGAAGACTATAAGATCGCCTGGTTAGTACATAATCGCCGGTCGTCTACTACACATGATCGCCAGGGCGCGAGGCATGTGGACATCGCCAGGGCGCGAGGCATGTGGACGTCGCCAGGGCGCGAGGCATGTGGACGTCGCCAGGGCGCGAGGCATGTGGACGTCGCCAGGGCGCGAGAGGCATGCGGGCATCGCCAGGGCGCGAGGCATGTGGACGTCACCAGGGCGCGCGAGGCATGCGGGCAACGCCGGGGCGCGAGGCATGCGGGCAACGCTGGGGCGCGAGAGGCATGTGGGCGTTGTCGGGGCACGAGGCATGCAGGCATCGCCGGGTCGCGAGAGGCATGCGGGCGTCGCCAGGGATAGACATCGGTCGTCTCCCAGGGAGAGACATCGGTCGTCTTCCAGGGAGAGACATCGGTCGTTTGCCAGTTTGAGACCTCAGTGGATAGTCATCGTGCGAGCGGTCATCGGTGGAAGGTTATCGCGCGATGTCGAGCTTCACACAGATAAAGTGGGACCCAGACTCCCAGCATGACACGTCCTGCACGCGCGCCACGTGGACAAAAAGGGTGGTTCAGAATAGTGACATCAGAATGTTGGCATGCACAAGAGACAACAGTGGTCGTACTGTTCAGGGCAGTGGTTGGAATGCACAAGAGACAACAGTGGTCGTACTGTTCAGGGCAGTGGTTGGCAGGCACAAGAGACAACCGTGGCCGTACTGTTCAGTGAGAACGTACACTCAGGCTTTCCTGCAGAAGGGGTGGCAGCAGCAGCATGCGTGGACTGGTAGGCTTGGATTCAAAAGCCCACTGCGGGAAGGCAAAGGGGGTTACAGTGGCTCAAGAGTGAAAGAGTGTCTGCATCTTCATCCCTCTCTTTTCTCTCCTTCGCGCTGCGACTCAGGTAACCTCCAGCACCAGTGCGACGTGCGACGACTGCCCTTAGAGCACCTGGGAGGTTCTCTGCAAGTTCTACGAACCAGACGCTAAAACAGAGCTAAGGCATCCTTTAAGCTCGGTGGGTTTTGGAGCTCTTGGTGTTTTGTGCCAGTCCAGGTAAGGGAAGCTAGCCTTATTTCCAACGAAAATCCTTATATTCATGATTGAGATGATGGGGGCGACGTGGTCGCCGGTTTTTCAACTGTTATTGTAAAATCCTCTATTTTTGAACGAGATCGCCGGTTTTGGCGTTGTTTTTCGAACTCCCCTGTTTTTGGTATTGTTTGAAGCTGTTTGAGATTTAAATGTGAAATACATGTTATATTCGAAAATCTGAACCTTTGAAATGACTGTTGCTGTGATTTGGATCATTCATTTGAGTGGTATGATGTGTGGAATGTCGTGAATGTGGGATCAAAACATAGTATTTTCAGGAAAAGAAATACCGTGTTGAGATTTGGTTATGAAGTGTATTGATCTGTAAGTATCCTGTGAATGAGGCGATCCTGACTCTGCTGAGATAATGGAATCACATAGAGGAAGTTACTCAGTCAGTGAGAGTCGAAGGAGGTTCATATGAATGGGTGAGTCGTGTGAAAAAGAACGAGCTCGGCCTGTCTTATGGATTAACCCTGTCATACTGTGAGAGTGATGAATTGAGATCGAGATTGTGTTGATGCGCATGGCTGTGGAAACATTACAGCAAATGAAGTATGACAGGTGCATGTCTCTGGATGCTAGGTTCAACGCACGAGTCTTCCGGAAGTAGTGTCAAGTGTCTTGTGTGATGAGTCAGTGGAAGTCTGACGTGAGAAATGAGGAACATTGAAATTGTTAGACACTTGATGTATTATGTGAAATAGAATGACTCTTGAGAATATTGTGCAATATGTGTTTTAGTTGATGGTTTACGTGGGTGTCTTTAATTTGTTTCATCTTGATTTCAAAGTATAATATCTAAACTCTTTTTCAAATGTCTAGCTTACCCTGTGGTATTTCTTTGGTGTTGTGTTTGGCTCTTTCTTAAACCTGTGATGATCGTGTATAATTTACACGGGAGCAGATGATATTGCAGGAAGTAGAGCTCCTCAGTGAGTGGTCGCCAGAAGGAGATCGCCTGTTTCTGTTTCTGTTAGGCGATCACCCTTTTGCTGTCTTCTGATAGGAGATCGCCCTCTTCTGATAGGAGATCGCCCTCTTCTGATGGGAGATCGCCTGCCTTGTTTTTTTTTTTACTGTATTTTGTTTACGTTTTCTGGAAAAGTGACCGAATTTGTATTAAACTCCCTGTGAGGAGAAACTACATTTCATATATATAATTTTTGTTCACCTCAATCTATTTGTTACCTTTATTTTCATTATATAAACATGAATAGTATTTTGGCGGGATGTTACAACCTTGACCTGGTTGGCTGCAGGATTGAAGTTTGATGTCATTTCTTGTAAAGCGTACGAAGTGAATAATTGTATATTTTACACGAAGTCTATGGATGAAAAGAGTACAGTTCAAAATTCTGGTGTTACTCTTGAAGCCGAGTCAATGCAGTTTTCCACTTCGAAAGATACAAATCATGTACTTGGATCAATGGCATACTATGGATTTATAGAAGAGATATTGGAGCTTGACTATACTAAGTTTTCATGATGTGAGTCTCTTATGAACCTTTCTTGGTTTGGGTTGAGTTGATATAGGTTTCATTGTATTCATGACACTTTCAAGAATTAGGATCAAAATTCTAAAGAGCAATTAATAGAGTTTCTACTCAAGAAAACAAAGGTTCATACTAAAAACACATGAATAGGTAACTTGTAGTGTAAGATAACAATGGAATATGAATGGGTAATTCAAGAACAGTACCAAACTTCAAAGGAAACACAAGAACAACATAAGAACACCAAGAACAAGTGAAAATACTGATTGAAATTCAATAGGAATTAGAAAATCACAAAGAAATTCATCAAAGAACAAAAACCCATGGATGGAAAACAAGAACAACACATGTATATGGAAACCCATGGTTTGGACGAAATTAAAACACCAAGAAAACAAGGAAATAAACCAACAAAGTGCAGAACAATGGCAGCAAATGAAAGGAAACAACTCATGGAAAAGATTGAACCGATTAAAAATGGAAAAACTACAAGAAAACACAAATGGGTATTTTTAGAAGATGAATAGAAATGACTTATGTGGTTGTAGCCTTTTGGAGATGTGATTCACGCCACTTGGAGGGTGGTTCTTCCAAGATGAGTGGATGGTGCCGCCACTTGAGAGTCTCCAAAGCTCACAAGATAAGACATGAAGGAGAAGAAGAGACAAGTCTCACAAACTCACTCTCTCTCAATTTCAAGATAGTTTCTTTTCTTCTAACTTTCAACTTTTTTATTCAAAGTACCAAGCACCCCTATTTATAATGGAGAGGGCTGGTCATGTTACAAAGGGGAAGGAGTGGGAAGAGTCACTCTTCTAGCTCCTTCTAGTGCCTAAGAGAGAAAGGAGTAGAAAAGTCACTTTTTCCACTTTTTCCTAAAGAAAGTGCCTAAAATGCCTTACATTTAGAGGTTTCTTTTGGTTTTCCTCTTTGGCATACTCCTAAGGATATTTCTATATTATTTACAAATTTATACAAGATTATTTACAAAGATTTATTTATACTACTATCTTTTGAATTTTCAAGAGAACCCAAAATGTTCTACTTTTTAAGAAGACTAGTAAGAAGAATTTTAAATGCTTGGGTGGATGACCTCTTCCTCCATTAGTGAAATCCTCTTCTACTTGATCTCCATCATTTCAGTTCCAGTTTTCAAGTGTAAATGGGTTGATAATAAAAGTGGGGTTAAAATTAATGAATTAGGATTCACACTAGTGGACTTTCGAAAGATAGGGTATCGAGATAAGCCATTTATAATGGTTCAACAAGCATCTCAAGTTTTCTACGTGAAAGATCCTACGTCAGAAGATTGGTATGTTGTTTTACATGGGAAAAAACAATGGGAGGCCATAGATGATATTGAAAATGGTGACCCCCGTTTGTTCACACCAATGATAATTAATAAAGATAATGATGTACTTGATCATGTACATGCAACCCTTAAAGACCACAGTGAAGGAATTTACATATGAACATTCAACCCATTATGGTAATAAATTTAGAAATATTTTTGATAATATGCATTTACAATATTATGTTTTTGTTTTATATAATTTTCTTTCGATGCAGATTAACTAACGTTTGTTAAATATTTTTTTAACAGAGATATGGGTGATAATCAAAGTCCAAAGAAAGCCCAATCCAAATGAGGCAGCAGAGGACCTACTAGAATGAAGTGTCTCGTGAAGAAACGTGTCGCTGGTCAGAAGAAAGCTGTTGACATTGATGTCAACACTGGAATGGCTTCTGGTCCTAATGCAGATGACTTTAATAGCTATCTTGGAGTTCTTTCTCGTGAGAGGCTCTCCATTTTGATTAATACAAGGGACAAGGTGTCAGAGGTCGACCGAAACATGCTGTGGAAAGTTTTACATTATTATTGTTATCATATAAATCTTTTTAATATTCATTGACTAATTTTAATTTGATGATGTTATTTTGCAGGCAAATTTTGAGATTCCTAATGTGGAACCGCTTCGATCAAGGATTATATCCAATATCGGACTAAAGTTTTGCGCCTTTAAGTCAAGACTGACCACGACATATATTTTTGGTGACCTTAAGGATGAAAGTCCATGTGAAGCTTACAATTTTATTGATGAAGAGACATGGCATGCTTTTAAAGAAAGCCGTCTAACTGAAGATTGGATGGTAAGTGAAGTTACTTAACTATTTTTACTTATATAACATTAATGAGTTAATATTATTTAATTCACTTCGTTTATTTCAATTATGACAGCTGTACCGACCAGTCCTCGGACACCGAGGACAGCTAGTAAAGGGTGAGCCACGTCAGCTGGGTCCCATAGCATGGGCCAAAGCCACGTGGGTTGGACCCCGCAAGTGGTGTGGATTAGCAAGGTGATCCGTCATCAACGTGTCCCCACAGAGAAGGGTGATTAGTCGATAGACCACCAGGATGGGCTGAGGTGTCATCGTCACTCTGCAGGGTGATCAGTACTCGGCAACAGATTGTGACAAGGTGATATCGGTCTTGGGTGTTTCGAACAGCAAAGCTAGAACATCTAGTGTGGGTCCTAAGAGGAGACCAGTTACCAGTTAAATACCCAGAGGTAAGGAGAGGCCTAAATCACGAAGAGCACATGCGGGTGGCAGGGAAAGCATAGTTAGGTGCAGAGTCCTGAGGGGTCGAGCCTAGAGGTCCGATCAAGGGACAGGTCTATGCTGACTTTGTGGCCGAGATGTCCTCGGCAGATACCCAGCAGGAAGAGCCTAGCTTCAAGTGGGTGTTATAAGTAGATGGGTCCTCGAACCAGCAGGGCAGTGGAGCGAGGGTGATTCTCGAGGGGCCCAAGGGGTTATTGATAAAGCAAGCCCTGCGGTTTGCTTTCAAAGCCAGCAATAACCAAGCAGAGTACGAAGCCTTGATTGCTGGAATGTTGTTGGCCAAGGAGATGGGAGCGTAGAGTCTCATGGCGAAGAGTGACTCATTGCTGGTCACAGGGCAGGTGGTGTAAGGACCTATAAATTATTTGGAATAGAAGTGATAGATTTTAAATAATTTCTGAGTATGTTATTATTTAAAACAAAAAGAACATAAAAATAGAAAATATCATGGTGGTCAGACCTCGGACGTCGCCCTAGGTCTGGGGTCAGCTGGTGGAGGGCAGTCGGTTGACCATTGTACTAACCAAGTAGTCAGGTGCGATGACTTTATCGTGAGCAAATCACGTGGGCGTGCTTGAAGGGAGGGGGCACGTGAATCAAGAAGGGTAAAAGAAAGGAAGGTGTAGCTTAGAAGTCGATGAGATAGCCGTTTATTGAAGAAGGCGGCGGCCTCCGACTTCCCCCGTATGAAATCAGCAATTGCCTATGGTGTACATGATCGCCAATCGCCTATGGTGTACATGATCGCCGAAAAGAGCACATCACCGAGTGTTCGAGAAGACTTGGTAAGCACTTAGTATGTGGTCTAAATACAGAAGATGAGTGATATAGAAGATTGGTGGCATATCTGCCACCATGAGTAGTGTGAACCGTGATACCACAGACTTAGAGGAATGGGAGGACGAGCCCTCAGCTGGGTGTGACAATGTGACATCGGTGACCAGAGTGAGGCGATGTGTTCTCGTCACACACAAGGGCGATAAGAGATCGCCAACAGGATGAGAGGAACATCGGTCATCAACCAGGATGGGAGACACATCGATGGTCTGCCAGGGCGAGACATCGGTTGTCTGCCAGGGTGTGGAATCAGTCGTCCATCAGGAAGAGGAATCAGTCATCGCCAGTATGAGAGGCATCGGTCATCGCCGGTATGAGAGGCATGGTCATCGCGCGAGCAGTCATCAGTGGATGGTTATCGCGTGATGTCGTGTTTCACACAGATAAGGTGGGACCCAGGCTCCCAGCATGAACGTTCTGCATGCGCGACACGTAGACATTAGGAGTGCTTCAGAACAGTTGACGCCAGAGAGTTGGTAGGGCAGGTAACCCAGAGTTGGTGTGCGCAGAGACCCACGTGGCCATCCTGTTAGAGGAAACCCACACGCAAGGTTGCTCAGAGAGTGGGTAATGGCAGTGAAGGCTAAAGAGTCGTTCGACCTTAACAGCTGAGGGAAGGAGCTCATTTAGTTTCCCTTTCTCCTTTCTCCTCTACTCGAAGACGCAGCTATCCTCACGTACCAGTGCTACGATCAGCGACTGCCATTGTCCTTCTGGGAAGTTCTCTGCAAGTTTCCAATCAAGCCTTAAAACAGAGCTCGGGTATCCTTAAGTTTCGGTGGGTTAGAGCTCGTAGAGAGATTTTACACAAGTTCAGGTAAGGGAAGCTAGCTTTATTTCCAATAAAAACCTTAAGTGTAAGGACCTGTAAAATTAAATTGGAATAAAAAGGAATATATTTTAAATGAATTCTAAGTATGTTTTTATTTAAAATAAAATAAAAAGGAAGGAAAGTGTAGTTTAGAAGACTATAAGATCGCCTGCCGCCTACTACACATGATCGCCAGGGCGCGAGAGGTATGTGGACATCGCCAGGGCGCGAGAGGCATGCGGGCATCGCCAGGGATAGACATCGGTCGTCTCCCAGAGAGAGACATCGGTCGTCCGCCAGGATGAGACATCGGTGGATAGTCATCGCGGGAGCGGTCATCGGTGGAAGATTATCGCGCGATGTCGAGTTTCACACGAATAAAGTGGGACCCAGACTCCCAGCATGACACGTCCTGCACGCGCGCCACGTGGACAAAAAGGGTGGTTCAGAATAGTGACATCAGAAAGTTGGCATGCGCAAGAGACACTCGCGGTTGTACTGTTCAGGGAAGTGGTTGGCATGCACAAGAAGACAACCGTGGCCGTACTGTTCAGTGAAACGTACACTCTGGCTTTCTTGCAGAGGGGGTGGTGTCAGCAGCATGCGTGGACAAGTAGGCTTGGATTCAAAAACCCACTGCGAGGAGGCAAAGAACGTTGCAGTGACTCAAGAGTGAAAGAGGGAGTGCATCTTCATCCCTCTCTTTTCTCTCTCTCGCGCTGCGATCCAGGCACCCTCAAGCACCAGTACGACGAGCGAAGACTACCATTAGAGCACCTGGGAGGTTCTCTGCAAGTTCTCCAGACCGGGACACTAAAACAGAGTGAAAGCATCTTTAAGCTTCGTTGGGTTTCGGAGTTCTTGGAGTTTTGCGCTAGTCCAGGTAAGGGAAGCTAGCCTTATTTCCAACGAAAACTTTATATCAGATGATTGAGATGATGGGGCAACGTGGTCGCCGGTTTTTCAACTGTTATTGTATAATCCCCTGTTTTTGGACGAGATCGCCGGTTTTGGCGTTGTTTTTGTGTTGTTTGAAACTGTTTGAGATTTAAATGTGATATTCGAAAATATGAACCATGGAATGATTGTTGTTGTGATTGGAATCATTCATTTAAGTGTTATATGATGTGTGGAATGTCGTGAATGTGGGATCAAGACATAGTATTTTCAGGAAAGGAAATACCGTTTTGAGATTTGGTTATGAAGTGTATTGATCTGTGAGTATCCTGTGAATTAGGCGATCCTGACTCTGCTGAGATAATGGAATCACATAGAGGAAGTTATTCAGTTGGTGAGAGTCGAAGGAGGTTCATATGAATGGGTGAGTCGTGTGAAAAAGAACGAGCTCGGCCTGTTATATGGATTAACCCTGTCATACTATGAGAGTGATGAAATTGAGATCGAGATTGTGTTGATGCGCATGGCTGTGGAAACATTACAGCAAATGAAGTATGACAGGTGCAGGTCTCTGGATGCTAAGTTCAACGCACGAGTCTTCCGGAAGTAGTGTCAAGTGTCTTGTGTGATGAGTCAGTGGAAGTCTGACATGAGAAATGAGGAACATTGAATTGATAGACACTTGATGAATTATGTGATTTTAACGACCTTTGAGGAATTGGGAAATATGTGTTTAGTTGATGGTTTTACGTGGGTATCTTGAATTTGTTTTACCTTGATTTTTAAAGTTCATATCTAAACTCTCTTTCAAATATCTAGCTTACCCTGTGATTTTGGTGTTGTGTTTGGCTTTTTCTTAAACCTGTGATGATCGTGTATAATTTACGCGGGTGCAGATGATGTTGCAGGAAGTAGAGCTCCTCAGTGAGTAGTCGCCTTGTTCTGTTAGGAGATCGCCTGTCTTTCTATTTTAATAGTAATTTTGTTTACGTTTTTTGGAAAATTGACCGAATATGTATTAAACTCCCTGTGAGGAGAAACTTCATTACATATATATAATTTTGTTCTCTTCAATATATTTGTTTACCTTTATTTTCATTATATAAACATGAATAGTATTTTGGCGGGATGTTACATTAAGCTAGAAGATTCTGATGTTTGGGTGACGTGATCGCCGGTTTTAATGCAAATTTCGAAATCCCCTGTTTTAGTGTCATTTTGAAATTGTTTGATATTGAAATGTGAACTGTATATGATTTTTCAAAATTCTGAACTTGGTTTTGATGTTTGCTGTGATTTGGAACTGTCCATTACATGTTGTATGATGCATTGAATATGGTGAATGTGGGATCAAGGCATAGTATTTTCAGGAAAGAAAATACCGTGTAAGATCGTGTGTAATGTGCATTGACTAGGGACTTGTCTAGAAGGAGATATCCTAACTCTCCTTAGATAATGGAATCACATAGATGAAGTTATTCAGGTGTTGAGAGTCGAAGGAGGTTCATATGAATGGGTAAGTTGTTTGAAAGATAACTAACTTGACCTGTTCTATGAATTAACCCTGTCATACTGGGAGAGTGATGATATTGAGATTTATTTATGCGCATGGTTGTGTGGATTCACAGCGACCCTGTGTGGATTCACAGTGGTGTAGTATGACAGGTGCAGATCTCTGAGTCTGAGTCAACGCACGAGTCTTCCAGAAGTAAAGTCAAGTGTCTATGTGTTGTGAGTCAGTGGAAATTCTGACGTGAGAAAGATGAATATTGAAAATTGTTGATAGACACTTGATGGTTGTGTGATATGAATGAGAAAGTGATGGATTTTTGTGAAATGTGTGAATATTTGATGGTTTACGTTAATATCAAGTTTCATGTTTTAAAGTTTTAAAAATGTCTAGCCTACCCTGTGTTTTGTGTTGTGTTTCGTGTTCTTAAAACTGTGATGATCATGTGTAATTTACACGGGAGCAGATGATGTTGCAGGTAGTAGAGTTCCTCAGTGAGTGGTTGGACAAGGAGATCACCTGTTCTTGTGCTGTAGTTGTTTTATTTTGAAATACTGGATTGTTATGTATTAAAATTCCCTAGAGAAGGGATATTATTTCGAAATACAATGTATGGGATGGATGTATTTTGTTATATATACTAATCCGGTCGGTCATCGGTAGCCGATGACATCAGCAGCAGTTGACCACGTGGACCATTCACAGGGTAACACGTGGTAGAGGATAGCAGGCGAATCAGGGAGGCGATCACTCAGAATGGTAATCGCCTCTCGCCTGTGATGATGAGTAATCGCCTATCGCCTTGAGGTGAGTAATCGCCTATCGCGTTGAGGATGAGTAATCGCCTATCGCCTTGAGGTGAGTAATCGCCTATCGCCTTGAGGATGAGTAGTTGGTCATCGCCGGTATGGATCAGTAATCGCCTAGATTGCACATGATCGCCATGTGTTAAGGTTAGGAGATCAGGTGGTCAGCAAGTCGCCGAAAGAGCACATCGCCGGGTGTTTGAGAAGACTTGGCAAGCACTTGTTGTATGGTCTAAGTACAGAGGATAAGTGGCATATCTGCCACCATGTGTAGTGTGAGCTGCAATGCCCAGGGTTAACCAGCTCGCCATGTTAAGGTTGCGCCCAGAGTAGCCTGTGTACTAAGCTACTCCCTGTGTGGATAACTTAGTCGCAGGGGCACAGTGGAAGTAACGTTTCAGCTACAGGTACTCCAGATGGTGACACGTGTATGACCAGATGTTATCCACGTGTCAAGAGGAATAACCGTCAGGAGAGAGAAAGACTCAGGTATATATACAAACTCTTAACGAAATTGAGGGAGGTTTTTTCAGATTCTCACAGCTTACACATTAGAGAGTTTACAGTTACACACGAGTCTCACAGAGAGATTCAGATATAGTTTTGGTGTTCCTGTTGCCTGACTTGAGCGTCGGAGCTACAACGGCCGCCAGAGGCGCCGTCTGTGTGTTTTGCAGGCAGCGTTTGGAGTTCCGGTGGTGGTTCTTGGAGCGTTCCTGCAGAACAGAGGGCTAGACGAAGGAGTGACGAGGCAATCCTCCACGTTCGAGTCAAGCGGCAGGATCATTTGGCGCCCACCGTGGGGCCCGTGTAAATCTGGTTCCCATCCACGTCGCAGTTTCTTGAGGTTTCTTGGAGCTCCTTGATCATTTCGTCCAAGTGAAGTTACGTCGAAGTGCAAAGGAGATGAGAAGAAGAACCAGGCAAACCTCACCTGCGCCATCTGCTGAAGAAGGAGTTGTTACCATGGCGCAGGAAGTGGAGATGATGCGCGCGCTGCAAGATAGCGTCGCGGAATCGAGAGCTGAGCAAGAGAAAATGCGTGCAGAGTTGACTGCATCGCATAGAAGAAATGAAGAGTTGAGCCGTATGAATGAAGAGCTGCGTAGGGAATTGCAGGCGCAGAAGGAGAGCGCAGTTGAAGAGAGGACGTCGACGCCGCAATCGCCTCCTAGAGTATTCCCTATGCCTTTCTCCCCCGAGATCATGAACACGGTGGTGCCTCCCAATCTGGTGGGACTGAAAGCGTCGTTCACGGGGGTGGAAGATCCAGAAGCACACCTGACAGCCTTCCACACTCAGATGATGCTGACTGGAGGTTCAGATGCTGTGTACTGCAAGATGTTCATGAGTACACTGAGTGGAGTGGCTATGGAGTGGTTCGTGAGCCTGCCAGAGGGCCACGTCACTTCATTCCATCAGTTTGCGAAGCTGTTCACGGAGTAGTACATCATCAACTGACCTGCGCCAGTGGTGTCCTATGACCTGTTTGACGTGCGCCAGTATCAGGGGGAGCCGTTGAAAGACTACCTCAATCGCTTTGGGGCGCAGGTGGTGAGACTGCCCGTCAAGGATGAAGACATGCTGGTGCATGCGTTCAAGAGAGGTGTCCTCCCTGGTCCTTTCAGTGAATCGCTCATCAGGAGCCACCCTGCCACCTTCACCGAGATACGGCGACGTGCGGTGGCACACATAGTAGCAGAGACCGAGGTCTCTGAGAAGAGAGGAAGTGCTGCACCGTCGAAGCCACGTGGAGGTCAGGGGAATCAGCAGCAACAAGTGCGGATGCATGAGATCAAGGAAGGGAGGAAGGAGCAGGGAAGGTCTCGCCCTTATGCACCAAGGAAGGACCAGACCAGGGGGCGTGCAAACAACGCACCCCCGAGGTATGATTTCATGATAAGTTTGGCGGAGCTGATCGCCATCCCTGCTGTGGCAGCAAGACTCCATGTGCCAGAGAAAACCGATAGGGTACTTGGAGGGAGGAAGGATGAGTGGTGTGAATTCCATCAAGCTTATGGACATACACTCCGTAACTACCTGGCGTTGGGGCGTCAGCTTGCTGAGTTGGTGGAGACAGGGTTCCTGACCGATTACCTGCAGAAGACATAAGGTGATCGCGCTTCGGGGTCCCAGGAAGGCGACCAGCAGCATGAACTCCCTGTGTTTGGGGAGGTGAGGTGATGGAAGAGGCTACACTGGGGGGGCTCCCAGAGTTGAAGCGGAAGGCATGATCGCCCCACGTGTGTGCATCGCCAGGGCGGTCATCGCCGGTTAAAGGAGACCCCATCCAGAGTGGTTGAGACGTTGAAGAATGGAGCTTGTCGGCTGGAAACTCTGGATGGAGCGACTATTCCCAGAACCCAGGACGCTACACGCTTCTTTCCTACTTTCGTTAAGTTGTAAAGTAGATGCGCTATCGCGCTGAACACACACTTAGTGTATTAAACAGTTGAGCAGATCAGGGGCACTCTTTTTAACGATGCCACCCAATAAAAGATTTTCAGTACATAAAGTGTGCGAGTGTTCCCAGTTTAAAGTTCTCCTTGCCCCAGGTGCAAGACCAGGTGATCGGTGGTGAGTTACCAAGTGGCCACCACCCGCAGATCAGCCCCTAGATAAGCGCTGGGATGTAAAGCGCGATCAGCCATCAGTGCATGCAGACCGCGATCAGCCGTCGGTGCATGTAGAGAGTGAGTACTCGGTCGGTGCACAATCATCGGGGTCTTGCTAACACGTGTTAAGCTGGGACCCAAGTTCCCAGCGAGAGCGTTAAGCATGCACCTCGTATGATTCCAGAAGAAGAGATCCTCGCCGGTCGGGACGTCGGTGAACGCGCGATGAGGCAATGCAGGCAGGGCGCGCCCAGTGTGTGCGCTTAGACAGCCACGCCTGGCGCCCCCCCCCCCCCCCCCCCTCTGGGAGCGTGCACCCACGAGAAAGTCCTCCCTCGACTTTGTACAGCGAGGTGCAGGCGAGAGAAAGTCCTCTTCCTCTACTTTATACAGCAAGGTTGAGGCAAGAGAAAGTCCTCACCTCTGCTTTATACAGCAAGGTTGAGGCGAGAGAAAGTCCTCTTCCTCTGCTTTATACAGCAAGGTTGAGGCGAGAGAAAGTCCTCACCTCTACTTTATATAGCAAGGTTGAGGCAAGAGGAAGTCCTCCTTGCCTTTGAGCAAGTGCAGGCACCAGAGAAAGTCCTCCTTGCCTTTGACCAAGTGCAGGCGAGAACAGAGGAAGTCCTCCTTGCCTTTGAGCAAGTGCAGGCACCAGAGGAAGTCCTCCTTGCCTTTGAGCAAGTGCAGGCACCAGAGGAAGTCCTCCTTGCCTTTGAGCAAGTGCAGGCGAGAATAGAGGAAGTCCTCCTTGCCTTTGAGCAAGTGCAGGCACCAAAGGATGTCCTCCTTGCCTTTGAGCAAGTGCAGGCACCAGAGGAAGTCCTCCTTGCCTTTGAGCAAGTGCAGGCACCAGAGGAAGTCCTCCTTGCCTTTGAGCAAGTGCAGGCAAGAACAGAGGAAGTCCTCCTTGCCTTTGAGCAAGTGCAGGCGAGAACAGAGGAAGTCCTCCTTGCCTTTGAGCAAGTGCAGGCAACAGAGGAAGTCCTCCTTGCCTTTGAGCAAGTGCAGGCACCAGGGGAAGTCCTCCTTGCCTTTGAGCAAGTGCAGGCACCAGAGGAAGTCCTCCTTGCCTTTGAGCAAGTGCAGGCGAGAACAGAGGAAGTCCTCCTTGCCTTTGAGCAAGTGCAGGCGAGAAAGAGGAAGTCCTCCTTGCCTTTGAGCAAGTGTAGGCAACAGAGGAAGACCTCCTTGCCTTTGAGCGAGTGCAGGCGAGAAGAAGAAAGTCCTCCCTCGACTTTGTACAGCGAGGTGCAGGCGAGTGAAAGTCCTCACCTCGACTTTGTACAGCGAGGCTGAGGCAAGAGAGAAAGTCCTCTCCCTTTGTTTTTTATAGCAAGGTTGAGGCGAGAGAAAAGTCCTCTTCCTCTGCTTCTTACAGCAAGGTTGAGACAAGAGAACCAAGTCCCTTCCCTCTGCTTCTTACAGCGAGGCTGAGGTGAGAGAGGCAAGACCTCACCCACGACTTCTTACAGTAAGGTTGAGGCAAGAGGGGTCATCAAGAAGCACTTTTCTTCCCCAAAACACAGGCGTCATAGTTGGTGTTCAAACCCTCTATGCACTCAGCGCTGGTGTGGCAGAGAAGTGCAGCGAAGCCAGAAGCGCGATGACTGATCGGTGGTGCACTAACATGCTAGTCAGTGGTCGGTGGTAGAAGCAAGTTCTGCTGCGTGAAACCGAAGCGTTTAGGCCCATTAAGTCAGTCATCCAGCACAAAGTTATGTTGAAGGCAATGCTAAGGCAACAGTTAGCCGCGATCAAGTCAGAGGCCAAGTTTGAGGGGTTGCAGGTAGATCGCGCTAAAGCCTAAGCTAGTTAGCAGTTAGTCACATGCAGAGAGTTAAAGAGAAGAAACGCAGCGAACCCTAGCGCGTTTGAGAAGAAGAAAACAGGGAAGGTGAATCTCTAGATGATCCAGAGAGATGCTTTGAAAGTTTGAAGGCGAAGAAGAAGGAATGAAATAGTGTTAGTACAAGAGTGTGCGCTCCTGTAGATCGCCAGAAGACGATTTCTTAGTCTCTTCGCTGAGAACAAGTTCACAGCTCGAGACTGGGGGGCTTGTGATCCGGTCGGTCATCGGTAGCCAATGACATCAGCAGCAGTTGACCACGTGGACCATTCACAGGGTAACACGTGGTAGAGGATAGCAGGCGAATCAGGGAGGCGATCACTCAGAATGGTAATCGCCTCTCGCCTGTGATGATGAGTAATCGCCTATCGCCTTGAGGTGAGTAATCGCCTATCGCGTTGAGGATGAGTAATCGCCTATCGCCTTGAGGTGAGTAATCGCCTATCACCTTGAGGATGAGTAGTCGGTCATCGCCGGTATGGATCAGTAATCGCCTAGATTGCACATGATCGCCGTGTGTTAAGGTTAGGAGATCAGATGGTCAGCAAGTCGCCGAAAGAGCACATCGCCGGGTGTTTGAGAAGACTTGGCAAGCACTTGTTGTATGGTCTAAGTACAGAGGATAAGTGGCATATCTGCCACCATGTGTAGTGTGAGCTGCAATGCCCAGGGTTAACCAGCTCGCCATGTTAAGGTTGCGCCCAGAGTAGCCTGTGTACTAAGCTACTCCCTGTGTGGATAACTTAGTCGTAGGGGCACAGTGGAAGTAACATTTCAGCTACAGGTACTCCAGATGGTGACACGTGTATGACCAGATGTTATCCACGTGTCAAGAGGAATAACCGTCAGGAGAGAGAAAGACTCAGGTATATATACAAACTCTTAACGAAATTGAGGGAGGTTTTTTCAGATTCTCACAGCTTACACATTAGAGAGTTTACAGTTACACACGAGTCTCACAGAGAGATTCAGATATAGTTTTGGTGTTCCTGTTGCCTGACTTGAGCGTCGGAGCTACAACGGCCGCCAGAGGCGCCGTCTGTGTGTTTTGCAGGCAGCGTTTGGAGTTCCGGTGGTGGTTCTTGGAGCGTTCTTGCAGAACAGAGGGCTAGACGAAGGAGTGACGAGGCAATCCTCCACGTTCGAGTCAAGCGGCAGGATCATATACATATGTTAATTTTAATATTATTGTTTTATGTTTATTTTATGATATAAATATGAGTAAAAAAATTTTAGGGGCGTTACAGGTGGCGGGAGAATATCAGGCTAAAGATCCCCAGATGGCCTCCTACTTGGAGTATGTCCAGCGGTTGAAAGGTTCTTTTCAAACCTTCGAGTTGGTGCATGTGCCCAGGGAGCAGAATGCCAGAGCTGACTTGTTAGCCAAACTCGCCAATTCAGGCAAGGGAGGCAGACAGAGGACGGTCATCCAGGAGACCCTGAGGGCACCTCGTACTTATACAGTTGATAATCTGGTAGGAGTCCATCAGATCAACATGTTAGATGGTGAGAAGAGGAGTCATCGGTCGTTGACCCAAGAAACACTGAAAAACCCACGGGTCAACGCCTGCATGCTAATGGAGAAGGGGCCATCGCAAGTCTGCCTGTTACAGAATGGAGAGACATGGATGATGCCCTATAAGCACTACATAGCCGATGGAATGCTCCCAATAGAACCAACGGAAGCAAGGAAGATAAAGAAGAACTCGGCCAAATACACACTCATTGATGGCGAGCTCTATAGGCATGGGTTTACCCACCCCATCTTGGTCTGTGTACACGGTGAGCAGTGTGCGAGAATAATGGCACAGCTCCATGAAGGCATATGTGGTAGTCACATCGGAGGTCGGGCCTTGGCATCTAAGGTCGTCCGAGCAGGGTACTACTGGCCGACTATGAGGGAGGATTGCACTAAGTACGCACAGCAGTGCAAGCAGTGCCAATTGCATGCTGATTGGCATAAGGCGCCACCAGAAGAACACAGGTCGATATATAGCCCTTGGCCATTCCACACCTAGGGAATCGACATCTTGGGGCCTTCCCCTTTGGCTGTACAGCAGATGAAATACCTCGTGGTCGCCATAGAGTATTTCACGAAGTGGATCGAGGCTGAGCCAGTAGCCCAGATCACAGCCCAGAAGATCCAACACTTCGTGTGGAAGAATATAGTGTGCCGCTTCGTGGTGCCTAAGCGTTTGGTGTCCGATAATTGCACCCAGTTCGCAAGCCAACAGTTGGGGAAGATATGTACCGAGCTGGGGATCAAGCAGGTGTTTGTATCGGTTGAGCATCCACAAACCAATGGGCATGTCGAGTCGGCCAATCGAGTCCTACTCAGGGGACTGAAGAGAAGGCTGGAGAAAGCGAAAGGAAGGTGGGCTGAGGAGGTTCCCAGAATTGTATGGGCTTACCATACAACTCCCCAGTCCACTACCAAGGAGACCCCCGTCAGCTTGGTGTATGGTTCAAATGCCATGATTCCCGTAGAGATACAGGAGAGCTCGCCACGTTTCCAGAACTTCGTGGCTGAGGAGTCCAACGAAGAAAGGAAGGTGAATCTCGATCTCTTAGATGAAGCTAGGGAAGAGGCAGGAATCAAGGCCGAGGCGTTAAAGAGGAGAGTCGAGCTCAAGCACAGTTCCAAGTTGAAAGCTCGGCAAATCCAGGTGGTCGACCTAGTTATGCGGAAGGCATCTGCCTACCAGATAGAGAACAAGCTATCCCCTAAGTGGATTAGTCCCTTCAGAGTGACAGAAGCCCTGGGGAATGGAACATATAGACCTGAGACTCTAGAAGGTGGTCCGATTCCTCGTACATGGAATGCGACTCACCTGAAATTCTATTTTAGTTAAAGCCATGTAATATTGTACACAGTTTAGGGGACACTCTTTTTTCCCTTTTTAAGGGTTTTTAATGAGGTCACCCAATAAAATTTTAGTTAAAGATGTATATCTGAATGTGTTTGTACAATGCAGTAGAACCTGTCACTTGGGGTTAGAGGTCTCGTAAGCGGGAAGGTAGGTTCGTAGAGAACACCTCCCCTTCGAGTGAGAACTTCCAACGTGAACAGAAGGGTTCGTCTAGTTAAATCCTCCCTCGCCTATGAGCGATGTGAGGTCAATTCGAACCTGACACATGGGGTTAGAAGTCTCGTAGGCGGGAAGGTAGGTTCGTAAAGAATGTAACATCCCACCAAAATACTATTCATATTTATACAATGAAAATAAAGGTAACATATAGATTGAAGTGAATAAAATTATATATATGAAATGAAGTTTCTCCTCACAGGGAGTTTAATACAAATTCGGTCACTTTTCCAAAAAAACGTAAACAAATACAGTAAAATGTGAATACAGGCGATCTCCTAACAGCAAAAAGGCGATCTCCTATTAGAGAACGGCGATCTCCTATCAGAAAACAGAAAAAGGGGTGATCGCCTAACAGAAATAGGAACAGGCGATCTCCTTCCGGCGACCACTCACTGAGGAGCTCTACTTCCTGCAACATCATCTGCTCCCGTGTAAATTATACACGATCATCACAGGTTTAAGAAAAAGCCAAACACAACACCAAAAATCACAGGGTAAGCCAGACATTTGAAAAAGAGTTAGATATGAAACTTTAAAATCAAGATGAAACAAATTAAAGACACTCACGTAAAAACTATCAATTTCTCGTTCCCTTCACATGACCACCAAATAATCACACATTTCACAATATTCTCAAGAGTCGTTCTATTTCACATAATGCATCAAGTGTCTATCAATTCAATGTTTCTCATTTCTCACGTCAGACTTCCACTGACTCATCACACAAGACACTTGACACTACTTCCGGAAGACTCGTGCATTGACTAGACTCAGAGATCTGCACCTGTCATACTAAACTGCTGTAATGTTTCCACAGCTATGCGCATCAACACAATCTCGATCTCAATTTCATCACTCTCACAGTATGACAGGGTTAATCCATATAACAGGCCGAGCTCCTTCTTTTTCACACGACTCACCCATTCATATGAACCTCCTTTGACTCTCACCAACTGAATAACTTCCTCTATGTGATTTCATTATCTCAGCAGAGTCAGGATATCTCATTATAGAAATCACCGATCAATGCACATCCTACACGATCTTACACGGTATTTTCTTTCCTGAAAATACTATGCCTTGATCTCACATTCACAACATTCAACACGTCATACAACACTTAATGAACGATTCCAGTCACAGAAAAACTCATGCCAAGGTTCAGATTTTCGAATATCACATTTAAATCTCAAACAGTTTCAAACAACACCAAAAACAGGGGAGTTCGAAAAACAACGCCAAAACCGGCAATCTCGTTCAAAAACAGAGGATTATGCAATAAAAGTTGAAAACCGGCGACCACGTCGCCCCATCATCTCAAACATCTACTATAAGGTTTTTCGTTGGAATTAAGGCTAGCTTCCCTTACCTGGACTAGCGCAAAACTCTAAGAGCTCCAAAACCCACCGAAGGTTAAAGATGCCTTAGCTCTGTTTTCAGCGTCTGGTTTGTAGAACTTGCAGAGAACCTCCCAAGTGCTCTAAGGGCAGTCATCGCTGGTCGCACTGGTGCTTGAGGATGCCTGAATCGCAGCGCGAAGGAGAGAAAAGAGAGGGATGAAGATGCACTCACTCTTTCACTCTTGAGTCACTGCAACGTTCTTTGCCTCCTCGCAGTGGGTTTTTGAATCCAAGCCTACTTGTCCACGCATGCTGCTGCCACCACCCCCTCTGCAAGAAAGCCAGAGTGTACGTTTCACTGAACAGTACGGCCACGGTTGTCTTCTTGTGCATGCCAACCACTTCCCTGAACAGTACGACCGCGAGTGTCTCTTGCGCATGCCAACCTTTTGATGTCACTATTCTGAACCACCCTTTTTGTCCACGTGGCGCGCGTGCAGGACGTGTCATGCTGGGAGTCTGGGTCCCACCTCATCTGTGTGAAATTCAACATCGCGCGATAACCTTCCACCGATGACCGCTCGCGCGATGACTATCCACTGCGGTCTCATACTGGAGGACGACCGATGTCTCTCTCTGGGAGACGACCGATGTCTATCCCTGGCGACGCCCGCATGCCCGTCGCGCCCTGGCGACGTCCACATGCCTCGCGCCCTGGCGATGCCCACATGCCTCGCGCCCTGGCGATGCCTCCATGTCTGTCGCGCCCTGGCGACGTCCACATGCCTCGCGCCCTGGCGATCATGTGTAGTCTAGGCGACAAGCGATCATGTACTAACCAGGCGATCTCATAGTCTTCTAAACTACACTTTCCTTCCTTTTTATTTTAAATAAAAACATACTTAGAATTCATTTAAAATATATTCCTTTTTATTCCAATTTAATTTTACAGGTCCTTACAGAGAACACCTCCCCCTCGAGTGAGAACTCCCAATGTGAAAAGAAGGGTTCACCCAGTTAAATCCTTCCTCGCCTATGAAGCGATGTGAGGTCAGTTAAAACCCGTCAGTTGGGGTTAGAGGTCTCGTAAGCGGGCAGGGAGGTTCGTAAGGAACACCTCCCCTTCGAGTGAGAACTCCCAACTTGAAAGAAGGGTTCACCAGTGAGGTCATCAGTGAAATCCTCTCTCGCCCCTAGCGATCAGAGGTCAGCTCGAACTTGTTAATTGGGGTTAGAGATCTCGTAAGCGGGAAGGTAGGTTCGTAGAGAACACCTCCCCTTCGAGTGAGGACTTCCAATTTGAGTAGAAAGGTTCATCCAGTTAAATCATCCTTCACCTATGAGCGATGTGAGGTCGGTAAGGACTTGTTCCCTTGGGTTAGAAGTCTTGGAAGCGGGAAAGGAAGATTCGTGTAGAACGTCTCCCCCTCCAAGTGAAAACGCCAAGGACAACTCGTACCAGTGAAAGCCTCTCTTCCCACGGCGATCAGAGGTCAGATCGAGCCTGTCAGGTGAGGTTAAAGTCCCGACAGTGGGAGAGTGGATTCGAGCAAAGGATTCATCAGTGAGGTCCACCTTCACCTAAGGGCGAGGAGTGGCCATATAAAGTTTGTTAGCCTGTCAAATGCATCCCTGAAGTCCTCAAAGGGCTAAGTGATGTGGGCGCAGGAGGTGGTGAGGCATTTTTCGAGAAAGAAGATGTTTATGAGGTCTTGCCTATAACTGCCCAACAGAATTAAGCGTGCTACCTATACTTTATTCTGAGTCAAGCGCGTTCCACAAAGCATGTCAAACAGTTAAACGACAGCAGAGATGCGAAGGCAAGCGAAGTGGAATATAATTACATTATAATGGAGGTTAATTACAGGAAGTTCGTCCATGAGATACAATTGCTTAGAAGACCTATCTAGGCACTATTTGCCCGTCGACTACCTGCATAGTTGCGGAGTAAGGTGAGAGGTCCATCTCAGGATGCACGCAGGCAACCTGAGCTAGGGCATCACCAAAACCCTCCCCATAGGCGTCGGCGGCATCTTCAGTGAGCTCGGCCTCGGTCTTCTTCAGCAGCTCGATTTGTTGGGCAAGTTCCTCCTCAACCTTGCCCAACTGAACTTCTCGGCTTGTAGCTCTTTCCTCCAGCCTGGTCATCTTTGTTTGAGCCCCCTCCATTTGCTCTTCCAGTTCAATAATTTTGTTGCGGAGGGGGAGGATCTTCGCTTCAAGCTGGAGGGCCTCCTGCCCCTTGGAGAAGAGGAGCTTCTTTGTCTCCTTCTCAAATTGGCGGAGACTACCCAGCTCCTGGTTAAGGGCAGTCTCGCGCTTGGCCGCTTAGTGGAGTTGGAGATCTTTCTGTTCCAGCTCTTTCTCCAGTCTGGCAGCCTTCTCTAGCAGCTTTGCCTCAGCGCTTCCTTTGACCAGCAAGAAGTTGGAGGCAGCGAGGAACTCCCCAAGGCCATGACTGATGAGGTCCCCAAGGGAGTTCCTGTCCATGGCCTCCAAAGCAGCTTGGCTAGGCATCTGCGCAAGAGTCCGTTGGAGAAGGGGAGGCAGCTCGGAAGCAGCAGAGGGCATTTGGCTGGTTGAAGGAACACTCTCCCCTCCACCCTCGAGCGTTAAGATTGGCTCAAAGGGAGTTGAAGCACTGGGAGGGTGCTCCCTGAAGGAGGAAGGTTGCCCTTCTGTTGCAGAGGAGACCTCAGTAGCAATCTCCACCCTCTTCCTCTTGAAGACGAGGCCGGAGCAGGTGTCCTCGTCCTCAGAGATTTCCACTGGGGCTGCCTCTTCAACTTATCAGCATTAGGTTCTGGGGCAACCATAGCGAGAGAAGAAGGGCCAGAGGGGCCCGAGCCACCAACAGTGCGGCGACTTAGCACATCAGCACGCCTCTCCTTCTTATCAGCACTTAGCACCATGCCTGCAGTGGACAACAAGGAAAGGTGAGAAGAGACATGTATGAAAAACAAAAACAGTTAGATGCAAGACAAAGACAATATACCGATGTATACGCTGAGGGTCTCAGCATCGTACTCGTGCCTAATTAGCTGGGTAGTGTCAAACACCACGCCCCAACTGGAGATAGTCTGGCACACCTCTCGGTCAAAGGGCGTCAGCTCTTCGAGTCCGCGGGGTTTCTTGAACTTCAACTTCCCCACCCAGTACAATGGGAATCCATTGAGCATGGTGGAGTCATAGGAGCTGCAGCAGACTCGGAAGAACTTTCCCTTGAAGCCCTTGTATGATTGAGAGAAGAGGGTGAGTAGAACCCTCCCTGCCACTCCATTCAGGCTTACCTAAAGCCTCTTCCCAGGGCTCTTCGCCTCGAAGAAGTATAAAAATACGTCTACCGAGGGAGTGAACCCTAGGTTGTTGCAAAGGATGGAGAAGGCTCGGATGAAGGCCCAGCTGTTGGGGTGCAGCTGGGCAGGCGCCACGTTCAACTCTGTCAGTAGAGCCCTCTCGAACCCAGTGAAGGGAAGGCAGACTTTGACTCGTTTGAACACGGTGGCGTAGAAGAAGAAGAAGGGTTCCCCGTCGTTGCAGCGATCATCGGTGCAGACAGGTTCGCCTTCTATGCAGGGTCGCACCGAGATGTACGCGTCAGTTTCCTTGCCAAAGACGCGCCCTTTGATCTTGTTTTTGTCCTCTCTGTGTTTTCGTAGATCTTCACAGGATGTGAGTTTTGAGGTCTTAGCAAGGAGATCCTTGGAAGCCCAAGAGTAGAGGGCCTTGTAGTCAATTGCTACGACTGGAGTGGGGTTGGAGGTTGTTTTAGTTCTGGCCATCTCGAATCTAAAACAAGTGAGAGGCAGGAAGAGAAAAGGGCTTAGAAGAAGCGACGACGAAAACAATGGTGGACGAAGACTCAAAAGAAGAACGAACACAGAAAAGAAGAACGGAAACCCTAGAATGCAGAAATCATAAACAGTCCCAGCACAGTTAATGTGTTAATGTATGCGAAGAAAAGCAGAACCATGAAACAAAGGCGAGAAGAAGATTAAAAACCATACCTTTGTGTGAGCGAAGTTGAAGGATCGCGAGTGTAGGGGATGGAGTAGGGTGGAAGCGTGCAAGAGAAGTTTGAAGGTTTGAAGGCTCAAGTGAAAGGTGATAAAACAGTGTGGGGTGTAACATCCCTCCAGATTACTTTGAAATAAATATAAAATGAAAGTAAAGGTGACAAATAGATTGAGGTGAGCAAAATTTTATATAAATAAATAAGTTTCTCCTCACAGGGAGTTTAATACATAACCAGTATATTTTTCCAAAACTTAAACAAAATACAGCCAAATAAATTGAAACCGGCGATCTCCCTACATAAACTGGCGATCTACTATCAGAAGGCCAAAAACAGCCGATCTCCTATCATACAACTTAAAAAGGGTGATCGCCTAACAGAACTATATGTGGGCGATCTCCTCCCGGCGACCACTCACTGAGGAGCTCCACCACCTGCAACCTCGTCTGCTCCCGTGTAGAAATACACGATCATACAGTTTAAGAGAAAAACAGCCACAGAGCAATACAAAAGAAAAGGGGTAAGCTAGATGGTTTAAAAGCTTTTAAATCAATAGTAAACATAAAACTTCACATCATTCATGATCCATAACAATTACCACCATCAACATATCCATTATCCACATACTCGTCAAGTGTCCATTTGCTACTTTCAGTATTCAAGATTCACACGTCAGACTTTCCACTGACTCACAATGCATAGACACATGACACTACTTCCGGATTGACTCGTGCGTTGACTCAGGCTCAGAGATCTACACCTGTCATACCATACCACTGTGAAATCCACACAGGGTCGCTGTGAAATCCACACAGCCATGCGCATATATAATCTCAATGTCATCAACTCTCCCGGTATGACAGGGTGAATTCATATAACAGGCCGAGCTCGTTCCCTTTTGAACAACTCACCCATACGTATGAACCTCCTTCGACTCTCACCAACTGAATAACTTCCTCTATGTGGTTCCATTATCTCAGCAGAGTCAGGATATCTCCTTCTAGACAAGCCCCTAGTCAATACACCTACACACGATCTTACACGGTATTTCCTTTCCTGAAAATACTATGCCTTGATCCCACATTCACAACATTCAAACATCATACCACTCAAATGAATGATTCAAATCACAGCAACAATCATTTCAAAGGTTCAGATTTTCGAGTATTACATGTATTTCACCGTTAAATCTCAAACAGCTTCTAACAACACAAAAACAGGGGAGTTCAAAATCCGTATTTAAAACCGGCGATCACGTCGCCCAACCACACAGAACAGAGCATTGCGAAAAGAAACAGAAAACCGGCGACCACGTCGCCCTCACTTCAGAAACAGCTAATCTATGGCTTGTATTGAAAATGAAGGCTAGCTTCCCTTACCTGGACTTGCGCAAAACACCAAGAACTCCAAAACCCCACGAAGCTTAAAAGATGCTCTCACTCTGTTTTTGCGTCTGGTTTGTAGGACTTGCAGAGAACTTCCCAGGTGCGCTAATGGTAGCCGTCGTTCGTCATACTTTTGGGTGAAGGTGCCTGAGTCGCAGTGCGAAGGAGAGAAAGGAGAAGAAGGGAGGTAAACACACTCTTTCGCTCTTGAACCACTGCAACGTTTCCTTCTCTCAGAAGTGGGTTTTTGCATCTTAAACTAACTTGTCCACAAAAGCCGCTGCCACCACCCACTCTGCAGGGAAGTTTGCGTGTACGCTGCACTGAACAGTACGACTAAGCGTGCCTCTGCGCAGGCTAACACTCTGAGGTCACTATTCTGAACCACCCTTTTTGCCTACGTGTCGCGCGTGCAGGACGTTTCATGCTGGGAGTTTGGGTCCCACTTTATCTGTGTGAAGCTCGTCATCGCGCGACAACTTTCCACCGCTGACTCATCCTGGCGAACGACCGATGTCTCCCTCGCCCTGGAAGATGACCGATGTCTCCCTCGCCCTGGAAGACGACCGATGTATATCCCTGGCGACGCTCTCATGCCTCGCGCCCTGGCAAAGCCCGCATGCCTCGCGCCCTGGCGATGCCCGCATGCCTCTCGCGCCCTGGCAATGCTCGCATGCCTCGCGCCCTGGCGATGCCCGCATGCCTCTCGTGCCCTGGCAATGCCCGCATGCCTCGCGCCCTGGCGCTCATGTGTAGCAGGCGACCGGCGATCATGTACTACTAGGCGATCTCATAGTCTTCCAAACTACACTTTCCTTCCTTTTTATTTTAAATAAAAACATACTTAGAATTCATTTAAAATATATCTCTTTTTATTCCAATTCAATTTTACAGGTCCTTACATGGGGCGTGGGGTTTTGAAGGGGTTTAACGTAGGCAAAGAAGCGCAAACGTTAAAAACACCCTAACCATTGATCTAGACACACGTCCGCAAATTAAGAGGGGGTTGGTGAGATGTCCCTTCAGCGCACTATTCATGTCCTTTCGCTCAGTGCCACGTAGGCCGCCCGAGCCGACGACTTAGTCTCTTCGCTGAAACAAGTTAACAGCTTGAGACTGGGGGGCTTGTGTACCGACCAGTCCTCGGACACCGAGGGCAGCTAGTAAAGGGTGAGCCACGTTAGCAGGGTCCCATAGCATGGGCCAAAGCCACGTGGGTTGGACCTCGCAAGTGGTGTGGATTAGATGGGTAATCCGTCATCAGCGTGTCCCCACAGAGAAGGGTGATTAGTCGACAGACTACCAGGATGGGCTGAGGTGTCATCGTTACTCCGCAGGGTGATCAGTACTCGGCAACAGATTGTGACGAGGTGACATTGGTCTTGGGTGTTTCGAACAGTACAGCTAGAACATCTAGTGTGGGTCCTAAGAGGAGACCAGCTACGAGTTAAATACCCAGAGGTAAGGAGAGGCTTAAATCACAAAGAGCACATGCGGGTGGCAGGGAAAGCACAGTTAGGTGCAAAGTCCTGAGGGGTCGAGTACTCATCAAAACTAGGGTTTCCCAGTGAAGACCACATGCATGGCACGTGAATAGTGAAGGTACTCCCAGAACAGGTGGCCCCAGAGACTAGGTGAACGAGGAGGCACCTAGGTGGTCACCCTGTTAGAGTTTGCACTCCAGAAAAGGAAACGTTATGTGCTAGATTACCCTAAGACTGGGTGATAGCGGCGTAAGGGTATTCCAATAAACCCTGAATATGGCTAGCAGCGCAGTGAACCCTAATTAGGGCTAGCGGCGCAGTAAATCCTAGACTATATAAAGGAAAGTGAAACACTTCACAAAGGTATGCAATTACAAACCCTAAACACAATTACTCAAACACTTGGTGTTTCTTGTCCAATCTAGACTTGAGCGTCAGAGTGCAAACGGCCTCTAGGGCGCCCCTTCCCTCTTTTGTAGGTGCAGATTACTTTGAAAGAACCAAGCACAACACAACATGAGGAAGAAGGCGTGTGAGTGTCATGGAGTCAACTGATAAGCGAGTCAACCGGCAAGAACAACAGCGTTAGCGAAATAAAGCTCAAGAGATAGCTTTAAAGAATGTGACCCCGCACGTAATGTCTCGTTCGGGGTATCAAAAGCTTGAGCAAGCACTAATGGTTGAAAAGGAGCAATCTAGACAGGGGAGTGCTTCTGAGGATGTGGAAACAGGAATCACTTCTCCTCCATCACCACCTAAGCGCCATGTGAAATGGAAGAGGGCCCAAATTAAGAAGTCGAGTGCACCAAGTTCTGAGCAATAAGGGGTTATCATTGAAGAAATTGTAAGTTATTTAAGTCTTTTTTCATTTATTATGCTGCATTACTCATATTAAAACCTGATATGATTTTTGTCTCTTGCAGGATGCCTTGGACTCCCAAGGTAATTTTGTTCCTGAAGGTCGTCACGATATCCTTGTTGAAGCAATTGGACGACCTGAGCATTGTGGTCGTGTTCATTCAGCTGGACAAGGAGTTGGGATTAAACTTTATTTTGAAGCTGCACCACGACACTTATCCTCCTCCCCCAAAGAGAGCAAACAAGAAATGGAGAATAGGCTACATAAAGAATTAATGGATGAGATGAGAAGGGAGACGGAAAAGATGAGGCTAGAGTTGCGATAAGAGATATTGCAACAACTTTGTGCTGACCAGCCAATTCTGATGCTTCTTAGTCTCACTCCCAAGAGCACAAAGGGGAGTTGTGCAGCTCCTACTGTATCAGGGGATGATATCATTGGCCATACGAGGCAATGTGAGCTACTGGTAGAGGGTGGCATCATTCCTCAGGTGGTGGCCATTGGAAAAGTCTATGAAGAGGTCACCACCTTACATAACGTTCCTCTCTCCCCTAATGCGGCAAAAGTAATGGTTGAAAGAGTACGAGTACCTCATGTTCGTGTTCCACTACCTTCAGAAGAGGTAACTACTGTGGTCGAAGCATTTCAATCCTTCGTAGCCTGGCCCAGACACCTCATTCGATATATGCCAGAACCACCGGTAATAATTACTTTCTACTCGTATTACTTTATATTTAAATAATACATCTAATTTATAACAATTTTTTTTTTCTTTTTGTAGAAACCTCGTCGGAAACCAAGTCCGAAAAAGAAGCAGGAGGTTCCGCTTGACAATCCTATAGCTTCCTTAGCTATAGTTGCTAGAGAAATTGGACGAGACCCTCTGGAAGTTCCATGGGATGATACATTTTTTGAAATAAACCCTGAGCTGCCCTTGTACATATACATGTCAGATCTGTTAGAGTTTGTAGCTGGGGATCAGGAGCTGAATATAAATATCATTCAATTTTTTATGATGTAAGTATCGTTACCTACATTTCATTTTTATTTATGTTAAATTAGCATTCATTATGATTTAACTAATTACTTGTTGAAGGGAAGGAAAATGTGTATGCATTCTTAGATCTCGCATGTACTAATCCCACTAGAGCAAAGGCAAATTAGACCCAATCATACATCATTAACACCCTGGAAAAAGAGGAAAAAAAGGTTTATTTGTGCCCTTATATTAACGAGTAAGTTTAAATATATGTTAAAAGTTTATTATATTCATGTTTTATAAATTTACTAAACTCTTTTCATGGATGATATAGGGGTCATTGGCAATTACTTGTCTTATCAGTGAATGATAGGACAACTTTGTGGTTCTGTTCCCTACACAAGAAGATATCCACAAATTTTAAAAATATCATTGATAGGTAAGTACAATATAAACTTAACTATGGTTGAAACCATAATTAATCCACTAACAAGGTTTTTTGTATGAACCAGTTCATGGCGTGGATATAACATCCTAAAAGGGAGATCGAATTCAAATTTTCAAAATTTGAACTGGATAAGAATAAAGGTTTGTAAGATTTTTCTTTCTCTTTTCATTGTTTAATTATACTGACTTTTACAATTTATTGAATTATAGTGTAATAAACAACCAGGAAGCTATGAGTGTGGCTATTACGTTATGCAATGGATGAGTACCATTGTAAGACTAGGCCTTACAAGTAATTGGAAAGAGGTAACATTTCTTAAATTATTTTAATAACTTCAACATATATGTATCTTAAAACTAATTTATGTGTTAACCATGTTGAAATGCAGTTCTTCACGGATGAGGAACCCATGACTTCGGAAGCCATGACATATGTGAGACAATCTTGGTCCACATATTTCCTAAATTTTTATAACTCTAGGATTGATCAATAGTGTAGGAAGATAGATAGAGATATATTATTACTATTTTATGTATACATTTTGATCAATAACTATAAATTGACTTGTAGTTTATATGAATCCATTTATCTGTCTGGCTGGCCGAGTATAATTAAACTGCACAGGTTAATTTGTATGGGATAAACAACTAAACAAACTGCTCTAAAAAAAAAAACCTTATTTACAAATGTGGCTATTTACCTTAACCGCATTTGTAAATCATTCCAATTCATGAACAACTCTAGAGCATTTATAGATGCGACTGCAATAAAAAGCCGCATTTGTAAATCATTCCAATTGAATAACTCTGGAGCATTTATAGATGCGGCTCCAATAAAAAGCCGCATTTGTAAATCATTCCAATTGAAGAAGAAGGCACCACCTCTGGAGCATTTACAGATGTGGCTCCAACAAAAAGCCGCATTTGTAAATAGTATTTATAGATGCGGCTATATAGCCGCATTTGTAAATCTCAGATTTACAAGTTCGTGTTGATCAAATGCGGTTGTATAGCCGCATTTATAAAATGAAAATAACCGCATTTGTTCTACGTTTCTGCACGAGTGCTTGTTTTCCAAGGCTCCTTCACCTATAAATAGGAGGCCTACCTAATGTATTTTTCAAGTTGAATTTTAAGTAAAGAAACTCTGCACAAATTTGTTTGAACTCTAAGTGAGTTTTTGCTCCTCTACTTTGGTCTTATCTTGAAGAGTGGGAGACTCTCAAGTGGCGCCCCCTTCGCTTATCTTGGTGGTTTCCATCCCCCAAGTGGCGTGACCACTCTCTCAATCCAACCCATAAGTTCTTTCTTTCATCATCTTCTTCCATTTCTTTTCCATATTGTCTTTATCTTTGCTTGTCTCAATTTTTCCTTCTTGTGTGGCTTTGTTGGTTCATCATTTGGTTCGGCTATGTTCACCAATGATGATGCCTTGTAGCCTTTCCTTTTCCGCTTGCATTCATTCCTCACCATAATCTGATTTTATCTTTTCCTCTGTGAAGTGAACATTCACACTTACTTAACCACTTGGTTAAGTTCGTGTCCAGTGGGAATCTTCCTTAGGTTTCACCTCTATTTGTTTAAAATCCAAATCTTAAGTAAAGTGTCACCATAAAATGGAACCATCTTAAAATCAACTCACATCACAAGATAAAACCCATAAAACCCAAAGTACTCAGACTCACAAATTCAATCTAGCAGAGTTTCTTTACTTCAAATTCAAGTTGTAAATACATGGAGTAAGGCACCCTATTTATAGGAATAGGTACCTTGATGGTTAAGAAGGGCAAGGGTAGGGTGGTAAAAGTGTGGGGGGCTGCCTTTAGGGTTTGACTAAGTCAAAACTACACCCTAGGCTTGTTCTTCTAGAAACTAGGTCAAATTTCCTTCCTAAACAGCTAGAAACAAGCTAAAATGATAACTATTCCCCCTATTATGTTATAGGCACATATTCTAGCCTATCTTTCTATTTTGAACCCGTAAAGTGAGTCCAAAATTATTTAAAACATGTTTTTATTTCTAAGAAGACCAGAAGAAAGAACAGTTGATGTTCTAGTCTATGCTCATTTCTTCTTCTGGTGAGGTCTGTCTGATATTTGGTGGGGCCTTGACTTAATTGCTGAGATGACTACTCACAGTGTGAATTGTCCTTTGAGCCCGTGGTCATCTTGGCTACTTGGTTTTTATTCATTGACATTCATCACTTAGAAATGTAATTGAGAGAACATGAAAAATCATTTTCCAATTATAGCTAGTGGGACTGAGCCACATTATAATGTCGATACTATGACAAAAATTGTTTTAGGTTGTTGTATTCTGCATAACTTTCTTCGCGGGGTCGACAATCATGACACTCTGATTGAAGAAATAGATCATGAATTGTTACAAGAAGATGTACAACCAACCCCTTCTCATGCTCGTGAGGATGATTATAGGCTAGGTTGTCATATTAGGGACACTATAACAAACGAAATGTGGCAAGATTATGTAAACAATTAATTTGATGAAATAATATTTTTCTATTTGTTCCAATATTTGTCATCCTAACTTCATTTAAGTTAATTAGATGGATCGCGGCAAGAATGTTGCTCCAAATTCATTAGGTGGTTATCGAGAGTTCACTAAGTGGATGGCGAAGATGGACCTAATTCTTCTAAATGCAATGATTGAAGAGGTACGTCGAGGATCCAGAATTGACGGTAGCTAGACGACTCAAGGATATACTAACATTGTTATGGTTCTACATGAGGCTGGATTATCGGCTATTAAGAAAAACCATGTCAAAAATCGTCAAAAAAGCCTCAAGGACAGGTAGAGGGAAGTACATGATTTGTTTGGTGGATTGAGTGGTTTCACATGGAACCACAGCACCAAACATTTTGAAGCGAGGGAAGAAGTTTGGAATGACTTGATCAAGGTACCATGATAACTATTTTTTAGAACAAATACATTTGACTTCACCTTGTATTGTACTAATATGTCACATCTATGTAGGCGAAACTATCTACGGCGAAATGGTGTGTCAATCCCATTCACCATTATAACCTCATGGAGGAGTTATGGTCTAATGACAAAGCCAATGGGAGTCGGGTCAAGATAGACAATGACATCAATTCACCAACTAACATAAGTAATTTCAGTGTCAACCTTGACGATAATAAGATGGATTATATCCCCGACCAACCCAACTTTGAAGAGGCAAATGACTACGTCCCATGATCACTTGCTCCTCATATTCAATCAAGTGACACTCCTTCTGACACTCCCTCAAACACTCCTTTTATGCCTTTTGCGGGCTCTGCAGGCACATCCTTGTCTCAAGGATAAAAAAGAAACGGGCCCACCATGGATGGAATTGATGAACATTTTGCTTTGTTGAATACAAATCTTCAACACTGTGTTTCGTCAATGAAGGATGGAAATCAAACTGCGTGTTAGCAAGCAACCCCACCGACCGATCGATGCCTTACCTTCAACCGACCGCTCGATACGTTATTACTTTCCCTGCGCGAGCGGCGCCTCATAACTTTCCACCGACCGACCGATGCCTAATCACTTCACACGCCCTGTTTCCAGGCGCTTATCTAGGAACCGCTCTGGGGGGCGATGGCCACTGGGCAACTGACCACCGATCGCCGTTCTGAGGGGTCTCCTCCCTGATTCTCCTGCTATCTCATTCCACGTGGCACCCTGTGACTGGTCCACGTGGTCATCTGTAGCTGATGTCATTGACTGGCAATGATCGACCGGATCACAAGCCCCCCAGTCTCGAGCTGTGAACTTGTTCTTAGCGAAGAGACTAAGTGGTCGATGGCAGACTCATTCCTCCTCCTTGAGCTTGATCCCTTGCAACCTCTTCTTCTGCAACATAACTTGTGTATAAATTTCTCAGCTGTAAAGGCTTTCTGTTACTGACTTCAATTGGATGAAATCTATTTGCTTCATCTGCTTGTCTCTCTCCTGTGCCGACGTCCGAGGTCTGGCCCCACTACATGAGCCCCCCCCCGGTCTCGAGCTCGAACTTGTTTCAGCATAAAGCCCTACTGCTCGACCTGTCGACCTCTTTGTCGACCTCAACTGATAAGCTGTGGAGGACCTCTCTTTCTGTCGACCTCTGTCTGTCGACCTCTTCACTCACATGCCGACGTCCAAGGTGGACCTTGCTTGTTCACGTTGGGTGTTTTTACTCGAAGGGGAGGTGCTCTTGACGAACCTACCTTTCCGCTTGCGAGACTCCTAACCTCAAGTGACCGATTTTTCTCTTGCCTCAGCCTCGCTGTAAAAAGTCGAGGGAGAGGACTTGTTCTCTCGCCTCTGCCTCGCTGTAAGAAGTCAAAGTGAGGACTTTTTCTCTATTGCCTCAGCCTCGCTGTAAGAAGTCGAGGGAGAGGTCTTTTCTCCTGCCTTAGCCTCGCTATACAAAGTCGAGGAGAGGACTTTTCTCTCGCCTCAGCCTCGCTGTAAAGAGTCGAGGTAGAGGACTTTCTCTCGCCCCTGCCTCGCTGTACAAAGTCGAGGAGAGGACTTTTCTCTCGCCTCAGCCTCGCTGTAAAAAGTCAAGGTAGAGGACTTTCTCTCGCCCCTGCCTCGCTGTACAAAGTCGAGGAGAGGACTTTTTTCTCCGAGTGGGTGCATGCTCCTAGGGGAGCACCAGGGGTGGCTGTCTAAGCGCACTCACCAGGCGCATCCCTGCCTGCATGGTCTCACTGCACGTTCTCTGAGTGGGTGCCTGCTTCCATGGGAGCGCCAAGTGTGGCTGTCTAAGCGCACTCACTAGGCACATCCCTGCCTGCATGGTCTCACCGCATGTTCTCTGAGTGGGTGCCTGCTCCCAGGGGAGCGCCAGGTGTGGCTGTCTAAGCGCACTCACCAGGCGCATCCCTGCCTGCATGGTCTGACCGCACGCTCTCTGAGTGGGTGCCTGCTCCCAGGGGAGTGCCAGGTGTGGCTGTCTAAGCGCACTCACCAGGCGCATCCCTGCCTGCATGGTCTCACCGCATGTTCTCTGAGTGGGTGCCTGCTCCCAGGGGAGCGCCAGGTGTGGCTATCTAAGCGCACTCACCAGGCGAATCCCTGCCTGCATGGTCTCACCGCATGTTCTCTGAGTGGGTGCCTACTCCCAGGGGAGCGCCAGGTGTGGCTGTCTAAGCGCACTCACCAGGCGCATCCCTGCCTGCATGGTCTCACCGCATGTTCACTGGTAAGCAGCTCTTCTTCTGGTTTGGAATCGTGCGAGGTGCTTGCGTAACGCTCTCGCTGGGGACCTGAGTCACAACTTAACACGTGTTAGCAAGACCCCGAGGACCATGCACCGATGAGTGCTCTTCTCTCCATGCACCGATGACTGATCGCGCTCTAAGTGCACCGATGTTTGATCACGCTCTGAGTGCACCAATGACTGATCGCGCTCTGAGTGCACCGATGACTGATCGCGCTCTGCTTCTTGGTGCTTAAACGCGAAGATGATGTCTTGCTTTGGGGAAGAAGAGTTTTTCTTGTTGACCCCTCTTGCTTGCCCCAAGGTCATCGACCTTTAGGTCTTGTTCCTGTTGCCTCTGCCTCGCTGTAAGAAGTCGAGGGTGAGGTCTTTCTTCTCCTAGCCAACCTCAACTCGCCAAGGAAGACCTTCTGATGTGCCGACCTTGAGTCCTTCATTGAGGTGGACCGCCCTATCCTCTCTCACTCCTGGGGTGAGAAGAGCCTCCACTAAGGGCTTTACTTAGCCAAAAATGGTATACGCCAAGTGGGTAAGGACGTTTCTCAAAATCTTCCCTTTCCCTCTCTTGGTCTTACTAGTACCCCCGGGTTTCCAAACTTTAGCCACCTGCACTCACGCCTGGGGTGAGGAGGATAGAGGTCGGTCATCCGTACTCGCGCCTGGGGCGAGCAGGCTCCAACCGATCACTTGCACTTGCATCTGGGGCAAGTAGAACTTGAAACTGGGAAACACGTGCACACTTGATATACTGAAATCTTTTTTATTGGGTGGCCTCGTTAAAAACCCTCATCAGGGAAAAGAGTGCCCCCTGATCTGCTCAACTATTTATAGTATATACATTGAGTGTGTGTACAGTGCGAGAACGCATCTACTTTACAACTCAACTGAAGTAGAACTTCAAGCCTGCAGCGTTCCGGGCTCTGGGAATAACTGTTCCGTCCAGAGTCCTTAGCCGATAAGCTTCATTCTCCGATGCCTCAACTACTCTATGTGGACCTTGGCGATGACCGACCTGGCGAGCACACCATTCTTCCAGCAACGACGAAAAGCTTTGTCCTTCACTTTAAACTTGTTCGCGCTTCCCAAGCTCTCCATAAGTTCGTTGCTTCCCCTTCGTTACACCATCGCGAGGTGGGTTAAAGCGAACTGACTGAACTTCCTCGAACTCGTGCGGGAAGCTCATGATTTCAAGTGCTTCTCCAATCCCTCTTTCTCCTGCAAACGTGCAGAAATCCCACGCTACCTGGGGTTTGGTGAAGTTCACAGAAGCGTAACCCTTGTTCATCCAAGTTTTGGGATCGACTGGCAAATATAAAAAGTCAACAGCTAAAGAACTGGACTCTTCGCCTTTCTCTTTGCAACTTTCTATTGCCGAGCTTAAAGACTCTGCCTAAGCTTCCACCTGAGATACCTGGGAGCCCCCCCAGTGTAGCATCTTCTATCACCTGATTTCCCCGTGCACAGGGAATTCATGCTGCTGATCACCTGCCTGGGACCCCGAAGCGCGATCACCTTGCGCCTCCCTCAGGTAATCAGTCAGGAAACCTGTCTTCACCAACTCAGCAAGTTGACGCCCCAACGCCAGGCAGGTGTGGAGTGTGTGTCCATAAGCCTGATGGAATTCGCACCACTCGTCCTTCTTACTTCCAAGCACCCTGTCAGTTTTCTTTGGTACTCAGAGTCTTGCAGCCACGGCAGGGATGGCGATCAGCTCCACCAACTCTACCATGAAATCCTACCTAGAGGGTGCGTTATTCTCCCTTGCACGCCCCCTGGTCTGGTCCTTCCTGGGTGCATAGGGACAAGGCCTTCCCTGCGCCTTCTTCCCTCCTTTAGCCTCATGCACCCACGCCTGCTGTTGCTGCTTCCCCAGACCTTCGCGCGGCTTCGTCGGTGCAGCACTGCCTCTTTTCTTAGAGACCTCAGTCTCTGCCACTATGTGCGCCACCGTGCATCGCCGAATCTCAGCGAAGGTGGCGGGGTGGCTCCTGATGAGCGATTCGCTGAAAGGGCCAGGTAGTGCGCCTTTCTTGAATGCATGCACCAGCATGTTCTCATCCTTGCTGGGCAATCTCACCACCTGTGCACCGAAACGGTTGAGGAAGTCCTTCAGTGACTCCCCCTGGTACTGGCACACGTCGAACAGGTCGTAGGATACCACCGGTGGCGCTCTGTTGACGATATACTGCTCTGTGAACAGCTTTGCAAACTGATGGAAGGAGGTGATGTGTCCCTCTGGCAGGCTCACGAACCACTCCATAGCTGTTCCGCTCAGTGTGCTCATGAAGATCTTGCAGTACACAGCGTCTGAGCCTCCAGACAGCATCATCTGAGTGTGGAAGGCCGTCAGATGTGCTTCCGGGTCCTCCATCCCTGTGGATGACATGTCCAATTTAAGTAGGGTGATATGAGTGATCCTTGAAGTGTAGGACGATGTTCATATTAGAGAATCTTTACATTTTGCATTTAAGACCAACAATAACAATGCTAATACAAAGCATTGCTTGTGAGTGTGAATTTAGCTCAAGAAATGGAAGCCAAGATATTAATTCTTCAAAGTGACTCTAAACTAGTTAAAAGATCAAGATCATCATCTTTCCCTACTTAATTAAGGTCAATAGTTAAGCAAAAACATGTGATAGATTTATACCCACATATGTTTCTTCAGCTCAAAACACCTAAGTTGATCTTTTGTCCAAGTTGGCAAGTAAGAAGTCATGAAACCATAGATTAGTGATTCGGGAAATAATGAAAGTAACCAATGCACCAATGGAAGAATTAAATGTATTATTATTGAGGTCAATCAACAATCTTAAATGGCTTTATACCTATTGTTTATAACTAAAGGTATAAAACTAGTATACTCAATGAAAACAATGACATTACTGAAAAAATGTCACTAGACTCACAATTTTAAATGGTCAGCTGTATAGAAGAGGATTCTCATCTCTATTTTTGGTAACGTCATATTAATGCATGTTCTCGCCGGTTGACTCACCTGTCGGTTGACTCACGACATTCACACGCCTCTTTCCTCACGTTGATATGTGCTTGGTTCTTTGAAGCAATCTGCACCTGCAAAAGAGAAAGGGGGCGCCCTAGAGGCCGTTTGCACTCCGACGCTCAAGTCAGTGTAGGGCAAGGAACACCAAGTGTATTGAGTTTCTCTCTCTGTGTTTAGGTCTAGAAACTGCGTACCTTTGTGAAGTATCTTACTGTCCCTTATATAGTCTAGGGTTTACTGCGCCGCTAGCCCTAATTAGGGTTCGCTGCGCTACTAGCCATATTTAGGGTTTACTGGAATACCCTTGCGCCGCTATCACCCAATCTTAGGGTAATCTAGCACATAAGGTTTCCTTCTCTGGAGTGCAAACTCTCACAGGGTGACCACCTGGGTGTCTCCTTGTGCACCTAGTCTCCGGGGCCACCTGTTATGGGAGTGCCTTCACTGTTTACGTGCCATGCATGTAGCTTCACTGGGAAAACCCTAGCTCTGGTGAGTACTCGTCCCCTCAGGACTCTACACCCAACTGTGCTCTCCCTGCTACCCGCATAGGCACTTCGTGATCCAGGCCTCTCCCTACCTCTGGGTATTTAACTGGTTATTGGCCCACACTGGGAACCAATCTTAACTGTTCTGTTTATGCTGTTCAAATCACCCAAGGCCGATGTCACCTCGCCACACACTGTCGCCGAGGACTCCTCGACCTGCTGAGTGACGATGACACCTCCGCCCATCCTGGTGATCTGACGACTACTCACCCGGCTCTGTAGTCTGACGACTACTCACCCGTCTCTGTAGTCTGATGACTAGTCACCCCTTTCTGTAGGCTGATGACTCGCCACCCTTCTCTGCAGGCTGATGACTCGTCACCCCTCTGTGCAGGCTGATGACTCGTCACCCCTCTCTGTAGGCTGATGACTCGTCACCCCTCTCTGTTCAATACCCCCTGTGGGGTCCATTCCACGTGGCTTTGACCCATGCTGTGGGACCCAGCTGACGTCTGAGGACTGGTCAGTACACAAGCCCCCCAGTCTCAAGCTGTTAACTTGTTTCAGCGAAGAGACTAAGTGATGGGCGAGGACTGATCGGTACACAAGCCCCCCTAGTCTCGAGCTGTTAACTTGTTTCAGCGTAGAGACTAAGACATTGACTTGGGCGACCTACGTGGCTCTGCGCATAAGTACATGAACAGTGCGCTGAAAGGACACTTCACCAACCCCCTTTCATCTGCTAACACGTGGCTGCATCAACGGTTTGAGATTCATAACGTTCGCGCTCCCTAGGGCTACGTTAAACCTCTTCAAAACCCCGCGCCACTTCACTATTTCATCACTTTGCATTCTCACTTCTGTAGACTCTATCTTCTAGCGCACGCTCTCTTCTTCCCACCAAGCTTTCCACACTTCTCCGCCCTTACTCAACCAAAGGTATGATTTTTATGTCTTCTTCCCCTTCATAACATAATGTCGATCATCCATATGGCATGTTGTAACTGTTCTGGGCTTGTGGTGTGGTTTTCGCATTCTAGGGTTTTTGTTCTTCTTTTCTGGGTTCGTTCTACCTTTGAGTCTTCGTCCACCATTGCTTTCTTCTAAACCTCTTTCTTTTCCTGCCTCTCACTTGTTTAGATTCGAGATGGCCAGAACTAAAACTACCTCCAACCCTCCTCCAACCGTAGCGGTCGATTACAAGGCCTTCTACCCATGGGCTTCTGAGGATCTCCTGGCCGAGACCTCCAAACTCACATCCTGCGAGGATCTTTGCAAGCACAAGGATGATGAGAATGAGACTAAAGGACGCGTCTTTGGCAGAGAAACCGATGCGTACGTCTCCGTGCGACCCTGTACAGCGAACGAGCCTGTGTGCGCCGATGATCGCTGCAACGATGGGGAACCATTCTTCTTCTTCTACGCCACCATCTTCAAAAGAGTCAAAGTCCGACTTCCTTTCACCGGGTTCGAAAGGGCTTTGCTCACAGAACTAAATGTGGCGCCTGCTCAACTGCACCCCAATAGTTGGGCCTTTATCAGGGCGTTCTCCATCCTCTGCAATAATCTAGGGTTCACCCCCTCCGTCGATGTCTTTCTTTACTTCTTCGAGGCGAAGAGCCCCGGCAAGAGGCTTTGGGTGAGCCTGAATGGGGTGGCGGGGAGAGTCCTTCTAACTCTCTTCTCGCAGTCATACAAGAACTTCAAGGGAAGGTTCTTTCGAGTCTGCTGCAGCTCTTACGACCCCACCATGCTCAATGGGTTTCCATTATACTGGGTGGGGGAGTTGAAGTTCAAGAAACCACGCAGGCTCGAGGAGTTGACTGTCCCTGATCAAGAACTCTGCCAGACCATTTCCAGCTGGGGCGTGGTGTTTGACTCCACCCAGCTGATTAGGCATGAGTATGACGCTGAGACTCTCAGCGTGTACATTGGTACACCAACTTCATCTTGCACTTAACCGTTCACATACTTAACGCCTTGCCTTTCTCATACTTTTTGTTGTTCACTGCAGGCATGGTACTCAGCGCTGATAAGAAGAAAAGGCTGGCGGATATGCTGAATCGCCGCAATGTTAGCGGTTCAGCCCCTGCAGGTCCTTCATCACCCGCGGGTGCTGCCTTGGAACCTATTGCTGAAAAGTCCAAGAGGGCAGCGCCTGTGGAGGTTTTTGATGATGAGGACACCTGTTCCGGTCTTGTCTTCAAAAGGAAAAGGGTGGGGACAGCCGCAGAGGTCTCTTCAGCCACAGAAGGGCACCCTTCACCCTTTAGGGAGCACCCTCCCAGCGCCTCCTCCCCTCCTGAGCCAATCTTAACGCTTGAGGGGGGTGGGGAGAGTGCTCCTTCTTCTAGTCAGATGCCTTCTGCCCCTGAACTGCCTTCTCTGCTACAAAGGTCACTTGCTCAGATGCCTGGCCAAGCTGCTCTGGAGGCCATGGACAGAAATTCCCTCGAGAACCTTCTCAGCCATGGTCTCGGGGAGTTCTTGGCTGCTTCAAACTTCTTACTGGTCAAGGGCCACGCTGAGGCGGAGCTGCTTGAGAAAACCGCCAAACTAGAGAAAGAGCTGGAGCAAAAGGATCTCCAACTCCACCAAGCATCCAAACGTGAGACTGCCCTTAACCAAGAACTGGGTAGTCTCCGCCAATCAGAGAAGGAGACTAAAAAGCTTCTTTTCTCTAAGGGGCAGGAGGCCCTCCAGCTTGAAGCTAAGATACTCCCCCTCCGCAACAAGATCATCGAGCTGGAAGAGCAAGCGGAGGGGGCTCAAGCCAAAATGACCAAGCTGGAGGAGAGGGCTACCGACCGAGAAGTTCAGCTGGGCAAGGTTGAGGAGGAACTTGCCCAACAAGTTGAATTGCTGAAGAAGACCGAGACTGAGCTTATCAATGATGCCGCCGACGCCTATGAGGAAGGCTTTGGTGATGCCCTTGTTCAGGTTGCCTGTGTGCATCCTGAAATGGACCTCTCACCCTACTCCGCAACTATGCAGGTGGTCGACGGGCAGATAGTGCCCAGATAGGTCTTCTGAACGATTATATTTTTAGCCGAACATCTTGTAATCACCCTCCTTTTGTAATATATATATATAAAACTTGTTTCATGCATTGTTCATCTGTTTGTCGTGCTTTGTATTTGGTGAGCTCACGATCGTAAATAATGCACCTGTAAAAACGAACTTCAAATAGCATGTTTTTTCTGCTAATTTCATTAGTGAACCTTTATTTTAACCTGGGCGTTCTCACTCGGAGGGGGAAGGCGTTCCTTGTGAACTCCCCTTTCCCTTCACGAGACCTCTAACACCAACTAATAGGTTCTGACTGACCTGTCGTCGTCCATGGATGACGAAGGATTTAACCAGGCGAACCCTTCTTTCACGTTGGAAGTTCTCACTCGAAGTGGAGGTGTTCTCTACGAACCTACCTCTCCACTTACGAGACCTCTAACTCCAACCAATAGGCTCTGACTGACCTCACATCGCCCATAGGCGAGGAGGATTTCTCTGGGCGAACCCTTCTTTCACATTGGAAGTTCTCACTCGAAGTGGAGGTGTTCTCTACGAACCTACCTCTCCACTTACGAGACCTCTAACTCCAACCAATAGGCTCTGACTGACCTCACATCGCCCACAGGCGAGGAGGATTTCTCTGGGCGAACCCTTCTTTCACATTGGAAGTTCTCACTCGAAGTGGAGGTGTTCTCTGCGAACCTACCACTCCACTTACGAGACCTCTAACTCCAAGTGACAGGCTCTAACAGCGAACCCTTCTTTCACATTGGAAGTTCTCACTCGAAGTGGAGGTGTTCTCTGCGAACCTACCTCTCCACTTACGAGACCTCTAACTCCAAGTGACAGGTTCTAACTGACCTCACATCGCTCACAGGCGAGGAGGATTTCACTGGGCGAACCCTTCTTTCACATTGGAAGTTCTCACTCGAAGTGAAGGTGTTCTCTGCGAACCTACCTCTCCACTTACGAGACCTCTAACTCCAAGTGACAGGTTCTAATAACATTGTACAAACACATTAAAAGCATATATCTTTAACTGAATTTTATTGGGTGACCTCATTAAAAACCCTCAGAAGGGAAAAAAGAGTGTCCCCTGTATTGTGTAGTGTACAAAATTACATGGCTTTAACTGAAATAATACTTCAGGTGGGTCGCATTCCATGTTCGAGGAATCGGACCTCCTTCTAAAGTCTCAAGCCTGTATGCTCCATTCCCTAGGGCCTCTGTCACTCTGAAAGGACCAGTCCAGTTAGGGGATAACTTGTTCTCTATCTGGTATGGAGACGCCTTGCGCATGACGAGGTCTGCCACCTGGAACGGTCGAGCTCTCAACTTTGAAGTGTGTTTGAGCTCGACCCTCCTCTTTAGCGCCTCAGCTTTGATTCCCGCTTCTTCCCTAGCTTCATCCAAGAGATCAAGATTCACCTTCCTCTCTTCATTGGACTCCTCAGCTACAAAGTTTTGGAAACGTGGTGAGTTCTCCTGGATCTCCACAGGGATCATGGCATCTGAACCATATACCAAACTAAAGGGAGTCTCCTTGGTAGTGGACTGGGGAGTAGTATGGTAGGCCCATACTATTCTGGGAACCTCCTCGGCCCACCTTCCCTTTGCTTTCTCCAATCTTCTCTTCAGCCCTCTGAGAAGGACTCGGTTAGCTGACTCGACCTGCCCATTGGTCTGCGGGTGCTCGACTGACGCAAACACTTGCTTGATCCCCAGCTCTGTACATAGCTTCCCCAACTGTTGGCTAGCAAACTGCGTTCCATTATCAGACACCAATCGTTTGGGTACCCCGAAGCGGCAGACTATATTCTTCCACACAAAGTGTTGGATCTTCTGTGCTGTAATCTGTGCTACTAGCTCAGCTTCAATCCACTTCGTGAAATATTCTATGGCGACCACGAGGTACTTCATCTGCCTTATCGCCAAAGGGAAAGGCCCCAAGATGTCAATTCCCCATGTATGAAACGGCCAAGGGCTGTATATCGACCTGAGCTCTTCTGGTGGTGCCTTAGGCCAATCAGCATGCAACTGGCATTGCTTGCATTGCTGTGCATACCTAGTGCAATCTTCCCTCATCGTCGGCCAGTAGTACCCTGCTCGTATGGCCTTAGAGGCCAGAGCTCGGCCTCCGATGTGACTACCACAGATACCTTCATGGAGCTTTGCCATTATCCTCACACACTGCTCGCCATGTACGCAGACTAAGATGGGGTGAGTAAACCCATGTCTGTACAACTCGCCTTCAATGAGCGTGTACTTGGACGAGTTTTTCTTTATCTTTTTTGCCTCCTCCGGCTCTGCTGGGAGCATTCCATCCGCTATGTAACGCTTATAGGGCGTCATCCATGTCTCACCATTTTGTAGTAGGCAGATCTGTGGCGCTTCTACCCCTATTCGCATGCATGCGCTGACTCGTGGTTTCTTCAGAGTTTCTTGAGTCAACGAGCGATGACTCCTCTTCATACCATCTGACCGGCTGATCTGATGGACTCCCACCAAGTTATCAGTTGTATAGGTACGAGGTGCCCTCAGAGTCTCCTGGATGACCGTCCTCTGTCTGCCCCCCTTGCCTGAGCTGGCGAGTTTGGCCAATAAGTCAGCTCTGGCATTCTGCTCCCTGGGCACATGTACTAGTTCAAATATTTCAAATGAACCCTTCAATCTCTGGACGTACTCCAAGTAGGAGGCCATCTGGGGGTCTTTGGCCTGGTACTCTCCCGCCACCTGACCGGTGACCAACAGTGACTCACTCTTGGCCATAAGGCTCTGCGCTCCCATCTCCTTTGCCAGTAACATCCCAGCAATCAAAGCTTCATACTCCGCCTAGTTATTACTGGCTTTGAGAGAGAATCGCAGGGCCTGCTCTATTAACAACCCCTTGGGTCCTTCCAAGATCACCCCCGCTCCGCTGCCTTGCTGGTTCGAGGACCCATCTACTGACAACACCCATTTGAAGTTGGGTCCCTCCTGCTGGGCCTCGGTTGAAGACATCTCTGCCACAAAGTCAGCGTAGACCTGTCCTTTGATCGGGCCCCTGGGTTCATACTGGATGTCAAATTCTGACAACTCAACTGCCCAACGCACCATTCTTCCTGCCACATCGAGCTTCTGCAGGACCTTACATATCGGCAGATCTGTCATCACCACCACTGTGAAGCTTTGGAAATAGTGGCGAAGTCTCCTGGCTGAAAACACCACTGCTAATGCTGCCTTCTCTAAGGCTTGGTATCTCATCTCGGGTCCCTGCAACACTTTGCTGACAAAATAAATGGGCTTCTGGCTCTGTTGCTATTCTTGAACCAAGACAGAACTCACCGCCCTATCTGTAACTGCAAAGTACAAACGCAGGGGTGTGCCGAGCTGAGGCTTGCACAAAACTGGTGGGCTGGCCAAATATTCTTTGAGCCTAAGGAAAGCCTGCTCACATTCTTCAGTCTAGGTGAATCTGCTATTCCTCCTTAGGCATTGGAAATAAGGGTGGCCCTTGTCCCCTCCGGCTGACACGAACCGGGAGAGTGTAGCCATCCGTCCCGTCAACTGTTGCACTTCCTTGACCGACGTCGGACTCCTCATGGCTATGATCGCCGCACACTTGTCTGGGTTGGCCTCTATCCCTCTTTCCGTGAGCAAAAACCCAAGGAACTTACCTGCCTCCACCCCAAAGACACACTTTTCTGGATTCAACTTCAGTTTGTACTTCGCTATTGTGTTGAACAGCTCCTCCAGGTCGTCAACATGCTGATCTCGTGCCTGGGACGTCACTACCATGTCATCTACATACGCCTGCACATTGCGTCCCAGCATGGGGGCGAGGACCTTGTCCATCAGCCTCTGATATGTGGCACCCGCATTCTTCAGGCCAAACGGCATGACCGTGTAGCAGTAACAAGACAGCTCTGTCATGAACGCAGTCTTGTTCTCATCCATCGGGTGCATCTTGATCTGATTGTACCCGGAGAAAGCGTCCAAGAAACTGAGTAACTTGCAGCCTGAGGCACTTTCTACTAGCGCATCTATGTTGGGCAGAGGATAGGAATCTTTTGGACAAGCCTTGTTAAGATCTGTATAGTCCACACACATCCTCCACTTCCCGCTGGCCTTTTTTACCAGGACGACGTTCGCAAGCCACTCAGGGTATTGTATTTCCCGTATGTGACCTGCTTTCAGCAACTTGTGTGTTTCCTCCCTGACTACCTGCCTTCGCTCATCATTGAACTTCCGTCTCCTCTGGCGGACCAGTCTGGCTTGGGGATTCAGTGCCAGGCGATGGCATAGAAAGTTGGGGTCAATACCTGGCATGTCTGAGGGAGACCAAGCAAAAGCGTCAAGATGCTTCCCTATAACCCCCGCTATCTGATCTTGGGTCTCTTGAGACAGGGACTTACCCAGCTTGAAAACCTTCCCCCCGATCTCTTTCTCCACGACCTCCTCTGCGGGTTCTGGTCGCCTCGCCCGGGCGACCTCTGCTCGGGTGACCCCGACGTCACCTCGGGGCATATTTGCTTCATCGGTACCTCCTCCTGGTGGTGAGGTGGTCACCATGCAGACTCCCCTCTTCGTCTTGAGGCTATTCTCATAGCACCTTTTAGCCTCTTTTTGATCTGACTTGATGGTTACCACCATCCCCTCCATCGATGGCAACTTCATCTTCATGTGCCTTGTGGACACCACGGCCCCTAGCCGGTTCAGGGCTGGTCTGCCCAGAAGTATGTTGTAGGCAGAGGGAGCGTTCACCACAAGGTACCTGATGTTCTCTATGCGGGATGTTGTTCCATCAGTGAACGTGGTCCTCAACTCTATGTATCCCCGCACTTCTACTTGGTCTCCTGCGAACCCATACAAACAGCCAACGTAGGGTCGCAGCTGGTCAGGAGACAATTGTAGCTTGTTGAAAGTCGACCAGAACATCACATCGGTCGAGCTTCCCTGATCGACCAATACCCGGTGCACCTTACGTGCAGCAGATGATGGAGGAGGGCCAAGCACATCTAACCAAGGAAGCCAAGGCCCAAACCAAGAAGACCGTCTAGACCAAGAGGAGCGTCTAGCTCCAGGAAGTGAGCGTCTAGAACGTGAAGGAGGGAGGCTATCCATGGAGCTAGACCGTCTAGGACCTCTCACAAGATCCATGGCTAAACATATCCAAGCACACATAGAAGAAGCCACGGATGGAAGAGAGAGATCCTTGTACATGTTTCATAAAGGCCCAATGGGGGAGGGGGTGCTTAGTAGATTAGTGTAGTGTAGAAAGCAAAACTTGCTCACTTAGGGGTGTGCTATCAAAAAGGTGCCCTTAGCAATAGAAGGAGGGGTGTGCTAGCAAATAGGTGCCTTTAGCAAAAGAAGGAGGGGTGTACTATCAAATGTTGCATTTTTGACCTATCTTCTAGAATATTAGGATGATGGTGTGGTTTGACTAAAGTCAATACCCTAGGCAGCCCCACTTTTTGTATTTCCATCCCTACCCTTTAAGCTTGCTCACCAAGGCTCCTAAATCTATAAATAAGGAGGCCTACCTCATGTATTTTCAAGTTTATTTGAGTAATGTTATGCTGCCATTTTTTGTGCACAAGCTTTACTCCTCCTAGAAATCTAGGCTATAAACTTCAATCCTTTCACCTTCTCCCTTGAGCTGGCCAAACCACTCAACCCATACTCATCATGCACCTTCAAGACCAACACAACTCCTAGGAGGGTCTTGTTTCACTCATCCATTGCTTCCGCTCCATCTATTTCTACTTTGATTCAAGAAGAACACATGAAAATGCCATCAACAGTGACTATTGATGTAAGGACCTGAAATTTATTGGAATGAAAGAGTATGTTTTAAGTAAATTCTAAGTATGTTTTATCTAAGTTAAAAAGGAAGGAAAGTGTAGTCTAGAAAAAACTATAAGAGTTCCTTGTTTATACATCATCGCCGGTCGCCTAGACTACACGTCATCGCCTGGGCGAGAGGCATGCAGGCATCGTGTAAGGACCTGGAAAATTAAATTGGAATAAAAGTGTTATATTATAAATAAATTCGAAGCACGTGTTTATTTAAATATAAAGGAAGGAATGTATAGCCGAGAAGCCTACGAGATCGCCGTTATTAAGCGGGTAGGCGATCTCCAACTTCTCTGGCACTTGAACGCCTATCGCCTAGCTTATGCTTGAACGCCTATCGCCTAGCTTATGCTTGAACGCCTATCGCCTGTGTGTACCTAGTAGCCTGTCGCCTAGAGTACACCTAATCGCCGAAACTACACTTAGTGTGTAGCCAAAATGTTGGATCAACCCTGGTACGTCCCAAAAGCCACGCGTATCAAGGTATGGGTTAAACCTTGGATACGCTGGGCAGGCGAAGCTCTATACTTGAGCATAAGAGAATCATCCTTAACGTTACACGCTTGGGCGCACGAGGACTTGTGCTAATCAACTCTTGGAAATATGAAGCCACCGACGTCACCGAGTCATGTGGAGAAGATACCTTAGACGTAACATAGTGGAATGAAGGACCTCAAGGAAGGCGTGGCGATGTGTCATCGAGCATCGCCAGGGCGCAAGGCATGCAGGATCGCCTGGGCGCGAGGGGCATGCGGGCATCATCAGGGCGAGAGGTCATCGGTTGTTAGCCTTCGCGCGAGAGGTCATCGGTTGTTAGCCTTCGCGCGAGAGGTCATCGGTTGTTAGCCTTCGCGCGAGAGGTCATCGGTGGATAGTCTTCGCGCCTGTGGTCATCGGTGAAAAGGTCATCGCGCTACGTTAAGATATACACAGAGAACGTGGGACCCAGACATCCAGCATGAGACGTTCTGCATGCGCGCCACGTAGACAAAAGAGTGGTTCAGAATAGTGACCTCAGAGTGTTAGCCTGCGCAGAGGCACGCTTAGGTGTACTGTTCAGCGAAGCGTACACGCAAACTCCCTGCAGAGTGGGTGGTGGCAGCGGTTTTTGTGGAGAAGTCAGCTTAAGATGCAAAAACCCATTTCTGAGGGAGAAGGAAAGAAACGTTGCTGTGGTTCCAGAGCTAAAGGGTGCGTTTATCTCCCTTCTCCTCCATTCTCTCCTTCGCACTGCGATTCTAGTACACCTTCACGCGGGAATACGACGAGCGACAGCCACCATTGGAGCACTTGGGTGGTTCTCTGCAAGCTCTTCAAAACCAGACACAAGAACAGAGTCAAGGCGTTCTTCAAGCTTCGTTGGATTTCGGAACTCCTGGTGTTTGCGCAAGTCCAGGTAAGGGAAGCTAGACTCCATTTTCAATAAAAGCCAGAGTTTAGCTATTTCTGAAATGAGTGCGACGTGGTCGCCGGTTTCGTTTTCATCTGTGTAAAATGCTCTGTTCTATGTGTTTTGGGCGACGTGGTCGCCGGTTTTATATAAAGCCTGCGAAATACCTTGTTTTTGAACTAGATCGCCGGTTTTGGCGCTGTTTTGCGAAATCTCTGTTTTTGATGTTGTTTTGAAACTACTTGAGATTTACATGAGATATTCGAAGATCTGAAGCTTTGAAATGTTTGTTGATGTGATTTGAATCATTTACTTGAATGGTATGATGTGTTTGGATGTGGGATCGAGGCATAGTATTTTCAGGAAAGGAAATACCGTGTTGAGATTGGTTAGGAAGTGCATTGATCAGTGAGTAACCTGTTAATGAGACGATCCTGACTCTGCTGAGATAATGGAATCACGTAGATGAAGTTATTCAGTTGGTGAGAGTCGAAGGAGGTCTATATGATGGGCGTCTCGTGTGAAAAAGAACGAGCTCCGTCTGTCCTATGGATTAACCTTGTCATACCAGGAGAATGGTAACATTGAGATTGTATATGCGCATACTGTGTGGATTCACAGTGGTATGGTATGACAAGTGCATGTCTCTGGATACTAAGTTCAACGCACGAGTCAATCCGGAAGTAGTGTCAAGTGTCTTGTGTTGTGAGTCAGTGGAAAGTCTGACAAGGGAAATGAGAAACTTGAATATTGATAGACACTTGATGCTGTATTGTGAAATGGAATGACTATGGGTGAATGTTGTGAAATGTGATTTTGGGCGATCAGCTGAATGCTATGAGTAGCTCTACGTTTTACATGGATATTTGGAACTTGGTTTACTTTGATTGTCATGTTCATGATTTAAACTCTATTTAAAGATATCTAGCTTACCCTTTATTTTGTATTGCTCTGTGGCTGTTTTCTATTAAAAACTGTGATGATCGTGTCTTTTACACGGGAGCAGATGATCTTCCAGGGAGTAGAGCTCCTCAGTGAGTGGTCGCCAGGAAGGAGATCGCCTATCTCCGTCTCTACCGGGTGATCGCCGGTTTATGCCTCCATCGGGTGATCGCCGGTTTTCGTGTCCTGATAGAAGATCGCCCGTTTTGAGGTCTTCTGTTAGAGATCGCCGTTTTAAAGTTGGAGATCGCCGTTTTCTTTTGAGACCGCCTGTCTTACTGCATTTCTTTTAATTTCGTAAAATCTTGCAAACATTTGATTTGGTTATGTATTAAACTCCCTAAGAGGAGTAACTTCATTTCTGATATATATAAATACATATTATTTTGCACTCTTCAATATTATTTGGTTACACTTAATTTCAAGTATACATGGATGTATGTATTATTGTGGCGGGATGTTACATTAATGGTATCAGAGCAGTTCGCCTTAGGATGACCTGAGGGCTGTGGATCCATTGTGTTTCTTCTGCTCATAAAAATTTAATTGAGTTTTAAATAACAACTATAGTGAAAGGTTTTCAAACGTTTTGTATTGAAAAGTTTGTGTGTGCTTCTGTGCTTTAGTGAATGTATGCTCAAATTGAAAATCTTGGTATCAAGAATGAGAAGATCCTGATAAAGGAATGAGGGTGCACACTCATAACTGGATCAAGATGATTCTTAATCTTAATTCCAAAGGTTTGATGTTTAGCCTACATTGAATTCTGGTGTGATTTTTGAGTGTTCTTGAATTTGACTGAGGTGGTAGTTGGATTGATGTTTGCACACCAGTAACTGTTCTGGTGTTTTGTTTGGGATTATAAGTCTTGTGATTCTGTTGATGAACTCAAATTCTAGATGACTTTGAGATGCTGACCTTTGTAAGGTCTAGCTGTTACCCCTTGAATGAATTGATTCTTATCGATTTCATTCTTATAGTTGTAGGGAATATAGAAGTCAATAGATTCAGAAGATGGCACGTAGACCTGCTACCCCACCTCAACCTTCCTCAGAGATGAGTCAGATCGCCAAGGCCATAGAGATGATGGCGACTGCCATTCAGCAGCAGAATGCGGCGATGGCTCAGAACCATCAAGCCACAATGCAGCACTGGGAGACTGCTCGGTCGGCTGAAACAAACTCCCACGTCGGTCAGCCCCAAGAACAGATGGGACTGGCCGAGTTCATGAGGCACAACCCACCTAAGTTCAGTGGGAATGCTACCCCTGATCAGGCAGATCAGTGGGTCAGGGAGGTGGAGAAAATCTTTAGGGCGACCTCATGCCCTGAAGAAAAGAAGCTGCTGTTCGCCACTTATCTGCTATCAGGAGAAGCTGAGTTCTGGTGGATGGGAGCTCAGCAGATGATGGAGGCCCGAGAGGATGTTCTGGATTGGGAGAGCTTCAGGGTGAAGTTCTTGGAGAAATACTTCCCTGACAGTGCCAAGTTTGCAAGAGAAGCTGAGTTCCTGAAGTTGGAGCAGGGGGAGATGTCAGTGAACGCCTATGCTGCTCGTTTTGAGTACCTCGCCCGGTTTTATACCCAGGCGACCTCCGAGGCCTGGAGGTGTAGAAAATTCGAAGAGGGGCTGAAGCATGGACTGAAGAGGACCATAGCCCCGATGTGCATCAGGGAATTTCACGCCTTAGTAGAGAAGGCAAAGATGGTAGAGACCCTGGAAAGGGGTGATCCTCGAGTGATCAGGTCACACCAAGGAGGCTCTTCCAGTGGGAAGGCGAAGGTGCAGCACCCACACAGCAAGCCATATGTGAGATCTCCACCACATCGGGTGGGAACAGCTTCGTCCCAATTTCAGCAACAACAAACGTGGAGACCCAGGTGTTTCACATGCCAAGAGATAGGGCACCTTTCTAGAGATTGTCCCAACAGAAAAAGGATGACTCAACCCGTTAATTCACAGCAGTTGAGGAACGAGGGCAGAAGACCTCAAGCAGCAGGGAGAGTGTTTGCCATGTCTGGAGCGGAAGCCTCTCAATCAGGTAATCTAGTACAAGATACTTGTTTATAGCTGATAGATACGTTATAGTTTTGTTTGATTCTGGAGAGACACACTCTTTTGTGTCAAATCGGTGTGCAACCGAGCTTGGGCCATATAGTGGAGGAGCTGTCGTTTGAACGATTGGCCTCTGCACCTGCTTCAAAAACAGGTTTTGACCTCCCTAGGTTGCTCTGAATGCCCAGTGGTAGTAGATGGAATGAAAGGAACAAGTGTGAGTTAGATTTGGTAGTACCAAGGTTTAGTCCCAGTTACGTATAAGTCATGGAGAGTAAATAAGCAAGAGGCTGGGGGTTTAAAGCTTAAGCATGTGTAACCATGGGAAGTACCAGAGTTAAATTCCAAGGAAGGAATTTTCTTTTGAAGCGTAGAAGATGCTCATGTCAATGAAACAGCATGAGATGGTTCTAGCTTAGGCTTCACGCAGAATGGATGCTGTTTGGCTGACCGGGATTTGAAAGAGGATTATGGAAATGGTGGGTTGAGATAAAAGGCTTCCGAAAATGTAAGCCTCCGAAGTTTTTGGGCAAATAAGATGTAGATCGACCTGTGAATGTAGAAGGGAAGGAGGATATGGCTGTGGATAAAAATGAGGGTAGGCCGTGTTATGATGATGTTGAGTCTTTCTAGAGATGTAGTAAATTTCAGAATGATGGGTGTGGAAGGGATGGTGAGTGGAAATAGCCTGTGGTATCTGGGACAGAAGGAGAATAGGGTTATCCTTAGGCAAGAGATTCTGGAGGCAGAGGTGCGTTCGTTCTCGTATGCCTTCTGGATAGGCACCTGAAACCGACGTCAATGCATCCAACGTATACATTGAAGAAGAAGGTCGTAATGGGAACAGGAAGTCGAGTTGGCAAAAGGGGTCATAATAATAATTTGGAAGGTAACAGCAACAGAAACCTTGTCTTTGTAAGGTACAGAATTATGCAGCGGAGTAATGAATAAAAAGTGTCCCTTTTGGGAGCGTGGGAATTTGATCAGCAGTTGAGAAGTCGGTGAATGATTTGATCAAGATGCAGGAGTTGATTCCTAGAAGGACACTTCGGACCCTAGTTTGAGTTCGCTAGGGGGTGGCATGAGTTATGGACAGCTGCCCCCCTTTCCTCCCAATGAAGGGATCTTGCCCGTTTTCTCTAAAGGGGCTAGTCCTGGTTACGTTAAGGACCTAGTTCTAGACTTGTTCAACAAAGTCTTCAAGGTTGGAAGTAGAGTGTGAATGCTGGAGTTGGCACTCTATAGGACAGCATATCCCATGTACAGGGATGTAAAATGGATTTTGATGAAGTATTGAGGTAGGAAGAGTTGGTTCAATAGATCACCGAGAGGGTGAATTTGATACAGGACAGAATAAAAGTTTCTTAAGGTCAGCAAATGTCCTAGGCAGAGCAGAGGAGGAGACCTTTGGAGGTTGCTGCTGGGGTCATGTCTTTATGAAGGGGGACACCAGCCAAGGGTGTAGGGTAGGCGATCAGATCAAAGAAGCTGTCCCCTAAGTTTGTTGGGCCATATCGGATCTTAAGGAGGATAAGTCTAGTGGCTTATGAGATCGCCCCACCTCCCCAATTAGCAAGTCTACATAATGTATTCCACGTATCATAGCTAAGGAAGTCCCTTGCAGACCCTACTCACGTGTTGGGAGTGGACAACGTGAAGATCGGGTGATTCACCATGGGAATTTGAAGAAACCATGAGAGAAGCATATCCTTACCTCCTTCCTTGTAACCCAATTTTCGAGGACGAAAATTTTTCTTGATGGGGAGAATGTAAGGACCTGGAAAATTAAATTGGAATAAAAGTGTTATATTATAAATAAATTCGAAGCACGTGTTTATTTAAATATAAAGGAAGGAATGTATAGCCGAGAAGCCTACGAGATCGCCGTTATTAAGCGGGTAGGCGATCTCCAACTTCTCTGGCACTTGAACGCCTATCGCCTAGCTTATGCTTGAACGCCTATCGCCTAGCTTATGCTTGAACGCCTATCGCCTGTGTGTACCTAGTAGCCTGTCGCCTAGAGTACACCTAATCGCCGAAACTACACTTAGTGTGTAGCCAAAATGTTGGATCAACCCTGGTACGTCCCAAAAGCCACGCGTATCAAGGTATGGGTTAAACCTTGGATACGCTGGGCAGGCGAAGCTCTATACTTGAGCATAAGAGAATCATCCTTAACGTTACACGCTTGGGCGCACGAGGACTTGTGCTAATCAACTCTTGGAAATATGAAGCCACCGACGTCACCGAGTCATGTGGAGAAGATACCTTAGACGTAACATAGTGGAATGAAGGACCTCAAGGAAGGCGTGGCGATGTGTCATCGAGCATCGCCAGGGCGCAAGGCATGCAGGATCGCCTGGGCGCGAGGGGCATGCGGGCATCATCAGGGCGAGAGGTCATCGGTTGTTAGCCTTCGCGCGAGAGGTCATCGGTTGTTAGCCTTCGCGCGAGAGGTCATCGGTTGTTAGCCTTCGCGCGAGAGGTCATCGGTTGTTAGCCTTCGCGCGAGAGGTCATCGGTGGATAGTCTTCGCGCCTGTGGTCATCGGTGAAAAGGTCATCGCGCTACGTTAAGATATACACAGAGAACGTGGGACCCAGACATCCAGCATGAGACGTTCTGCATGCGCGCCACGTAGACAAAAGAGTGGTTCAGAATAGTGACCTCAGAGTGTTAGCCTGCGCAGAGGCACGCTTAGGTGTACTGTTCAGCGAAGCGTACACGCAAACTCCCTGCAGAGTGGGTGGTGGCAGCGGTTTTTGTGGAGAAGTCAGCTTAAGATGCAAAAACCCATTTCTGAGGGAGAAGGAAAGAAACGTTGCTGTGGTTCCAGAGCTAAAGGGTGCGTTTATCTCCCTTCTCCTCCATTCTCTCCTTCGCACTGCGATTCTAGTACACCTTCACGCGGGAATACGACGAGCGACAGCCACCATTGGAGCACTTGGGTGGTTCTCTGCAAGCTCTTCAAAACCAGACACAAGAACAGAGTCAAGGCGTTCTTCAAGCTTCGTTGGATTTCGGAACTCCTGGTGTTTGCGCAAGTCCAGGTAAGGGAAGCTAGACTCCATTTTCAATAAAAGCCAGAGTTTAGCTATTTCTGAAATGAGTGCGACGTGGTCGCCGGTTTCGTTTTCATCTGTGTAAAATGCTCTGTTCTATGTGTTTTGGGCGACGTGGTCGCCGGTTTTATATAAAGCCTGCGAAATACCTTGTTTTTGAACTAGATCGCCGGTTTTGGCGCTGTTTTGCGAAATCTCTGTTTTTGATGTTGTTTTGAAACTACTTGAGATTTACATGAGATATTCGAAGATCTGAAGCTTTGAAATGTTTGTTGATGTGATTTGAATCATTTACTTGAATGGTATGATGTGTTTGGATGTGGGATCGAGGCATAGTATTTTCAGGAAAGGAAATACCGTGTTGAGATTGGTTAGGAAGTGCATTGATCAGTGAGTAACCTGTTAATGAGACGATCCTGACTCTGCTGAGATAATGGAATCACGTAGATGAAGTTATTCAGTTGGTGAGAGTCGAAGGAGGTCTATATGATGGGCGTCTCGTGTGAAAAAGAACGAGCTCCGTCTGTCCTATGGATTAACCTTGTCATACCAGGAGAATGGTAACATTGAGATTGTATATGCGCATACTGTGTGGATTCACAGTGGTATGGTATGACAAGTGCATGTCTCTGGATACTAAGTTCAACGCACGAGTCAATCCGGAAGTAGTGTCAAGTGTCTTGTGTTGTGAGTCAGTGGAAAGTCTGACAAGGGAAATGAGAAACTTGAATATTGATAGACACTTGATGCTGTATTGTGAAATGGAATGACTATGGGTGAATGTTGTGAAATGTGATTTTGGGCGATCAGCTGAATGCTATGAGTAGCTCTACGTTTTACATGGATATTTGGAACTTGGTTTACTTTGATTGTCATGTTCATGATTTAAACTCTATTTAAAGATATCTAGCTTACCCTTTATTTTGTATTGCTCTGTGGCTGTTTTCTATTAAAAACTGTGATGATCGTGTCTTTTACACGGGAGCAGATGATCTTCCAGGGAGTAGAGCTCCTCAGTGAGTGGTCGCCAGGAAGGAGATCGCCTATCTCCGTCTCTACCGGGTGATCGCCGGTTTATGCCTCCATCGGGTGATCGCCGGTTTTCGTGTCCTGATAGAAGATCGCCCGTTTTGAGGTCTTCTGTTAGAGATCGCCGTTTTAAAGTTGGAGATCGCCGTTTTCTTTTGAGACCGCCTGTCTTACTGCATTTCTTTTAATTTCGTAAAATCTTGCAAACATTTGATTTGGTTATGTATTAAACTCCCTAAGAGGAGTAACTTCATTTCTGATATATATAAATACATATTATTTTGCACTCTTCAATATTATTTGGTTACACTTAATTTCAAGTATACATGGATGTATGTATTATCGTGGCGGGATGTTACACATCGCGCGGACGCGAGAGGCATGCAGGCATCGCGCGGGCGTGAGAGGCATGCAGGCATCGCGCGGGCGCGAGAGGCATGCAGGCATCGCGCGGGCGCGAGGGGCATGCGGGCATCGCGCGGGCGCGAGGCACGCGGACATTGCCAGGGCGCGATGCATGTGGACGTGGCCAAGGCGCGAGAGTTATGAGGGCATCGCCAGGGAAGACATCGGTTGTCTCCCAGAGGAAGACATCGGTCGTTCGCCAGGAAGATGTCATCGGTGGTAGTCTTCGCGCGAGGTCATCGGTGGTGGTCTTCGCGCGAGGTCATCGGTGGATCGTCTTCGCGCGAGAGGTCATCGGTGGTTTCTCTTCGAGCTGGTAGTCATCGACGAAAGGTCATCGCGCGACGTTGAGTTACACCCAAAGAACGTGGGCCCCAGACTCCCAGCAAGAGATGTTCTGCGCGCGCGCCACGTAGACAAAAGAGTGGTTCAGAATAGTGACCTCATAGCGTAGCCTGCGCAGAGGCATGCTTAGTAGTACTGTGCAGGGAAGCGTACACGCAAACTTCCCTGCAGAGTGGGTGGTGGCAGCTGCTTTTGGAGGGATAAGTTGGTTTAAGTTACTGAAATCCACTACTGAAGAGGAAGAAAACGTTGTTGTAGTCGAAGAGAGAAAGAGTGAGTTCCCTCCTCCGCGTTGCGATTTCAGCCTCTCCACACAAGAGTACGACGAGAAGCAACACCATTGGAGCGCTTGGGTAGTCCTCTGCAAGTTCTTCAGACCAGACGCGAAAAACAGAGCCAAGGTATTCTGCAAGCTTCGTTGGATTTCGAAGCTCCTGGTGGTTGCGCAAGTCCAGGTAAGGGAAGCTAGTCTTCATCTTTACTACGAGCCATAGTTGAACCATTTCTGAAGTGTGGGCGACGTGGTCACCGTTTTCGCTTTCGTCTTCGTGAAATGCTCTGTGTTGTGTGCTTGGGCGACGTGGTCGCCGGTTTTTAATATACAGCCTTCGAAATACCATATTTTGAACTAGATCGCCGGTTTTGGCGCTGTTTTGCGAACTCCTTGTGTTTGATGATTGTTTTGAGAACTGCTTGAGATTTACATGAGATATTCGAAAATATGAATCCTTTGAAATGGCTATTGCTGTGATTGAAATCATTATTTTAAGTGTGGCATGATGTCTTTGAATGCTGTGAATGTGGGATCGAGGCATAGTATTTTCAGGAAAGAAAATACCGTGTAAGATCTTGTGGTAGGTGCATTGATCGGTGATTCCTAAGGGGATATCCTGACTCTGCTGAGGTAATGGAATCACGTAGAGGAAGTTACTCAGTTGTTGAGAGTCGAAGGAGGTCTATATGATGGGCGTCTCGTGTGAAAAAGAACGAGCTCCGTCTGTCCTATGGATTAACCCTGTCATACCAGGAGAACTATGGTAACATTGAGATGATATATGCGCATGCTGTGTGGATTCACAGCGACCCTGTGTGGATTTCACAGTGGTGTGGTATGACAGGTGCAGATCTCTGAGTCTAATCAACGCACGAGTCAATCCGGAAGTAGTGTCAAGTGTCTTGTGTGGTGAGTCAGTGGAAAGTCTGACATGTGAAATGAGAAACTTGAATATTGATAGACACTTGATGCTGTATTGTGAAATGGAATGACTATGGGTGAATGTTGTGAAGTTTGTGATTTTGGGCGATCAGCTGAATGCTATGAGCAGCTCTACGTTTTACATGGATATTTTGGAACTTGGTTTACTTGGATTTTCATGTTCTTGATTTAAACTTCTTTTAAATTATCTAGCTTACCCTTTTATCTGTTATTGTGGTTGTTTTCTCAAAACTGTGATGATCGTGTAATTGTTACACGGGAGCAGATGATCTTCCAGGAAGAAGAGCTCCTTAGTGAGTGATTGCCGAGGAGGAGATCGCCGGTTTTCTTCTGTCTCTATCGGGTGATCGCCTGTTTCTGCCTCTATCGGGTGATCGCCTGTTTTTTTCTGTCCTGATAGGTGATCGGCTGTTTTGGCTCCTCCGATAGGAGATCGGTTTCTTCCGATAGGAGATCGCCTGCTTTGTTTTTTTTTACTGTATTTTGTTTATGTTTCTGGAAAATTTGACCGAATTTGTATTAAACTCCCTAAGAGGAGCAACTTCATTTCATATATATATTATTTTGTTCATAGAATCTATTTGTTACCTTTATTTTCATTATATACATTTGTATAGTATTTTGGCGGGATGTTACATTAATGGTATCAGAGCAGTTCGCCTTAGGATGACCTGAGGGCTGTGGATCCATTGTGTTTCTTCTGCTCATAAAATTTATTTGAGTTTTAAATAACCACTATAGTGGAAGGTTTTCAAACGTTTTAGTTTTGAACTCTTGCGTGTGCTTGGGTGAACGTGTGCCTAACTGAAAATCTTAGTATTAAGAATAAGAAGGTCTTGATAAAGTGGTGAGGGTGCACACTCATAACTGGATCAAGATAATTCTTAATCTTAATTCCAAAGGTTTGATGTTTAGCCTACATTGAATTCTGGTGTGATTTTTGAGTGTTCTTGAATTTGACTGAGGTGGTAGTTTGGACTGATGTTTGCACACCAGTAACTGTTCTGGTGTTTTGTGTGAAGTTATAAGTGTTATGATTCTGTTGGTGAACTCAAATTCTAGATGACTTTGAGATGCTGACCTTTGTAAGGTCTAGCTGTTACCCCTTGAATGAATTGATTCTTATCGATTTCATTCTTATAGTTGTAGGGAATATAGAAGTCAATAGATTCAGAAGATGGCACGTAGACCTGCTACCCCACCCCAACCTTCCTCAGAGATGAGTCAGATCGCCAAGGCCATCGAGATGATGGCGACTGCCATTCAGCAGCAGAATGCGGCGATGGCTCAGAACCATCAAGCCACAATGCAGCACTGGGAAACTGCCCGATCTGCTGAGACAAACTCCCACGTCGGTCAGCCCCAAGAACAGATGGGACTGGCCGAGTTCATGAGGCACAACCCACCTAAGTTCAGTAGGAATGCTACCCCTGACCAGGCAGATCAGTGGGTCAGGGAGGTGGAGAAAATCTTTAGGGCGACCTCCTGCCCTGAAGAGAAGAAGCTGTTGTTTGCCACGTATCTGCTATCAGGAGAAGCTGAGTTCTGGTGGATGGGAGCTCAGCAGATGATGGAGGCCCGAGAGGATGTTCTGGATTGGGAGAGCTTCAGGGTGAAGTTCTTGGAGAAATACTTCCCAGACAGCGCCAAGTTTGCAAGGGAAGCTGAGTTCTTAAAGTTGGAGCAGGGGGACATGTCAGTAAACGCCTATGCTGCCCGTTTTGAGTACCTCGCCCGGTTCTATACCCAGGCGACCTCCGAGGCCTGGAGGTGTAGGAAGTTCGAGGAAGGGTTGAAGCATGGGCTGAAGAAGACCATAGCCCCGATGTGCATCAGGGAGTTCCACGCCTTAGTGGAGAAGGCGAAGATGGTGGAGACCCTGGAAAAGGGTGAGTCTCGGGTGATCAGGTCACACCCAGGAGGTCCTTCCAGTGGGAGAGCTAAGGCACAGCACCCACAAAGCAAACCCTATGCGAGACCTCCATCACATCGGGCAGGAGCAGCACCTCCCCAGTTCCAACAGCAACAACCTTGGAAACCTAAGTGTCTTCACTGTGGTGGACCACACGCCTCCAATGCTTGTTTCAAGAAGACTTCAGAGAGGAAATGTTTCGTCTGCCAAAGGACAGGGCACGTTGCTAGAGAGTGCCCTAGCAGGAATGGGGCGACCCAACCCAGTGGCTCCCAACAGTTGAGAAACGAGGGCGGCAGACCTCAGGCAACAGGGAGGGTGTTCGCCATGTCTGGAGCAGAGGCAGCTCAGTCAGGTAACCTCATCCAAGGTGTTTGTTTTATTGCTGGTAGAGGTGTAAGGGCCTTGTTTGATTCTGGAGCGACACACTCCTTTGTGTCAAGCCTGTGTGTAGCCGAGTTGGGCCTCCTAGTGAAGGAGTTACCTTTCGAGCTGTTGGTCTCTACACCTGCGTCAGGACAGGTGTCGACCTCTACAGTGTGCCCTGAATGTCCAGTGATTGTAGAAGGACGCAGATTCAAGGTGAACTTGATCTGCCTACCCCTTCAGGACCTGGATGTCATCCTGGGAATGGATTGGTTAGCTGCCAATCACGTTCTCATAGACTGTGGTAGGCAGAAAGTAGCGTTTCCAGACCCCCAAGAATCGGATGTGTTATCAGTTCAACGAGGGCGATCAGAGCTGGAAGGAGAGGCGAGGTGCTTCGTAGTGCTCGCCCGGTTGGAAGTGGAGAATAAAGGGGACGTAAACAGGATACAAGTGGTGAAAGATTTCACAGATGTATTCCCAGAAGAGGTGCCTAGGTTACCCCCTAAGAGGGAAGTGGAATTCTCTATTGACTTGGTACCTGGAGCTGGACCAGTGTCAATGGTGTAAGAACCTAGAAGTTTATATTGGAATAAAAGTGTTACATTATAAATAAATTCGAAGCACGTGTTTATTTAAATATAAAGGAAGGAATGTATAGCTGAGAAGCCTACGAGATCGCCGTTATTAAGCGGGTAGGCGATCTCCAACTTCTCTGGCACTTGAACGCCTATCGCCTAGCTTATGCTTGAACGCCTATCGCCTGTGTGTACCTAGTAGCCTGTCGCCTAGAGTACACCTAATCGCCGAAACTACACTTAGTGTGTAGCCAAAATGTTGGATCAACCCTGGTACGTCCCAAAAGCCACGCGTATCAAGGTGTGGGTTAAACCTTGGATATGCTGGGCAGGCGAAGCTCTATACTTGAGCATAAGAGAATCATCCTTAACGTTACACGCTTGGGCGCACGAGGACTTGTGCTAATCAACTCTTGGAAGTGTGAAGCTACCGACGTCACCAAGCCTTGTGGAGAGAATACCTTGGATGTAACATAGTGGAATGAAGAACCTCCAGGGGGGGAGTGGCGAGTGTCATCGGGCATCGCAGGGCGCGAGGCATGCTGCGGGAGTGTCTTCGCGCGAGGGGTCATCGGTCGAGAGTCTTCGCGCGAGAGGTCATCGGTCGAGAGTCTTCGCGCGAGAGGTCATCGGTCGAGAGTCTTCGCGCGAGAGGTCATCGGTCGAGAGTCTTCGCGCGAAAGGTCATCGCGCTACGTTAAGTTATACACAGAGAACGTGGGACCCAGACATCCAGCATGAGACGTTCTGCACGCGCGCCACGTAGACGAAAAGGGTGGTTCAGAATAGTGACATCAGAATGTTGGCATGCGCGGGAGACACTCACGGTCGTACTGTTCAGAGCAGTGGCTGGCATGCACAAGCGACAAACAGTGGCAGTACTGTTCAGAGCAGTGGTTGGCATGCACCAGAGACAACAGTGGTAGTACTGTTCAGGGCAGTGGTTCTCAGACTTCTCTGCAGAGTGGGTGGTGGCAGCTGCTTTTGGAGGGATAAGTTGGTTTAAGTTACAGAAATCCACTGCTGAGAGAAAAGGAAGACATTGTTGTAGTCGAAGAGAGAAAGAGTGAGTTCCCTCCTCTCCATTTCTCTCCTTCACACTGCGATTCTAGTACACCTTCACGCGGGAATACGACGAGCGACAGCCACCATTGGAGCACTTGGGTGGTTCTCTGCAAGCTCTTCAAAACCAGACACAAGAACAGAGTCAAAGCGTTCTTCAAGCTTCGTTGGATTTCGGAACTCTTGGTGTTTGCGCAAGTCCAGGTAAGGGAAGCTAGACCTCTTTTCCATACGAGCCATAGTTTAGCTATCTTCTGAAGTGAGGGCGACGTGGGCGCCATTTTCGTTTTCATCTGCGTAAAATGCTCTGTTTGCGTGCTTGGGCGACGAGGTCGCCGGTTTTATATACAATCTTCGAAACACTCTGTTTTTGAACTAGATCGCCGGTTTTGGCGCTGTTTTACGAACTCCTCTGTTTTTGATACTGTTTTGAAACTACTTGAGATTTACATGAGGTATTCGAAGATCTGAAGCTTTGAAATGGTTGTTGATGTGATTTGAATGATTTATTTGAATGGTATGATGTGTTGGATGTGGTGAGTGTGAGGTCGAGGCATAGTATTTTCAGGAAAGAAAATACCGTGTAAGATCTTGTAGTAGGTGCATTGATCGGTGATTAAGAACGAGATATCCTGACTCTGCTGAGGTAATGGACTCACGTAGAGAGAAGTTACTCAGTTGTTGAGAGTCGAAGGAGGTTCACCTGTATGGGTGGGTTGTTTGAAAGAGAACAAACCGACCTGTTTTGCGTGGATTAACCCTGTCATGCTGTATGGTGATGTGTGAGATTCATTATACGCTTGTGAATGTGAGAGATTTCACGGCGACCCTGTGGATGTGTGAGATTCCACAGTGGGCAATATGGCAGGTGCAGATCTCTGAGTCTAATCAATGCACGAGTATTCCGGAATTAGTGTCTTGTGTCTATGTATTGTGAGTCAGTGGAAAACCTGACGTGAGAAATGAGGAACACTGTATGTGGATAGACACTTGCTGCACTGTGTGATATGAACTACTCTTGAGGAATTGTGAAATGTGGGTTTTTACTTGATGGTATGTGGGAAGAATGAGAAAGCTGATGTTTTTACGTGGGTGCCTTAAATTAATTTATCTTGATTTTAAAGTTCATATCTAAATTCTCTTTTAAAACTGTCTAGCTTACCCTGCGTTTTCGTTTGTGGATGTTCTTCTTAAAACTTGTGATGATCGTGTATGATTTACACGGGAGCAGATGACGTTGCAGGAAAGTGAGATCGCCGGTCTGATAGGAGATCGCCTGGCTGATAGGAGATCACCTGATTGACTAGGAGATCGCCCTTTTGTTAGCATATCGCCCGATTTGTCTTTTGTTGTATTTTTGGTTAAGTTTTTTTTTTGAAAGATTCACAGTTTATGTATTAAACTCCCGATGAGGAGAAACTCCATTATACATATATGATTATGTTTATTTCAAAATACTTGTTTATCTTCATTTATATTATATAAATATGAAATGTATTTGGTGGGATGTTACATTAATGGTATCAGAGCAGTTCGTCCTTAGGATGACCTGAGGGCTGTGGATCCATTGTGTTTCTTCTGCTCATAAAAGTTATTTGAGTTTTTAAATAACAACTATAGTGAAAGGTTTTCAAACGTTTTGTATTGAAAAGTTTGTGTGTGCTTCTGTGCTTTAGTGAACGTATACTCTAGCTGAAAATCTTAGTATTAAGGGTGAGAAGATCTTGATGAAGTAATGAGGGTGCACACTCATAACTGGATCGAGATGATTCTCAATCTTAATTCCAAAGATTTGATGTTTAGTATACATTGAATGCTGGTGTGATCTAGTTTAGCTTATTGAGTGTTTCTGCAATTGACTGAAAATGGTTGTTTGAACTGATGGTGATGATATCAGTAGCTGTTCTAATACCTTGCTTGAGATTCTAAGTATTACGAGTATGTTGTTAAGCTCAAATTCTTGATGACTTTGAGATGCTGACCTTTGTAAGGTCTAGTTATTACCTCCTGAATGAATTGATTTCTTATCAATCTCATTCCTGTAGTTGTAGGGAATATAGAAAACTCATAGCTTCAAGATCCGAAACAAGAGAGATGGCACGTAGACCCTCTACCCCTCCCCAACCTTCTTCTGAAATGGGTCAGATCGCCAAGGCCATCGAGATGATGGCAAGTGCCATCCAGCAGCAGAATGCGGCGATGTCTCAAAATCACCAAGCTACAATGCAACAGTGGGAGACCGCCAGATCGGCCGCAACAAACCCCGACGTCGGTCAGCCTCAGGAGCATATGGGACTGACTGAGTTCCTCAGGCACAACCCACCTAAGTTCAGTGGGAACGTTACCCCTGATCAAGCAGATCAGTGGGTCAGGGGGTTAGAGAAGATATTCAGGGCGACTTCCTGCCCTGAAGACAAGAAGCTGGTGTTTGCCACATACCTCCTGTCTGGGGAAGCTGAGTTCTGGTGGATGGGAACTCAGCAGATGATGGAGGCCCGAGAGGAAGTGATGGATTGGGAAAGCTTCAGAGTGAGGTTCCTGGAGAAGTACTTCCCAGACAGCGCAAGATTTGCGAAGGAAGCTGAGTTCCTGAGGTTGGAGCAGGGGGATATGTCTGTGAATGCCTATGCTGCTCGGTTCGAGTACCTCGCCAGGTTTTATACCCAAGCCACCTCTGAGGCTTGGAGGTGTAGGAAATTCGAAGAAGGACTGAAGCATGGGCTGAAGAGGACCATAGCCCCGATGTGCATTAGAGAATTTCATGCCTTAGTGGAGAAGGCGAAAATGGTGGAGACTCTAGAGAAGGGTGAGTCTCGGGTGAGCAGGTCCCACCCAGGCGGTTCCTCCAATGGGAAGGCAAGGGTACAGCAACAGCAGTTTAAGCCCTACGCGAGGCCTCCACAGCATAGGGCGAGAGCAGCACCACCCCAGTCTCATCAGCAACAAACCAGGAAATTTCAATGTTTCCATTGCGGTGGGCCACACGCAGCCAATGTGTGCCCCAAGAAAGACTCAGAGAGGAGATGCTTTACCTGCCAGAAGACGGGGCACGTTGCCAAGTATTGTCCTACTCAGCACAGAATGACTCAACCAGTGGTTCCCAGCAGATGAGGAACGAAGGCAACAGACCTCAGGCAACCGGGAGGGTGTTTGCCATGTCAGGAGCTGAGGCGTCCCAATCAGGTAACCTTGTGCAGAATGTTTGCTTTATAGCTGGTAGAGGTGTAAAAACTTTGTTTGATTCTGGAGCGACACACTCCTTTGTGTCAAGCATGTGTGTAGCCGAGTTGGGCCTTATGGTGAGAGAGTTACCCTTCGAACTGTTGGTCTCTACACCTGCGTCAGGACAGGTGTTGACCTCCACAGTTTGCCCTGAATGTCCAGTGATAGTAGAGGGACGTAGATTCAAAGTGAACTTGATCTGCCTACCTCTTCAGGACCTGGATGTTATCCTGGGAATGGATTGGCTAGCTGCCAATCATGTTCTCATAGACTGTGGTAGGCAGAAGGTAGCATTTCCAGACCCCCAAGAATCAGAGGTGTGGCCAGTTCAAAGAGGGCGATCAGAGTTGGAAGAAGGGGCGAGGTGCTTCGTGATGCTAGCTCGGTTGGAAGTGAGGAATGAAGGGGACGTAAGCAGAATACACGTGGTGAGGGATTTCACGGATGTATTTCCAGAAGAGGTGCCTGGGTTACCCCCTAAGAGAGAATTGGAATTCTCTATTGACTTGGTACCTGGAGCTGGACCAATATCAATGGCACCTTACAGGATGGCACCAGCCGAGTTAGTAGAGTTAAAGAAGCAGTTGGAAGAGCTGCTGGAGAAACAATTCATCAGACCCAGTGTATCTCCGTGGGGAGCTCCAGTGCTCCTAGTCAAGAAGAAGGATGGAGGGTCTCGGTTGTGTATAGACTACAGGCAATTGAACAAATTGACCATCAAGAACAAGTACCCCCTACCTCGGATTGACGATTTGATGGACCAGATTCATGGGGCCTCGGTGTTCTCCAAGATCGACCTGAGATCGGGGTATCACCAAATCTTGGTAAAAGCTGAAGATGTTCAGAAGACAGCTTTTAGGTCTCGGTATGGGCACTACGAGTACGTAGTGATGCCATTTGGAGTCACCAATGCTCCAGCTCTATTCATGGACTACATGAATAGGATTTTTCGCCCTTTCTTGGACAAGTTTGTGGTGGTCTTCATAGATGACATCCTCATTTACTCAAGGACCGAGGAGGAGCATGAGGAACACCTGAGGACAGTATTGGAGATACTGAGGGAGAAGCAGCTCTATGCCAAATTCTCTAAGTGTGAGTTCTGGCTAAAGGAAGTCAACTTCTTAGGGCACGTGATATCTGCCCAGGGGATCTCGGTAGATCCAGCCAAGGTAGAGGCAGTGCTGCAGTGGGAACGCCCTAAGACAGTCACAGAGATAAGGAGCTTTGTGGGGTTGGCGGGCTACTATCGGAGGTTCATTGAGGATTTTTCCAAAGTTGTGGCTCCTTTAACACAACTGACCCGCAAGGACCAACCCTTTGCTTGGACCGACCGATGTGAGCAGAGCTTCAAGGAACTAAAGGAGAGGCTGACCAGTGCTCCAGTGCTGGTGATTCCAGAAGTAGGAAGACCTTTTGATGTCTTCTGTGATGCCTCACATCAAGGCTTGGGATGCGTCTTGATGCAAGAGAAGAGAGTGGTTGCATATGCTTCAAGGCAACTCAAGGTGCATGAGAGAAACTACCCTACTCATGATCTGGAGTTGGCAGCGGTAGTGTTTGCCTTGAAGATCTGGAGGCATTATCTTTACGGAGCTCGGTTCCAGGTATTCAGTGACCATAAGAGCCTGAAATACCTGTTTGATCAGAAGGAACTAAACATGAGGTAGAGAAGATGGATGGAGTTCCTAAAGGACTACGATTTTCAACTCATGTATCACCCAGGGAAGGCCAATGTAGTGGCAGATGCGTTGAGTAGAAAATCAATCCAAGTCGCCACCATGATGATGGAAGAGCAGAAACTGATCGAGCAGTTCAGGGACTTAAACCTTGGGGTGGAGTTCCACGTGAATCACATTAGTTGTAGTAAGCTGACTATAACTAATGACTTCCTGGGGATGTTGAAGGATAAGCAATTGGAGGACCCGAGCCTGAAGCATGCTGTAGAGTCACTGGGGACCGACCAGGCGAGAGAATTTGAGATGGGCGAAGATGGGATCTTGAGGTTTAATGGCAGAATTTGCATACCTGCAAATGATGAGTTGAAGAAGATGATCCTAGATGAAGGTCACAAGAGTCGCCTTAGCCTACACCCAGGTATGAATAAGATGTATCATGACTTGAAGGAGTCATTTTGGTGGGCGGGCATGAAGAAAGACATCGCCCAGTATGTCACTACCTGCTTAACGTGTCAAAAGGCAAAAGTAGAGCATCAGAGACCTGGCGGGTTGTTACAGCCATTGGATATCCCTGAGTGGAAATGGGACAGCATTGCCATGGATTTTGTCACCCATTTACCCAGATCAGCGAAGGGGCATGATGCAATCTGGGTCATAGTAGATCGGCTGACAAAGAGTGCCCACTTCCTCCCAGTAAATATGAAGATGCCCATAGCCAAGTTGGCACAGCTGTACATCAAGGAGATTGTGAGGTTACATGGAGTGCCTTCCAGCATCATTTCAGATAGAGATCCCAGGTTCACTTCACGGTTTTGGCAGACCTTACAAGAGTGCTTGGGAACTAAGTTGAGGATGAGCTCTGCATACCATCCTCAAACAGATGGACAGTCTGAGAGAACAATTCAGTCCTTAGAAGATCTGCTGAGGGCGTGTGTCTTGGATCATTTGGGGAGCTGGGATGAAGTGTTGCCACTGGTGGAGTTTACCTACAACAACAGTTACCACGCCAGTGTTGGGATGGCACCATATGAAGCCCTGTATGGGAGAAGATGCAGAACTCCCTTGTGTTGGTACCAGGAGGGCGAAGCAATCTTGGTTGGACCAGAATTGATTCAGCAGACAACCGAGAAGGTGAAACAGATACAAGGCAGCATGAGAGCTTCTCAAAGCCGACAAAAGTCCTATGCAGATCAGAGAAGAAGGCCTTTGGAGTTTGCTGCTGGAGACCATGTGTTCATGAGAGTAACACCAACCAAGGGCGTAGGAAGGGCGATCAGACCAAAGAAGTTGTCCCCTAAGTTCGTGGGACCGTATCAAATCTTAAGGAGGATTGGTCCTGTGGCCTATGAGATCGCCCTACCTCCCCATCTGGCGAATCTGCACAATGTCTTTCACGTGTCACAGCTGAGGAAGTACATGGCAGACCCCAGTCATGTGCTGGATGTAGACGACGTGCAGATCAGAGATGACTTGTCCTTTGAAGCAAAACCAGTTAGAATTGATGACCGGCAGGGTAAACAACTCAGAGGCAAGACCATCAACATGGTGAAAGTGGTGTGGGATGAGAAATCGGGTGATTCAACGTGGGAGTTAGAAGAACCCATGAGGGAAGCCTACCCATACCTCTTTTCCTTGTAATTCATTTTCGGGGACGAAAATTTTTCTTGTTGGGGAGATTGTAAGAACCTAGAAGTTTATATTGGAATAAAAGTGTTACATTATAAATAAATTCGAAGCACGTGTTTATTTAAATATAAAGGAAGGAATGTATAGCTGAGAAGCCTACGAGATCGCCGTTATTAAGCGGGTAGGCGATCTCCAACTTCTCTGGCACTTGAACGCCTATCGCCTAGCTTATGCTTGAACGCCTATCGCCTGTGTGTACCTAGTAGCCTGTCGCCTAGAGTACACCTAATCGCCGAAACTACACTTAGTGTGTAGCCAAAATGTTGGATCAACCCTGGTACGTCCCAAAAGCCACGCGTATCAAGGTGTGGGTTACACCTTGGATACGCTGGGCAGGCGAAGCTCTATACTTGAGCATAAGAGAATCATCCTTAACGTTACACGCTTGGGCGCACGAGGACTTGTGCTAATCAACTCTTGGAAGTGTGAAGCTACCGACGTCACCAAGCCTTGTGGAGAGAATACCTTGGATGTAACATAGTGGAATGAAGAACCTCCAGGGGGGAGTGGCGAGTGTCATCGGGCATCGCAGGGCGCGAGGCATGCTGCGGGGTGTGTCTTCGCGCGAGGGGTCATCGGTCGAGAGTCTTCGCGCGAGAGGTCATCGGTCGAGAGTCTTCGCGCGAGAGGTCATCGGTCGAGAGTCTTCGCGCGAGAGGTCATCGGTCGAGAGTCTTCGCGCGAAAGGTCATCGCGCTACGTTAAGTTATACACAGAGAACGTGGGACCCAGACATCCAGCATGAGACGTTCTGCACGCGCGCCACGTAGACGAAAAGGGTGGTTCAGAATAGTGACATCAGAATGTTGGCATGCGCGGGAGACACTCACGGTCGTACTGTTCAGAGCAGTGGCTGGCATGCACAAGCGACAAACAGTGGCAGTACTGTTCAGAGCAGTGGTTGGCATGCACCAGAGACAACAGTGGTAGTACTGTTCAGGGCAGTGGTTCTCAGACTTCTCTGCAGAGTGGGTGGTGGCAGCTGCTTTTGGAGGGATAAGTTGGTTTAAGTTACAGAAATCCACTGCTGAGAGAAAAGGAAGACATTGTTGTAGTCGAAGAGAGAAAGAGTGAGTTCCCTCCTCTCCATTTCTCTCCTTCACACTGCGATTCTAGTACACCTTCACGCGGGAATACGACGAGCGACAGCCACCATTGGAGCACTTGGGTGGTTCTCTGCAAGCTCTTCAAAACCAGACACAAGAACAGAGTCAAAGCGTTCTTCAAGCTTCGTTGGATTTCGGAACTCTTGGTGTTTGCGCAAGTCCAGGTAAGGGAAGCTAGACCTCTTTTCCATACGAGCCATAGTTTAGCTATCTTCTGAAGTGAGGGCGACGTGGGCGCCATTTTCGTTTTCATCTGCGTAAATGCTCTGTTTGCGTGCTTGGGCGACGAGGTCGCCGGTTTTATATACAATCTTCGAAACACTCTGTTTTTGAACTAGATCGCCGGTTTTGGCGCTGTTTTACGAACTCCTCTGTTTTTGATACTGTTTTGAAACTACTTGAGATTTACATGAGGTATTCGAAGATCTGAAGCTTTGAAATGGTTGTGATGTGATTTGAATGATTTATTTGAATGGTATGATGTGTTGGATGTGGTGAGTGTGAGGTCGAGGCATAGTATTTTCAGGAAAGAAAATATCGTGTAAGATCTTGTAGTAGGTGCATTGATCGGTGATTAAGAACGAGATATCCTGACTCTGCTGAGGTAATGGACTCACGTAGAGGAAGTTACTCAGTTGTTGAGAGTCGAAGGAGGTTCACCTGTATGGGGGGTTGTTTGAAAGAGAACAAACCGACCTGTTTTGCGTGGATTAACCCTGTCATGCTGTATGGTGATGTGTGAGATTTATTATACGCTTGTGAATGTGAGAGATTTCACGGCGACCCTGTGGATGTGTGAGATTCCACAGTGGGCAATATGGCAGGTGCAGATCTCTGAGTCTAATCAATGCACGAGTATTCCAGAATTAGTGTCTTGTGTCTATGTATTGTGAGTCAGTGGAAAACCTGACGTGAGAAATGAGGAACACTGTATGTGGATAGACACTTGCTGCACTGTGTGATATGAACTACTCTTGAGGAATTGTGAAATGTGGGTTTTTACTTGATGGTATGTGGGAAGAATGAGAAAGCTGATGTTTTTACGTGGGTGCCTTAAATTAATTTATCTTGATTTTAAAGTTCATATCTAAATTCTCTTTTAAAACTGTCTAGCTTACCCTGCGTTTTCGTTTGTGGATGTTCTTCTTAAAACTTGTGATGATCGTGTATGATTTACACGGGAGCAGATGACGTTGCAGGAAAGTGAGATCGCCGGTCTGATAGGAGATCGCCTGGCTGATAGGAGATCACCTGATTGACTAGGAGATCGCCCTTTTGTTAGCATATCGCCCGATTTGTCTTTTGTTGTATTTTTGGTTAAGTTTTTTTTTGAAAGATTCACAGTTTATGTATTAAACTCCCGATGAGGAGAAACTCCATTATACATATATGATTATGTTTATTTCAAAATACTTGTTTATCTTCATTTATATTATATAAATATGAAATGTATTTGGTGGGATGTTACAAATGGCACCTTACAGGATGGCACCAGCCGAGTTAGTGGAGTTAAAGAAGCAAGTGGAAGAGTTGCTGGAGAAGCAGTTCATCAGACCCAGCGTATCTCCATGGGGAGCTCCAGTGCTCCTAGTCAAGAAGAAGGATGGAGGGTCTCGGCTGTGTATAGACTACAGGCAATTGAACAAATTGACCATCAAGAACAAGTACCCCTACCTCGGATTGATGATTTGATGGACCAAATTCATGGGGCCTCGGTGTTCTTCAAGATTGACCTGAGATCGGGGTGGTATCACCAAATCTTGGTAAAAGCTGAAGATGTTCAGAAGACAGCTTTTAGGTCTCGATAGGGCACTACGAGTATGTAGTGATGCCATTTGGAGTAACCAATGCTCCAGCTCTATTCATGGACTACATGAATAGGATCTTTCGCCCTTTCTTGGATAAGTTTGTGGTGGTCTTCATAGATGACATCCTCATTTATTCAAGGACCGAGGAAGAGCATGAAGAACACCTGAGGACAGTATTGGAAATACTGAGGGAGAAGCAGCTCTATGCCAAGTTCTCTAAGTGTGAGTTCTGGCTAAGGGAAGTCACTTCTTAGGACACGTGATATCTGCCCAGGGGATCTCGGTAGATCCAGCCAAGGTAGAGGGCAGTGCTGCAATGGGAACGTCCTAAGACAGTGACTGAGATATAGGAGCTTTGTGGGGTTGCGGGCTACTATCGGAGGTTTATTGAGGATTTTTCCAAAGTAGTGGCTCCTTTAACACAACTGACCCGCAAGGACCAACCTTTGCTTGGACCGACCGATGTGAGCAGAGCTTCAGGGAACTAAGGAGAGTTTGACCAGTGCTCCAGTGCTGGTGATTCCAGAAGTAGGAAGACCTTTTGATGTCTTCTGTGATGCCAACATCAGGCTTGGGATGCGTCTTGATGCAAGAGAAGAGAGTGGTTGCATATGCTTCAAGGCAACTCAAGGTGCATGAGAGAGAGAAACTACCCTACTCATGATTTGGAGTTGGCAGCGGGTAGTGTTTGCCTTGAAGATCTGGAGGCATTATCTTATGGAGCTCGGTTCCAGGTATTCAGTGACCACAAGAGCTTGAAGTACCTGTTCGATCAGAAGGAACTAAACATGAGACAAAGAAGGTGGATGGTAATTCCTAAGGACTACGACTTTCACTCATGTATCACCC